>CM064329.1:80022050-81222050 GCA_032595735.1 Pelochelys cantorii | reverse complement strand
CGTTCAATCACTTTGGAATTTATGACAGTCCTGCCAGGTTTTTCACGTGAAGCGGGGCTGAGCAGTTCCACAAAGCTCTCTTCAGTCATGCACAAGCTACTTATTTAAAAAAATGTTATTTGAGATGATGTCAAGTGCCTTTTCTCTTGACTGGGCTTAGCATTGTCAGACTAACATAACGTTCAGATCAATGCAATTGTCTACGGAAGGACAAAACTATGCCAAATCACAGTCCATGCAAGTGGATGGAGATGATGTTATCATGCAAGGACAGGAAAAAAACATGTCAAAATGAAAGGAAATTGATACTACTTTTAACTACAGAGTCAGTGTTCCAGTGGAAAGACACAAACATCAAGGAGCCCAGAGCTGAAGCTACACCCTCAACAAAAGTGTATACTCATTTGACTCAGTACAGCAATCTAAAAACAAACCTCTCAACATTTCAATGCTAATAATTTTGTTCTTCACTTGATGTTTATGACTACACTGTGAAATATGTTTTCAGTAGTTAATTACAGGTGGCATGTCTGATGGAATCCAAGGATTTAATCAGAACCATAAGCCATGGCAGCTGAATTAACTTGGCTTCCATCTTTCTTTCCCTGATTTCCAGCTGCTAATGCAACTCCTTCCATCTCCTTTCTCTCCTGAGACCACAAGAAGCAGCAATCCTTCCCAACTGCAGCTTCCTGCTGCTGGCCTGCCTGTAGTCTCCATCTAGCCAGCCTAGCGCTGCCCCAGAGGTTCTGTTCTCTGCTTCCACTGCAATCCAGTTGTTTCTGGTGTGACTTAGGAACAAGACCCAGCAGGAACAGGCAGTGGCCCAAAGTTTCCCAGCAAACCTCACTACCCCAAAATGCATTCCGCTGGCCAAACCCTCTGCCAGTTTTCTCCAAGTGACACCCACAACAACTCAGAAAATTCTCATACCCCTTGGGATTAGCCCGCTTCATAAAGATTCATACAGCTAACTTGATCAAAGCGTGACATTTCTTGTGACACTGGCAACATGGGAGTCCAGTGTCAGACTTGAAGCATGTCCCACCTCTGACTAGGCTTCAAAAGTTATCAAGGGTTTAGCATATATCCTCTAAAAATTAACATACTAGGTCCTCAGATGATGTAATTTGGCATCTAGGTCACTATTACCCCAGCTGAGGATATGGCCCACAATTTTGCCTTCAGATTTTTAATCGAATTAATATTTCAACTGTAGCTTTAACTCAATTCCTCATGCCTAGACATAATCACCTTCAGTAGGTTCCTCTCCGCTCCCCATGACAGAGGTATACCTTTTACTGTCTAATCAGAAAAAGATTGACAAAAAGCAGATGTTCTGTATCTCAACAGTAATTAGGGATATTAAAAAGAAAGAAAGTGTTAATAATCAAAATAGACACGCACACTCACATCAGTGACTGTACAAGTTGAACTTTCCTAGTCAGGACCTGACAGGTACCACCCTAAGGACCTGACGGGTGCCAAATCAGAGAATATTGTAGTGAGTGGGTCTCTTTTTATTTTTATTTCACCAAGGTGAATACATAGAACAATGTTTGCCATGATGCTTAGTAATGTATGTCTATACTAATACAGTCTATATAAGCCTATGCCTAGCCAAGGCTTATCAGCTCCCTTTATAACAAAGTGTTAGGCTATGTCTACACTGCCGGCTTTTGCCGGCAAAGAGTATGCTAATGAAGCACTCATTAGCAACTTCTCGCACTTCATGTGCATAATCTCTGCCGGAGGCTTTTTGCGCAAGAAGTTTCTGTGCAAAAACTAGCAGTGTAGATGGATCCGTTTTCTGCAAAAAAACCCTTTTGTGCAAGATCCTTATGCCTCAAAAAAGGAGGTATACAGATCTTGCGCAAAAGGGGTTTTTTGCACAAAACAGCCCTGTCTACACTGCTTGTTTTTGCGCAAAAAACTCTTCTAGCCTTGGGCAGAGATAATGCAAATGAAGCGTGAGAAGTTGCTAATGAGCACTTCATTAGCATACTCTCTGCTGGCAAAAGCAAACAGTGTAGACATCGCCTCAGTGTTGGTATACAATTTTACTGCATTAGCACAAGAAAATAAGAAGATAAAGCATAAAAAACATGCTTATGCTTAGCAGCACTACCAGCACTTCCACTGCTTACTGGGCTCTTAGAAGACAATTAGAGATAAAATAGAGCTACATAACAGCACAGACCACTGAGAGCCAGGACTGGTGGTTGTAAATAAACTTTATGGGACTGCAGAAAACTTGGCAACATTTATGATAAGTGCACATCCATCTAAATAAAATCATGCCGGACCACAAATGTTGTTGGACCAGAGAGTGCCAGACTAGTGAGGTTCAACCTGTATAAGGAATTATTTGGTGCTATAGTCTACAACCATTATACATGTCAAATAGTATTACTCTAGCAAGTCCATTGAAGTAAATCTTTACAGTACATTCTTGTGCTTTTAAATTTTTCTGTTTAAAGTTCCGTATTGTATTTATACTCACTAAAATACAAATTGTTTGGGTAGCTTTCAAGAAGCATACACAATGTTATTGTACTGCAAGTAAATGCCTCTACAAGCTGGGATCTCAAGAAGAGTTCAGTGCATGGTTGGAGGGCAGTATATTGCCCTTTGACTGACTTTGGTTGAGAGTGTGGTGAGAGTCTGAATTTCCTCTACACAACCTCCCATGGTCACGCTTTACTCGGTAGAGTGGTAGTCACCCTAAGCGAATAAGCACAAATACCAGAGAAGAAATAATTTATTTAAAAAAAATAAGAATTATGTTGATTTGTTTTTTAATGCAAAGGTTGAAGCTGTATTATTCTCCTGAAACTATGACAGTGCCATTAGTACAGAACGTGAGATGGAGTGAGGAGTTTTTTTGAAAAGTTTTACATACATGGAATTTATAGATTGAGATATGCAGCATTAAAGAAGGGAACTGTGCAGCAAAACCAAGAATAAACAAGTCTGGTTGTGTCTATTCCTGCTCCAATATGATGCACCAGAGACAGCCTCAAACATCTATCAAGTTTTCTGCTGAGCTTTATTGCTTAGCTGGAAAAGTAACATGTTAAAGTATTCTACAGAGTAGCTACTAGGGAGGGACAAAGCTCCACATGTTCATAAGTTAATCTTATGAAAGAAGGAGAGTATACAGAAAAAAACAAAGTATACTAGGATGTGAAAAAAGTCCTATGCCCACACAATATTTTTGGGTTGTAAGAACAGCTGGTCAAGGTTCCCTTTAAGCTGCACTGCAGCATGGCCCTACAGCTGTTTAAGCAGTCCTGCCCAGCTCAGGGCTCAGAGCTCTGTGCACAGAGCTGCTTGACTGGGCGGGACTTGCTGCGTAGCTTAGAGGGAACTTTGCTTCTGGTCTTAAGAATCATATTACTGGAAAGAGGCAAAAGAACTTCACAGTTACTTTGTTTAACTTGGACACTTTGAGTATATGATTACAGTTAAGACCCAATGAATTTCTAATTAGCATTAATAACTCCAAGTAATGACATAGTGATGTATGGATATACACAATAATTTGGCATTATCAGAAAAACAAGAATTTGACCTTGGGAAATTAGGAACTTTGTTCCAGCAAACCTTTACTGCTGAGTGTAGGAGTTACTTTTTTGAGTGCTCCCACAGATCTCAGTGAAACTTCTCACACTTCAATGTACAGTGGAAAGTCTAGGCAGGATTGGGCCTTTAGACTACAAGTAATGAGTTTTATTATTCAAATAATTTTTGTTCTTCTGAAGTGAGTAGGAGCTGGTTTGTCTATAAACTTAACAAAATAAGTACTTTTTATGTAACTGCAGAATCTTTGACTGAAATCTGTACTACAAACACTGTTAATCGCTTGTACTGGGACAAATCCTTCCTTAAAAACTTTACAACATGAATGATCACCCAAGTTTTAACTCCGATAGCTACACAGTGCACAGAAATGACACTATAATTTGAGTAATTTTGTTTTAAGGTCATAACAAGCCACATTGCCTAACTTCCATAATTAATTACTCTTAAAAGGAAACAAAATATTTAAAAAAAAATCAAATACTTAAACATTTCTAACCCACACTAAATACCAGTTGGCCCATATAGTGACAATAAAAAATATATTCAAAATCACTTTCTTGCTATCCAAATACACAGATTCAAAGTCAAAATTTTATGGTGACATAAGTGGGGTGGTACACATCAAGTGTAAACTGCAGTCATGAAAACATGTAAGTGGTAAAATAATGTCAATATTGATTGATTAACTCTGATTTTGCATGCTGCATGTAATAAAATTCACCCTGATCATTTTTGTGCCAGCTTACATGGGGGGGGGGGGCCTGAAATTGACTTGAGCAGTATTGGAAATGGTGTGGTATAAGAAAGCAGGAGAGAGGAAGCCTGCTTTATTTTACATCTTCCCACTAGTTACTTTTCAGGCTATATTCTCTCTTCACTTCCACTTCCCGTATATATAAATTATACTCATTACACCCTGGTTGCCAGCCTTTGTCAAGTTATGCTACTTTCCCATTTATACCAGTTTTAAGAGCACCTTTCCCTCATTATTGACACTGCTGAATCTGTCCCAGAGACTTCATGAAAGTTACATCTACTTACTCTGAGCTGTATTCAGCCTGATGTCTTTTAATGACATTCTGTTTGTTTGTTTTGGAGAATTGCCAGGAATATCTATCATTTGGATGGCAGCCAATTGTAACAACTGAAAAATACAGTTCATTTCTAAAATGTTCCCTTGTCATCTTCATTAGTGGTCTTCTATCTTACCTGTGAATGGCAGCTCCACAGATGCTAGAAAGGGAGGCATAAACTACATTCCCAAAGACATAGAACTGCCACAGTGGACAGTCGGCTGGACAGAGGACATCTGCTCTCTCCTTTCTGAGATCAACTCCCCTTGTAAGGCATGTGATGGTAGTGGGGGCTAAAGAGGAAAAGAAAAATGTCAGCTCTCAGGCTTCAACAGCCTATTAAAATTGATAATTTTCAATCTACCTACCTTATCTCAGTTTAAAGCACATGTTTTCATTTGAAATTAAGCTACACCCCTTTGTCTTGTGCTGCAGTCTGGCTTGAAGGATTTTATCACAGCATATATCATGAGAAATGACAAGGAAGATGACATACTTTTGTTTCACACTCATGTTGGAAAAGCAAGAACCAACATGAAATGATTGAAAACAATTAACTGCATTCAACAGAGGACAACATAGATGACACTGGAGGAGAAAGGCAACAGTAGTACAAAGAGGCAGCAGCTTTCTCTAGGGCATATGGGCAGGAGAAAGGCTGCTCAGTGTCAGTAAACCTCCAAATATAGACAGAACTGTCCACTAAAGGAATGGGATCAGGGATGTGTTGATTGAGACCAGTTCCTGGACAACCTCCACCTAAGAATCTCTTGGCAAAAGCTGAAGCTTCCCTCCAGGATGGAATTCATAAGGGAAAGTGACAGTGGTACCAGCTTCACTTCACTTCAGTCCCATTAAGACTACCAGAAAAATTGAGGCCAGTGCAGTGAGATTAGCTAGTCATCTGTCTGCACCAGCAAGAGTGAATTAATTCTATTACTGCAATACTGCCTATGTTTAGGGCATGCAGACCACTGCCATGGAGAGTATCAGCGAGACAAGGTGAATGAGGTAATACTTTTTAATCAACTAATTTCTATTGGTGGATGGTATGAGCTTTTGAGCTTCACAGAGCTTGTCTTCATGGACAGTATAAAAAGCTTAGTGCAACTAACTGAAGCTGCTTTTAGTCAATTGATTAAAACAAAAGTCATCCCGAAATAACAAAGGACACAGTGAAAACAAATCAATCGTGGTCATTAGACATGGGTAAAAAGTAATTCAGCAAACTGAAAACTTCATGTTTATTTTTGGCTGGGATTCTGAAAAGTACCTTAGTGAGTCAGCTGTGTAACTCCCCTTGGAAGTCTCTGTCTCTTATTTCTGCTTTTTCTATTGTTAGTTCAGACATATTATTCTCTCTTTGAGAAACACAGACAGTACATTTTGTATAACAGTTAAAATGTAAATGCCAATCTTCATGATTTATGTTATAAATAAGGCAATCTATTTAAATGTTTAAATAATAAAGTTTAAAGGCAATCATAACATTCAATATACTATTTCAGTTCTATAAACTGTTCACTGCATAAGATTACTGCTGCAGTAGTAATTGCTTATTTAGTTATTTGATTAGTTTAAACAACCCATTCTCCAGAACATTTATTTCATGTCTGACAATGCAAATAGCCACATTCTTCAGGGATGTTTACAAGATACTGGTCTTACACCAAATATATGCCACCTCTCCGAAATTCCCAAATACAGCTATGTACATCACAAGTATGTAAAGCTATTTTCCAGAGAGCTTTCCATGATGTAAGTATAAAAAGGAAAAAGCAAGTTATTTTACAATATATTTCTATGTAATGAAATGGATGGTCAAATGACTTAACTGGATGTAGAGGTCTGTTTGAGACAGTATATAGTATTAGCACTTCTATTTTATCTCCATCAATCTCTGCAAAATTTCTTTTTCATTAAAAAGCAAAAATATTACTTTGTAAATTCTTGAACTGATGAAGACATTTTTCAAATATGAACCTATGTTATAATTCACCTTCAGAGAATGACACAATGGTTCTAAAATGTGTGAACTGCTCTTAATATGTGGTATGATGGTAATGCTAAAGTATCATGATGATTACGTAAAGGAGCGTGTTTTTAAAACTGAAAATCTAGACGTCAAAATAGATACACCTACACTGTGTGAGCAATTACTGTGACTGTATGTGGGAATTTGGCAATTAGTCATGCAGTGATTTTTAATGACTTGCCATATGCAAATATGGTTAGTATGGAACACAAATGTGCATGAGGATCAAGCCTAGTTCTTTTGAGATCTTGGTACTAAATGTGCAACATCTTTAATTGTTCTATCCCAGGTCAATGTAGCATATACAACAAGTGTGGGAGTGTGGCCAATGTGGCTCTTTTTCAAGAGCAACATACAACACTTCTGCCTCACAAATCCGACCCTACTGGATACTAATTTTGAGTTTCTAATAACATATCTTACCCCTGAAATCTTTGCAATGGATTTTCCCCCTTCTCTGTTAACTACTATATTATCAACTATTACATTATCAGCTATTCAGCCTAAAATGGAGAGATTCTACAAGCATGATCCAAACAGAGTTATAGATTTCAAAGCCAGTAGGGACCATGGTGATAATCTGGTCTGACTTCCTGTAGGCTACAGAGCTTCCCCAATAACTTTTTATAGCATACAAAATAGTTCTTCACTAACTTCACATACCCAAACTACAGAAGGTTAGGGTGGGTCTTAGACTAACTCTGTAAGGCCATGTCTATACTAGGAAAGTATTTAGAAATTACTAAATTTGACTTAATCACTTCCAATTTAACAAATTTCAACTAGCATGTCCATTCTGCAGAGAAGCCTCAAAATTAGTCCGAGGCAGGCTCCATTAATGTGGACAAACTACCTCGGATTTAGAGCCCCAGGAAGCATTGGGGAGTAATTAGTTCAAATTACTCTGGGGAGTAATTATTTTGAAATAGTAGCACCTGAGCGTCCACACTACCATTATTTCAAATAACTATTTCAGAATTAGTGTTACTCCTGATGAAAAGCAGGAGAACAGATTTCAAATTCCGTGGTCTGTTATTTTGAAATAACAGGCTTGATAGTGTGACCTGCGGACAGTTATTTCGAAATAAAGTCCTAATGTAGACCAGGCCTAACTAAGGCCCCTTACCTTGAGAGAAGGCTTGGATGAGGAGTGGGGGACTTAGAGAGTGAAGTGTGCATTGCACTCATCCTGTAGCAGCAGATTGATTTGTGTCCTGAGGGGTTGAACTGGGCTCCCCACTCTGGGCATTTTGATCTGGCTTCCTGACAGAAGGACTGCTGGACCAGTTTTCAATGCACCAGTTGCAGCGTCACTCACTTTGAAGGCCCTCTCAAATGGGAGATTTTGGGACAAACTCCCTTTTCTCCCTCTCTGGGACAGCCCTGCCCATATCTCTTCCACTTGCAGCAAAGGTCACATGTGATACTATTACTAACAGTGCTTTATCTTGGGCTCACAATGTTTTTCATTAGCCTATTGAACAATACTGCATGGCAGTGAGACCAAGCAGAAAGTTAATTATTTTTATCTCATGTACTATTTCATAATTTTTAATTCTAGATTTTTATCAATGCACTTGACAGCAAGGACCTTATTTTCAAATTAGCAGAAAAGTGCTAGGAACAGAAATGCAGGAGTTGAGAACTTTCTGGATATTCCTGGGTAAAATATCACATTGCACATTTAATCACAGTAGCTGTGCCTATCAGATAGGCATTATATTTGTGCATGTGGTTTTGCAGCTGAGCGTCGGCATCTGATATTTTGAAAATTAAACCCATAATAGGAGAGACTTAAAATAGGGGGGGGGGTAGGGAGGAGTAAAATGAGGATTTCTAAGCTTTGTAAAATATTTTTAAAATACGCTTTCATAAATATCAAAACAAAAAACCTATTTATTTTAATTTAACATCTTTCTGTGCCTCCATGGTGCATCTTATCCTATTTAGATTGTAAATTCTTCAAACCAAGGACTTTTAAAATTTGTGTCATGCATATTTAGTGGCACAGGAACATTTTTAAAAGTGAGGGGGCTGAGCCCCTTTATTTCTGTTCAAACCCACTCCCCAGCTGAGGCCAGGAGCAAACCCCCGGCACACGGGGCTGGCAGCCAGGACTAGGGATAGGGCTGGCAGCAGAGGCCTCTGGCATATGGGGTTCAAACTGGGACCCCAGCATGCAGAGCCCCTGGAACACAGGATGGCAGCCAGGATCCTGGCACAAGGGGCAGCAGAAGAACCCTCAGCGCCTGGGGCCAGCAGCCATGACCGGGGAGGTAGGCTGGGAATCCAGGGATGCTGCAGCACCCCTACACTTGAAGTTCTTGCACCTACGTGTCTATTGTTAGCTCTTAACTAATAATTTTCTGGAAGAGACAGTCACAGCACTTAGATTCTATACTATATTCTGGGTACCACTTGGTTTCAGATATAATACTTATATTGGGTCACAGCCTAAGCCACAGGATATTATAATTCAGAAAGATCATGCCATATACCTCAAAAATATTTCCAGTGAGTAAGGCAATTGTACTTGAACAAACAAGTTAAGTTTCATCCAGACTTTTTTTTTTTTTTAAGTAAAGGAAACAATTTTATTTCTGTAAAGTTTCACATGATTTTGAGATTAGAAAGTAGCAGGTCCAAAAATGACTAAATATTTCTAGGAAAGCAAAAGGCTAAAATAAAGCCAAGTGCATATGGCAACAAGGGCTTCACTCCACTTATATAAATTATGTAAGGAAGTGTCTTCAGGCTATGAGAATCCCCCTTTTTTGTTATAGTGATGACAATACTCATACCCAATTCCATTAGTATCAATGTGTACATTTCCAAAAGCAGATGAGGTAGGTGGCATGGTATAGCGGTTTACATACAAGCATGGATGGCCAAAGCTCTATTCCCATTTCCCTTGCTGACTGGCTAATACATCATGGGATTATTATTTACATCCCTAGCTCCCACTGAAATCAAGTACCTTTGAAATTCAGCCATTATTTTTTTCATTCTCAATTTCTATGTCTTATAAAACAGGGACGAATACTTACCAGCCTCGTAGCAGTGTTGGAAGGGATTCAGTAGTTAGAGTTTGCGAGGAACACTGAACCCATAAGATGCTATAAAAATCCTCAGTATTCTCATTACAGTTCCCACAGTCTCCCTTCCCCAATGATCTCACGTAAAGTTGCCACTGTACGTCATTACATGAGAGCAACCTACAGCTGACTGTACCATATTGTCTAGTCTCTGCTTCGTGCCTGCCCATTACCTGCAAGGCTGTAGAGCTAGTTTGCCTGTGTTGAGAAACATAGATTTTCCTTTTGATTCTAATTTGTTATTTTAAGCTCATTTTAGGCAATTAGTAACATCTTCTTATTGGCTTAATCTTTGTAAATTCAGAGCTATGCTGCTATGAGGCAGATGTAGCCTGACAGTCCCTTATCTGGCTTTCCTCTTTCATTTGTCACATGCCTTCATAATCTATGGAAAATTCAGCAATCTGTCTGATTTTGTCTTTCTGAAATTGATGTTACTCATATTTTGCAAGCAATTAAACTGGCTCTTGGTGCACTGGCTAAATTAGGAACAAATGTAGGTACCTGGTATTCAAATCATATACTGAAGTGTTCACTGGGTATCTCAACAGTTACCAAGACTGCTGTGTAGCTAGAGAACCACTGCATAGAGCAGCGGTCACCAAACAGTAGATCGGGATCTACTGGTAGATCTTGGAGCCTCTGACAGGTGATCCTGACAGGTTTGGCCAAGAGGCTATCAAGTGCTGGCGCTTCAGCTGCCCAGCTGCACATCTCCTGCCCTCTGCCTTGGAGCTGATTCTCCCCACCCTCGGGAGCCTACTGTTTGCTATACAGGGCAGGGGAGGGAGAAGAGGGGTGCCCACGTCGAGGTGCCCCCTCCCACCCTGTAACCTAACTCCACAGAGCAGAGAGGGGGCACAACAGGGCTTGGGAGGGAGTTTGCTGGCTGCTTTTGGGAGTGGTGCAGGGCCAAGGTAGAGGTGAACCTGCCTTAGCCCTACTGCACCACCACCCAGGAGCCACCTGAGGTAAGCAGTGCCCAGTCAGAGCCCACATCCGGAAACCCTGCCCCAGTCATGAACCCCCTCTGACACCTCAAGTCCCTGCCCCAGCCCCGAGCATCCTGCATCCAAACTCCCTCCTAGAGCCTGCACCTAGAACCCTCTCTGCCACCCCAACTGCCTGCCCCTAGCTTAGATTAGAGCCCCTCCCACACTCCAAATCCCTTAATCCAAGACCAGAGCCTGCATCCCAACCCACTGCCCCTGTCTGATGAAAGTGAGGGAGGATGGGGGCGGGAGGGAGGATGGGGTGAGCAGGGGCAGGGTCTCGGAGAAGGGGCACAAAGGAGGTGGGACAAGGGTATTTGGGTTTGAGGTAGATCTCGGATTGCACCTTAAATTCAAAAAGTGATCTCGTGCTTAAAAAGGTTGGAGACCCCAGCATAGAGTATCTCAGTGCCGGGGCTGAGATAACATGCTGCACCCCATATATGCATCATAGTAATGCTTTTAGGGGACAGAAGATGGACTAAAGGATCAAAATCTTCTGGTTCCCCCACCCCCATCTCTTTTTCAGCTGCCACTGGTATGTATGCATTTCTTACACAGCCCTTCCCCCATCAATCCTTTTCCTAGTTCAGCAAAACTACACGGGTGCGTCTAGACTTGCAAGATTTTGTGCGCTTTTGCGCAAAAACTTGCCGCCTGTCTACGCTGGCCGCAAGAATTTGCGCAAGAACACTGACTTTGTAATGTACAAAATCAGTGCTTCTTGCGCAAATACTTTGACGCTCCCGCTCAGGCATAAGCCCTCTTGCGCAAGAATACTTGCGCAAGAGGGCCAATGTAGACAGGAACATTAATTTCTTGCGCAAGAAAGCCCGATGGCTAAAATGGCCATCGGAGCTTTCTTGTGCAAGACAGCGTCTATATTGGGCACGGATGCTTTTGCGCAAAAGCAAATCTTTTGCGCAAAGGCACATGCCAGTATAGACGCTGTCTTGCGCAAATACTTTTAACAGAAAAACTCTTCCATTAAAAGTATTTGCGCAAAATCATGCCAGTCTAGACGCAGCCCATCAGTTCTGCTAATAGGAAGAATTCTGCAGTCACAGACATGGGAGCTAGATTTGTATGACCTAGCAAGTTTTCTTCTATTTGTAAATGTTCATTTGTAGCTCTCCACTAGTTTCCCCTTGTTATAATTAATTTTACTGTTATGTTTGTATTGTAGTGTTCTTCTCCAGGACAGCAATTTGGTACTGTATATGCATAATTAGTAATAATTTATAAATTAATAATCATTTTGGCCTGATGCCAAATATTTTACTTTGTTAATTACATGTCTGAATTCAACACTGAGGATAAAGCCTGTTCAATGTATTAAAACGCTTGAAACAAGGAGAGGTTCTTTTAAATATGCAGTGGTTTGACTTACCTGTGCCTAGCTTAATTACAAATGACAGATGTGGTAGAAAAATGCTAATGAAAATAGTTGTTTCTTATAAGTTACATGCCCTATGTATTTTTCACTTGATCCTCATTCTATTTCTAAATTAATTTAATAGAACTTTCCCTTACTTTCATGAAAATATGTTGTGATACAGGAATTTGAAAATCTAGAACCTAAATCTAATCATGTTGCAAGACAAAAACCTATCTTGCCATTTACCATTATGAGCCCTTTCCTGCCTTCTCTGAACTCCCATAGGCTTCCAGTGGTGATTGGAGTGCACAGTGAATGAGGGATTGGGCCTTAAAAACTTCCAGGAAATGACCACACTCCCATTCAGTCATGGCTTTCAAACACACTCTATACTTCACAGAAACATAACAGCTCAGAATAGCTTGTGGAAACACAATACATTTATTTCTGATTTAATCATGATTTAATGGAGGAAGTTCCATGTAGAAAGATAGGAATGGAGGTCTCGCTTCTTTGCTGGGCCTACAAAAGAAAAGGGAGAACCCATTACAGAGAAATGTTGAAGTCTGTCTTCTCTCCTTTGATATCCATCAAATAACAATTCCATTGGTTTCAATCATTCTGTGACCCATGTACCTATAAATGCCAACTGGTAAAAGAGCGCAGAATGGTTGCAGGAATCTCCTGATTTTTGTGCATGCATTCTAGTTCACTAAAGAATGCCATACGAGGACTCACATGAAAGCATGTGACATTAGACAACAAATCACTGTGAAATGTGCAGATACTATGAAAGAAATTATGTATGCAGATATAAGAATATATATTCTTAACATTTGTATGAAGATGTTAGTTACCAGCAAAGGCGAAAAAGCTATCTGCCAGGCAGGAGATGTTTATCCATTTATCTATTTACATGTAGATTGAGCACTGTTTCATTCAGAGTGGGTACCCTAGCAGCAGTCTGAACTGAATGTGAATGAAGGATTGAAAGAACTGCCAGGAAGAAAATTACAGTAGAGATAGAAAATATTATCTTGAGGTATAAAATAGGAGGTGTTCTTGAGTATATTCAGTGAGACAAAAAGAATAAATAGGCACCTTTCATTGAGGAAGAGAAAGTACAGCACTTTTGCTTCATAAGCAGGGGGTCTAGGCCTGGATTGGTTGAAAATGCTGGAGAATTTAGTATGAGTTACATTTCTTTAGACAAAGAGTAACTTGCTAGTTTAGTCTCTAGAAAATGAGTTAAGATTTTGTTTTTTATGTAGCCATTTGTTTCCAAAGTTCTTATTCACTATTACTTGAATCTCTAATTTTTGATAATTAATGTATTACTGTTTTCACTATAAATATATCTGTCCAGCAGATTTAAGCAAATGTTGTCCCAAGTTACAGTAAGGCAGTAGTCACCAACCAGTAGATTGGGATCTACTGGTAGATCTTGGAGCCTCTGACAGGTGATCCTGATTGGTTTGGCCAAGAGGCTATCAAGTGCAGGCACTTCAGCTGCCCCTCCCCATACTGCTGCTCATCTCCTGCCCTTTGCCTTGGAGCTGCTTCCCTCCACCCCTGGGAGCCTCCTGCTTGCTGGGCTGGGCTGGGCTGGGCAGGGAGGGGGTGGGGGGGGGTGCTGATGTCAAGGTCCCCCCTCTCCCACCCTTTATCCTATCTCCACAGAGGGCGGGGAGGGGGGTACAACAGGACTTGGGAGGGAGTTTTTCTGGCTGCTTTTGGGAGTGGAGCAGGACCTGGACAGGGGTGAGCCTACCTTAGCCCCACTGCACCACCGCCCAGGAGACACCTGAGGTAAGCAGTGCCCAGTCGGAGCCCACATCCTGAAACCCTACCCCAGTCATGAACCCCCTCCTGCACCTCAAACCCCTGCCCTAGCCCCACGCACCCCTGCATCCAAATGTCCTCCCAGAACCTGCACCTAGAACCCCCTCTAGACCCCAACTGCCTGCCCCAGGCTCAGCTCAGAACTCCTCCTGCACTCCAAATCCCTTAAACCAAGACCAGAGCCTTCACCCCAACTCTCTGCCCCAGACTGGTGAAAATGAAGGAGGGTGAGGGAGGGAGGGAGGATGGAGTGAGCAGGGGCAGGGCCTCGGAGAAGGGGCACAAAGAAGGCAGGGCAAGGGTATTTGGGTTTGAGGGAGATCTTGTACTGCACTTAAATTCAAAAAGTGATCTTGTGCTTAAAAGTACTGGAGACTACTTCAGTAAGGGGTCAGTTCGTTTGAGAACAGTAGACCTAGTAATTCTGTAGATAAGGGCTGGACACTGCATGGAGAACTCTGAGTATCCAGGCATTGGTCTGTGCCTGCACAGGGAGGGTAAAGCTTATAGGGGTCAGTGCTTGTGCTGCCAGAGGCTGGTGGTTTCAGAGAACTGACCCGCAGCGGGCACAGGCATAGCAGCTTCATACTAAGGGTAGGCAGTAGTGAGGTGCCTCACAACCTTAGGTACCTTTAGGACAAATCACACATTCCATAGCTCTTCTCCCAAATACTTTCCTAAATTACCATTCTTTGTACTATACAGTTCTGCTAGTTAATACTGCAAAAAATGAACAATTTTCACACTACTTTTGAATTAGTTACTAAATATTTTAAGGGAGTCTATCAAGGTAAAAGCCACAACAAAATGTGGGGCTATGTTGCCCTGTGTTGCTTGGGAATAGAAGAGAGCAGAATCTGTTCCAAAATATTTAAGGAACAGCTTCTTTGTTAACTGTTATAAACTGCAAAATTAGAGTGAAATAATTTTGAGTCATGTAACTGCTTATGCTGGGTTTTTTTCCTTTTGCCATTTTTGTGCTGCTTGGACAGTGAAACTGTTGTATTCAGTTTCCTTTTCTGCCTTGAGCCTTCAAACAAGCATGGCTACGTCTAAACTGGCATGATTTTCCACAAATGCTTTTAACGGAAAAGTTTTTCCGTTAAAAGCATTTGCGGAAAAGAGCGTCTAGATTGGCACGGACGCGGTTTTACGCAAGAAAGCCCCGATCGCCATTTTAGCCATCGGGGCTTTTTTGCGCAAAACAAATCTGAGCTGTCTACACTGGCCCTTTTGCGCAAAAGCTTTTGCGCAAAAGGACTTTTGCCCGAACGGGAGCGTCAAAGTATTTGCGCAAGAAGCACTGATTTCTTACATTAGAACGTCAGTGCTCTTGCGCAAATTCAAGCGGCCAGTGTAGACAGCTGGCAAGTTTTTGTGCAAAAGCAGCCGCTTTTGTGCAAAAACTTGCCAGTATAGACATAGCCCATGTGTTTAAATTACACACACAAATAGTCCTACAGGTCTTGTCTATGCTGGGAAAATGCATCATTTTGGAAAACATATTAACTAACAGGTTTAGACTAATACAATGTTAAACACAATTTTGACCTGAGCATGGACAAGGATAACTGGGTTTAAAAATGGATTGACTGGTTGTGGCTATGCTGTTTGGGTTTTTGTTTTGTTTTTTTTGACATTTCATTTTGTACTGTTTTGTTTCCTTTTGAATAGTGTAGCATTAACTAAGACCAGCCAACAAATTAGCAACATGCACGGGCATTTCTAGGATTGGGCAGATATGGTCAGTTTCATTTGTGGCATCTAGAACTTAATACAGCTCCCACTAAAGTGAGTTGAAATAGTCCTCTGGTTTTCAATGGGAGCAGGATCAAAAGGAAAAATGTTTAAAACACCTAAGTGATTTGGGAGCCTAAATCCTTGACTCTCAATGAGACTTAGATTCTTAAATTATTTTGAAAATGAGATTTAGGTTGTTTTTAAAATGTTGCCCCAAACCTCTGACAAGCTAATGTCATATTTTTAGTGAGTGCTGGTGAAAGACATTTTTAAACTTATTTTCTTTTTTTAATTAATACAAATTTCTATTAATATTACCTTTTGGGAAACCATTTAAAGCAAATCTAAGCAAGGGAATAAATTAAATTGCCAGTGTCCCTTCAATATATTATTAGTTGCTTTGACAGATATGTTTAATTTACAGGACTTTACCACAGTTAGGAAGAATCCTAAAGAGCTCTTCCATTGTCTCCTGCCAGTACAGCAAGCTATTCCCCTTCTTTTAATGTACCTGTGAAAGAAACAGGCAAAATTGACCCTGGTTTAGGTTCTGCATTACAGTCTAGTTCTGAGGTCCTGAGTAAATATTTGAATCTAGCAATTGGATACCAGGTCATCATACTAAGGTTAAAGAGTTTGCCGAAAATTAAAGCAAACAAATAAAAACAGTAAATGAAATTTTATATTATGCATATAAATTTGAAATTGCTCACCTTTTGGGGTCAAGATGGTGCTCTGCTTCCTGTGCTCACGAGTTTATTGCTGAACAGGAAAGATTCTGGCTTCTTTCTTTTGCCCCTTCACTTCTTCTCCCCCATTAATAGAAGGAATGGAGAGAGTTTCATTTGGGAACATGGTTCCCAAGACGTAGTGGTTGTACTCCTTAGTTGCTCAATTCATTCTCTTTCTTTAGTTTTTCTACTGATGTGTCCACTTGTGTGTGGCTCTGGCTCCATGGAGTCACCATTCTCCCAACAGCAGCTTCTCTCATCCCTGATACTTGTTGTTATGCTCATTGAGCACTTTCTGTGTGTGTCTTTCTTTTCAAGATAAAGAACAGGCTTAAAGTGTTTGCATTGATTCTTCTTGTCATGTTCGGAAGTTGTCAGAAGTCAAATCCTTTTTAAGCTCTCTGTTCTCTCACTGTCTCTTAAGCACACATGACTACATTTGCTGTTCTATTTGTTACACTACAGAGAAGTTTGATACCTTTGCCTCATGAAAGTTTTTCAACCTATCCTGAACCGATTTTCATAAACTGGAAATAACAGCCTTCTCCATCTCCTTCTATGCTTCTCACCTTTAAAAGACAAATATTGTCTGATAGCTATAAACCTGTTTTCCCCTCAGAGAATTATGTCAATAATATGGAACCAAAAAACAAAAATAAACACTCTATATACAAAACTGCTCATTTCACTTTGTGTGGTATGCTAGCCTCCATTTTTAAAATCTGTTTATTAGCTTTTCAGGGTTTTTTTTTTATTAGTGTTATTAGCAGGGATCTTATCTATGAAACACCTACTATACTTTTGGTGATAAAGAAAAAAGTTAAAATAATACCAATATTTTTGTGTGGATATTTCCATTTGCAAGCTGTGCTCTGTTTCTTTTGGGGTTTTTTTTTGGGGGGGGCAGAGGGAAGGAGGACAATATAAGTTCACAAGGAAATGTTAATTAACAGTTACCCCATCACAAACTTTTCTTTCACAGTCAGAGACATAGTGTGCAGGGAAGGAAAGGCAGGTGCCTATATCCCATTTCGCATGAAAAGAGCGTTTTTCTCTTCCTGTAAGAAGAGGATTAAACTACGCGTGCACTTCGGAGCAGGTTGCCCATCCAGCTTTGACCAGTAATGCTGCTCCCGTCTTTACGCTGGAGCGGCGCGCAGTGGCTCAGTAAAACAGTGACCGCATGCCAGGGGTAAAGAGACGCAGCGAGCTTGGAGATGCAACAACCAAAATGCCCTGTGAGGGGTGAGTCGTGGTCCCGCCGTTGTGGGTTCAGTCTGCACCTTTGCGCGTTTAACCGAATCCGCCAATCCCATGCGAAAAGCTCAGTGCTTTTTATAAAGAGAAAAGGCTACTGTGTGCTCAGCCAGGTCTTGCTTTGGAGCACAAACGGGCCCCGAGCCCTCAGGGGTACCCCGCGACCGACCGGGTTCCTAGGACAGGCACCGTGCGACCCTTTCAGGCGAGACAGAAAAGTGCGCAGCGAGACACGCTTCCCGCGCGGCCAGCCTCACGCGCGCTCGGGTGTGTGACTGGGACAGTGGGGACTAGTCCGAGCCGCCTCAGCGCGCCGCTGTTGGAAACTTTGTTTTTTTTTTTTTTTTTAAGGTGGGTTCAGTGGGGGAAAGCTGAGCGCCAATTTCTACTTAGCGAGCGGCCCGGCTCCCCTGTGGGGACTTAGGTCAGCCGGTACGCAGCACCGGCACGTCCCGGCTGCAAAGGAAGCCGAGGCGCTGGTCGCTGAGTCCAAGGGGCACGGCCCCTCTGCAAGAGGCTGTGCGCGCGCGGCGCGGCGGAGGAATAACTGAGCCGGTCCACTCACCCGAGGCGCCGCCGCCGCCGCCGCTTCCCAGGGCGGAGCTGGCCAGCAGGAAGCCACCTGTAAGCGGAGACACGGAGGGGTTCAGAGCCGGCCGGTGCCCGAGCCGAGCCGCGCCGCGCCTGGGGCGGGGGGCTGGGCGAGACGCTACCCACCTAGGAGCAGCAGCACCGGAGCCATGGCGGCCGCGCGCTGGCACCCGGGGAGCGGGGGCAGAGGTTCAGCCCGGCGCCGCGCCTCGGGGTGTCCCGGCACCTGCCCGCGGGCTGCAGGCGGGGGGGGGGGAGGGAAGGGAGTGGAGACTGCACGCGCTCACGCCGGGGAACTGCGAGCGGCACAGGCCTGGCTGGGACGCTGCTGCCGCCGCCGGTGTCTGTGACAGCGCCGCGAGCCCCGCGCGCGCTTTAAACCCTGCCACGAGCGCATGAGCACTGGGCAGGCCAGGGCTGCCTGGGTGGCCTGGGCGGGCGACCCGGCGGGGCGGGAGCGAGCGCCAGCCTGGCGGCTCCGCGGCTAAGTTGCCTGAGGGCAGCAGCAAGCGGATGCACCGGGCGCCGGCCGGCAGGGCCTCTTCCTCTTGGCCCTGCAGACCGGCCGGAAAGGGGATTCCCAGGCACTCGTGTAAACCGGGGTACTTGTGGAGTGACTCCGGAGTCACCCCGGGACAAATGAGGACAGAACTTTGCCTGGAGAGCTCTATTCTGCTCCCAGGGAGTCGATGGACACACAGGCAGCCAGCTCTGCTGCTGCCCATCCAGGCCAAACCGTGGGCGATCGTGTACGAGTTCATGGACAGTCCCTGCCAGTCTGGTGGGTTAGGAGTGTGAGCTGCACCTCGTGCAAGGAGAGCTCATTGTTGAGCAGGAGGGAGCTCGCTCCATTCTCTCGCCTCCCTTTCTCTCCCTTGGATAGGAGGGCGTGAAGTTCTCCTTTGGGAACAGGGGTCTCCAAGACAAAGCCGTTGGGTTCCTCAGCTGCCCAGCTGATTCCCATCCCGTAGTTTTTCTAGTCATGTGTCCACTTGGGTGTGACTCTGGCTCGGTGGAGTCACCATTCCCCCATCCGCAGAGCACCCCTCATCCCCGACACAGCAATATGCGCTGGGCGCTTTCGGTAGGTCTCTTCCCTTCCAGGGCAAAATCGTGGTGACGGAACAGACTCAAAGCGTTTGCACTGATTCTTGTAGTCAGACCATGTGCAGAGATCGGCAGATGTCAGCTTCTTAGTTTAATGTCCTTGTGTTTGAAACAAACGCACGCACGCACACACACACAAACACACACACATTTGCCCTGTGCAACAGCCTCTGCCTTTTAAAGGTCTGGGGGAGCTATTGTTCCCTTTCCTTATATATTATTTTATCTGGTGGTTATGATGTTCCAGGCAAACCTTTTATAACACGAAAAAACTTCAAAAAAACTTAAAAAAAAAAAAACTTCAAAAGGTCCTGCAGCACCTTAGAGACTAACAAAAAATGTAGATGGTAACGTGCCCACGGAAGCTCATGGTGCCATCTACATTTTTGTTAGTCTCTAAGGTGCTGCAAGATTATTCGTTATTTTCAAAGTTTTTTCAGTTACAGACTAACACGGCTACCCCTCTGAAACTTTTGTAACACAAAATTTTAAGCAAATGTAAGCGCGATGGGCTGGTGGTGTATCTCGTCACATTTTGTTTTGAATAGGAGATATTTTACGTGGCTAAAGAAATGGCGGGGACTGTTTGTCTTTCCATAGGACAGTGGCACGTTTTATCCTAACTCTTTGTACAGTCAGAGGTGCACTAAACCCGACTGCAAACTGTATATCTTGGAAATCATTTCAAGCCAGAAGATGCAGCAGAACCCCTAGTTCCCGCACCTATGTGCATAATAGTTGCGTAGATCCGTAGAAGGTGTAACCTGGAGGAAAATAAACTGCTGATCTCTTTAAATCCACAAGGTAAAAATCCCCTCAGAGCTGCGAGCCTGTTACAGTTATAAGTGGCCAGGCTATTTGCATTTTTAATAGACTGGTACAACCGACCTGCATCATCAGCATTTCACACAGAACACTACCCTGTGTAGAACAGATGCAAAACAGATTATCGGGCAAATTGACGGGTTTTGTGCACATTTGCAAGATTGGCGAGGGAAAAAACCGACTATCCAGAAAACATGCATGGTTCATGGGTACTTGGATTCATAGCTGTTTATTTGTGGGGATGAAGCGAGTAGCAGTATACGATCTGATTTAAACGCAAAATCAGATGGGATTGTCAATCCATCTAAACTCAAACCGCAATTCTAGAGGCCACGTAGTTTAATTACCTTGTTCACGTTAATTCAGCGTATTGTGGCAGTATGGTAGTCAGGATTTGTTTGCATTTGGGATGGTCATATTACTTATGTATGGAGGCGTGAATACCGTAAGCATATTTTCAGGAATATTTATACGAGTTTTTAAACAAGCTGACTTGAGCCACGTTCCTGCTACTTTAGCGGTTGCCGTCCAAAAAAACTCATGTGGTTGGGTGTTATTAACGCAATCGTTCCTGAAAAGTGAGATTTAAAGGTGCATGAGTGGGCACTCATAGAAATTAAAATCGTAATTGACTTTCCAGGAGCGTTTGTAGAAGAAAAGTGATTGTAAGTGTTATTGCACATATCCAGTGAGTGAACAGAAATGGCAGTATGTTCCTTTGTGACAAAGCTAATCAACACATCTCGAATTTTGGATTCTGAGTAACCAATTGCAAAATGATTGAATTTTTGTGAAACACATAAAATAATTTTGATCTGAGAAAATGACAATCTGTTCACTGACATTTTGCGAATAGGAAAAAAAAGGAAAATGTTATCAGATAAATGATTCATCATTAATTAGTTGTTCAACTCTGCTGTCAGTTGTTATATTGGAATTGTGTCTATTGACTGCCAAAACATGGGGCTGTTTCTGCCATCTGCTCTGATCACTCCAGGAACACATTTCTGTGTTACCAAGATTGCAGCCGTAAATCAGGATGAAGAGAGGGGAGAGGTGGTACTCTACAAAATTCCACCCACAAAATAAACTCTTATGTGAGTCACCAGAATCAGATACTGCTGATTAGGCTGTGTAGATGTTCAAAACGGACTGGGTTCCTTGATCTTGCCTTCCTCAGATGGGGCTTCGATATGTCTATGGGCTCTGCTAGGCTCTTTCAGCTTTGTTTTTTCTTAATGAGAAGGGAGGAATTGGTGCTATTGCCCAAATTTACCCATTGAGATGGCACTCTCCAGTAAATAGTGCAGATCTGTGAGCCTCCCTCTCTGTTTCCACGTAAGAAATTAAATATTTAACCATGTTCACATTGAATATTTAGCCTGTGGTCATTGTATATTTAGCCTGTGGCCTCTGAGTTAAATCTTAATTAAGATAATTAAAGTTAAAAGACAGCAAATGATGAGCTTTCGTGGGCACAGCCCACTTTTCAGATGACTGGATTTTGACCAGATGACTCAAAACTCCAGTCATCTGAAGCAGTGGGCTGTGCCCACAAAAGCTCATGATACCATCTGCATGTTTTGTTAATCTATAAAGTGCTACCAGGCTATTTCTTGTCTTTTAAGTTTATCCTGTACAGACTAACTCAGCTACCACCTGAAGCTTAAGATAATTAAGTCAGTTCACATGTCTCTGAGTGATTATTCCAGACTTTTTGCAGATTTGCATACACACTTGTCTCTTCATTACATTCATGTCCACACTCAGGAGTGGCTTGAGGCTGACTGCAGCAGCTGGCACCCCAGGTGGAACGCGCAATTGACGCCCCCGCCTGCACGGCCGTCAATGGCTGTGATGTAATCATCAGGTGCCCGGGTGCCCCGTGACATCATCATCGGGTGCCCCAGGCTGGCGGCGCCCTAGGCATCTGCCTAGGCTCATGGGCTGCCCCTGTCCACACTACAAAATTAAATAGCTCTTAGGCCACCTCTATACTTACCATGCTGAAGAGTGATCTGCTGGCATTCAATTTAGTGAATCTAGTAAGGACCCACTAATTCGAACAGTGAGGGCACCCCCGTCGATGCCAGTACTCCTCAATTTGTGAGGAGTAAGGGAAGTCAATGGGAACATTTGCTCCTATCAACCTCTGTGGACATGGCACCAAGCTTGGCTTAAGGTACATCGACTCCAACTACGTTAAGTATGCCAAGCATGTTTAGATGCTATTTTTCCTTTCAGGCAAAATCTGTACTTGCATTTTAATATTATACAAAGTATGTATGTTCCATGTGCCTCTCTTGTTACAGATAGGAATACAATGTCTTAAGATCTCAGCTTCCTTTTGGCTTTCCCTGGGCTCTGTCATACTTGGGTTTTAAACTTTGTCTGCTCTTACTGTCCTCAAGTTTTTATTTAACCAATCTATTTCTCTTGAAGTAAGGGTTTTACCTGAGGGGGTGGAAACCCAGCTGCAGAAGCATCCTCTTTTATCTGGGCTTTAAAAATAAAGCCCAGAAAACAAGGTCTCACATCTCTAATCAGGCACTTTGCTGCTTGCCCCCTTTCTCTATTTTTCTCCTTCCTCTTTCCTAATTGTGTGTCTCTCCTCTCTGCATTTCTTCCCCTGCAACAACTCCCAATCCTGTCTCCTGGGGCTTCATTCCCACTCACTCCCTAACTGTTCCATCCACTAAAATGATCGGCAATGAAATGCAAACCTTTAAATGTCATCCTTAGACTTTAACTTTAAGACATGTTTAGGGGATGTAGTCCTTTCAGAGCCAGGAACTAGGAAGTTGGAAGCGAATTAGGCTCCAGGAGCTCCAGCATGGATTGTGGTCATACCTGTGGGATGAACCATTTGAGGCCAAAAACAACTGAGAACCAGCTGTACCATCATCCCAGGTTAGATCCCAAAAGAGAGGCACCCAAAGAAAGGTTATGTGGGCTCCTAGTAGGGATAAGTTATTTGGTGGGTCCTCTGAGGGCACTGGCAATCTGCTTCAGAACCCTAGTATGAGAAGCCACTGAATTCTTCTCGATTTAGCAAAGCAAGGACTGACTGCACCTTTGTCTCTGTGTTTAATACAATCCCAGCCTTTCTTCCCCATAGATCATGTCTCTTCATGTCCTTTCTTAAATGGTGGTGCCAGTGCAAGCCTGCCTTTAAAAACTCTCTTCAAATGTTGCCTAAGCAGCCCTTGGAATCGTGACTGACTTCTGATTGCCTATTAGTAGTGCATGAAAATTCTACAGGCTCATTTACTTGTGTGTTTTCTCACAATATTTAGAATAAGATGATGCACACAATTTGTCACCTGACAGCAGGGTTTCCTCTAAGGTGCACACCTGCGTGGGCACACACCAAGAATTTGAGTCCCACCCACCTCCTCAGCAGGGCCACGCGGTGGCTGCTCAGCTGCTCTGGGGTGGGGTCACGAGTGGGGTGGCTGCCCCACTCCAGGAGCAGCTGGGCAGCCACCATGCAGCCCTGGCCCTAGCTTCAGCCCATCCCGGGGGGGCCAGGGATGAAACTGACGGGTGGGGAGCAGCCATGACGGCTCTGGGCCAGGGCCTGAGCCACCATGTGGAGAGTGGCAGCTGCTCCCTGCTCCAGCAGCTGGCGCCCAAGCTGCCATGTGGTGAGTAAGAAGTAATGAAAGCAAAAATGTTGAAAAAATATTATAGCAGGAAGAACTTTATAACAATGTGGTCAGTCAGACAGAATGAAATACACTTGAAATGAAACTGTAGTTGAAAATTTTAGGGCCAAACGAATGCTCACATTAATAAAAATACTCTTGTCTTTAACTGGAGTTAGATCAGGCCCATTCAAAGTAAAAGAAAGACAAAGCATTAGTGGAGAATCTGTGGAAAACTGTCACCTGTGATTTTAGGTGTCAAAATGGTTTTAGCCAAGAAGATCTGGTCTTGAGCACGGCCTCAGCTTCTAGCACTTATATGGGTTACTATCACATGGAGAGCCATTTGAAAATGTGTCTTAGGAGCAGAGATGATCACACTGCTGATAGTGAATAGCTGAATCCCCCGCCCCCACTAGGTAAGTCCCCCAACTTAGCCTCAGTCTCCGCCCCTGGAAAGCTGCAATTTTTACATGCAGCTCCCACCTGTTGCTCCTGGTTCTCCTGGCCGGGTGGAACTCACAGCTCACCAGCTGCCACTCAGGGGAAGAGCCCAGCCATATCATGTGACTGAGGATGGCTGAGACACTCTGCCAGAAACCTAGGACTATACAAATAGTGAACAGTATACATCACTATACAAGATTAATTTTCTCTGGATCCTACATGGAACATGCAAAACTTACCCTGAATTAAGCATGATCCTAGCACTAAACTTTGACTGATTAATCTTTCTATTCATGATCCATGCCTAATCCTTGCACTTGTGATGACAGAGAGTAGTTTGGCCTCAAGAGTTGGACAATAAGGTTGTGTCTGTTCTGCAGAGAATATTATTTATACATGGCTCCTGCAGATTGTTGGGTAATATCGTTTCTGATCACATTATATCCAGGGTGCAGTCTGGGTTATTCTCTGATTTGCGTCCATCTTATATAAATTCAAAAGTAAGAATTCCTCAGTTCACATTAAAAGTGGAAGAGCAAACCAATCTCAGAATATTAGCCACATGCACCTTGTTAATTATCCCTTGTGTTAATTATCCCTTGTTTTAGTATTTTTTCATATGTAGCAATTTATATATATATCTATAATTTTTTGGTTAGTAACTGATGGATGCCACTGTGGCACACATCCAAACAAGCTCATATGACATCAATATGGTGCACAAAACAAAACTCACTCCCTTCATGGTTGGAAAATCTTAGAGGGAACACTGCCTGACAGCCCAATTGGCTAATTTGTATGGTTGTGGTGGTTGCTTTAATGTCTAGTTTGCAAAGCATTCATGCTGTTTTGTGTTTTAATTATTTTGGCATGCTAGTACAATTCTAAACATAAACATGGCTACTCAGAGAAAAATGAAAATATTGATTCAGAAAATATCTTGCACAGCGCAACTGTTTATAAAAACATTACTGCAAATTGTCACATGATATAATCGTCTGTGTATTTTTCAGGATTTTAGTTTTATTAACCAAAACTGACCATCAAATGCCTACACTTCATGCTGTGTTGTATATCGATAAATAAGTATTTTGTGCTATATTGCAAGAACCGTCTCAGTATCAACTATTAATTAGCAAAACTAACAGCAGGATGATGCTAATCTTGTCTTACTATATATTTTAGAAATGTGCAGCTGTCTGTCCATATGTCTGTGAGTCCATTTGTTCAAGAACTCCTCCTAAATGGTAAGAGGTAGGCCCATCAAATTTGGTATTCAGCTTCGTTTTGTCACAATTTAAAGCAATGTAAAGGTATGGTTATGCCAGGACAGTGGGATGTGCATGAAATTTGATTGTTTCTCATAAAATGGAAAGAGAGGGGTCCTGTAGGAGGGAGTTATACTGCAGAATGACCATGGGGAGACAGCAAAGAGCCAGAGATGGGGGTCAGAACTGCTATAACTACATTGGGCCAGCAGGGGGCAGGTGTGGAGAAAGGGACAGCAATCTACTATGTATTTCAAAGAGTTTGTGTCTTTGTTTGTCTCTGTGTCTGTCTGTCCCACAGCTGGGGGTCATGCACCCCTCCCCCAACTGTGCCCACTGCAGCTACAGTGGCCATGAACAAGCACTTTTCACCTGGCCCCAAGCAGCTGTGGTGACAGAGGGCTGGGGTTGTCCTCTCTCCCCCTGGGCAGTCTGCATACTGAACCCTTCATGCCCAGCTTCACCCCAGCACAATGATTTAAATGAAAAAAAAACCCCTAGTAAATTATCTAGTACAAATATATGTATTCTTCTGTTAAAGAGAATGTGAGGAGGTATATCTACACTTCTCCCTGGCATATTCCCAGAGCCCAGGAACCTTTCCAAACCTGAAGTCTACACCACAGTTAAACAGCCTCTTAGCCCAAGTCTTGCAAACCCAAGTGAGTTGGCTCAGGCCAGCCACTGGTTTTTAACTGCAGTGTAGACATATTCACTGTGGCAATGGTATATGAAGGAAGAAAGCTGGGTTTTATTCCAATCTCTGCCTCTGCTGAATGGCTTTGGGAGGCCATTTCACCTTGCTGATTCTCATTTTCCCCAGATAATAATATTTATCTTCCTTTAAGAGCTACAGATGAAAAGAACTTCATATTATATTTTATTAACATATAGTCTTATGTATTTTGCTGTAATAATGACAAACATGCAGAGAAAGAACAGATTAATAAAAATAGACTAATCTCATTTATGTAAGTGATTTAACAAGGATTAAATGAAAAAATATAAAGATTTTGAATGCCTCATTTTTAGATGCCCAAGTGGAAACACCTCAAAAGGGTCTGATTTACAGAGAATTAGTGCTTAGCACTTTTTGAAAATCAATCCCTTTGAGGCATTTTCTGGTGATCTCCCAAAACCCGATGCACATCAACCACTTTAGTCATTGTTTATAATGAGCAACTTTTGTATTTTTTTTAGAAAATATATAGATTTTCTAATAAAAATAACACTGTGGTTTTACAACCATTTGAAAACATTTTTCATGCAAATGTGAAGCGCTGGTAAATAATTAGGAAAGACAAGGCCAGCTTACTTCCTGATGAAGCACACTTGCTTCTCTGTTTCATTTTGGATGGCAATCGTGCTGTAAGAAGGGGTGAACTGCCAACCCGTGGAAGTTACTTTTTATTCATTGGTGCTGAGAGGCCAGTGTTTTGGAGCACAGTTGTGCTTTGTGAAGTAAATCATGACTTCCAACCATTTAAAATCTTTTCCCAGCAGCTGAGGGTCCATCTCTCCAATCTATTGTCAGGTACTGCCTCTTCTTTTAAGGGTTTAGTAAAGTTTTAGATAAGTGTGTAGTTTCAGGTGAGTAATATACAATATCTCCCCCCCCCCCCCACACACACATACTTATAAACGTTATAATAGGCTGTTTTGAATAGAAAGTGCCCTGGCAAAGCTTGCCTCCAGTCCGATTGCTGTTCCTGAATGTAGAGCTTCTGCTATTTCTGGCTCTGCTACTGGTGAACATGCTGTTCCTTCCACTTCCTCTACTAATGGTCATCTGCACATTCTGAGGATAATGCAGGGGATTGCCCACCCACACTCATGCATATTCTGGCATGAGTTAAAAAAGGACGTATACAATTATGAAAATTTACTGAGATTAGCCTTTAGTTATGGAGAGGGATTGTGGAAGGGTAATTCTGTATTGCAGATACCTGATCAGAATTTGGTAAATTATCTTTTCTCTTCACTCTTAAAAAAGATATATGAGGGGAAACCAGAACAAGTGAAGATAGCTAAGAAACAAGATGAAAAGTTGTGTGACATTCTAAGATCCATAATGGCAGTTCAGTAATGTAAATGAAGTTACCATAATCATTGCTCAGGCCAAATGAGGCAAGGAGAAAAAAATGGAATTAGTATAGGTCCATGTTTCAAAAATGACTACAGGTTGTACCTCCAAAATCCGGCACATTCTGGTTCTGCAACATCCCTGGTCTGGCAGGACTATGGATGCTCCTGGACCAGAGAGCCCAGAACTGAAGGGCAGGAGGGTCAGCCAGGCTGGACATCAGGGTCAGCAGCCTGGCTGGGGGCAGCTCGTCACCAGGACTGAAGCCCCGCAGCAGCCTCCAGCAGCCCCTGGGAGTGTGGGGCTGAGTCCGGAGCCCGGTAGGAGTATGGGATCAGCGTGCCCGCAGCAACCCCCAGGAGTGCAGGGCTAGAGCCCTGCGGCTTCCTCGGCTGCTGTGGGCTGGGGCTGCACAGGGATGGGCTAGAGCCCCATGGCTTCCCCTGGCTACGCAGGGTCAAGGCTGGGGCTGTGCGGTACTGGGATCGGAGCTTCATCCCTGCAGCTTCCCCCAGCTGCACGGGGCCAGAGCCAGAGACTGGGCCACCCAGAGAGCCAGCAGTAACTGGGTAAGCAGCCCAGCCAGGTTGAGGGCGGGAGCAGAGGGCGAGGCAGGGTTGCCTGCTGGGCAGCCTGCCAGCTGTGGGAGATGGGCTTGGGATCCAGTGGCAGGAGACCTCCCCTGTTCTGGAAAATTATCTTGTTGTCCTGATGATGCTGAACCAGGGAGGTCCAACCCTGTAGTGACTTGAGGTGCCTCAGTTTTTGGTGATTTGCTTGAGACATCTTGAAGATCTCTGATTTTTGGAGGGTAAATTCTCAGTGCTTCTAAAAAACCAGGCTCAGGTTGAGTCACCCAAACGTCAGGTTGAAGTCACCCAAAAACTGAGACAGCCCAAATCACTAATCATGTTCTGAAATTATTGTGAATATAACAAAACAATGAAAATATTCTTTGGAAGCAGTTAATTCATTAAGGATTATGAAGGTACAAGGGAAACAATCTTACTGAGATCAGAGGCTGGCAGCTGGCTGGTAGGGTGATTAACCCCAACTGATGCACCTGGGAAAAGACGTGCATTTTCACTGGCTGATGCTCATAAAAGGAGAAGCAGGAAGTGATGGGGTAGCTGCAATATCTGCCAGAGGCTGGAGCAACGGCTAGGAAGACCTGTTCTAAGAAACAAATGAACAGAAGGTTGACTGGGAAATCCTGTTATCAGAAAGGCTCTGAGATAAGAACCAGGACCTGTTGAGTTTATGAACTGATGGGTGTGAAAGGCTGACTTGGGGAATTTTTGCTCTTTTTTTGTTGAAGAGACTTGAAATAAAAGAAACCATAACAACCCACCCTACTTTCCTAACTATTTTCCCTGGACTCTATGAAAAGCTTCCAGGCAGAGTTCCCCCAGGGAGGGCGCTGGCTCAGCACGAGCAAGCCTGGATTTGACTGGAAGACAGTGCTATAAAGCCCCATCCTTTATAAGGGGGGAATATCTCAAGAATAGTTTATTTGCTGAATATTACATAATCACCTAAAAACCCACTTGGTTAGCGGGGATATTATGAATAATTTATCAATTGAAAATTCTGGCTGAAATATTAGATAAATGATTTATTTAATTCTAATAAAGAAAAAGAATTTAGCCTGCAACAGAAAACGTCTTTGAATAGCAATGATGAGGAAAAATCTTTACAAAATGTGCTTGTGTAACATTTTATTATTATTTGCTATTGAGATTATAGTAGTACTCGGAGGCTCCAGGTAGGATTAGCACCCCATTGTGCTTGATGCAGTATAATCTTGTGTATAATGCTCACTGAGAAGACAAGCATTTTTTTTGTGACCATACAAGACTGGGGGGCAGGATATGCGGGTTCTCTTCTTGCTTCTGCTACTGACTTGCTGCATAACCTTGGGTACTGTGGAGCTATTTTTCAAAAGAATTGTATTTATTTTCTGAGAGACTGCTTTGTATGCTTGGAGTTTTATTTGTACCTCAAGACAGTTCAAGAACAAATCACAGCGCTCAATCCAGAGTTGAGAGAAGCCAATAGGAGTCTTTCCATTAACTTCACTACTGGGCTTTGGATCAAGCCATAAGTTTCTCCCTTCTTGAATTATCACCCCTCCTCAGCAAGAATCAGGAGATGTTAAAGATTTTATACACAAATTTTCCTCCTCATTACTGATTTCTTGACCCATCTATTTCCCCTATTAACAATTATTCCAATGTATTTTATAGCATGAGAAATATGTTACATCACCCTTAAAAAAAGGTTACATACTGAATAAATCCAAAAATACCGAGCATCTACATTTCAAATATACGTTGGCAAGGAAATAGGGATAGTTGAAGTGAAATTGCTTGGTCTTTGCCTTGTCTCAAGGAAAGGAATCCTCTTTTTTGCTGACTAAGGATGAGGACCTGTGGAAAGCTGGTAGCATTTGAGAGATCTCTCTGCTGAGGGTGGCCTCTGCTTCTATCTAGGATCCTGGTTCCATGTATATGTGAACATGAGCACAGCACTTGACAGGGTTCCTTTAGCGCTGCTTAAATCAGCCCAAAGTAAGACTTTGGCTATGTCTACACTACGGGGAATGTGTCTGTTCTTCCACTTTTTTTTGGCGGAAGAGCAGATGCGCTCTTTCTGAAGCCCTGTGTTCCTCCTTCCACAAGGAAGAAGGTCTTTTCTGAAAGAGGAGGATTTTCAGAAATTTGGCCCAGTGTAGACAGGCCAAATTTTGGAAAAGCCTCTTCCGAAAAAACTATTGGAAAAAGGTACGAAAATTGTGGAGTGCGATTTGCGTACTTTTTTCTGATAGATCAGTGTAATCTAGACATAGCCTTTTATCTCCCACACATGCATGTAGATTTGGGATTCCAAGGAGGAAGCAGAGGGAAGAGTGCCCTGAACCTGGAAGGATTCAGAAATCTATCTTTAATCTGATTTGCTTCTCAGCTCTGTTTCAGTGATGGATATCTGCAAGGCAGCCAGGGGTGAGAGAGAGAATATACAGATATCACCTGCCAAATCTGTAGGTAAGTTGACAGGTCTTCTAAAAATTGTGGCAGAGAGGCTAAGGATTGAATGGACACAGAGATCAAATAGGTGCACATCATCATATCAAATAATTCTGCTCTGTAGGAAAAATGAGTGTTTGCCTAAGGTAGAAAGATGTTTAGAGAGTGTTAAGTTTTTTGGAAATGCAGGCAAAAAAGGGGGGTTATTTTCAAGGGTGTTTAGGGCAGCTCTTCATGAGTTCAATTTTTTTGTTTTTTTCCAGGCAGCAAGTTTTCTTGCGGTGCATTAGCAGCAGGCCCACTAACAGCAGGGACAAAGGGAACAGTTGCTCCTGCGATTCAGAGGGGTCCAGGGCTCCTGAGATCCAGGCCCCTTTGAATCACCACCAGAGCACCACTCTGCATGGCTCTGAGGGTTTGGGGGACCGCAGCACCATGGCCTGGGTGGCGCTGAAGGCTGGCTGCTCCCAGTCACTCCCTTCTGTCTGAGGCCCCAGGATCTGTGGTGGCTGTCAGCCTTGCTGATTAGCAGGCTGTTATTTTTGGTTTTTCATTAGGCCTCCCATTATCACACTTGGCTCTCATTTTTTGCGGAGTACGGGATCTTTCAAAAAAGGTGGGGTTTTTTTTGAAAGAACTGCGTCTAGATGGTGGTTTCACTGTCAAAATAACCCTTTTCGAAAGAATGTGCGGCCACTATTATGCAAATGAAGCGCTGGAAATTCAAATCCCGGCTTCCTTTGCAATTTTGATCTGTCTAATTTACATTCCTCTTTCGAAAGAGGGATGTAGTTTAAACATAGCCTAGCTCTCCCTCACCTGCAGTGTGAATTTTTAAACCACATAGAATGGCCAGTCTGTCTTTAGGAAAGTGTGGGCTTACAAGAGATGGGAGGTAATGGACTGGCTGCTATGAGTACAAGTTTTAGACTGAGAGCTGTATTCCAGCATCTAAGAGAAGGTTATGACTCTGAATTAATAACCTTGCCTGCTTTTACACTACCACTACAGCCCACTATGAGAAGCTGATTTACAACCAGATACATTGATTTCATCATGTAACTGAGACTTACCTGTGTTTCCATAACCAGCTCAAGGCTTGGCCCACCCATTTATGAAGCCATTTGTAGATTCATCTATAGTATAACATTTAAGTGTTTTCTGTGGATCAGGCAACTCTAGTTGTGCTCCCTTATTCATTTATATTTCTCTTAATTTCAAAGCCACTCTCATCTGTTGACTCTGCCATATGTGTTTTTGATTAATTGTGTCAACAGAATTAATTCATCTTTTCTCTGTTAGCTGCACATTTTGTATTACCACTTGGTTTAGAAACCTTTGTGTCCTTATTTGAGCTTGGAGGATCTTCCATAGGAAATCGTTATGCTCCACCTACTGTTTGTTGCACCCTGTCTTATACTTACATTGAAAGCTCATCAGGGCTCTTTTTGTTCTGTGTTTGTACTGTGCCTAACAAACACCAGGGGGTCATGGTACAGGTTTAGGGATCTTGAATGCTACTGTAATCCACATAAAGTTAATAATAAATGACAAATATTATAATTATTATTTATTATCTTGGCTCTTGATACCTTAGGCTATGTCTACACAGCAGCATTATTTCGGAATAACTGATGTTATTCTGAAATAACAAAGAGCGCATCTACACTACAAGCCTTTATTTCGAAATAATGTCGAGCTGGAGGACTCCTTACTCTGACTCATAGTAACCCTCACTTTATGAGGTATAAGGGAAATCAAAGGAAGATTGTTCTTCCTTTGGCTTCCTGCTGTGTAGACAGCTCCAAACGCCGAATTAAGCTATTTCGACCTCAGCTACACAATTGACGTAGCTGAAGTTGTGTAGCTTAATTCGACTTTTGCCCTGCTGTGTAGACATGCCCACAGTGATCAACAACCTTAAAAACTTGGATAGGTGGATGCATTAGTGTTTTATACTTCTGAATGCTATATAAATTCACTGGGTATGAGTCTTACTGTAAGGACCTCTCTGACTTCATAAAGAGGTCTTAATATAACTGAGAATTAAGGCCCATAATGAAGAGACTCTACTCCAGTTCCTGAGCAGGAGTAGTGTCAATATGTCATACGAAGTATCATATGTCAATATGATGATAATACTTCAGATGTAAGTGGAATATATTTTTGTCTCCAGGTACGGTTGAAGAAGTACAGTAAAGTGTCCGATTAAAGATTTAATCCACTGAAGTCCAGGGAAGGACTTCCACTGAGTTCAATGGCATTGGATTAGGCCCTAAGTGCTTCAGACTAGTGATTATTAAATGTGGCAAATCATTGCATGTGTGTGGGGGCATGCAGGGTCACGTGGCACCTCCACCACCCCCTGTTGCTGCTTGGCTTGTACAGAGCATGCCCGTGCCAACTGAGCATGCTCAGTAACATCTCCTGATGCCACTGCCCTCCAATTATTCATGTGGCTGAAATAATGTTTGTCAAATGGAAAAAGACAAGAACAGCCATGGGTGGCGAGTTATATGGGCTCGTGGTGCCCATGCTCCAGCAATATCCAGAGCCGGGGCACTGCTCCAGCAATATTTGGAGCTGGGTCTCTCCGGCCCTGCTTGAAGTGGGCCCCGGCCCCCCCGCGCATCCTCCCACCCCGGCCCTAGAGCGTCTCTCCCCAGGCCCCGGCCCCGGACAGTCCCTGCCGTGCGCAACTTTCACTCAGCTCCCCCTTGCCAGCTGCTGCTGCCATGCGCAGAGTGCTCAAATGGCATGCTCAAGCAGGTGGGCGGGGAGATGCCAGGCGTGACGTGACATGACGTGACATCATGGCCCACAACTTTAAAACTTCTCGGCGGCACATTGCGCCGCATGGCTGAGTTGCGGGTTCAGAGTTCAGGGAGTTCTGGGGCGGAGCGCAGATTCTGGCCCTGCAAAGTGGAAGGCAGAAGGTAGGGGAGGGGGAGGGGAAGGGAGAAAACTAGGGGAAGGGCTGGGAGAGGAAGGGGCTCGTGCGGAGGGGAAGGGGGAGGGAGAAAACTAGGGGAAGGGCTGGGAGAGGAAGGGGCATGTACGGAGGGGGAGGGGGAGGGGGAAGAAAGGGGAGAGACAAATGCCAGGGGGCCAAGTGCAGACAATGAGGAAAAGGGCAGGAGGGGAGGTGTCAGTGGGAGGGGAACAGGGTGATGCTGGGAGGGGAGAGGGAAAGGGCATTGGGGGCTGGAGGGGGAGGTGCTGGGAGAAGGCTTGAAAGAAGGGGTGGGCATGAGGAAGGCAGGGATGGAGCAAGTCATGTGTGAGGGCACAGAGGGACATGAGAGGAATGGGGGCAGAGGGTGGTGAGGGGGTGGGCATTAGGGAAAAAGAGGGCAAAGGGGACGGGCAATGAGGGAAGGGGGAGGCACCAGGAGGGTGCAGGGGTAAGGGAAGGTGCAGGTGCCAGGGGATTCTGGGGGTGAAGCAGAAGGGCAGACACCTGCAGGGGAGGGACCAGCACCAGAGGAGAGAGACAGGGCAGGTTTGTAGAGGGAAGTGTTAGAAGAGGGGATGAGGAGGGGTAGCTCACATGATCAGAGTGGGGCTACTGGAGGAGTGGGCACAAGGGGGAGAGAAGGGCTGGTGGAGGGGGGGCAGGTGGCAGGAGGGCTGAGGGCAGTGAGAAGGGCAGGAGTCAGGACAGCAGAGGAGGGTGAGGAGTTGGGGGGCAGCAGGCACTAGGGAGCTGATAGAAGGCAGGAGACATGGCAGCAGAGAGAAAAGGTAAAGGTTTAAAAATATTTATTAATAACTTGGGTGCCACAGTGGCACATCCAAACAAGCCACATGAACTCAGTACTGGTGCACAACACAAAATTCATTCTGCTCACAGGAGGAAACTCTTAGGCTATGTTTACACTGGCGGTTTCTTCCACAAGAACACGTCCACACTGCCATGTGTGAGCTGTGCTTTTGCTCAAGAGCATCCATGGCAGTGTGGACGCTCTCTTGCCCAAGAAAGCTCCAATGGCCGTTTTAGCCATAGGGGTTTCTTGCGCAAGAAATCCCTGCCGAGCATCCACACTGCCCTCTTGCGCAAGAGAGCTTACACCTGTTAGAAAAGAGCGTAGCTCTTGTGCAAGACACCCTCTCTTACCACGCTGTACTGTAAATTTCCTTGTGCAAGAGCAGGCGGGCAGTGTGGATGCTCGGCAGGGATTTCTTGCGCAAGAATGGCTGTACTTGCGCAAGAAGCCGCGAGTGTAGACATAGCCTTAGAGGGAACACTTCCCCCAGCCTCTCTGCCCCCGAGTTAATGTCACACACATTGGGTTAATGCAACTGCAGGATAGTTGCATGAGGGGGGTTTGGTGGGGGCCAAACTAATCCCTGTTGGTAGGAGGATGGTGGGAAAAGCCCTTCTAGAGGGGTGACATGACACCTTTTACTTCTGGTCATGTGTCCATCTTGCCCCGAGTGTGTTACCTCCAGAGGCGTGGCTAACGGGGGGGAGGGGGCGTGGCTAATGAGGTACCACCAAAAATTATACAAACCTGCTGCCCATGAGAACAGCAATTGTATTTTTAACTCCCCTAGAAGAGTATTTTAAAAAAGGAAAACAACAACAGCCAAATCTTTTCAGAAACATTGTTTTAATCATAAGAAGCCAGTAGTTAAAAAGTATCAAGAGAGACAAGACAAAGGATACTGATGATGGAAGCATTAACAAAGTCTGAAGTACATAAAGGTTAATCAGCAAATGGAAAGGGACAAATACTGAGGAGTGCTCTACTACAAGCACCAAATACAGGTCCCCGTCTTGCAATTGGATCCAATGAATTGGACCTCCATTGATAAGGTTTCATGATACTACAAAAATAGTTAGCAAAATTCTGCTCACATCTATATTAATTCCACTGACTTTATAAAGTTATTACTACTTGGCGTCACTAGAGTGTTAAAGAACAGAATGTAGCTCAGAGCCAAGTGGGATTTTTAAAAATATTTGGTGTTTAAAAATATTATCTAATACTATACTATTATGCTTCATTTACACTGTATAAAATTGGCATACCATGAGACCATAGATAGCAAACCATACACATCCCTTAAAAATAACTTAAGTCCATCTACAATGATCACTAATTCAGTTTTCAGCATCAGACTAGCAACCATTTAGGAGATATTGGACAACTAAAGAAAAAGCTATTCTGTATTTCATTTGTTCATATTGCTCAAAAAAGGCTGAAATATCAGAATATATTTATAAAAATCCTGCATTTTTAGCTCCTACTACCATTATAATACACCTTTACAGGCAAAACACATTTTATAAATCACCAACTAAAAGAAAATTAAAGCTAAAATGAAAGCAAATAGCTTTTAACTCAAGACATACATGAATCCTCTAGATTTTTTATCTCCAAGTCTTTGCCTGAAATTTATTCATTTGACATCCCTTCTGCTTTCACCAATTATTTTTGTGTCTATCGACTCATCTTAGAGCTGGTGTCCCTTGCTAACTTATCTTATGTGAGAGAATCACTGCTTTCATTCACCTGATTTTAGCTGTAACTATAGCATCCTCTATGAGAAACATTTCTGGCTGAGTGTCCTGGGAAGAAAGCATTCTTGTTGGTCATTTCATTTTTTGTAAATAAAAGAAACATTTCATTCTATTTTCATTCTCCACTTGTATATGGGTTACTTGAAAACGGTTGTGCTACCAGCTTTAAATTTTTATTACTCAAAGAGATCCCAATACTGACATCAATGAGAGTTTTGCATGAGTAAGGATTATCATGTTGGTCCTGAGGCTTTTATGAGCAGGCAACAGGACTGTTTAATATAAATGAATTCATCTACATTTAACATCTGTAAGACCCAGTTTTCCTCCTTTTTCAGCAGCCCACAGCAGACTCAGCAATCTTACATTTTCCCCATGGATTTGGACTTCTAAAGGCATCAGTGTTTATTAACAGTTGTTCTCATTGTAATGATGTGACCCCAGCTACAGCTTCATCAATTTTTTCACAGGATCCATATTTCATCTTCAAATTTGCTGTTTATAGCCCACAGTACTCCTGCAGACTCTATGAAACTCTTGATTTATTGCAAGTGCCTCTTTCCAGGAAGATTTTTTGTAAATACTTCTTTTTGACCTTTATTTAAAAAGCAATTTTTAATAAAAGTTTAAGAACATACATTTCCACTCCACCAATCTGACCAGAAATAGGAATATTGTGAATAAGATATGCGTTTCCTGTGATCAGTAGTAAAATGTATTCCAGGAAACCACAGCGTTAAAAGATCAAAATTATTAAATGATTTTTTTAATGGACTAATACTGAATGTAATTTCTTAAATGGCCACTATTGGGCTACTGGTGCTATGGATCTTATTTAGACACAAGTCCCATTATAAACAATGAGAGCTGTGATTGAACAAAGGCTGTAAAATCTGGCCTCAGGTTCATGTTGAACAAAACCATAATTTTGGGGACCATAAACTTTTTTGTAGAATTAAAGGCCACTACAAACACATCCGTGAAATATTTTTTAAAATACTAGTGGAAGCCATTTTAAAAACACTGCTGACAAATAGATCACAAACAAACACTCCTTTGTAACACACATGTTGCAGCATTGTGCTAATAAATGAGACTCAACAAGTAAGTTATTTTTTAAAATCTAGATTTCATAATCAAAAGTGTATTAGTAACAAAGCCAAGGGGATCTGGAGTTTAAAAGTACACATTTTTTAAAACCTAGCTAAAGAGAGCATATCCTCCAAGGAGCATTTAACCAAATGTGCTCTGAAAAGTTTGCTAAGCTAAACATGCAAGTGGATTTAAACTGCTACCAGTGAATATTATATTACAAAAGAAGATTTTAATAATGCATTAGGGGCTTTGAAATGTATTCCAATGATCAGAAAAACACACATTAGATAAAAAATATTAGTTTAAATAATGAAGTGGATATAAGCAAAAGGGCCAGAGTCTGTAGTCCTTACTCACATTGAGTAGCATTAGTGATGTGAGTTATCCCACAGTTTGTGTGAGAAAATTCTACTCAATGTGAATAAAGCTTGCCATATCTGGCTAAAAATTAAAATGCACATTGCATCTTTGCTTCCCAAAGAGAAATGTCATATTGATGCCAGCATTTACTGATAGATCAGCACAACTTTGAGACAGTGAATGCTTGGTCTTGGAAATCTAATAACAAAATGAAGCAACTTGTTAACCAAGAGGGGATTGATCTCAGTCACAGCTGGAATGTACAGATCTATATCTAACTGTCATTTTCCATTTTCTAAAGGAAAAAATTCTGAGAGTGGGGGACAGAGAGAAGAAGCAACTTCCAAAACAAATAAAAACAAATGAAACGAAAACCCAGCCACAGTAAATATAGTGTGCTACAATAGATTGCCTCTGCCCAAGGGCTCACACCTGCACAAAGCCCTGTGGTGATGGACAAATGGCTGGGGAAGATGGGAGCTGTGATCTCTGAGAGTCTTTAGTCACAAATCTGCATGTAGGTGGCAGCCATGTGATGGTCATTTTGTGCTAGGTTGAGACAGACGTTCATTTTGGCAGTAGTGACTGTAACTGAACAGCCTTTTTCGGGATCCCCTTTGCTCATCCCAAATGGGGAGAGGGCTAGAAAAGGTGCCCCAAACATAGACTGTCTCATACCCTTCTGACTGGATGGCTCTATCCAGTGGGATCACTCAACTCCAGTGTGTCATTGCAGGGAAAAGTCTTGCCCAAATCCTACTAAACCATCTCTTTCCAAGGAACTCATCCCTGAATCACAGTGCGGCTTCAGTGCGGCATGACAGATTCAAGGAGAAGTGCAAAGAGCAACACCAGGAACTATTCGTGGCATTTATCAACCTAACCAAGGCTGTTGACTCTAACAATTGTAATGCCCTATGGAAGATGCGGTGTAGATTTGGCTGTCCACAGAAATTCATTTCTATCACCAGACTACTCCAAGATGGGATGTCTGCCACGATTCTGGGTAAGCCATTCACTATTTACACCAGTATCAAGCAGGGTTGTGTCACTGATTCAACACCTGCACACAGGAGCCGCTGTGCCAGCACATCCTTTGGAATAATACTCAAATGAGTCTTCAGTGATAGGGATCTGCACACAGGCCCTACAGTCTTGGTTTCCAAGGCAGTTATCATCCTCACCCTCCGGTATGGGTGTGAGATCTGGGTAACCTACAGATGACATCTCAAGTGGCTGGAGTGGTTCCAGCAGCACTGCCTCAGGAGGATCCTCAGGATCAACTAAGAAGACTGACACACTGACATCAGCATTCTCTCTGCAGCCAACTTCATCAGTATAGAAATTCAGGTTGTGAAACAACAACCCTTTTGGGCTGGCCGTTGTGTGCATAGGCTTGTCACTCGCCTCCCAAAGCAAGTACTCTTCTCTCAGTTAAGTCAGGGAAGAAGGGCTTATGGAGGGCAGAGAAGCATTTCAAAGACATACTGAAAGTAACCTTAAAAAGGGACTTTTCAACCCAACAAATGTGACAGTACTTAGCATGGAATGGAACACAGTGGCATACATATATACACACACAGTACATCATGCCGCAGTTCACTGAGGAGAACAAATGTGTTCAAGAGACAGAGAAGCAACAAAGGCAGACAGAAAGCGCACAGCACCCCAGCCAGCAACTATGTATCCTCCAATATTACACTTGTCACTTTTGTGGGAAAATCTGCAAGCAAGAATTGGGCCACTTAAAATCCCACCAATGAACCAGCTGGCAGACATATTCGCATCGAGGGATAGCCGATGGAGATTATGTCTTTTGCTTTCAAGATTCCCTTTCCTCAGGTTTTAACCTTTTATTTGTTTTATTGTTAAAGATTTTTATAGGAGCCAAATATTTATTAAAGTTTAAAGCATTCCTCAATGTAGTTTTTAAGACCATGTAGATCTTTTTTCTGACCTTGGTCATTCAAGAGGCATTAAAGTTCAAATAAAGAAATGAGACTTAATTACTCCTACTTTGATTCCCAGGGAGTTGTGTAAGTTATAGCCAGGCAAAATAGTTATTTTCCTGAGGAATCACAAGTGATGGTGGTTGTGTCACACTATTTAGAACAGAATACAATGTGGTTTCATATAGTGTCTTTGACATAAAAGGTATCCCAAAGTTTAAGAAGCAACAAGTAAACCTCCAGTGATCGAATGGCTGGGTGGGAAACATAAAAAAATATGATACAATCAGCAAGAAAATATGCCTACTGTGAATTATTTGTAATCTTGAGATGAGGAATATTTATTATAACACTAGGGTTATTCCTCACCAGTAATGTCTGGTCTCTGGCCAGGGCAAAAGCCAAGCAATCTTCTGGCATCTATCCCAGATCAAATGCCAGACCTTCTCACAGAAGTGAGATTAGGGAGTGAACGGGCAGCAACTTAACACTTAAGAAGTGACTTGCTCAATTGAAAGTACACTGGTAGTGTGGGAAGAGCCAGAACAGAGCTCTGGTGTTGCAGGGAAAGGCCAGAAGATTGTGGGTGTGATGATTTGGAAAATTATAAGTGTCTCTTCAGATTGTGAGGTGAGGAAAAAGATGACCTGGTGCATGTTTGTGCATAGCACATGACCAAGGATTGTTGCAGGTAAAGGTTCAAAGGAGGGTGAAGGAAGTTCTCCTGGGACATTCACCTGTTTGTGTAGGTATCTCAGAATTAGACCATACATGTATAATAATTTCTATAGTGGTGGCCTGGAGACTGCATTGCTGAACATGCATGTGATGGGAAGGCAGAAGGGGCTTGCACAGTGTGAAGAGTAGTCATGTGTTCCATGAACATATACCTGGTGTGGAGCAAGGTGTTAACTGGAGTTGGGAGGACCAGATAGGAGTGCCTTGAGGGCAACTGGGGAGACTCAGAAGGAGAAAGGAATAGATGAAAAAAGGAAGCAGAAGGTGAGGGAGCCAAGAAATATGGCAGAGAGAGCAGGTAGAAATGATAGTCACATTGTTGGGTTTAAGGCTACTTGTAAATCCTATGCCAAATACAATTACACCCTTTGAGGCTCCTGCCTTTTTCTTCTCCAAAGTGCCATGGGGTCTGGTGCTGACCAGCCAGAAGTTACCAGTGGAGGTAGGCAGACAGAACCTTGGTTTCATGACTTAACTGATGTATCCTAATAAAATGTCAGACTGGATATAATCCTAAATCCTGGTGCAGGCCAAGGTTAACAACATACAAATCCAACATGTCATAGGAACCTCACCCACACTCAAAGAGGGTAAAGCATTGCAAAATCCAAGAGCTAACATTCATATTTTTCTGCATGTGTAAGCTCCCACAGTAAAACCTTGCTTTTTTGGCACGCAGGCTGTCTGCATGAGGTGTTTAGCCAACAGCTGAAAAAATATGCCTTTTAGCAGTATGGTCACTCAACACCTGCCTTCACTGCAATCCTTTTTGGGTATATATGTTTTCTTTTATCTCAAATGTACTGACATTTCTTCTATCTAATTCAGACTCTACTGTTGAGTGATACCATCCCTGGACACATGGGCACTTGCACTGGCAATCACTATATTATTGACATTGGAACCAAGTACTTTTGGTATAATTATCTGGCATTGAAAGATGGGGAGAAACTGCTCCAATGAATATTATCACTATCCAGTTGTCTTTGTGGTCAGAGTCTGCTGACTGCAGTGATGAAGTGGGTTTTACCCACGAAAGCTAATGATATAATATATTTGTTAGTCTCTAAGGTGCCACAGGACTGCTCATTGTTTTTAAAGTTACAGACTAACACAGGATCCGACAAGGGGCCATGCGCAGCTTGACCTTCTGCTCACAAACAGGGAGGAACTAATAGGGGAAGTAGAGGTGGGTGACAACCTCGGAAGCAGTGATCATGAGATGGTAGATTTCAGGATCCTGACCAAAGGAAGAAAAGAGAGTAGTAAAATACACACCTTGGACTTCAGAAAAGCAGATTTTGACTCCCTCAGAGACCTGATGGGCAGAATCCTCTGGGATGCTAACATGAAGGGGAAAAGAGTCCAGGACAGCTGGCAGTATTTTAAAGAAGCCTTATTGAAGGCACAGAAAGAAACCATCCCGATGCGTAGCAAGAGAGGCAAACATGGTAGGAGACCGGATTGGCTTACAGGGGAAATCCTTGGTGAACTTAAGCACAAAAAGGAAGCTTACAAAAAGTGGAAACTTGGACAAATGACCAGGGAGGGGTTTAAATGTATAGCTCGAGAATGCCGGGGGGTTATCAGGAAGGCGAAAGCGCAAATGGAATTGCAACTGGCTAAGGATGTGAAGGATAACAAGAAAGGTTTCTACAGGCATGTTAACAAGAAGAAGGTGATCAGAGAGGGTGTGCGGCCCCTACTGGATGAAGGAGGTAACCTAGTGACAGATGACGTGGGGAAAGCTGAAGTACTCAATGCTTTCTTTGCCTCTGTATTCACGGACAAGGTGGGCTCCCGGACTAATGCGCTAAGTGACGCAAGATGGGATGAAGTTCGACAGCCCTTAGTGGGTAAAGAACAGGTTAGGAACTATTTGGAAAAGCTAAACGTACACAAATCCATGGGTCCGGACTTAATGCATCCGAGGGTACTGAGGGAGTTGGCAAATGTCATTGAGGAGCCTTTGGCCATTATCTTTGAAAAGTCGTGGAGATCGGGAGAGATCCCGGATGACTGGAAAAAGGCAAATGTAGTGCCCATCTTCAAAAAAGGCAAGAAGGACGATCCAGGGAACTATAGGCCGGTCAGTCTTACCTCGGTTCCTGGTAAAATCATGGAAGGGATCCTTAAGGAATCCATTTTGAGGCACTTGGAGGAGAGGAAAGTGATTAGGAATAGTCAGCATGGATTCACAAAGGGCAAGTTGTGCCTGACCAATCTGATTAGCTTCTATGATGAGGTAACTGGCTCTGTGGACATGGGAAAATCAGTGGATGTGATATACCTTGACTTTAGCAAGGCTTTTGTTACGGTCTCCCACAATATTCTTGCCAGCAAGTTAAGGGAATGTGGATTGGATAAATGGATGGTAAGATGGATAGAAAGCTGGCTAGAAGGCCGGACCCAGCGGGTAGTGATCAACGGCTCGATGTCAGGATGGCGGTCGGTTTCTAGCGGAGTGCCCTCAGGTTCGGTTCTGGGACCGGTTTTGTTCAATATCATTATTAATGACCTGGATGAGGGGATGGATTGCACCCTCAGCAAGTTTGCAGATGACACTAAGCTAGGGGGAGAGGTAGATACGCTGGAGGGCAGGGATAGAGTCCAGAGTGACTTAGACAAATTGGAGGATTGGGCCACAAGAAATCTGATGAGGTTCAACAAGGACAAGTGCAGAGTCCTGCACTTGGGACGGAAGAATCCCAAGCATAGTTACAGGCTGGGGACCAACCAGCTAAGTAGTAGTTCTGCAGAAAAGGACTTGGGGATTACAGTGGATGAGAAGCTGGATATGAGTCAACAGTGTGCCCTTGTAGCCAAGAAGGCTAATGGCATATTAGGTTGCATTAAGAGGAGCATTGCCAGCAGATCCGGAGATGTCATTATGCCCCTTTATTTGGCTCTGGTGAGGCCACATCTGGAGTATTGTGTCCAGTTCTGGGCCCCCCACTACAAAAAGGATGTGGATGCATTGGAGAGGGTCCAGTGGAGGGCAACCAAAATGATTAGGGGGCTGGAGCATATGACCGATGAGGAGAGGCTGAGGGAGTTGGGTCTGTTTAGTCTGCAGAAGTGAAGAGTGAGGGGGGATTTGATAGCAGCCTTCAACTTCCTGAAGGGAGGTTCCAAAGAGGATGGAGAAAGGCTGTTCTCAGTAGTGATGGATGGCAGAACAAGAAGCAATGGTCTTAAGTTGTGGTGGGAGAGGTCCAGGTTGGATATTAGGAAAAACTATTTCACTAGGAGAGTGGTGAAACACTGGAATGGGTTACCTAGGGAAGTAGTGGAGTCTCCATCCCTAGAGGTGTTTAAGTCTCGGCTTGACAAAGCCCTGACTGGGTTGATCTAGTTGGGACTGGTCCTGCCTAGAGCAGGGGGCTGGACTTGATGACCTCCTGAGGTCTCTTGCAGCTCTATGGTTCTATGATTCTATGACAGCTACCCCTCTGAGATAAAAACATGGTTTAAACTACTTTTTAATCACATTAGTCCTGTAGAGCTAAAATAGGTATGGGAAAATGAACTATATTCTTGCTGCCTGTTAGATCTTAAATAGAATAGTTAACTGAATTCCAATTGCAGGAAAACTTCTGCTCTAATTGACACTCTTTTGCAAGTATAGAAAGAATTCAATTCTTACTGAAAATACTAGGAATCTTTACATTGCCATTATAGGAGCTAGACCTCAGGAATGTGGTTATATGGTAAGGAGCCCAAACTAGACTAGGCTCTTCTCAGCCTATCCAGACAAATGTTGGGAAACTAACACAGCAGGGCACAGATTATTCAATAAGTTCTTGGACTGCATTGGAGACAATTTTTTATTTCAGAAGGTTGAGAAAGCTACTGGGGGAAAGCTGTTCTTGATTTGATTTTAACAAATAGGGAGGAACTGGTTGAAAATTTGAAAGTGGAAGGCAGCTTGGGTGAAAGTGATCATGAAATCATAGAGTTCACGATTCTAAGGAAGGGAGAACAGCAAAATAGAGACAATGGATTTCAGGAAGGCAGATTTTAATAAACTCAGAGAGCTGGTAGGTAAGGTCCCATGGGAAGCAAAACTAAGAGGAAAAACAACTGAAGAGAGTTGGCAGTTTTTTAAAGGGACATTATTAAGGGCCCAAAAGCAAGCTATTCTGCTGCATAGGGAAGATAGAAAGTATGGCAGGGGACCACCTTGGATCAACCAGGAAATCTTACATGATATAAAAATAAAAAAGGAGTCGTATAAGAAGTGGAAATGAGGTCAAATTACAAAGGATGAATATAAGAAAACAACATAGGTATACAGGGGCAAGTTTAGAAAGGCAAAGGCACAAAATGAGCTAAATCTAACTAGAGACATAAAGGGTAACAAGAAGATGTTCTACAAATATATAAGAAGCAAGAGAAAGACCAAGGACAGGGTAGGCCCATTGGTCAGTGAAGAGGGAGAAACAATAAAAGGTGCTTAATGACTGGAAATGGCAAAGGTGCTTAATGACTTCTTTGTTTTGGTTTCCACCAAGAAGTTTGATGGCGACAGGATGCCTAAGATAGTGAATACTAGTGGAAATGGGGTAGCTTTAGAAGTTAAAATAAAAAAAGAACAAGTTAAAAATTACTTAGAAAAGTTAGATGTCTTCAAGTCACCAGGGCCTGATGAAATGCATCCTAGAATACTGAAGGAGCTGATGGAGGAGGTATCTGAGCCTTTAGCTATCGTCTTTGAAAAATCATGGAAGTCAGGAGATATTCCGGAAGACTGGAAAGGGCAAATATAGTGCTCATCTATAAAAAAGGGAAATAAGAACAACCAGGAAACTACAGACCAATCAGTTTAATTTCTGTGCCAGGGAAGATAATAGAGCTAGTAATTAAGGAATCCATCTGCAAACATCTGGAAGATAATAAGGAGATAGGTAACCACCAGCATGGAGTTGTAAAGAACAAATCATGTCAGACCAATTGGATAGCTTTATTTGATAGGATATCAAGCCTTGTGGATAAGGGAGAAGCAGTGGACATGGTATACCTAGACTTCAGTATGGCATTTGACACAATCTCTCATGACTTTCTTATCAATAAACTAGGGAAATGCAATCTACATGGGGCTACTATAAGATGGGTGCATAACTGGCTGGAATAGTTGTTAACGTTTCACAGTCATGCTGGAAGGGTATAAGAAGTGGGATTCCGCAGGGGTCTGTTTTGGTACTGGTTCTGTTCAATATCTTCACCGATGTTTTAGATGATGGCATAGACAGTACGATTATTAAGTTTGCAGATGATACCAAGCTGGGAGGGGTTGCAAGTGCTTTGCAGGAAACGGTCAAAATTCAAAATGATCTGTACAAACTAGAAAAATGGTCTGAGGTAAACAGGATGAAGTTTATAAGGCCAAATGCACAGTACTCTATTTAGGAAGGAGCATCAGTTTAACACATACAGAATGGGAAATGATTGTCTAGAAATGAGTACTGCTGAAAGGGATTTAGGGGTCGGAGTAGCCCACAAGCTAAATATGAGTCAACAGTGTGCCATTGTTGCAAAAAAAGCAAACATGATTCTGGAATGCATTAGCAGGAGTGTTGTGAGCAAGACATGAGAAGTCATTCTTCCACTCTACTCTGCGATGATTAGGCCTCAGTTTGAGTATTGTGCCCAGTTCTGGACACCACATGTCAAGAAAGATGTGGAGAAATTGGAGAAGTTCCAGAAAAGAGCAACATGTCTAGAAAACAATAGGCCTAGAAGACATGAAGAGCAATAGGTCTAGAAAATATGACCTATGAGGGAAGACTGAAAAAACTGGGCTTGTTTTGTTTAGAAAAGAGAAGACAGAGAGGACATGATAGCAGTTTTCAAGTATCTAAAAAGGTGTTACAAGGAGGAGGGAGAAAAATTATTCTACTTGGCCTCTGATGACAGGACAAGAAGCAATGGGCTTAAACTGCAGCAAGGGAGGTTTAGGTTGGACATTAGGAAAAACTTCCTGTCAGGATTGGGAAGCACTGGAATAAATTGCCTAGGGAGGTTGTGTAATCTCCATCACTGGAAATATTTAAGAGCAGGTTAGATAGACATCTATCAGGGATGTCTAGGCAGTGTTTGGTCTTGCTGTGAGAGCAGGGGACTGGACTTGATGACCTTTCAAGGTCCCTTCTAGTTCTAATATTCTATGATTCTGTATATCTGATGACTCAGTTCTCTTTGAGTCCTAGCACTTCAGGGGACAGAGGGTGCAGCAGATTGGGGACCATGGCCCGCAAAGATCACAAGGTCTGACATCAGTCCATGAAGGCCATAAGGTTTCACCCTATCACATGAGCCCAAGACCCATCACCAAAATCCCTGGTCTTTTACCTCTGGGAACCATTCATTTTATTATCTTAACCATACTGCAACTGGCCACAGGGGTGCCAGCAACTAGCTTGGTTTCTCCTTAGCTAGAATCACTTCTGCCCAATCCATGGCAGCACATGCCTTAGCCATATGTCAAAACTTCTGACCGATATATGCCATCACCCCTGAAAGCTTCCAGCTAATTGTAATAGATGTCCCTCTGCTGTATCGCTGAACCTCATTTCTTCAACAATATTTTGGAGACCCCCCCCCTTATTTAGTTTCTTTCTAGTCTTGATCACATGGCCTGGCTCTTGCTCTTGCCTGTCAGGGGCTATGTCTATACTACGGGGGTTTTCCGGCATATCAGAGGTATCCTGGAAAAACTCCGCCACAACCAGGGAATGCGCCTGCTCTTCCGCTTTTTTTGTGTAAGAGCAGACGCGCTCTTTTGGAAGCCCCGTATTCCTCCTCTCACGAGGAAGAAGAGCTCTTCCAAAAGAGGGTTTTTTCTGAAATTTGGCCCAGTGTAGACATATATCATATCTTCCCTTTTAAAATCTCTTTCTGAATTACTGAAATTATTGAGCCACCTGGTGTGTTGGTGTGGGCCTCCTACTATTAAGTTGTTCCATTGCCCTAAATTCATGAACTCTGAATGGCTGACCTGCAGATTCCTGCTGGACAGTAGAGTGAGTTCCCAGAATCTGTTGCCCAGAAATTGAGAGAGCATTGACAATGCCATTATGGCATGCATTGCATGAAAACAGTTGTTGTACTCCAGGTAATATAAAAATGAAGGCTTTCATCGGCCTCATTACTTGGGCAGTCTTAGTCAACTTTCTATTTTCAATAAGGACCACAGATTGGTTGCCACATTAGCTCTTTTGTTCTGAAAGTTTTCTCTCCATCTAATAACTGCTAGCAGTAAAGGAAAAAAATTGAGAAAGGCAAATTCCCCATAATGCTTGGAGCTACACAGTTTTCTCTTTGGCTCAATGCATCCACTCACTTTGAAAGAAAACCCCAAGAACTATACCTTTGTAGGATTGGGGCAGCTCATTCTTGAGCAGTCAGCCTGAACACTATGTCCAATGGGTGCCAGAGATTCCCAGAAGAGAGATATTGTCCCTTGTTGAGTGTTTCCTCCTGTGTTACTGAGGCAGGCCACCTTCCTCTGCTGGCCCCTTGAAGTTCTCCTAACCATTGATGAAGAGAGGTGGTATTCACTATTTATTCACAGGTATATAAAATCATGAGTGGTGTGGAGAGGGCGAATAAAGAAAAGTTATTTATTAGTTCCCATAATAGAAGAACTAGAGGACACCAAATGAAGTTAATGGGTAGCAGGTTTAAAACTAATAAAAGAAAGTTCTTCTTCACACAGCGTGTAGTCAACCTGTGGAACTCCTTGCCAGAGGAGGCTGTGAAGGCTAGGACTATAACAGAGTTTAAAGAGAAGCTGGATAATTTCATGGAGGTTAGGTCCATAAAAGGCTATTAGCCAGGGGATAGAAATGGTGTCCCTGGCCTCTGTTTGTCAGAGGCTGGAGAAGGATGGCAGGAGACAAATTGCTTGATCATTGTCTTCGGTCCACCCTCTCTGGGGCACTGGTGCTGGCCACTGTCGGCAGACAGGATACTGGGCTAGATGGACTTTTGGTCTGACCCAGTACGTCCATTCTTATGTTCTTATGTATGTTCTTATTAAAAGTCCCGTTATTATCAAATCCACTAAGCTGAGAAATAACCCCACAAACACCAGACTACCGAAAAAGATAGAGTACAAAATGTTTATCTCTGTAACTAAACAGTGTGTCTAGCCACATCTCCCACTGTTGAACCCTTGAGTGGCTGTCATCATCCTCATCCTCATTGTCATTGTCGTCATCATCACCCCCTGTGATTGTCACCTGGTGTTGCCCAATGCACACAGGTAGGTATATGGCTTTTGTAATGTGTTACACTGACACCCACTTTCAGCCCCTTTTCCTTATCTATGTCTCCATACCTCACTGAAGTTTGGGATGCCCCATTTTTCATGGACTAACTTTTTCCACTTATATTCATTAACGTTTATGTCACTCAGTTCCCATAACAAACTGTGGTCAGCATGTCACTGACACCTTAAGCTGCAAAAATCCCACAGATACTGTAATCAGTTTTAAATGGTACATTGCAATAGGTATTCCCTAAATATCAGCAGTTTAGTTACATTTATTAATGCAGCATTCTGTCTTATGACCTCTTTTGATGGAGGGTCATTGCTATTTTGTGACAACTTCTGCTCTGGAGTCACTTACTGGATAATTGCTTGTGTCAAGTCTATCTTTAGACCCGAGGTCTTGTTTGGCTAAGCTAAATATCTTACAGGCCTGAGGCCTGTAGGCCCTATTTTACACCATTAATTAAAACTTATGTTTCATTGCTATTTCCTATCTATGCCTGATATCTCTTATCCTTGTCTACAGTTCTTGATTATCAACTCTGGGGAAAAAAATCAAAGGAAGACTAAGGAATCTGTGATAAAGAGGAAGACACTGGGGAAGTACAATCAGATGAAATATTACAGTAAAGGAGCAAGATCTCTTTCACAGTTAGTAAACAAAGACTTGGTGAAAATTTGGCAAGATGGGCACTGGCCCATCAAAGCTACACCAATCAAAGAGGACTCACTTCACTCATACTTAGTGATCTCAGATAAGTCAAAATCTTAAGAAGGAATTGTAAGCATCTGTCAAGATACCTGACAGCTTGGCTGAGAGAAATGAAGTGAGAGCAGATGTACAAGTTGGAAACAATTTACAAAGCTGACCCTGTTATTAACAGTGAGAGTGAACAGTTTGTTACAGATAAGCCTTTGCCAATAAATGGTTGGGAAGATTACTGCAGTGCCTTAACAGACTAATCCAGACTGTTGTCCTACAGTAACCTGAAGAGCTGTCAAATCAATTATTGTATTTGTAATAGCTCGTGAGATTTCACTCAATGGAGTTTTCGTTCAGTAATTTAGAAAGGGATTTAAAAAGGGAAGATATGATATAGAGCAGCAATTCTCAATCAGGGGCCCCAGGCTCCCTGGGGGCATCACAACAAGAGTTTAGGGGTCTGCCAAGCGGGGACAACATTAGACAGTGCTTTTTTTATTAAAAAAAAGAAAAAAAAGTGCCAGTACTCCACGCAGCCCCTTTAAGACATGCGGCCCAGCCGACTGTTGGACATTTGCATACACAGGTGCTGGTACGCTCCATTCTTTCCAGGTAAGCTCTGACTGGAGGTGCCAGTACTGCGTCTGCAGGTGCCAGTACTGCGTACCGGGCAGTACCGTCACAAAAAAAGCACTGATATTAGATTTCCTCAGGGCTGGGGCAGAAAGCTGAAATCCTACTGCATGGGGCTGAAGCCTGGGGTCCTGAACCCAGCCAACCAGGCCAGAAGCCAAAACTTGAGCACTGTAGCGTTATGAAGCCTCAGGCAATTGCCCTGTTTACTACCCCCTAATGCCCGGACCTTACTTTTATATGCAGAAAACCAGTTAGTGTGGCACAAATGGGCATTTGTAACATTTTGTGAGAGCCTCAGAAAGAAAAAGCTTGAGAACCCTGATATGGAGTAAGTCCTCTAGGAAATGAATGTTTTCCTGTGTATTCTAGAGGCAGTCTTTCATTTCCCATGACATATTTCCTGCTGGGATAGAAAAAAGAAGCCTAGGATAGGGGAGTCACAGGCTGTGGATACGCAGAGCAGTAGAGTTTGTTGCGTTCTTCTGTCTGAAGTATCTGTTCCTAATAAACTCAAATCTGGTGGAGGTGGAGGCTCAAGCTTATCTTGATACCTGTCTCCTCATCCTAAAGATACAGCAATCTCCTCCCCAATTAAATCTCACTGCACAGTCCTGGATTAACCTAGGTGCATTTACAAATTGCCCTCAGTCTCTTAGGGGGCCTCCACCTCCACCAGATTTGAATTGACTACTTTTCCCTTTGTCATGATAGGAGAGGCAGGATCAGCTTTGAATCATGCGAAGAGAGCACACAGAAGTTTTGCTCCATCTTTATGTTGTGGGGAGAGTGAGTAGGCAGAAGTGTTGAGGTGGGCCAACCTCACAGGACAGGAACTTCTGAAGGGTAAGCATGGCGCAGGCTGACTCTTCAATGCCATCACTAAGGGCCTCCCAATCCTCAGGAGCAAGACAGAACCCAACCCTGGTGCTGCCCCTTCTCCAGGGGCAGGACCAACCCTCAGAGTCCTCCACCCTGGGGACAGGACATCCGCAGCACTTCTCACTGCAGAGAAAGTGGGGGCCCCAATTTCCTTAGTGCACAGGACCCAAAAATTCTTTCATCTGGCCCTGTGTCTGAAGTCAGAGAAACTGTCCATGACTGCATTGCTGCAGGGTTCATGGATCAGATTTCAAAATTAGGGCCATCGGCATACCTACATTGATACAGACACCTATACACATAACTCAATAATGCGTTTTATTTTTTTTCTGAATCACAACATTAACTTAGCACAATGGAAACTGTCTGTGAAGAGTTCTGTTCACTTAGATCCAGTGTTTTTATTAAATTAATAAACCCACACCCAAACAATCTGTTTTGAAATAATTCTGCTCTTATATTAGAAATGTCTGGTGTCTTTCATTTCATTGAAGTATCACAAGGCAGAACATTTTTATAGTATTAGAATTGGAAATCTTACCTCAATGTTTTTGTTTATGATATGTTATAGATACGCAGTTTGGGAACAGAAACCTTGCAAGGTTATATGAGGACAGGAAACCCTAATACACTCAACTCACAGTGGACCCACCAAAAAAACCGAAAAACAAAAACAACCTCTCCCAAACTCAACAACAACAAAAAAGAACTAAAACCCCCACCACCAACCCTGGCTCTGTCAGAACAAAAGTGCAGTCAGAGAGATTTAGAAACCAAAGTATGAATACAAACTGTTAGACAAAAAAACAATACAGAAGCATATGCACCTTATTTAAATGCACATATTAAACAAAGCCAGACTGCAATCTGTGTCCTTCTCCACTGACTCATTTAACCTGAAGTATTCAGGCAGACTAAATTACCATAAACAGAATACTGATTGCAAACATCTGTTACAAACATCTGTTATAAATGAAAAACTGTAATAACTAACGAGAGGGATTAAAAATTAGACTTGGTGCATAGTCCTAGTGCCGACCTACTCCAGGGGCAATTTCATACCTCATGAGCTCCTGTAGCCTCCTCTACTTCTGTTTGAATATTTTGAATACTGCAGAGAGAGTTGTGGGTACTCCATATGTAGCCCCGAATGGTATGAGTAAACAGATTAGCTACATGCAAATGATTGAGCACAAAACCCTGCTTCAGGAAGGCTGTTTTTAAAAATGTGGCCCTTCCTGTGAAAACCTTTGAGAATTCACAAGAGGTTAATGTGGGTGTCAAGACTATTTCAATAGAGGTTCTCCTGTAATTCAGCAGTTATTAATTGGACCATTATTTTTTGTGTGATTAAAAGTAAATAAACACTAGAATTTCCAGTACTCTTAGTAAAGATCTTATTTGTATATATCCCAAATTAACTCTGTGTGTCCAGTCTTCAGCTTCTGTAAACTGCAGTAGTTCCATTGAGTTCAATGGCAGTATGTTAATCTACATCAGCTGAAGATCTTGCTTTGTGTGTTTAAATTCCTTTCTATATAGCTCGGGCACTATTCTACTCTGACATCCATGGGCAATGGTGTTGAAATCAGTGGAATTACACCAGTATAAATGAGGCAGAATCTATTGCTAGTAAATGTGGATTTCACAAAATATAATCATAACTTCAGGATACTTTTTCTTTGCAAAGCAATAACCATATCCACAGCTGAATAAACTTGGATGCTGAAGGATGAGATACTTATAATGAAGTGTGATTTGTAAAAAAACTAGTGTTTATTTCTTGGTCACTCATATGACAAGGGTTATATAAGGTTATATTCTTGCCATTTGATTACTATTTACAGTATATATTGTAAGAAAATTCCAAGGCTGATGGCAAATGCTTTTAGTCACACATACTATGGTAATTTTTGAGTCAACAGGAAGCATCCTCAAGTTATTTTTATTGTACTGAAATTTTAATACAGAAATTCAGCTGACTAGAGTGAGAAATTGAGGAGGCATCTGTATTTAGCAAGCAGCATCACGATTCTGAGTTGAGTTACCAGTCAGAACAGAGAGATTACAATAACCAGAGTGATTACAGGCACTTGCCCATTCACTAGATAGTTACTAAGAAATAACTGAACAAGAATGTAAATATTTATTGTACAGTCAAAATAACTACTAAACTGTGTACAGTTATTGATGATAACTATTGATGATAACTATTGATGATAACTATAGATGCTAATCACATCCCATAACCAGAGTGCCAGTGACTAAATAACTGGTGTGCATGTAAGTGTGTGGGTGGGAGCTGTTTAGTCATACGTCAGTAGCTGTATAATATACCTGTATTATACCTTGTCTACACTTCTGACTTTCTGAAAAACCTTCCACAGACACTCTGGTGCAGCCCTACAAGTACTACCAGTGATGTGAGTTCTAGCATAGATCATCTGCTGGGGTTTTCAATCACAGGTTGCTTAGATCTGCTCTAAGCAGCGTTAGCTGAAGCTATGATAAAAATGCTGGGGACGGATTTTGCCTAGCACTACTATTACATTCATAGTATGCACAGACAGAGAAGTTAGATAAACACATACATATTCTTCCTGAAAGATTGCAACTACTTTATTTCTTAGAATTCAGAATCATAACATAAGAATCCCAAAGCAGAGTAAGAGAGAAATCAGGCTGCTCCCTAAAATAGTAAGGTACAATGCACACCACTTTTCTCTAGACTGGCTATCTGCAGACTAACTCAGATGATTCAGATCTCATGGCTTCCACACAGCTTTCCACAGCCTACAAACAATCTGTCACACTTAACATGATTGCTTGTCATTTTCAATGATACTTCCAAATATACCACAGTTACCACTCTTGCTAAGACCACCAGAGCAGCACTGTTGTTAGAGCAACACCTGAGAATTTTTCTAGTGTTTTCAAGGTAAATGCAGCCTAACGGGATAAAATAATTGGATTTCAGTAGATTTTTAGATAGAAAATAATAGCAAGATTTCAAATAATGTTTGAGCAGAGCAAAAGCAAAAAGTGGCAAGTTCAGAGAATTATTATCTTGGTCAAAAATAATAATTCTCTGATACTGCCATTATCATGACACAGTTGCAATGCAAATTATCTCTCAAAAAATATGCTAACACACATACAAAAATGAATAGCCAGAAACCGCAATTATAAAACCCTGCAGCTAGAAAAAAGATATCTTTAACAGCATAATTTTCTGTTCAAACCAGCACCAGACACTGAGTCCAACTAAAATAGTCAGATTTCAGCCTTGCTAATTAATTGGGAGAAACTCTGAACCTCATAAAACCTTCTGTGAAGAGCAAGTTTAATAACAGTATTTTCTGTAAAAAGGGATCTGTATTATGTGGTATGGGGATAGCATTAGATCCCATTTTTGTCTTTTAATTTGGGTCTTTATTTAGATTTATTTACAATATAATTTTTTAAAAATATGAGATTAAAGTGTCCTGTTATTATTTTTTAATATATCGGAAAAACACATGGGAAGCTGAAGCAGCATATATATGAGGGAGCATAAAAGCACCATTCTTAGGGGGTAATATGAGTTCCCCTTTGGCAGAACATTTTCTGCCATATAAACAAAATCTCTCTTGTTTTCAGTTCACTGGAATTGAAAGGTTATGGTTACATCCCAGGGCTGATGATATAGGCAACTTGCAGATTTAGAAAACAGAGAAGATTTTTCATTTTTTAAGACACCTAAAAGCTTGGCCCTGGAATACCACAAGGCCCTTAATACCAGATAATGAAATATATACAGTATATTGATTCTGTTCTCAGTGCAGGGGACCTGATGACCTCTCGCTCCATCCCCTCTCTCGGACAGATGCTTTTCTGTTCAAACCTGCTTTCCTCCACTTCATCAAGAAGGTTCATCTAGAAGTTTAATTATATAAGGCCTAAGTGAGCCACAGCTTAACTTCACAGAAGTCAAAGGATATTTTGACCTGCATTTTTTCTGTCATTTGTTGTGCAGAGTTTGTTATATGAACTGTGTTTTGTCAGTGAAGGCAAATAGCTGGCCAAAGCAGTTTAAACAAAACAGTGTTTCCTAATAGCTGGGGTATTACACCAAGTAAATCCAAGATCCCATCTGCCTCCCCAATGGGTCCATCAGAGGATGGAGGGAGAACAACTGATTGGGAGAACGGGAGTGCCTGTACCGGAGAAGGGCCTCTAGGGTGGGAGAGGAATATTCATATATCAAAATACAGTGATACCAACCCTTCCACCTACACTACAAAGCCAGAAACTGACAAAGTTACCATCCTCTCATTAATGATTTACATTATAATTTTGTAATTTAAAGTACACATTTAGGTCTTGCGCCCAATCCCATCAGGTCTCTTAATAATAATCCAATAAATTACATTGACCTGATCCTGAGGGATTTAGTTCCTGGGGTCTTCCCCAATTAAGATTGCTGCCAGAGTTTCTTATAGCAATTTCAGACCTGGCGCAGTTTTGAATCACCTAAGACAGTGTAGAGGTTTTCATAAAAGCCTTGCTTTGTGTCTGTTGTTATTGGGGCCTCACTACTCTGAAATTCTGATGTGGGTATAACCCATACACCTCTTGGATGTGGTGCTCCACCCCTTTTGGTAGTACTGAGACTACTTAAAGAGTACAGTGCCTGCTACAGCCTTATCTAACAGTCATGTGACTTTTGGCTCATTTTGTAGAGGCCTATGCACTTAGCTCCAGAAGTTCCCTGGTTCAATCCCACCTGGTGATAGACTAGGATCTGTCTGTCAGCATGACACTGGCACAATAGTTTTCTAGAGATCATTATTGAGTCTTGATGGTTTTGTGATGTTAAAAACCTCATGGAACTATTCCTCTAACTTGGTTAATATCACTCCTCAGTGTTCCTCTTCATTTCTGACCCGATCAAATGCTGGTTAAGGCATTGTTACAATTTATAAATATATACAGAAATAGTTTCAGTTTAAGCACAGGATTAGTCCTATTAACTTCAATAGGGCTGCTCCCTGGCTTCAGACTAAGCATGTGCATAAGCATTTTGCTAAATCATGGAGGAAAGGCAAGAAACGTGAGGTGAGGAATGAGGTTTAATTTAGTGACACATAACTGGCCCTCTGTGTGAATTTACAGCAATGTTTTCCAAGCAGTGGCCTGACATTCTGGCCCATTATTTTAGCATGTCAATTATATATTTCTTCCACTTCTTCTTTGGTGTGTCTTTAAAACAGCAATGTTAGATGTCCATGTCTAGGTGGGTCATCTGACTGCTACAAGTGATGCGGAGTGGGTGGAAGAGATTCCTCCTGGATATGATCTTTTGGGATGTTGATTGAGAAGGTATTTCATATCTTCAAGTCCATTACTGAAGTCACAAATAGGATTATCTCTCAGTCCCCATTTATGAGGAAACTAGGAGCATCTACCATGTGATGTGCGAATGTGATTCAAAGTGAACCATATTTTCTATTGATGTTGGGAATTTTCCAAAATCATTGGGTTTTTTAGCTGGATCTTTAAGGAGCTATTTATGTTGGACTTTGATGCTCTTCCACATCACTTGTCATTGATCTTCCAGTGAAAATCCCAAGTCTTTGAGCATTTGTGCCACAAGCAAGAAAGGTTTCCTGGATTTGAGTCTGAATCTTGGTATGCTATGTAGGTCTTCATGTTGTTAGAAAATCCTTGTTGTCTGAAATGCAGTTCTTATGTTTCAAAGAATTTGTGGCAGTGGAATGGTGGCTGTGCACCAGTATGGGGGTTCATTTTATTGTGCCTATGATGATCTGTACAGTGGTGTTAAGCTGAGAAATGACAAGTACTGTGTGGGAGCTGTGTGTCCAGTCACTTGCAATATTCTGTAATAGAGTGTATAAGGGCCACTGAAGAGGTCTGTAGAATTTTTACAGCAGCTCCCCAGCCATTCCTGTGAGCTTCTGCATGAGATTTACATGCATCTTTAGTCTGTAATGGATATTTTTCAGGTAATGGTGGTATGTGAAGCTTCAGTCTAATGTCACACCAAGATATTTCAGGGTGGAATTATGTCTTAATTGTCACCATAGAAATTCATGCGCAGTTATTGCTGACCACAGAAATGTACATGCTGATTTTAGAGGTGCTTAAGTTCAACTTTAACTCCTCTTTAGTGAAGGGTTGTTTTTTTGTGTTGGCTATACCCATAAGTTTTGCTGAAGACTGCAACTCACATTTTAGCATATCCATGGGGTTCAAGAAACAAATGTATTGGTCTAGCAAACTGTTCAGTACTGATGTGGTATTATCCCACTAATCAAATATTGTAGAATAAGGTAATACTGTAGAATAGAGATTGATTGTAAACCAGAGATGGGCAATGTAGGCTAGTGAGTGGGCCGCAGGAATGGCCCTCCTTCATCTCAGTGGGCCACAAGATTGTCATAACCAGGACAGTCTCATGGGATAGGCTAGTTTTACTAACTGCGCTTGCATACCTAGAATTTGCCGGGTGTGCCGACTGAGATGTAGCAGCACTTTGACTGGATGCAGCCAGACCACACAGCTCTCTCACAGTCAGTGTTGGGGGCAATCAGCACACACTTCACTTCACATGCCCTTGTTTTACATGTGTGTCACTTTAGTAATACCAGTAGGAAAAAACCTACATGGATGTAAACCAATGGAATCTGGCAAATCTGTACATGGGCAATGGTAAACAAAATGTCTCGTTGACCACACATAGAACCCCAATGGGCTGTATGCAGGCTACAGGTTACCAGCTTTACTGTGATGTTTGCTGCTAACTGATACAGACATTCAAAGACATCCAATATATCAGAGGTCTTAAAAGGTTCATCTATAACACAAGATTCACATTGCATAGCAGCAGCAATGTGGACCTTAGAATGGCCCTAAGACATGGCTGCTGTTATACAGGCTTTCAGAAGCCAATAGATTGGAGTTGTGGTTGTCTTATTGTGCATCTGGCATGGCTGCTCTCATGTTACTTTGGCTAAGTGACTGAACTGCTGTCAGATAACAGAGAAGTATTGTAATCATACTGTGCAGGTATGATAAGATCTGCATGGGTTTCCTGCAATATCTCATCTAAAATCTTGCCATGCTCCCCAGTCCATCCTCCCCACTAACATCCAGCTTTCCAAAAACTGTCAAATATACTAGTTCTTGCCAAGGCTATCAACCTAAAAAAAAACAGGGGGTTGGTTGACCCAACCTTTTTTTTGAGATCTTGCAAGCCAAGAATATTAGGAAACTTCTCAAGAAATCTAAACACCTCATTTTTTAAAAAGCACTCATCTCCAAAATGCTGTGTCCAATTTGCGCTAGTCTCTTCATAATAATTCTACAGTGGCATATGATCACACGGATGAAAGGTAAAGTACCTTGATTTAATTTTGGCTTATAACGGAAAGTTTTGCTTCAGGTTCAACAACCAACGGACACATTAAATAATTCACCTTCACTGATGTTTTAAATGTTTATCCTTACCATTTTGAACAATTCTGCTTATTGGATGAAACTCAGCCTGTTTTGCATGTGTGTAATGTAAATATTTGTGAGTATATTGTTTGACCGTACATGGAACTGAAATACAGTTGACAAAGAGCTTTTGAATTCTCTATGCTTGAGGTGTAATAGAAATATAAAATTTTAGTAGTACATATTAAAAATAATGAGTAGTACTGTGACACCTGGTATCACAAGCTTTCATGGGCAAAATGGGTGAAGATGAAGTGGATTTTGAATTGCATGCAGTAAACAGGAAGCCGCTTAAGAGCAAGGCATGAAGAAAGTGATGTTAGCATCAGTGTTTTGGATGCACTGGACGGTGAAGAGGAAAAGGTTAGAGAAATCAAGGTGAGTGATGACCAAAGGCTTTAGCAGTGAAAATAGTGTGTAAAGGACAGAGTCCGGTCATTTTAAAGAGGAAAAGGGGATTCATCGTCTTGCTTCAGATGTCACCAGATCTGCCCAAAGTAGGAGTCCTTGTACTAGGAATGGTTGCAAGCTAGGAGTCATGTTTTGAATTCAAGTGGAGTCTACGATACATTTGTGTTCAAAACACATGGTTTTGTATAATACATGGAAATCTTGGTTCCTATGAGCATCTTAGAAGAAAGCTAGACTTTAATGTAGGAATAACTCAGCTGAGGTGTAGAGTTTCTGGTCACATAAGACAAACTCATTGAAATGCAGTTCAAATACAAAGAAGTTGGTGGTTTGTTTTAAATGGTAATATGTGGCTTCTCAAAAGATTCTGCCTGTTTGTTTAAATAAGGTAATGCATAACTAACTAGGGAGAGGAAGAGCAGCTGGAAAGTGTCTATAGTTGGGTTGAGCTCTTCTTCTCCTAGACTGTAAATGAAATAATTTTGTCTTTAAAACAGATTTTTTGTCTGATGAAAGAGTTGTTGTTCTCTTTAAAGAGACCTTATCTAACCTATTATATATTTTCTTGATTTGTATAGCATTAGTCACATGCATAAGAACAGCCATACTGGGACAGACCAAAGGTCCATCTAGCTCAGTATTCTGTCTTCTGACAGCAGTCAGTGCCAGGTGCCCCAGAGGGAATCACCAGAACAGGAAATCATCAAGTGATACCTCCCTTGTTACCCATTCCCAGCTTCTGACAAACAGAAGCAGGGACACCATCCCTACCCAACCTGGCTAATAGCCATTGATGGACCTATCCTCCATGAATTTATCTAGTTGTTTTTTGAATCCTGTTGAAGTCCTGGTCTTCACAATATATGCATACTTCTTTTTGTTTGTTTAAAATCTATCTATCAAGTGCATCAAATACACTTAATGGTTGGGTGCCCAAAACACAACTTAAAATTGTTTTAGCTGTTTTTAAAATTCCTCTGAGATCAGTTTAAAGCCTTTCAAAGCAAGATGGGGCAGAGACCTAAAGCTTAAAAATGCATAAACTCTGTGGTTATGCCTACACTAGCCCCCTAGTTCGAACTAGGGAGGCTAATGTAGGCATTCGAAATTGCAAATCAAGCCCGGGATTTAAATATCCCACGCTTGATTTGCATCTTCTCAGCCAGTCACCATTTTTTGAAATTTACAAGTCCGGACTAACTGCCCGCGTCTACACGCGGCAGGGACCCGGTAGTTCGAAATAAAGCCCTAGTTCAAACTACCTGTTAAACCTCATTCCAGGAGGAGATGAGAATGTGTAAGACCAGTGCTTTTTTTGTTAAAAAAAAAAAAAGGTGCCAGTACTCCAGGGGAAAAAATTGTTGAGCTCTGATTGGAGGTGCTGGTACTCCGTCTGGAGGTGTCGGTACTGCATACCAGGCAGTACCATTACAAAAAAAGCACTGCGTAAGACTATTAATGACATCAGTGCCAGTTGTTAGTGTTTGATTCCAGGAGCACACTGATGCATGTGCTGTGGAACTACTCTATACATAAAGATTTTTGGTATGTGTGTTCTTCATAGTTATTGGTATGGTGGGAAATCCTCTGGATCTCAAGGACTATCAAGAACATTGGCTTCTCCATGATTCCCTGGAGCTTACAAAGATGGAAGGCTTCAATAACCCTATCCATAGTGGACTGAAAGTCTGAATTTTGTGATTTGACTCCCTTGGAAAGAAATGCATACAAAATACTTAACCAACTTTAGCAATTTGAAAGCAGATTTTCTTTATTCTTCAGTAAAAATGTTAATGATTCATCATCTTGTAAACCTCAGTATCACACTTCAACCTTATGTACTCTTCAGTCATTAAAGCCTGTGACCCACCTTTCTTCTTGGCATTTTCCTTTCTTTCCCTCTTCAGTTCTTTTTTTGGGGAAACTGCATGTGCTCTTCATTGGTTTGCTTATATAAAGTCCAATAAAAACTTTTAACTTAAAATGAAAAATATTACTTCACTTTTTCAACTTGTTTGAAGATTTCTGCATCCTGTTTTCAATAAAAAAACACACCATGAGCACGTCTCTTCTGAGTCTTGATAAATGGAGAGAGACTCAGACTCAGTTGCCCTCTGATTTTCAATCCTGCCTTCATTTGCCAAGATGCCAATGCTTCACCCAATAGCTAGAGGGAAAGTCTTGGCAGAGCAATGCTATGTTTAAGTCAAATTCTCCCATCATGTCGCCTGGTAGTCTAGAAAGAAATAATGCTTGAAACTGTGTAGTATGCTAGTCCGAGGCTGTTCAACCATAGTAAAGACGTATTCTGCTAAAAAAAAATGAGACACAATTTTGAAAACATATCATACTACATCAGCTGCCACATATCTGGTGTCTTGGTGATAGATACAAACCAAGAGCTTACACAACTGATTTCTCAGAATTGAAAAAGTCTGGTTTTCATCACTTTCATACCCCAACCAGAGCAAATTTTGGTATTTATAAAGAGGAGTGAGGAAGCTAAATTACACAACTGAGATTCAGGCTATCAGGGTTTGGTTTCCAGCTATGAAATTATACAAGAGATGAGCTTTAGCTGGTGAGGCTCTGCAGAAAAGCTGCTCTAGGTTGCGTAGAAAGGACAGAGCAGACCCTCAATTGCTGTAAATTGACTTCAGTGGATGGTGGAGTATTTCAACCTTTTGATGACACAGTTAATCCCAGAACAGAGGGTTAAAGTAGCTTTTTGAATGGAATAACCATTTATACAAAACCTAATTTCTAGCAGTGATTTAGAATTTCATGTCACCATTAGTAGGAAGCATCAGCTAAGGAACGCATCATTCTCCATGAAAGAAGAAAAAAGGGCAATTTAGTCCATGATTCTCAGCAAGAACAAGCCCAAGGAATGGTGCAATGAAGCTGAATAGAGGTCTTGTTGGTAAAGTGACAGACACTGCAAATGGGCTCATTTCACTTGTAAACAGAAGCCGAGGAAGGATCCAAGAAACAGTCCTACATTATTTTGAAGATTATAGGATTTTTATTAGAGCTGGGACAATTCTGGAAAAATCTACCTACTACCCACTCTGCACCTTTCTTGCTAAGTTTCCCAAGCCAGCCAAATTTATTCAAAGTTAGTGGAAAATGTTAAGTGTGTGTGTGTGTGTGTGTGTGTGTGTGTGTGTATAGAGGTGGGTATTTAAGATAACAGTAAATAAATTAGGGCTAGATTATAACTCCCCTAATCAGCTGTGCAGTGGATGTGGGGCAGGGGAAATGCGGAGAGTAAAGGGCATCCCAACCTTCTTGTGACATATATTTGTGAGCCAGACTTACAATGCCGGGTACTCAAGACAACATAAGATGTACAACTACCTTCAGGAAAGGGAATATGGAGAGGGTAGAGAGCCATGGCTCTCTCCCCCCCTCCCACACACAAACCATGCACTGAAAGAAGTGTGCTGTGTCCCTTAAAGAGATGTCATAGATTATCCCACACAGCTCCAGGGAGATGTGAAGAGCATTGTCTCCTGATACAGCAGTCTGCCTAGCGTCAACCATCTGCTTTTTCTCATTTAGTGTCAGTTGAGATCTGTTTCTGTCTCACCCCATATCAGGGGATGTGTTTGACCTGTCCAATATCGAAGGGTTGTGTCACTGCTTTGCTATTTTAACATTCTTATTTTTAAATTAGGACAAAAACAAGATTAGAAGAAGAACCACATTTCTGAGGGCCTCCTTTCTGTTCTGTATACTCCTGCTTATCCAAAATCCTGCTATCTGAGCCTCTGTATTATCCATATCCTTGCCCCCAGTATGACACTCATGAGATGCATGTCTTTGCCGCCTGTGTCTCATGCTGGGGTACAAGGAATGGATTGGACAATCAAGGGTTTGGATAATAGACCAGAGATACTCAGTCCGGGCTGCAAGGAGGAGTCTCCAGCTGTGGGAGAGGCTATCCAGAGGCTGAATGGCACCTGAGACGGTGCAGGGAGCCCTTTGCAACTCTCCTGTCATGGGAGTGAATGTGTGGGACTGTGACTGCAGAGTTCTTCCTGCACTGCTGGAGGGCCAATGGTACCTGTTCCCAGCAGGAGCAAAATGTGAGGGGAGGCTGTAGACCCCATCCCATCCAGGACTGCAGCCTCTTCCCCACACCTTGAGCCTGCAGGGTTGGGTGTTACTAGCCCTGAGGGCCAAATTTCCAATGGTTATTAGTTGTCTAAAGATGCAAACAGTTACCTAGTAGGAGATTTTTTAAAGCACCTAAGGGCTCCTATCCTCTGGGAAGTATAGTAAAATGACTACATCTGACTAGCATGAGTCAACATGGATTTTTTTTCAGATAATTGGGCATTTGAAAAATTGGGAGGACAGGAACTGTTCAGCAATGGTGTGGTCCTGGGGTCACCAGCCTTCTCCTCCTCCTCAGTATTACTGGGGTGGTGGTGCATCCCTATTCTGCCCTGTACACTCACTTCCAAGACGGGTGGGTGCAGAGGGCTCCCTGTGTGGCTTCTGAAAATGAAACTTTGGCTTCTAAGTCACTTAAACATTTTTAAAAATGTTACTCATAGGCACTGCCTTGAGGATGTACAGTCTCTGCCTCCTCCGCATCTGACAGTCTTCACAGTGGGACATTCCAGTAGGCCAAGCAGGGCTCCAATCCTGTTAAAACACATGCACGTGTTTGACTCTAGATGCCGAGAGTTGCCTCACTGAAGTCAAAATGACATCTCACTGTTCATAAAGTTAAGTGTGCGGGTAGGTCTTCGCAGGAGGTTTGGCGCTGAACCTGGCATTAGGGCGGGCCTCAGAATTCTGTCTCTAGACATGTCGGCATTGCAAATTCCAGGCATCCCTTCGGGGCAGAGTTTTTGACAGGCATTAAAAAAAAAAGATTAAAAAATGTCTCTTATTTTCTTCACAGGCTTTGACCTTTTCCTCCTCAAAATGTCTATGATCAAAAAAAAAAGTTTTGTGTCAGTTTCTTATGAGGTTTTTTTGAGCCAGCGTCTACTCCCCACCCCAGGAATGGAAGACAAAGACAACAGTGAGAAACAGAAGAGTAAGAAATGTCCCTACTGCTCATCTTCTCATTTGGCAGGCTCAACAGGGCCAAAGATGAAGCTCCCAGTCAGTGTATAGGCAAGATCTGAGCCAAACCCGCTGTGCCTTCCGCAGGGACCAGGCCAAGAAACATAGGCACGGAATCAGAGCAGCTTACTTGAAATGCCTTAGCTATTGAAAAAGTGCTAGCACCTGTTATGTCCATTTGGATATCAGTTGGTCAGCTCCCTCCTCTCCTCACTGTGAGCAGCTGATCACTACCCTACAGGACCCTACACAAGGTGCAGGGACTAAGTTATTCAAACCCCCTTTCCTGGGGGATGGGCCTATTACCTTTTCCTCCAGTCACTAGCAATCCCAGTGGCAGTAATGAAGTGGCTATGCTTTCCTTTAGGGGTCCCTGTAGGTTATAGTCCACCAGTGTTACCAACTGTGGTTTTAGAGACTGATTTTTGTTGTGTCTGGGTTAGTCTCCCAGGATATGTCTAGACTACATGCCTCTGTTGGCAGAGGCATGTAAAATAGGCTACCCGACATAGTCAATGAAGTGGGGATTTAAATATCCCTGGCTTCCATTAAAATAAAAATGGCCGCCATGCTTGCCGGCTCAGCTGATCATTGGCACAGCGCGCGAGTCAAGACGCGGATTGGTCGACAGGGGAAGCCTTTGTCGACCGCTCCTGTAAACCTTGTTTCACGAGGCATAAGGGAGCGGTCGACAAAGGCTTCCCCTGTCGACCGATCTGTGTCTTGACTCATGCGCTGTGCCGACGATCAGCTGAGCCGGCACAGCGCGGCGGCCATTTTTATTTTAATAAAGCTGGAGATATTTAAATCCCCACTTCATTGACTATGTCGGGTAGCCTATTTTACATGCCTCTGCCGACAGAGGCATGTAGTCTAGACATACCCCCAGTGACACAAGAAGCTTTCACCTTCTGCACTCTCTGACTGGTTACAAGACTACTTGGTCACCTCTTGGGGAAAAATAGTCCATCAGAGCCACTGTGGGTGAAACACTCTTAATTCCCCTGGTGACCCAAAGCTATTTTCACAGAAGGCAAGGAGAGAACTCATGAGCCCAGCAATTCAGGGAGGCTCCATTCTCCTCCTCCAACATGAGAGTTAGGGAAGGGAATGCGGGGACAGAATAGTGTTTCTAGTCCTCCTTCTTCCTTTCTCTCTCTGTGCATCTGGGCTGGACAGAGGCAGAGTGGGGAGAAATGCCCCTGAAGTATCTATCTCTTCCACCCCAGCCCTCAGAGGGAGGCATGAAGAGTGGGAGTATGTGAGAGGTCTAAACTGATAAGGTGGGGGGATGGGTGAGCTAAGTTGATGAAGGTGCTGACCTGATGGGGGAAGAGGCAGAATTAATTGCTGGGCAAGGTGGTTATTCAGTGAGTGCTCCTCCAGCAGAGGCCAAAACCATAAATGTGGGAGAGAGGACGACATTAATAGTCTCACATGAGCCCACACTGGGCAGGGGGAGTTCAAAAACCAAAAGATAGATAAATAAAATCTCAGTGTAATCATAGTGCAGAACTGGAAGGTCCCTGCACACAAGTTATTTGGGTTTGTTTAGTCTGCAGAAGAGAAGAGGAGGGAAGATTTGATAGCAGCCTTCAAATTCCTGAAGGGAGGTTCAAAAGAGGATGGAGAAAGGCTGTTCTCAGTAGTGACGGATGCATGCAGAACAAGGAGCAATGGTCTCAAGTTACAGTGGGAGAGGTCTAGGTTGGATATTAGGAAAAACTATTTCACTAGGAGGGTGGTGAAGCACTGGAATGGGTTACCTGGGGAGATGATAGAATCTCCATCCCTAGAGGTTTTTAAGTCTCGGCTTGCCAAAGGCCTGGCTGGGTTGATTTAGTTGGGATTGGTCCTGCCTTGGGCAGGGAGCTGGACTTGATGACCTCCTGAGGTCTCTTCCAGCTCTATGATTCTATGATGGTAGGATGAAGTAATAACTAGACCACTCCTGACAGGTGTTTGTCCAACCTGCTCTTTAAAATCTACAAAGATGGAGATTCCACAACCTCCCTAGGCAATTTATTTCAGTGCTTAATCACTCTGACAGTTAGGAAGTTTTTCCTAATGTCCAACCTAAACCTCCCTTGCTTCAATTTAATCCCATTGCTTCTTGTCCTAGCCTCAAAAGTTATCAAGAATTTTTTACCTGCCGCCTTGTAACAACCTTTTATGTGCTTGACAACTGGTATCATGTCCCCCACTCTCTCTTCTCTTCTCCAGACTAAATAAACTCAGTTTTTTCAGTCTTTCCTCATTGCTCACTTTTTCTAGACCTTTTGCCATTTTTGCTGTTCTTCTGTGGCCTTTCTCCAATTTGTCCACATCTTTCCTGAAATGTGGCACCCAGAACCAGACACAATACTGTATTTGAGGCGATATCAGTGTGAAGTAGAGCAGAAGAATTACTTCTTATGTCTTACTTACAACACTTTTCTTATGACATACTTCTTATGTCTTACTTACAACATTCCTGTTAATATATCCCAGAATTGTTTTCTTTTTTGCAGTTGTGTTACCGTGTTGACTCATATTTAGCTTATAATCCAGTATATCTCCCAGATCGTTTTCTACAATACTCCTTTCTAGGCAGTCATTTTCCATGTTGTATTTGTGCAACTGATTGTGATATACTTTGCATTTATTGAATTTCATCCTATTTACTTCTTATCATTTAGAATTTTAATTCTAACCTCTGATGCACTTGCAACACTCCCATCTTGGTATTGTCCACAATCTTTATAAGTGTACTCTCCACGCTATTGTCTTATGTTTGCAGACTCTTACTGACAAAACTGCAGCTGCCCAGAGAGGGGAGAAATCTAATTAAATAATTATTTGTGAAATAAAAGATCTGATCAGGACAATTAGTGGCAGAGGTAGGACTCAGGAGATCTGTACTCCCTACACTGTGGTCCTTGGGGGAGCAGCAGCAAGAGGGTTGCTCCTAGGCCTTTTGCTGCTTGGTTATAGAGTTGTGGACTTCTGTACAGTTCACCCTCTTCTATGGAAAATGCTTAAGATAATGCTGCTTTCTACTGTGCATTCACCAGGGCATATTTTTAAACATTCATACCCTTCATGATTTGTGGCCAAATTTTCCCAAACTGCCCATAGCAAATGCTACTCATTATAGACAAGACTTAGTCATTTTGCATGATTCCTACTCCCACACCATTTAAAAAGAAAAAGAACTATTCATTTGCCATGGAATAAATACATTTTTCATCCTTTCATAATGAGAAAAAAGGCTGAAGAGATTTCACTGAGCCTTTCAAAAAATATTAATCTCTGACTAGAGAGAAAGTGTATAAAAATTTCAGCCCCATTGGTGAACTTTTCAGAAGGTGATATGGAAACTGATTTGCAACTAATGTGACGCCTATTGACAACCACTTCAATGATCAGCCAGACACACCAAGAAGTACAGTTACTGGCAACAGAGCAAGAGCCCATAGTTGGATTTTATGGTTAGGATTGTGTCATCTAGGAATAGGGGCAAGCTCAGACTGAAAAGCTTTAAAGTATTGGGAATTTATTGTTACCGGAGGGAACTGGTAAGGTTTTAATAGCTTGAAAAATGTGGTTGACATCACTTTCTGAACAGCTGAACCTGGTCACGCAAGCCACCTTTTATTGTACACAATGCATTAAACTTCTGATGAATTACAGCCTGTTGCTAAAACTGCCTTGATCAGCAGGATATGAGTATGTGCGAGAGAGTGTATTGGAAGTGACTGTTTTTTTTATAAAGAGATTTGGATTGGGGAAAGTATGAGAAAGCGTAGGTGACAATGGTATAACGTACAGCTGCTTGGAAGCCCTCTTAGTTTTCTGAGGGTTGTTGTTATGTTGTTCCAGAGTCTCTGCTCTCCTTTGAAAAACCTCTCAGCTGACTGCTGACACCTAAAACCATCTATATAGGTGAGTGACATCCCAGGATACTGTATATTCTTCTGATTTGCTGAGAAAAACAGTAAAGAATTCAACTTGTATTAAGATTTAGGAGCTGCTGGGTGGCTGAGTCTATTCCCAGTTAGCATGTACATATTTCAAGCAGGCCCCTCTGCTGATTCTTCTTCCAACTTCACTGTGCGCAGGATTAATCTAAAATAATTTTTTAAAAATGATATCTGTATTCATTTTCTTTCCCCTTATTGTTATTGTCCTGATTATTGTTTCCTCGCTATGAAGTTTAATCAATCTAGAAAAGCCAGACTGAAGAAGCTATCAAGACCCAGGGGCAGGAGGACGGTGTTCTAACTGGGGATGTTGTAAGATAGAAGTAGCACAGTCTATTTTGAAAAACGAAAGAGGGGGATTCTGGATTATATTCTGCCCTCATTTATGCCCATGAAATCACCCTGATTGCAATGAAATTGCACTCATCCAAGCCTGGTCAGAATTTGACCCTTAATATTAACAACCTTATAGCAAGGAAATGAAAAAAAGTTAAGCAAGATTAAAACAAAACAAAACAAAACAAAACAAAACAATTTATTCAAAGGAAGTTATAGCTTCAGGCCAAGATCCTACAAACACAGCAGTGCTGCTCAACATGCAAAGTTAGGCATACATGTAAGTGTCTGCTGTATCAGGAAAAAAAGGTTACCTAGCTGTAACCATTGTTCTTTGCACTGTGATGTAGGCGTGTATTCAACGTAGGTGTACAACATGTGCATAGTGACCTGGAGCTGGAGAACTTTACCTAGCAGTACCCAAGGGGCCACACTCACACCTAGCCACCCTAGCTCCTCCCTTGACCATATAAGGGCAGCACCACCCTGAGCCCCTCTCACCAAACATCAGAAACATAGGCTCCGGTGCAAAGGGGCTAAAAGGTGGGTCATGGAATACACATCTGCATCATGTCTCAAAAAATAATGGTTAGAGTTAGGTAACCATTTTTTGTCTGTCAAGTGGATGCAGCTGTGTATTCTACTGAGTGACTCACCAGCAGTACTCATTGGAGGTGGGATGTTAACCTGTTTACCAGTAAGCAAACTGAGGCTTACTGGTATGTTTACCAGTTAACTGACCCTTGTCAGTGAATTCTGGCAGTGGCCAGCCACTCCAGGCTGTGAAGCAGCCCTGTCCACAGAGGGGCCAGTGGGATGGACAGCAGGACCCCACCAACATGGTCATGGCAGAGCCGGACAGTGGGCTAGATGGCAGGAGCGGAGTCAAAATGATGAACCAGTTATGACCTCTCATATAACCAGTGAACCGCTCTAAACATCTCCAAAAGAGCCTAAGTTATCCAGAAAGCTTCTCTTCCTGGAGTCGATGGTTGGAGAATATTCATCAGTTTATGCATTGTCTCCTGCAGGAATTCTTCTTCGGGATGCTCAAGGTGGTGGCCATATTCCTCAGGAAGTCCTGATATGCCTTAAAGTCCTAGGGCATTAGGGAAAGGAAGGTTCCAGCATGATGGAACCATCTAGAGAGGATGAAGAGGTGGTTTGCTGTGCTCGTGCTGGGTCCTGTTATTGCACCATAGGTTCTGGTCAGAATAACACCATAGGTCCAGGGGAAATAGGCTCAATGACTGTGGGCAGTTGAGGTGCTTTGGAAGCTGGAGCTGCTTTGGGACCAGTGAACTTGCCTTGGAGCGGGTGAAAGATCAGAAGTTTAGGCACCGAGAAGTGTCCCAAAGGTTCCCAGGAAGCCATCAGGCATGTGGGCGGGGCATCAGTGGTCTGAAGGCAAAGAGCCTATGTCCTGACTGCACAACAGATGCTAGTCTTGGTTCCAAGGGCAATTTCTGGTGCCTATCAGACAATGATGATGAGGAGGATGAACCTGACCTGGAGCTGGAAGACCCTGCCAGAGACTCTGAAGCCATTGTTGGAGCCTTAGGGTAGGTCCCCTAGAGCAGGGGTGGGGAACCTCAGGCCCGGGGGCCGGATGCAGCCTCCAGCTTGCCTGGATCTGGCCCTTGAGGCTCAAGCCCCCTTCTTCCGTCAGCATTGCGGCGCCCGCACTGGTGCTCCAGCCCCCCTGCAACTCATGGCAGGGCTGGAGCACACAAAATCTACTAGGCTGGGCATGCCTAAGCTCTGGTATGTGATGAGAATGTGGGGAGTGTTTTTCTGCTTCTCAGTTGGGGGCCACAGTGAGGGTTTTTTACTTCTGTGTGGCCCCCTGACTGATTATTCTGTGGGTCAGCAGCCCCTGGCCCAAAAAAGGTTCCCCACCGCTGCCCTAGAGGCTCAGTCCAACATTCCAGGAGGAGATAAACTTCCAAAGGGGTTATATAAATATAAGTAAAGCACATTGTGATTATAGTTGCAAACATATTTTAAAAGGGAGAGAGAAGTAGCAGTGTGCATCATAGGAAGCTGAAGAGATTTGGCAGTCCCAGCTTTCCAGTAACTTATAGAAAGCTGAACTTAATTCTATGAAATGCTGTGTCTGCCCTTTCTCTGTAAAGTGTTTTGTGATACTAAGTATGAAGACGTACCTTAAACCTTAGTTCTGTCTTTGCTGTTGAAACATTGAGCACTGCAGCTCCTCCACTGAGTGTGGTCACTCATTAGTTGTGCTCCTTTTTTCCAGGTGATGCCAGCACATTCAATGTCCTATGTCACTGTCTTCTACCAGGTTTTCCTGGCTTGCCTTGATTTCTCTTTTCTCCCTTCAGTACCCAGTTCAGTGCCTGCTTCCATACAGTGTACATGTCCCCACCACCTGAGCAGTATTTCTTTGATGATACTCTATAAAATGTCCTGTTGTGTCAAATTCCTTTCTCTTGTATTTATTATCTAGTCTTTCTATAACATGTGTAGTATCTTCTTCCACCATCTGATTTATATAGCTTTCAGTATTCATTGTTTACTGTCATTGGCCAATTCTCTGCTCTACGTAGAGGGATTGGATCGCAGTCTTCAACTTCCTGAAGGGAAGTTCCAAAAAAGGATGGAGAAAGGCTGTTCTCAGTAGTGACGGATGCAGAACAAGGGGCAATAGGCTCAAGTTACAGTGTGGAGGTCTGGGTTGGATATTAGGAAAAACTATTTCACTAGGAGGGTGATGAAGTACTGGAATGAGTTACCTAGGGAGGTGGTGGAATCTCCATCCCTAGAGGTTTGTAAGTCCTGGCTTGACAAAGCCTTGGCTGGGCTGATTTAGTTGGGTTGGTTCTGCTTTGGGCAGGGGATTGGACTCAATGACCTCCTGAGGTCTCTTCCAGCCCTAGGATTCTGTGATTCTATGTAGGAGGGTGCTTAGTACAATTGTGTGATATAATCTGACCTTTAGTTTGGAGAGGAGAACTCTGTTTACCAGATGTTGTGCATCCTTCCAAAAGCGGTGTTTGATTTTCCTAATCTTATATGATTGTCTTTGTAAGAGCCACCTTTAAATATCACCACCCTCTCCAGATAGTGAAACTCTTCTGTTTGATTTCTTTTCTCTTCATGTACATGTTTGTGTCTGTTATTTCATTTCCAACTTTCATCCTCTCTGCATTTACTTTCAACCCAATTTATCCCACTTCCTGTTCTACCTCTGATGTAAGGGCAACCATTTCATTCAAAGTAATGCTTAGTAAAAGAATGTCCTTGACAAAGTCAAGGTTGTGTAACTTGGAAAATATTAGCCAAATTACAAAAATCCTTTGGGAGAACTTAGGGACCCAGAAAAAAAATGAGATGATCTCTCTGCTTGAACATTTCCTAATTTTTTTGGCTCACCATAACTCCCAAACAACCCTGCATAGAAGCTCCAAATGGGTACATTGATTTATTCTGTTGGTCTTGGCAAGTACTGGGTGACTTTGACTGGGCAATAATTAAGCAGTTGTTGTTAGAATTATTGAGTTGCTAAAAGCAGTCTCCATGGACTCCCAACAGCTCACAAACAAAGCCAGTATATCCCTCAGTCATATAGTGATAGCTCCCCAAATAAACCCACTGCGATTGCCCCATCCCTCATAACACTCTCTTTGTGATGGGAGGCAAGGAGGCAGATGAAGATCAAAGGAGCCACTCTGGAGATCAGGAAGGAGGTTGCTAGTGGGGAAGATGGAGAATGGTATGATGAGCAGTCCAATGTATCTTTGAGTAGCCTTCAGGCTACAGAGTTTCCTGGCACTCCACTATAAACATTTTAAAAAAACCTGACTCTATTCCCAGGGCCATGCGGAAAGGGGCCTTAGATAGTTACTTAAGGGGAAAAAAATCTTAAGAACTCTCTGTAGTTTTCTTGAAAACAACAAATGTTAGAGAGACTAACTGTTCAAAGTTAAAGTTCCATTTAGACAAACTACCTTCAGTTAACAATTTTGTTAAATTAATTTAGTCACCCATTCTATTTGTGAAATAATCAGACATTGATTTGTATTCATTTTTATTCCAAACTCTTTTGCTAATTTTTGGCTGTTTTCTAACACTGTTGCTGCCAATGGTCACTGTTTGTAATGGTCTACTTACTTGTGTATCACTTATCTCATAACTACATCATGTGTTATTGTTTCCGCTCTCTGCACGGATGACTCTCAAACTCACAAAAAGCTTTCTATACAGCCACTGAACACTTATATCAGGAATATAGTTGCAGGTACAGCATGTCCAGACCTGAGTTTAAATATTTGTCAAAACTGACTAATAGGGGCTCACAGGTATCACAGCAGTGATGTTGATATTTTTAATTTGAACATTTGTGAATATTTATTTGTGCTATTTGCCCAATTCTAGTTACACTTAGTGTACATCTACACTAACCACAGTCCACTTCTCTATGTGTGGTCTTTGCCATAACCCCTCCCCGTTGTCCATATTGAGTCCTCCTCAAGTACGTGTCTCAAGGTGAATAGAGGGCAAGCAAGCTAGCATGCCTGAGGGATGGGTAAGCACATACAGAGCTGTAGCACAGTCCTGCATCCATGCCAGTTTGCAGCATGGATGGGGCAAGTACTAGACCTTGAGTTTCAATAACTCTCTACCTGCAGGCCCTCAGTGCACTGAGCCCTTTTATTCCTGAGCCTTACAGATTCTACAAGGCTCTCCGCACCTGATGTTTTTACTGGGAACAGCATGCGGCACTGACCACAACAGAAGAGCTTTCAGCTGCACTCTTTACAGATCAATACAGGTGACAATAGATCCAGTGCTGCAAGCAGATGCTCAGCATGCTGAATATACCTGGGAACTGATCACTCCCTGGGAGGTGTACATCATCCTCCACAATTTTAACTGGTGCAGCAGGAACATTCACCTCCACCAGGAAATTTCTGGCGACTGGAGCAGATGGGTATTCAGGGGAACCCAGTTCCAAGAACAGGTAAAGCTCCTGTACAGTGCTAGAAGGCTATCTCCCTCCCATTTCCCTGGTCCTTCTCACATGAACAGAGAACAGAAATACCCAGAGGAGCAAACAATCAGATGTTTATTGGGGTGAGCTTCCAGTAATCATGAATCCAGTTGCCTCTCTTCTTTTTTGCCTTGGTCCTTTTTTACCCATCTAACTTCCTGTTTGCCCCCGTATATAGCAATATTCTGTCACACCTTCCCCAGTCATTTTACTGAAATTTAACTAACCAGGCTTAACAACTGCAACGTGACTATCTATTCTAACCAATTGTATTCCACCACCTGGAGATGGCAGGTTTGTATATATTTTAGTGGTGCCCAGAGTGGGTCCAAGTCCTGCTCTCCCCCCCCCCCCACCTGCCTTGTAAGGGTGTGGGGTGAGGACTCTGGCTCTGGGGTGGGGATGAGGGACTTGGGGTGAGGGATGTGCTCAGAGCTGGCGAAGAGAGTTGGGATGCAGAGGTACAAGTTCTAGGGTGCAAATGAGAGATTTGGGTGTCAGAGGGGCTCAGGGCTGGGGTGATGTGTTGGGGTGCAGGCTCTAGAGTGTGGATGAGAGGTCTGGGGTATGGGGAAGAGATGAAGCTAGTGTCCCCATCTTCTCTTCCTCCTCCCCTTTCTCTTCTCTTTCTACTCCCAGCACCACACACACCTCAGGCAGGAAGAACTCCACTTCATGCTGCCTGGTGGGGGGATGTCATATGCCGCTGCTCATCCTCCCTTGGCAGACATGGCTGCTCCCTATAGCCAGGCGGCAGTGGCCAGCAAAGGAGAGCGCATAGCCGCTTGCTGCAGGAAGGGCAGGGTGCCGATCAGGCAGCCAGCAGGGATGCAAGGAGGATGCACGGGGGCTGGCAGGTGGGGCTAGTGGAGAGATGTAACCCCCAACATTGGTGTAGTTGGGCTCCCAGGGCCTCAACATTGGTGGAACCTGGGCACCATGGCCCATACAACTTGTTGCCTATGTCACCAACTTACCTAGTTTATGCCCAGCAAAATTAATAATAGAGACAATTAAAGAACCAGACAGACAAACAATAGGAAGGGGGGGAGTATAATGAATGACAAAAAAAAATTAGGAAATGAGGCTTTCACAACCCCAACTATTGCTAAGTGGATCCTTGCCAGACAAAAAGTATCAACCTAATTTTTCTTTAAATCTTCTAGGCACTCCCTTTTATCTGGAGACAATTGATTCTAACAGCCCCAAATTGCCTTATTTCAGTGTGACTAGTTTGGGATGTGTGAAGCTATGACTGTACGTGTCTCAGCTTATGGCTGCCCCTGCTGCTTAGTCATAGGCCTTGGCTTAAGAAAAAAGACCTTAGATTAGCACAGCGAAAGAAGGCCCAATGTGCATGCCCCTTCTGTGGGGCACTTAATGGGGTGCTGTAAAAGGCCCCTAGTATTGACCCTGAAGTGGCTCATAATTTCCTTGTAAATCCAGCTGGTGTCATGGTCTGATAGGAGCGGGGAGAGCAAAGAGGCACCAATGATTGTGGAGGAGCACCCAGGCTATGTCTACACCGCACTCAGAATAAGATATGCAACTTGCGCTATGCAAATTGCATACTTATTTCGAGTTTATTTCGAAATCGGCTATTTCAAAATTTGGTACTGTCTACACAGCACCAAATTTTGAAATAAAGTGCTATTTCGAGACATCCCTTAACCCTCGTGGAAGGAGAGTTACCAGGATGCTGAAATAGCACGCCCCATTAGTCTGAAAAACATTTTGAAATAACGGGTGGCTTGTGAAGATGCAGGGGAGCTATTTCGGGATATCTCTGATATCCCAAAATAACACTGCTGTGTAGACATCCCCCCAGAGGCCAAAGAGGACTCTGTGCAGCAGCAGGAACCAGACTCCAAGGCTTGTAAGCTAAATTGCCCCCCCCCAATCAATATCTACCCTCGTGGTGCAAAATCCCTGTTTATATGATGATGGGTGTTTGAAGTATTGATTTCTTGTGAACCGCCTGTACACAGCCTGTGATTTGGCTCCTAAAGCTTATTTTTAAATGCTTTTTTGAAAGTAAAAATCCTTAGGCCCCCCCGCCTGTGTGAGTTTCCTGGCCTCCTGTCAGGCAGCAAAGGTCCATGGCCCATGGGGTAGTGGGTGTTTCTGAAAGCGTTGTGCGTTAGTAAACTTACAATTGATTGGCTCAGGAAAGCTAATTTTTAGAGAGCTATTTTGTCCCTTGGAAGTTTGCAAACTTTGGCCATGTCTATTCAAACAATGGTGCAGCGGTATATCTGTACTGATACAGTGACTAGGCTGCAACACATCTGGTGAAGACACTCTATGCCAACAGGAGAATGCTTCCCTGTCAGCATAATAAAATCACCTCAGCATGCTGCAGAAGCTATGTCACTGGAAGAGCTTCTCTTGCAACCTAGTGCTGGGTACACAAGCACATATATCATTTGCAGGGTGGTTTATTCACACCACTGAGTTATGCCAACATCGGCTGCAGCATAAACATAACCGAACGGTATCTGTCCCTGGTCTCTGCCCTCTCCCCGTAGAAAGATATACAGAATAAGCTAGGAGAGGGGGAAGAGGAGGAGGAAGGGTCCCAGCTTGTAGTCATGGAAAAACTGTGCAGTGTTCCTCTCCATTTATCTGTAGCAAAGGCTTGTAGAGCTTTCCAAAATTAGTGGCAGTCCCTGATCTTTGTCCAGTTCCTACATTCTGCAAAAGCTTGGGGGGCAGGGTCAGAGAGAAAATGCAGTGGTGAAGACTTGTGCTGAGCTGAACTTTCAGGAAACCTAAGGAAGGTGTGGTGTGTCTCTCCTTCCCTGTCCATTTCACCATTGTTAGGCAGGCACAGGTGCAGGGGGAGTCATGGGTCAGATCTCCTTTTGCATGAAGTCTCTCCCCATTGTAGCTCACAGTGTAATCTATTTCCACTTGAATTTCCTTTCCTTGAAAACACTGAAGTACTCCTTATAACAGAGGTTTCAAAGGAGATGTGACCTGCGTCAGGCACCAAAAAAGTTATGCAGACTCACAATGACAGCATCTGTTTCCATCATATGGGAAAACAGTTCTCAACATTTTGAAATTAGGAGTTCCATTGAGCAGCAAATGGTGTTATTCAGTTATGTACTTTGAAACTCATTGTTTCACAAAAGAAGTGCAAATGGGACCTTCACCTATTCAAAGTGAAATCAGAAACCACTGTGTGACATGAGGTCCTCAGACAGTTATAAATGGGATTATGAAGATGCAAAATAAAAAAAAGTCATCTATAACAATGCCCAGAGCAGTTACCACCATCTTTCCTGCCCTATTACTTTAAAATAGTTAATCACAATTGATGGATTGGCTTCCTATCAGGTACAAATAGTGAGGACGACAGCGACATTGAACCACGAGCACATAACAGCACGGCTCCACAGCAGAAACCCCAATCACAAGCTGTTAACATAACATACATAATAACAGTATTCCTTTAAGTGGCATGGTAAGGTGAGGAGTAGTGACCTGACCCTTGTTCTTATGGTGTATGAATTTCTCTTGTTCTATCTTGCAGCACCTCCCTTCAAGATCTTGGGATAGATCAGGGGCTGCTACTGTGGAGTAATGCAGTTTAGCTTAATGAGGTTTGAGGTGCTCATCATCTGAAGAGGTGGGTTTTGCCCACGAAAGCTCATGATGCTATATATTTTTTGTTAGTCTCTAAGGTGCCACAAGACTACTCATTGTTTTTGAGGTTTGAATTAGATTATCATTAAAACCCGAGCTATTTACTATAGTAATGTAAATAACAGTCCATGTTTCGCACATTAGAGAGTGTTGGTCAGTGAACCCACCAAAAGATCAAAAGTCCACATGTCACTTTGAGGAAGATGGCATGGTCTTATTGGGTGAAAGGTTTTAAGATGAGATTATGTCACCTATTTGTGGAACATTTGACATAAAGCCCCCTCTGGTAATAGCTACTAAGAAATACCATAGCATAACAAAACAAGTTTCTCAACATCCATTCATCCATTAGCAAAAGTTAAATAAATTCAGATTTCAGCTAAATGTGGTCACCTACAGTCAAAAGTCCTTAATCTCATTGCAAACAAGAATTTCGGTAACTTTTTTTTAGGTTGGGACTGGACTACAGGCCACACAGCTTAACTTCTGAACTCTAAATGTTGTGCAGTTTGCAATGGAGGAAATGTCAGAAAGACAACCACTCGGTGTGGGCAGATGAGATAGGGAGAGTGTCAGAAACTGATCAAGGAGCCAATACATGGAAGGTTAGAAAGGGAGAGAGCAGAGTTTGTGAGAGCTGAACTCTTCTCTTGCCTGCTTTCTAGTGTTTGGGTTTGTAAGTGTAACCTTAACTTTTAATTTTATGGCTTTCTAATACGTGCGGATCTTGCGAAAAGTAAAAAGCCTTCAAATATTCTCTTCTTAACTCCAGCTTCATTCAGGTTGTTTTTTTCCCCCCATGAATCTATTTTCCTACAGAAGTTGTGAACAAACCTCTCCCCTCAACATTGGTAATAAAACTGTTTGTTCGCCTAGCATTCACAACCACACTTCATCCTGGAGATGTATGCTTCAGGTGATGGCCCCCACATGATCTAAATACAGTGGAGCCCATTTATATGTACTATACCAAGCGTGCATAAAATGTGCAGCCAACTCCTCTAATGTGGAGCAGAAACTCTTGGCTCCACAACAAATAAGATGTTCTCTTTTCCAAACATTATTAAAATCCAAAATAAACAAAATGGATACTGTGATGTCTCAGATTGGTATAAAACCCCTTATTTGTGTATGTTTACAACATATATTCCATGGGACAGAGCCTATTTTCAAGGCTATTGCCACAATTGATAGTTTCTGTTTGTAAATGTCATGTTATAAATTTATTCAAGACTCTCCTGATGAATCAAGTCACAATATTCCTTTCTATGACAGTTGATACTAGAGTCCTCTACTTCCTGAAATTAGGAGAACTCCTAGAAGGATGCCTGTGATTAGGGCAGAGCAGTGACTCATACGATAACAAATGTATCTTGTTTTTAATAGATATTGCATTAGATTTTTAGGATTATTATTTTATTTTTCTGCTTTTGTACTGTAATATGAAGCATTTCCTCCTTGTATTTAATTATGGTGGATATATTTAGGCTGAGTGCCAAATGAAGATTTGTAAATGAGATATTAAATCCACGAGAAAAAAAAGTTAACTAAAAAAGAGAGGGGAGAAACGAGGTCAGAAAATGAGAACGTGGTAGTGTGGGATGCCTATAGCAAATTTATAAGCAAAGAGGCCACACTGTCATACTGTTAGAGGTTTAGTTTTAACATGCCTTTTTCAATGTGATTTCCAAGAAATCAGAAAATAAAGAGAATGCTTTTAAAAAAAGGTTTGAAAAAGGGTTATGCATGCTCCAAGAATTAATTCAGACTCTGACTATTGTGGGCTAGCAGGAATCTTTGTTTAGGTTAGTCTTGATGCAGAATTTCTTATTCCTGCTTCCCAAGCATCCTATACTGGCTACTGTTTGAGACTAGATGAATCACTGATCTGATTGAACATGGCAGTTCCTATTTCTTGTGTTTCATTAATTTTCTTGGAAGCAGAGGTGAGCCAATGGTGAGTATTCTTGAAAAATCCACCCCTAATATTTAATGTATGCATAGACACACACATTATGTTGTATCAAAACAACCAAGCCATCTGCAAATGCATAGCTTTGAGTTTTCCTTACCAAACATTAGAATACCGTGAAATGGCATGACTGACTGTTTCTGAAAAGAAATGCAAAATAGACATGAGAGTGACAATTTAAAGTTAATAGGCAAAAAATAACCTGCTTTGACTTGTGACATCTGTAAATCTATGCTGTAAGTATCAACCTTGAGTAGTTTTCATAATTAGTCCCAATAGTACAAATAGGTGGTATAAGGATGAAGATTCTTTTTAAAAATTGGTGCACACTTGTTAATATACTTTACATGCTGCTAAAACTTGTGACTAGAAATGGAATGAAATTACTTCCTTAAAGTGAGGGATCAGTTTATGCTGCATTTTATTTTATATTGTATTTTATTGGCATGCATGGTAAATATTATGTCAGTATAAATTATTCTGAAATTTTAATTTTCAGTATTTTTGGCTAAACCTATGTGTCTAATTCTTAATGTTCAGAACCTTTAAGTTTAGATTTTGCTATATTTGAATTAAAGGAATAGTGTTCCTGTAGTTATTAAGAATCCTACCATATTATTTTTAGAATTTCATATAAGATGCTCAATATCTTCACAATCCCCCTGTAATTCCAGGATAGGATTTTCTTTTAGCAATGTTCAGTATTTGGACACTGTGACACAAATGGGTACTTTCACACCGAAGCACTAGATCAGGGGTCTCCACCCTTTTTAAACACGAGATAACATTTTGAATTTAAGTGCAATCCAAGATCTACCTCAAATATAAATACCCTTGCCCCACCTCCTTCCCACCTCTTCTCCAAGGCCCCTCCCCTGCTCACTCCATCCTCCCTCTCTTGCCTATCCTCACTCACCGCGTTTGGATGCAGGGGTGTTTGGAGCTAGGACAAAGGCTTGGGGTGCAGGAGGAGGTTCATGACAGGGGTAGGATTTTGGGATGTGGACTCCAGCTGGGCACTGCTGGTGGCTCCTGGTTGGTGGTGCAGTGGGGCTAAGACAGGACCACTCCCTAAAACAGCCAGCAAACTCCATCCCAAGTCCTGTTGTGCTCTGTGGAGAAAGGATACAGAGTGGGAGAAGGACACCCTGACATCAGCACCCCTCCTCCGCCCTGCACAGAAAGCAGGAGGCTCTAGGGGAAGGAGGGGGCAGCTCCAAGGCAAAGGGCAGGAGATACACAGCAGTGGGGGAAGGGGGCAGCTGAAGTGCAGGCACTTGATAGCCTCTTGGCCAAATCAGTCAGGATCACCCATCAGAGGCTCCAGGATCTACCAGCAGATGTCGATCTACTGGTTGGTGATCACTGCACTAGATCCACTGGGCTAACAGCAGGATAAGCTTGAAAGGGCTCTTTCCCCAGTGTTTACCAGGGACAAACCCCCCAGCACCTCTAGTCTTAAGCAATTTTTAGTAACTAGATAATACTATACAGAGTATGAATTTGCATAGCTTGGGTTGAGATGCCAAATAAATTGTTTGGTTTCACCTTGCAAAAAACACCAGTTGTGTAGAAGCAGGTAGGAGGTCAAATCCTCTCCCTCGCTCTTCGTTTCGAGCTGTGATAGGCCACAAATCAGTGGAAGTATAGTGCTGACAGATGGAATTGAACCTGTGGCTTAGTACATGAACCTCTACTGCATGAGCTAAAAAGCCAGCTGGCTCTCAGCTCAGACTGTAGAGCAGACTCATTATCTCTGTAAGTGGTCCCATTGTCACGAGATAGGATGGCACACCATACCCAGCAGGTGTGCGGGTTACAGAAACACTTCAGCTCTATTTCAGGACAAGTTGTGGTGAACCTGCACATGAGGTCTTAGCAATGCTGCATTAGGATGGCCTAGGATGGCAGCAGATATAAAGGCCAATTGGTCTCTGAACTTCATGGGCTACTGCCCGGGTTTAAGGTGTGGAGGAAGAAGAAAGAAGCTGTAGATCCTTCCACAGACTGTGGATTGTAGTAATGGCCACAAACTGGCCATACAAATGCCCTTGTGGTCTGGTGCCAGATTCATTGGACTCCATTTGCATCCCCCCTCCCAAGTAAAGCCCATTTGTTCAGGCTTCATGTGGGAATTAATTAACCTTGAACGGCTTCGTTTCACATGCACAGATAAAGCAGATTTCTATTATGAACCATGCCACTGCCTCAGTACAGTCCCGTTTAAAATGAAGGCTCTCAAGAGGTCACCTATAGTTCATGGCATCATCAGTCATCTCACGAAAGCTAGTCCTACAGGAAGCCCATTCAGACACCTGATTGTTGCAAAAATATTTTTGTAAAGGGAACGCTTTTATTCTGTGTCCTAGCAATGTTGGTTTTGAATTCAAGTGAAATACATTATTTCGCTAAGGCTGCAGACCAATGTATGAAAACAGATAAGGTTAGCACTCTTTGTTCAGTCTGTTGAAATGGAGCATGTTTTGCTTTCAGAGGGTACCTTGTTTTTTCTTAAACAAAAAAAGTCTTCAGCTACATACTTTAAGATTTTAAATATATTTTAAAAATCATTTAACCAGTGTAGCCAAAATAGTTTTGTTCCGAAACATCTCACAGCATGATCTTTAAAACAAAACACCCAGCTACTAAGCTGTTCAATGTCATCTTGAAACATCTGCTGAAAAACAAGTTTACAGTAGATGCATTGTTCTAGGATGAGAGTATTTTTTTTCTTCTTTTTTAAAAGGCTTGTTAAATACTGCGTGTGTCATTCCAGCAGAATAGGGTCCTTTTCTCTTCCCATGGGAGAAAGTTTCCCCCGTGAAAGATATTATTATCTTAGAGACACAATAGTCCTTTACCTGCTCTTTGTGGTAACAATGGCAAACTCCACCATGGCTGGACAACTAGATCATCTGCATGCAAATACTAGGGAAAACCCTCACTACAACAGAATTTAAACTAACTCACATGGGAATATATTTCCTCATTTTATTTCTGTCATCTGAAAATGCTAATCATTTCTAGCCCAAGTCACCTCTTCATTTCTGTCTGTCTAAGATTCTCTTTTCTCTGAAAAAAAGCATCTCTTTTTCTTTCTGCAATCCATTCTCCTTTGTCCATTCTCTTGCAGTTCCCTACAGTACACTCGGTATGACTTATGTCTTTCCCCCCTGCTCTCCACTACTACTGCATCACTCTGAGCTCTTTGTTTCCTCTGTAGGCTATGAGTTCCCCACAACACTTCCCAGCTCTTCATGTAAGTAACAAAATAAGTGGTGCATTTCAAGCCACATTGCTTCTCATACTAAAGTGCTGCACCCTCACTCGCCCCCTCCAGAGGGGCATAAACACTAACTACTTAGAAGCAGAGAAAGTAGCTCAATTAATTAGTCTGTGGAATCTTGTCCTATGTTCTTCCTTTCTTATGATGTGTGTGTGTCACAGGCCCCAAAAATTAGGGTAAGGATGCCTGCAAAAGGTGGATGTTTTTTTAGGTCAGCTTTCAACCCGAGCAATTGGTTTACACTTCCAACATAAATGACTGCAATGATAGAGCTAAAAGCTTCCTTGTTCAAAAATGGAAACTGTGATTAGCTTTGACATTGATAGCATTCTCACAAAGAAAAGGGTTTTTTGGAGATGGGAAGGTAGCTAATGCTGAAGGAGTCTCATTGAACTCTTCTGCTTGATGAAAGTATAGTGATTGTAAAAAAACCTGGGCTTACAGCCTGGTTAAAAAAGTCTCTACTGAAGACAAAATGTGGAAACAGGGCACTGTGGGCAGACTCAAAATTAGTGCTACTGCCATATGCTCACTGGACCATTTTATTCATATCATAATGGGAAATGAAAAATAAAAAAAACTATGAAAAATTAACCAACTAACAGAAATTACATTCTGCTTTAAATACGTATCATAATATCCAAGACCAATCAAGGTTAACAGAAATAACATGTAAAATGATTACACAAACACAAATGTTTCTAGCTTCAGTATCATTATTATATAAGTGTTCCTGAGTTTACCCAATTGACAGGTGACTTTTATGTTTAAACTTGTCCAATCCTTCAAAACAACGTGTGTGCAAACAGTAAGTGAAATAGCTTGAAGTACGGTGTGTCTTCAACGAGAAAATTGACCACACATGAAATATATTTACATCTCTCAAAAAACAAGTCCAGCTACACAGATGCTGAGATGGGGATGTGGAAAGCATTCACTGCCCCCTGCTGGAAACCCCACATCTTCGGTGCATCCCATTCCATGAAACATCCCTTTGAGAAAGGCAGTGAGTTTTTGACATCTGGGGTTACCCAGAAAAGCATTCCTGGGTCAGCAGATGATGGAATCAGCAAGATTTAGTCCTCCAGTAGTTACCAGGACAAATAAAAAGGGCTGGCTGCTTCTAATAAATGGCAGTTTCTGGGAGAAGCCAGGGAAGGGATGAATATTCTTCCCTCTAAAGCCGGGCCCAGCTTGGCCCTGTTTCTGACAACTGTTATGCTTAGGTCATGGAGAGATAGACATAGGCTGGTCTTTGGAACAGGTGAGCTCAATCCGTGAGAGCTCCAGCTCAGGCTCTGAGGATTTTCAGGTTGCAGCTGATTTTGTCCTATTAGTTTGGTTTTGGAATAGCAGCCAAGATAAGTTTAAAAGTGTAGACGTTTCTAGGGTTGTAAAAGTTTAGGGAACCTAGTAAAGTGCAAAACGAGCACTCACAAAAGAGCAACGCTAAATGTGCGGATAATATTTCTATGCTTTTTAGTTTTCATTATTAGGACCTTGCTGATAATATCTGATTGTGATTTGCCATATGGAGTAGTGGGGGGGGGGGGGGGAAGGGGGGAGAAGAGGCATTGCAGGGCCATGGCCAAAAATGACAGTCTCTCTTTGCCTTTCCTGTCAGCAATTAGTGACTATGTCTATTTCTGCAGCCCAAGAGAATTTGATTTTTTGTCAATTTCTGTATCTAGACTTGGGTAAGATTTTTTTAAGAAGTTATCACATCTCATTTTTCTGGTGGCTAGCATGTTCCAAATGTGATTGCAAGAAGTCTTCATGCTTCTTGCTAGAGCAGATCGAGGTTGCTATCACCATGGAAACTAAAGAAACAATCAATTTTCTCCACAGGTCCAGGACTAGTACTTGGGACAATGTCTTAGGTCATGTATGTACTTACCATTTAAAGTGAAAAAAGTCCTCCTTTGTACAAAAAATGTGGGAGTGTCTACACTTGCCAATAACTTTTTGCAGCAAAACGAAATTTTCACCACAAACAGAAAACCACCTCCACAAGAGGTGTACAGTTCTTACTGCTGATACTATTGCGGCAATGTGCAAATGAAGACACATTTTTCCTGTTTAGACAGCCTCTGGTGACCACTTTGGCCAGCAGCTCTGCTGCCAGGCAAACAGACATGCCCCCATCTCCCGTAAAGCCCCAGGAACTTTGAAATTCCCCTTCCTGTTTTTTGTTTTGCCAAATGCTCACATATCATCTGGCCAGGCGACAATGGCTGCTGCACAGAGCAAAGGGTCCCCAATCTGGAGCAATGCTGAGCTATTAGAAATTATCAGTGTTTGGGGAGAGCAGGCTGTGCAGGGACCCAGGATGCCCTGTAATCACCCCTTACCCACAAAACCTATCCTCAAAATGGAGAGAGCTGCACTGTAGGATGGCTGCCCTCAGGGCACTGCTCTCACTGGAGATGGAGCACGTGTAGATGTAGCCTTAGTCTAGAGTGCTGTTGGTCTGCTCTCCCATGGTGCTTCTAGGCATGGGAAGACTGGAGCTATTGGACCTAAAAAACAAGGGGTGGTCCTGGTCGTCACTCTTGTCCCTATACAGTGCTCTGTTGGCATACATCGGCTTTAAATGAAATGGAAACAACTCTACACTGTCTATCTTCAAAATCCAGCAGACAAGACATATTAAGGCTGGCCCAGGCAAGGAAGTAGTGGTAGCTCTTAGTGCTACAGATATTTTGGGCTGCTTTGCAGCCCATAGGGAGCAGTGGTGAGGCTTCTGTAACTTAAGTCAAGTCCAGCTTTATTCTCAGGGCCACTGTAGCCCCTGCAGCAGCCTTTAATCCAAATAGCATAAACAGAAGAAAGCTTAGCACATAAGAACGACCATACTGGGTCAGACTAATGGTCCACTGAGCCCAGTATCCTGTCTTCTAACAGTGGCCAGTGCTAGATGTGTCAAAGGGAACGAACAGAACAGGGCATTCATCAAATGATCCATCCCCTGTTGTCCAGTCCCCACATCTGGCAGTGAGAGCTTTAGGGACAGCCAGAACCTGGAGTTGATTGATCAAGCCTCCATGAATGTATCTAATTGTTTTCTGAATCTGGTTATAGTTTTGATCCTTCCCAACATCCCCCATCAAAGTGTTCCACAGGTTGACTGTGTGTGATGTGGTGGGGTGAGAAGACACACTCCCTTTTGTTTATTTTAAACCAGAATCCTATTAATTTAATTGAGGAACACTTGATTCGTGTGTCATATGAAGGCGTAAGACGAAGTTACTCATCTTCGTGCAGTAACAATGTTTCTTCAAGATATGTCCCCGTAGGTGCTCCGCTCTTGGTGTCGGGCTTGTCCCGGCATCACTGGTCGGAAGTTTTCAGTAGAAGTTGTCAGCGTCTTGCGGCTTTCACGCCCTTGATCGCGCGGTCCAGCTCCCGCCAGTTCCTCTCACTGCTCGGTTGCCTATAACAAGAAAGAAACAAAACTCCGGAGCGGGGAGGAGGGCGGGATGTGGAGCACCCACGGGGACACCTCTCAAAGAAACATTGTTACTGCACGAAGGTGAGTAACTTCGTCTTCTTTTTCCAGTGGTCCCGGTGAGTGCTCCACCCTTGGTGACTGTAGAGCAGTATCCAGACACCACTCCGGACTTAATGTTTGTCCGCAATTGATAATACTGCAGAGGCCACAACAGAGTCTTTGGCTAAACATTGTACGATTGCTTGGTGTCGCATGAAGGTGGTGTTTGATGACCAAGTGGTCGTCCAGCAGATATCTTCCAGGGACACTCCATGGGCGAAGGCTGTAGATGTAGCTACTGCCCTCGTGGAATGAGCTTTTGGTTGCGAGAGAAGAGGTCTATTCCGGATAGAGTGACAGGTGGTAATACATGTGCCTATGAGCTTTGCAATACGTTGGCTGGAAAGCACGCTGCCTTTGGATCGTTGTGCTATTGACACTAATAATCTATCCATTCTGCACCAGTCCTGAGTTCTATTGATAGAGAATGAGAGTGCTCAGCGCACATAGAGGGTGTGTAGTAAAACTTCCCTCTGCGATGAGTGAGGTTTAGGATAAAAGGATGGCAATACAATGGGTTCATTGAGATGGAACGAAGTACATACTTTTGGAATAAATGTCGGATGTAAGCGTAGTGTAACCGACTCTTTAGTAAACACTGTGAATGGTGGATTTGCCATCAGTGCAGCCAACTCATTGACTCTACATGCCGATGTAATTGCTAATAGGAAGACTACCTTCATTGTTAACATACAAAGAGGTATAGTTGCTAACGGTTCAAATGGAGGATACGTTATGGTATCAAGTACCAAATCTAGGTTCCATCATCCATGAAGAGGTAGGTGGCCTCCGTGGGGGGTGAAGGTTTGTCAGTCCTTTTAAAAATCTTTTAGTAGTTGGGTGGGAGACCATGGAGAATCCTTCTATAGGGTGATGGAACGCACTAATCGCTGCCATATGTACTTTCAGAGAAGAGATCGAAAGACCCGAACCCTGCAGATGGACAACGTAATCAAGGATTTGATGGAGTGGAGCTCTTTCGGGGTTAGTGTGATTGTTGCAACACCACCATGCGTATCTACTCCACTTTGCCAGGTAAGTCTTTTGGGTAGATAATTTCCTACTGTGCAGAAGGATTGCCTTCACTTGTTCTGAACAAAGGTGCTCGTTTGTTTTGAGCCAATCAGGAACCAGGCTGTTAGGTGGAGAGTTCCTGGCTTGGGATGAAGGAGAGAACCTTGATTCCGTGATAGGAGATTTGATGGGGGGGAAGCGGGTAAGGTGGTTTCACTGACATCCTGTGGAGGAATGGATACCAAGGCTGTCTCGCCCACGCTGGGGCCAGTAATATTACTCGTGCCGATTTGGTGTTGATTTCCTCTAATGTTCTGGGTATGAGTACTGTTGGAGGGAATGCATAAAGTAGTGATCCCTTCCAGCTGATTAAAAGTGCATCCCCCAGTGATCCTTTCCCGATTCCTGCCCTGGAGCAGAAAAATCGGCATTGCCTGTTGTGTGGAGTGGCAAATAGGTCTATAAGAGGTGTTCTCCATCTGCAGAAAATTTGGTGAAGGATGTCCGTTTGTACTTCCCACTCGTGATCCAGTGGGAATTGGCGGCCAAGAGAGTCTGCGATCGTATTGTTGGAGCCAGGTAAGTATGATGCTGTGATGGTGATGTTGTTTTGGATGCACCAATTCCACAGACGGACTGCTTTCGCACACAAGTAGTGTGATCTCGCCCCTCCTTGCCGGTTGGTATAATACATTGCGGCAATGTTGTCAGTCAACCCCCTGACCACAGTGCCTATGATACGGGTGCGAAAGTGCTTGAATGCATGAAAAATAGCTCTCAGCTCTAAGAGGTTTATGTAGAGAAGTCTTTCGGAGTCTGACCACCTGCCCTGTACCTTCCTCCCGTTCAAGTGTGCACCCCAACCGATGAGGGAAGCGTCTGTGGTTATTTGGCAGGAAGGTTGCAGCCAATGAAATAGAGCTCCTGCCATAAGGTTGTGAGGCTTCGTCCACCATGTGAGGGACTTGCAGATGTAGGCTGGAGGCGCTACTATCTTTTGGATGCTGTGTCTTGAAGGTATGTATACGGATGCTAGCCAATGTTGGAGGCATCGAAAATGGAGCCGTGCATGAAGAACTACAAAGGTGGTAGCGGCCATATGGCCCATCAATTTTAGGCAAGTGTGTGCTGACACCATGGGAGCATTGATGAGCACGGTCACAAGGTCTTGTATTGCGTGAAATCTTTCCACTGGTAATGTTCTCAGTAATGGAGTCGAGTGTGGCACCTATGAACTTTATGGTCTGAACAGGATCTAAAGTGGACTTTTTTCGTTGATTATAAGGCCCAGGAAGTTGAAAGTTTGAACGGTCAACATAACCATGCATGCCACCTCCTGTCGCATTCTGCCCTTTATGAGGCAATTGTCCAGGTAAGGGAATATCACAATGTTCATCCGACGGAGATATGCCACCACAACCGCAATCATTTTAAAAAAAACCCTAGGAGAGGCCACTAGACCGAAGGGTAGAACGCGATATTGGAAGTGATCACTTCCTATTGTGAAACGAAGGAATTGCCTATGTGCTGGGTGTATGGCGATATGGAAATAAGCATCTTGCAGGTCAAGGGCTGCAAACCAATCCCCATTGTCGAGCGATGAGATAATTGAAGCTACCGTCACCATCCTGAACCTTTGTTTCCAGAGGTAATGATTCAGTCCCCGCAGGTCTAGAATGGGTCTCCATCCTCCTGACCTCTTTTGAGTTAGGAAATAGTGGGAAATAGGAAAAACCCCTTCCCTCTGAATTGATTCAGAACTCTGTCTATTGCCCTGATGGAGAGAAGACGGTGGGCTTCTTGTCGTAAGAGTTCCTTGTGAGATGGGTCCCTGAAAAGGGACGGGGTTGGTGGTATAGTAGGAGGAACGGAGGTAAGTGGAATCGTGAATCCAGATGCCACAAGTTCCAAAACCCATTGGTCGGATGTTATGGTGGCCCACTGATGGTAAAAGGGCCGTAATCGATGGTGGAACAAGGGAGGAATATGATGTTGGTTTACGACAATGTGAGATGTTTGCCCTTGACTGAGGAGTCAAACCTGCTGCTTCGCAGAAGGTGGATTAGTCGCTCGTACAAGTTGAGGCTGTCTGTGCTGGGGTCACTGTTTTGGATGTGTCTGCTTGTATGAGCGCTGCTGTTGCCTCTAATACTGGTGGCCATATCTTCTCTGGTACGGATAATACCGCTTGCACCTAAATGGAGTTGTGTACATCCCTAAAGTGTGTAAGGTTGTACAGGAATCTTTTCCGGAGTGGAGGACTTCATCCGTTTTCTCTGTGAAAAGCTTTTGTTTGTCAAACGGAAGGTCCTCCACCTTGCCTTGCAGCTCTTTGGGGACTTCAGCTGTGGCTAGCCAAGATGCCCTGCGCATGGAAATAGCTGTGGCCGTGGAGCGTGCTGCCGTGTCCGCAACATCCATTGCAATTTGAAATCCTGCCCTAGATGCATTATAACCTTCATGTACCACTGACTTTAAGATTGGCTCCTTGGAATCTGGGAGATATTGAGCCAACTCAGTTAATTTTGAATAATTATCTAAATGATTGGAAAGTAGGGCAGCATAATTTGCTATGCGCAGAAGTAGGGTGGCAGAGGAGTAGACCTTCCTGCCTAAGATATCAAGTTTCTTTGCATCCTTGTCTGTACCAATGGTTCTGAATTGTGACGTCTTTGACCTTTGTTGAGCTGCATCCACAACCAGGGAATTAGGTTGCGGGTGATTAAAGAGAAACTCGAGGCCCTTGGACGGGACAAAATATTTTTTGTTGGCCCGTTTACTAGTCAGGGTTGCAGAGGCTGGGGTTTGCCATATTTCATCTGCAGCCTCAATGATTGCCTCGTCAATTGGAAGAGCAATTTTTGAACGTTGTTGTGGATGGAGATTCTTCAGCAGGAGATATTGCTTGGTTTGCACCTCTGCTAGCTGTACCTCCTGAGACTCAGCAACTCATTTGAACAGTTCTTGAAACTGTTTCAGGTCGTCTGGGGGGGACATCTCTCCCGATGAGGCAGTCTTCCCTGGGGATGATGAAGACTGGTCTGTTGGTGACATCTGCTGAGGTTGATCCTCAGCTTCAGATATCTGTCCTTCTTCGGGTTCAGACTGTTGGGCCTGAGGACTGATTGAAGGTGTGGGATTGTATTCCTTCTGCTGTGTGTGTGATCCGGCTGGAATGTGCCAATAGTCCAGGGAGTGGCAGCAGCATGTAGGTTGGGCATAGGAGCGGGATCTATAATAACTGTGAGATCTGTGGTAGCGTTCATGGTAACGGTCAGAGTAGGTTGGGGAAGACCGCCTGGAAGATGTTATACTGCCATGATGTCTACAATAAACTGTGCAGGGAGAACGCCTTGGTGAGTGTGGTAAGTGAGGTGAACAACTCACAGATGATGGAGGTGAGTATCTATAATGAGGCGACCTATGGTGCCTCCGAGATCTGGGGCTGTGTCACGGTGAGTAAGATCCCCGAGTGCTGCGGTACTGACTGCCCCCATGTATGGGGGAATAGTGCCTGGGAGAAAGTTGGAAATGGGGAGAGAGATGACAGGCACATGGTTGTTTTACAAGCGGCTTTTCTCGGTGCTGAAACTGCGCCGCTGTCTGGCTCGGCATGTTCTCCTTTGTCATGCACTATCAGTGCTGGAGACTGCCGTGGTTCCCCGTTGTGCGGTGCCGGCATATACGGTGCCTCCAGGGTAGCTCTTCCCCCCGGTGCCGATGCCTCCGGTGCCGCCAGCTGTGCTGATGGTGTCGTGCCGTGTCTACGCGCAGCTCTCGGTGCTGGTGTCTGTTGCGCTTCCGGTGGCCCCAGTTGTGCTGGCGGTGCCGAGCCGTCCCTGCACGTGGCTCTTGGTGCTGGTGGCTGTAGTGCCTCCAGTGTCGCCAGCCATGCTGGCGGTGCTGAGCCATCTCTGTGCGTGGCTCTCGGTGCCGGTGCCAATACCGGTGCTGCCTTCTGTGCTGGCATGGCACTTGCTCTCGGTGTCGGGGCAGCTGATTTTTTTGCCGCAGCCCCGTCAGTTGGGCACGAGCGGATCCCGACGTGCCCGGCTTGTCCCCTCTGCTGACCCTTGTCCAGGGTGCAGCAGGTAGTGAGTGAGTGGGAGATGCTTTCACTCTTTTTGAGGATGGCCCGGGGGATGAAGTGCTTCTCTTTTGTGCCCCCATAGCGTTTGAAGCCAGAGGTGGAATGCCGCTTGAAGGCTGCAGGGTTTTATCAAATAAAAACATCTTTAGGCACATTTCTCTCTCTCTCCACACCCTGGTCGTTAGATTTAGGCAGTGCTCATATTTTTGAGGGATGTGAGCTTCCCCCAGGCAGCAGATACAAGCTGCATGCCCAGCTGATGCCGGCATAGCTTCCCAGCAGCAGGAACACTTTTTGAAGCCTGAGGAGCTGGGCATGTCAGGTTGACTTGATGGACACGAACCCGTAGTCAATTTCAAAGTCCTTGTTTTTAACTAAATAACTAACAACTAACTAACTACTGTTAACTATTAACCTAACATGAAACTCTAACTAAGTTTTTTTTTTTTTAAACACAGAAGCTGCTTCAATGAGAAGAACAGGGAAGCTCTGCCAGCAATGGAGGATGGTTGAAAGGAACTGGTGGGAGCTGGACCGTGCGATCAAAGGCGCGAAAGCCGCAAGATGCTGATGGTGCATGCGTGGGTCCGGCTGACAACTGCTACTGAAAACCTTCGATCAGTGACGCCGGGATGAGCCCGACACCAAGAGTGGAGCACCCACGGGGACCACTTGAAGAAGAAACACCACTTACACTGCCTCATTCATCTCCTTTCCCTTGGGCCATGTTTTCGATCCTGTATCCTTCAGGAGATGTATAACCCACATACCTGGTGTGGTTCACTGTCCCACGTTGGGGCACTTAGACCAATTACAGTGAGAGATAAGAACAAAGGAGCTCTACAAGCTAAGCTGAGAGCCAGCTGGCTTTATCACTCAAGCTGTAGAGGCTCTTACACTGAGCTCCAGAGATTCCAGGTTCAAATCTACCTGGTGGTGGTTACAGATGCAGCACAGAATCCAGCTGCAGATCTTATTGAATACTGTCTTGCTTTCTTCCATTTCCCCTCACTTCAAAGACAACATGATTTGGGCAGCCATGAGGAGAGGCTGAGGGATTTGGGTTTGTTTAGTCTGCAGAAGAGAAGAGTGAGGGGGGATTTGATAGCAGCCTTCTACTTCCTGAAGGGAGGTTCTAAAGAGGATGGAGAAAGGCTGTTCTCAGTAGTGACCGATGGCAGAACAAGGAGCAATGCTCTCAAGTTACAGTGGGGGAGGCCTAGGTTGGATATTAGGAAAAACTATTTCACTAGGAGGGTGGTGAAGCACTGGAATAGGTTACCTAGGGAGGTGGTGGAATCTCCATCTCTAGAGGTTTTTAAGTCTTGGCTTGCCAAAGGCCTGGCTGGGTTGATTTAGTTGGGATTGGTCCTGCCTTGGGCAGGGGGCTGGACTTCATGACCTCCTGAGGTCTCTTCCAGCTCTACAATTCTATGATCTGCTAACTAGTTAGACTAATATTTAGACACTCTAAAAATGGATTTTGAGGCATCAGAGCTGTCAGGCAGTGGTTTCTGAGACACCAAAGGTTACAAAATAATCATATTTAAATACCAAGTAGGGGTGCAATGACGATGAGACAGAGAGCACAACCTTCCCCTTGACTTCTAACTGTACCTGGAAATTTGGCCCAGCTGCCTCACAAACATGATGCCAATTGGCATTACAGCTTTGAGTTCCTACTTGCCCCCTTCCTTTGCGGTTCTTCTGATGCCCCCATTCCTGGGGAAAAACAGAGATGAGGCACCAAGGCGCTATTCTCCAGAAGGGTAGGATCCAGTTTTTTGGTACTTCTTGGAAAAGTGGAAATTCACGAAGAGGTGGGGATCTGGGGCTCATAGAACTAGTTAGCCCATGGTTGGGATGGAGCTCTTTTGCCTTTCTGGGTAAGCACTCAGGGCTGGGTGCAAGATGGGGACAGCACAGGGATGGGTGCTGGAGAGGTGGTGGAAGGAGGCAAATATGGGGCTGGGTGCAGGGCAGTGAAGGATCAGCTCTGGGTCCCTTATTAGGAAAATTCTTCTTGTACACTATGTAGCAAAATATCTAAGATGGAATGTGCAATGCTCTTGACCTATGATGCTAGTAAAATCCACTTTATATTTCACTGAAAATCTTCATAGTGTGGAGTAGTACAAAGCATGTGTCTCCCTGTGGCAGTTTGGGAGATACTGGAGCTTGGCCTTTCACTGGCTTCTAGCAGAGCTCAGCATATGTAGCACTAGTCTTAGGCTGTATACAGTAAGATCCTGGGTTCTGGACCAGTATGTAATCATGCCACAGAGGGGAAAAAAAGGAATACAATAAAATAGGAATAGAATTGGGATCCATTTACAAGACATATTCATTGATAGTCACAATTGCCAGGAATAAACAAATACCTTAATTATAGTAATGTGCTATTATATTTTTTTTAAAAGGAGAAAACTAGGTTTCATGAACCAATCTTCAATTTTGCTACTTTTTTATAGTACTTGGAAAATTGTACATGAGAAGTTTTAAACATATGTGAAATATTAGCCGATTGATGAGGACAAGGGACAAAGGTCATTTGCTGTGGAAATCTAATCTTCAGTGAAAGAAGTAGTTCTTATTTCACCTTCTCCAGATCAGAGTCATCCTGATCCACTCTGTTTCCTTTGAAATGGTTTTATTTCAAAAGTGGTAAATTGATTAGAAACAGGAGAACAACATGCAGGGTTCTCCTGTGCCAAATTATTATCTCTGGGCACTGAATCCGTTTCTAAGCCTGGTGCTTCAGCCTCAGAAACTTTGGATACAAAATCTCTCTGTGGGTTTAGGAGGACAGCTGCCTCATTTCTTTGATTGAATATCAATACTGGCATCTGTAGAGTTGAGTCCTTGTCTCGGTTGAGACACTGGAAAAGGTTTCTGATGTCTTTACGGAATTTACAGCTCATACCCATGTAGATGAATGGGTTGTAAAAACTGGCAGATTTGGCAAAAAGGCTGGCTAGGATATTGGCGAGTGCTGGCACTTGAAACCCACATGCTGACCACATAGAGATGACTGCATATGGAGACCAGGCCAGGAAAAAGGCAAAACAAATTACAAATGATACCTAAGAAGGAAAAAGAACACGAGAGCTTCAAAACTGTAAACACCACATCTGTATGTCATGATTTTAGAACTATTTCAGCTTTTGGAACCTCTTCTGCATCTTGTAACTACTAAAATACCTAATCAGCCGAAAGGCATTTTAATAAAGCCATAGCCCTTATCTACCAAAATTAAAGGAAGATTCTGCCTCTCTTTCTCTCAGCTAAGTACAATCAATTAAAAAGCTACAGAAGAGTATCTGAGTCTCCTACAAACACAATTGGACTATAATTTTGGTCATTCATTAACTTTCCAATGACTGGAAAATGAGTCTGGAAAAAAAGGGGACAAATTAAGTGTAAACTTCAATGTATAAGAAAAAAGCTTCCATCACAATAATTCTCCCTTTATGTATCAGTTAGGTAGAACACCATTGACATGTTTACAAAGTACATGGACTTAATAGACCTATGTGAGTATTCAAATGTACCAGCTATTTATTTTCCAGATACTATATTTCATAATCAAAGTGATCTAACAGAGTGAAAATAATAAAACAAAACCTGTATGATGGAGACTTTTTTTTGGTTGACTGAAATGATGTACAGCCAGCAAATTGTGCCGTCATTTGAGAAATATCTCAGAGAATATAAGAACATGCAATGTGGTGGCAATAAGAGCAAAGCAACTCTTTAATCAAGTACAAAAAACATTGAAAAGTCTAATTTGAACCTGAAATACATGGATTTTCAGAGGTAGATTGAGTAGGTTAGAAACGCCCATTCATAAAGAGTTCTTTGCATCAAAGAAATGAAATATAATTTAAAATTTCCAAGACATTTAGTTAATTTATGGATTTTTAGTATGGTCAGCATTATACTATCTAAGATATTACCCAGATGGAGGTTTCCTTATTTTTACAGTCACACCAATAGAAGAGGGTCTTGATTTTTTTCTACCCTTGCTCCTTATCTTCAAGGATATCTAGTTTTATTATTCATTATTATTATTTCTCTCTATATATAAAAAAGATTTTCCTGCTAGACAGCTGAATGTTTCTCCTGGGTGACAGAATGATGTCATCACATCATCAGCATACTCAGCATCAACAGCAAAATGGAAAATGAAAGCGGCCAGAGAGAGTGGATTAGATGAGCGTAGCAAGCAGAGGGTGCAGCCCCCTAGTTAATTTATTAAGTTATATATGATATGATATATGATTATTTGGGGGATGATGTTTACTAAAGATTAGTTTTAAAAAAAAAATCAAAATTTAGTTGTCATGTGTTTGTACCTGCTCCCATCTTGAAGGTGCATTTGAGTTGGTCTTGGCCACACCAATGAGAGAGGCAGCTAAAACATTTGATATGACTCTAGATGAAATATGAACCACAGCCATTCTGTGCTATATAGTGCCAGTTTCACTGCTTCCATTAATGAAATGGCAGATTCTCAAACCAGGGTGCTTTTTCTATTTTTCTTGTTTCTATCGTTTCTTTCCCTGTGCCTGACCTTCCCAAAGACTGACTGGTTCCTTTAGCACTCTCTTTGTTCCTAGATTGTATAGCCGGTCACCATTACTTCTGCCTTTTGTCATGGCCTCAAGTTGCAAAAGAAAAAGTACACCTGCAAAAAAACCTCAATATTCTCTGTTACCATAGGGATCAAGATAGCTCTTGGGCTACCTCCAGACTGCATCCCTCTGCCGACAGAGGGATGCAAATCAAGCACTTCGAAAGTGCAAATGAGCCCGGGATTTAAATATCCCGTGCTTCATTTGCATACTCATGTTCGGGCGCTGTGCCGATCAAGTGCCCTTTCTAAAGTGAAAGTAAAGTCTAGCTGCGGCTCTGCCGAAAGCGGGGAGGTTTTTCGGCAGATCCTGTACTCCTCTGTCGGCAGAGGGGTGTAGTTTAGACACACAGGAAGCATACACTAGTTTTGCAGAGGATGTTCCTATAGAAATACATTATTACTGTTTATGTATAATCTTCATAGCCAGAGAAGTGCTGTGGGATCTTATGATTAAATTTGTGGGACAGTCATGTTTAGCCTCCATACAGACTCTTCAAAATAAGTGTCTTTGTATCTTCTGATATTACTTATTTTTGTTTGTGGGATTCAATCTTATCTGCACCACTACCCTTGGTACTGTTTACTACATCACAAAAGTAGCTTCCAGACTGTTGGTGATATAAGTCCAGGAAAATGGAGAATGTACCCAGTTTTGTATACCTACCAATCCAGAGATTCCATGCTTTTGTGGAAAACTTGCATATCTTCCTCATAGTCCAGCGTTAACTTCATAATTTCTGCTTTTGAAGAACTCAGTTGAACATGGTGGCAAGTGATTGATAGCAAATATAGTATGTATTGAATGGGGAAGCCAAACATACAGCTAGAATAATAGACCCAAAAGACTGGAAGAGAAATTATCTAATTCATTCCCCTCCTGTCATGGCTAGACCATGCCTGACGGTTGTATGTCTAACTTGCTTTTAAAAATCTCCAACCTCCCAGGCAACTCATTCCAGTGATTTATCATCCTGACAGTGGGAAGTTTTTCCTAATGTCCAACCTACACCATCCTTATTGCAATTTAAGCCTATTCTTCTTGTCCTAACCTCAGAGGTTAATGAGAACCATTTCTCTTCCTCCTCCTTGTAACAACCTTTTATCTACTTGAAAACTGTCCCCCCTCTGTCTTCTCCAGACTAAACAAACCTAGTATTTTTAATCTTTCCTCATAGGTTGTTTGCTACACCTTTAATCTGGCATCCAGAGCTGAACACAATATTCCAGCTGAGGCTTAATCAGTGCATGGAAAAGGGAAGAATGATTTCTAATGTCTTGCTTACAACTTTCCCTGCTAAAATGCCACAATGTTGTTTGTTGTTTTGGCACCACTGTTCACCCATATTTTGCTTGTGATATACTATGACCCCTAGAAACCTTTCTGCAGTACTCTTTCCTATGCAGTCATTTCCCATTTTGTATATGTATAATGGTTCCTTCCTAAATTGAGTTCTTTGCATTTGTCCTTATTGAATTCCAGTTTATTTACCTCAGACCATTTCTCAGATAATTTTGAATTATAATCCTATCTTTGAAAGCACTTGTAGCTCCTTTCATTTTAGTATTGTTCACAACATTTATAAGTGTACTTTCTATACCATTATCTAAATCTGTGATGGGAAACCTTTGCTGGTGAGTGGGCCACATGAGTGGTCCTCCTTCATCCCAGTAGCCACAAGATTGTTGTAACCAAGATGGTTTCTCTCATCGGGTAGTTTTGCAAACTGCGTTTGCAAACCTAAAATTTGCAGGGCATGCCAATTGAAACATAGCAGTGCTTTGATTGGATGCAGAGGGAGTACATGGCTCTCCCAGTCAATGTTATGTGCAATCAGCACAAACTTCACTTCACATGACCTTGCTTTACATGTGTATCACGTTAGTAATACCAATAGGAAAACAAACTATGTGGTCGGAAACCAGCAGACTCTGAGAACCCTGTGTGTGGGCAATGGTAAACAAAATGTCTCATGGGCCAAACATAGAACCCTGATGGGATGCATGTGACCGTTGGGCCCTAGATTGTCCACTACTCGTCTAAATTATTGACAAAGATACTGAACAGAGGTGGACAGAGGGACTCCACTAGCTATGCCCTTCCATTTTGACTGTGAACCACTGACAGCTGCTTCTGTAAATGGTCTCCCAACCACGTTATAATAGCTTCCTCTAGGACAGTGCTCTCCAACCTTTTTACACCCAAGATCACTTTTTAAATGACAGAACAAGCCAAGATCTACTGCCCTGCCCCTTCCTTGAAGCCCCGCCCTCTCTATTCTCCTCCTCGCCATCACTTGCTATCCCCAACTCTTATACTGCTGCTTTCCCCCCCCCAATTCTTCTGTAGGAAGAGGTTTTTCCAACATTTGGCCTGTCTAGACTGGACCAAATGTGAGAAAAACCCCTTCTTTTGCAAGCCCCTTATTCCTTGTGGAAAGAGGAATATAGGGGTGACCGAAAGATCATGTTTGCTCTTCCACTAAAAGAAGCGGAAGAACAAATGCATCCCTGGATGCAGAATTGTTTTTCTGGGATATCTCCAGAATCCTGAAAAACTCCTGCAGTCTAGCCGTAACCTTGCTGGGTTGAGACAGGATGTGTAGGCTCTGGGGTGGGAATGAGGGATTTGGGTGTGGGAAGGGGTGAGAGGTGCAAGCTCTGGGAGGAAATCTGGATGCAGAAGAAGGTGGATAAGGGGACACTGGCTCGGGAAGGGGGCGCCAGGACGGGCAGTGTTGGGGTCAGATGTAGGGTTAGGGTACTAAGCAAGCCACAGACTTCTGGATGTGAGGGTTCAGGAATTTGGGTTGGGGTATGTGAGGGGCTCAGGGCAGTGGGTTCCAGTGTATGATAGGCTCAGATGTAGGGTCTGGGGGAAAGGGGAGTGCAGGAGTGTTCTGATGCTGTGGCCAGATTGGGGCTTGGCCCCAGTTTGGGGTTTGTTGGCCAGGCTTCATTTTTAAATAAAATACGATGTCAAACAAAAAATTTCTGCATTGTCTTTATTTTTGAGAAGGGCAGGGAACCTGTTTTGAGTCAGGGGTCACTGACCCAAGAAAAGTCAGTTGGGGCCACACAAGTGAGATGCAAAAAAACCCTCCTCCAACCCCGCCCCCCCAAGCTTCACTAATGTGGCCCCAACTGTGTTGGTGGGAACAGGGGACATAGTACTGGGGAAGGGTGCTAGTGGGTGCTTTGGCAGGGGACAGAGTGCCAGTGAGGACAGAGTTCTGCGTCTGGGGGCAGGGGAGAGGGAACAGGGAGAGGACAGGCTTCTGCAGCTGGGGACAGGGTGCCAGTGGGGACAGAGTTGTGTGGCTCGGGACAGGGGAGTGGGGACGGGCATGGGGACGGAGTTCTGTAGCTGGGGACAGGGAACTGGGCAGTGGGGAGAGGGGGCGGGGTGCCAGTGGAGGCAGAGTCCCCTGCATCTGCCTCCTCCCAGGATTCCCCCCCACCCCCCGAGGGAAGCCAGCACGTGCCTCCTCCGGGCCCGACTCCCCCCCCCCCCAAACAGGGAAACCCTACGCGTGCCTGCTGGGGGGCCAACCTCCCTCCCCCGGCACAGAGAAATCCCTTGCGTGCCTGCCACGGGGCCAACTCTCCCCCCCCCGGCCGCGGCACAGGGAAACCCCGCGCGTGCCTGCTCCGGGGCCGACTCACCCCCCCGTGACACAGGGAAACTCTGCGCGTGCCTGCGGCAGGGCTGACTCACCCCTCCTGCGCCGGTGCAGGGAAGTCGCCATGCTCCTCCTCTGGAGCCGATGTCCCCTCCCACAGTAGCGCGCCTGGCAGAGCAGCCAGCACACTTGCGGAACTGGCGCTAAGCTGCGGGACTTCTGTCCACCCGGGGGAAGCTGGCACTACCTCCATTTTCGCTGGAGGTAGGTAGTGGGGCTTCTCGGGGGTAGGTGGAAAATGGGGGCAGGGAGGGGGACCGGATGCCTCGCGATCGACTGGTCGAGGCCTGGTGATCGACCAGTCGATCGTGATCAACCTGTTGGTGAGCACGGCTCTAGGATGTATTTCCCTACTTGGATAACGAGAAGGGTATGTGAGACAGTATCAAAAGACTTCCTAAAGTCAAAAGATACCACATCTAATTCTTCCCCCATTTACAAACCTTGTTACTTTGTCAAAGAAAGCTATTAGATTGGTCTGACAATTTATTCTTGACAAATCCATGCTGGCTGTTACTTATCTTATTATTTTCTAGGTGTTTGCAAACTAATTACTTAATTAGTTTGCTCCTTTATCTATTCAGGAACAGAAGTTAAGCTGAGTGGGCTGTAATTCCCTGGTTTCTCCTTCTTTCCTATTTTGTAGATTGGCACTGCAATTGCTCTTTTCCAGCTTGACCTTATCTGATTGAAATATTAGTCATGGCTAGAAAGGGTTAACCAGCTCATAGGCTGACTGACTCAGGGTAGACCTTTAAAGACTTGTTGGTAAGTCGCATAAACGACAAGTGGGCTGTTACATTAGGTTAGAGTAGAACTTTGAAATGCAAATGTGTACATCTAACTGGGGGTGGGCAATAATTTTTGAAGGAGGGCCACTTCAAACATTTTTGAAATGGTTGCGGGCCACCCAGGAAGAGGCTGGGTCTTGGACGGGAGGGACAGAGCATCTGGTGGAAGAAGAGGGCTTTTAAATAGCACGAGCTAAAAGGGCTTGAGCTTCCCCTGCGGCTCCCAGGCATCACGTTAGCGGGGGACAGGAGCTGCGAGCCCCTTCAATTCCTGCTATTTAAAGGTCTTGCTGCCAGCACATTGCCTGGGAGCCGAGGATGCTAGAGCCCTTTCAATTGCTTCTATTTAAACGGCTTGCGCCTTCCCCGGGGCTGTTGCCTGACAGCCATCGGGAAGGTAAGAGTCCTTTAAATAGAAGCAGTTGAAAGGGCTTGTGTGTCCCTGGCTCCCAGAGGGCTTGCACCTACTGGGTGACTGCCAGGCAACCCAGGCGTGAGCCCTTTAAATAGAAGCAGTTAAAAAGGCTCGCAGCTCCTGGTACCACTAGCACATTGGTAGGGAGCTGGGACTTGCAAGCCCCTTTAACTGATTTTATTTAAGTGGCTCACACCTTCCCTACACCCATCGGGCAACACTTTGCCTGGCAACTGCGAGGAAGGTGTAAACCCTTTAAATAGAAACAGTTGAAAAGGCTTGCACATCCTGGCCTCTAGGCAACACATTAGCAGCAGGGCTAGGAGCTATGAGCCCTTTTAACTGCTTCTATTTAAAGAGCTTGCAGCTCTGGCACCACTAGTGCATTGCCAGGGAGCCAGGACGCGTGAGCCCTTTCAACTACTTCTATTTAAAGGGATCACACCTTCCCTGCAGCTGCCAGGCAATACGTTGCCCAACAGGAGTGGGAAAGGTGCGAGCCCTTTAAATAGAAGCAGTTAAAAGGGCTCGCATGTCTCTGGCCCCCATGCAATGGGCTAGGGGGTGGGGCCTGGAACTGCTGTGCAGGCTGGATCAAAGACCTAGGTGGCCCACTGAGAGGCTTTTGCCCACCGCTGATCTAACCTCATTTTCACTGGCATTTGCCATGTTACATTTCCAATTCTTACTAACATTTTTAATGAAAACCAATACAAAAATTCATTTAGCACTTCTGCCATTTCCACATTTTCTGTTATTGTTTTTTCCCATTTCATTTAATAATGGGTGTACTTGTGTTTGGTCTCCCTTTTGCTTAAAATGTATTTGTAGAAATTCTTCCTGCTACCCTTTATGTCTCTAGGTAATTTAATCTCATTTTGTGCGATGGCCTTTCTAATTTTGATCCTACACATTTGTGTTATTCTATTTATATTCATCCTTTGTAATTTGATCTAGTTGCCACATTTTGTAAGACCCTTTTTTGAGATTCAGATCACTGATGATATGAGTAAGCCAGGTACGGTTTCTTGCCATACTATTTATCTCTCCTAAATAGTGAGACAGTTTGCTCTTGTGTCCTTAATAATGTCTTTGAAAAACTGTCAACTCTCTTGAACTATTTTCCCCCCTTAGAACGGCTTCAGATGGGATTTTACTAATCAACTCATTGAAGTTGCTGAAGTCTGCCCTCTTGAAATCCATTATCTTTACTATGTTTTCCCTCACACCATACCTTAGAATCAAGAACTCTTATTTCATGATTTTACCATTTCACTCAAGCTACCTTTCACTTTCAAATTTCTCAGCCAGTTTGTCCCTATTCGTCAAAATCAGATCTAGAAAAGCCTCTGCCCTACCAGCTTTCTCCACCTTGTAAAATAAAAAATTATCTCCAATACACTCCAAGAACTTGTTGGATAATCTGTGCCCCACTGTGTTATTTTCCCAGCAGATGTTTAGGTAGTTGAAATCCTTCATCACCATCAAGTCTTGGGATGATTGTGCTTGAGATGGTTTTGTTGTTTTAGAAAACCTCATCCACCTCTTTTTCCTGGTGAGGTGGTCTGTTAGTAGACCCCTATCATGATATTATTCATGTTTTACCCCTTTTATTTTTATCCAGAGATTTTCAACGTCTGTCTCCTATTTTCATTTCAAACTCAGTCCAAATGTATGTATTTCTAATATATAAGGAAGACACTATTTCATTTGTATCATTTACAAACACTGCAAATGTAAGGGATTGGCTGGCTTAGGGGGTTTAGTAATGAGCTACCTCCCATCTAGGTCACCAGTTCAAAACTGATCTGAGTCAATGGAGATCAGGTCTGCTCAACAGTCTACGTGAAATGAGGTGGTGGTTTCAATTCATGTTGCCGAGAGGAGTACACATCACAACTTGTACTCATTAATAACCTTATTGGCAGACTCAGGAAGATGACTGAAGAATGAATGAGCAATGAGACCAAACTGTCCTCTCATCTTTAAAAGGATTAGTGTATGTCGGTAGGGAAATGTGGTAAAATTGCAATACCAGTGGTGTGCCTGTTGCAGAGTTAACAAAAGGATTTTGGTTTTCTTTTCTGTCAAATCTAGCATTCGTTCTAAAAATTAAATTACATAAAATATGCATGTAACATTCTATATTGTAGGCAAAGAATTATCTATTACCTGTGTAATATTTCGTTCCATGTGCTGCTGCCTTTGGCTAATTTTTTTACCTCTTGTGGTCTTATGACTTGATTTAACAGCCTTTATTATTGACATGTAACAGAAAATTATGATGGAGACAGGAATAAAGAAGCCACATATAAAGACTCCAATCACATAAGACTTATAGACAACAGAGAATGTTGCCTTGATCCAGTCTATTTCACACGTTCCATATTTGTGATCTGGAAAAATTGAACATAGTAAGTATGAAGAAAATCTTTTTATTTGAAACAATTATGGATTAACTGATGTGCTCTTTACAAAGTCTTTATAGAGGCATATATAAGAAAAGCTATGTTTTCCTCACTTTTATGCTTGGTGACTATTTAAAACAAACTTGATTCCCATTTAAGATATACAGAATATATTATTTTTTAATATTAACAGACTGTTTGCAAAACAAAATTCTAATTTACACTAAGGCAGTATGTACTCCATTCTAGCCAATGCCTTAAAGTGGGCATAAATTAAGTTCAAACTACCAGACTGTTCTAGAGGGGACTTCTTCCAAATGAGATTCAGACCCATCTGACTTTATGAATAGACTATTACATACAGAAATGTATATTAATTCCTTGTTTTTCTATTCATTAAGCACACCGCTTAGCTACCAAAGGAATGTGGCATTGAGAAAATAAATTAACTATTGGTTTCAGTATTACCTGGTTATTCATTCTCACACTGTCCAGTAATATTCTGTAGAGTTGCACAATGATTACTACTGTTTTTAGTGGACACATATGCTGTATAACATTTTTCTCCATTTGGAAATTTGTAGAAATGAATACTCACCTGTATAGCTACCCCACCCTAGAAGTGGTGCACTGGCCCAGAAAAGAGCAGTTGCCCATATCACAATCAAAGTCAAGGTAGTATTTTTTCTATCAATTTTGTGAGCTGTAGGTAAAAGATAACTAAATTAATCTCCCTGGAAAATCTGGGATTCATGGTCAAAAACAGACACACAACTCAACATAGCTGTTGCTACCATATCTCCTATAAAAAGTGTTTTTCAGTAGTGGGACAATGTTTAGATTTTCATAAAAGAACAAAGCTTAGTTTCACGTTCATGAATGCATCTCGAATTATACTGGAAATGTGAGTTTAAACAAGATAAAAAAGACACCTCATACATTTTCAATTTAATTCTTAGGCTTGATTTTAATGATATCAAGTATATAATATTGTCAACACATTTAATAAAACATACCTGTGAGGTGTATATTTGTCAGAGAAAGCTAACATACCTTGGTGAGGCTGGCATCCTTTAATGTATCTGATGACACTGATGGCTGTCAGAGTATGAATACTGATTAGACCAAAAAAGAGTATTATAAATCCATCCATCTGACAACAAAAAGGGGTGGAGAGAAGGAGAAAAAAAATCCAGATTCTTGGCATAAAGGGCATATCTCAAAGGTAGAACACACAGAAAAAAACATGACACTGAATATTAATATTGAGTATGTTTCTAATGAGTATTTTCTACAAGATTTTGTAAGATTTTTTTTTTTAATATTCACACTGATTCTAAGTTAACTGTATGTTCTTGCATGTACAGAAACATCTTGCTTAAGGACAGCAATTGAAAAGGATTATTATTTTTTTTCCAGAGGAAAAATCCAGCAGCAAGACTAAAATAAACCCAATTACTAAATTAAAACATTTTTTTAAATAGAAATCCTTACATTCTCCTGTCACTAGATTAGGCTCCTGGTGTTCAGTAAAAGATTAAGACTCTGGAACTGTAAATAATGCAGTTACCTTGCACGTCCATACTGAAGTGATTAGAAAGCCATCATCTCTCAGAATATTAAACAGCTCTACAATGCCCCTTGAATAGCCAAATAGAGAAATGCCTGCATCTGAGACCGCAAGATTGAAGGTGAGATAGTCCTGAGGATCCAAGGAATGTCGTTGGTTGTACAAGATGAAGATCACCACACCATTGCCAAGCCAAGAAAGCCAACCTGTGCAATTAAAAGTAAGTTCTGTAGGACAACTGGAGAACAATTTGAAACAAAGTTAATTGGTATTTTGCACTTCCTTTTTGCAGGGAAAACGGGGGCCTGTCATTGACTCATCTCATTCATTAAGTTTTATCATTGACTGACACTGACTTGGAGTCCCATCAGTTTTGAACTACAAGATAATGGCTGTGACAGAACAGGTAAGACAAATATATTGAACAATAATGGAAGGAATTTCCAGAAGTCTGACGAGCAGAGAGTCTCTCAGGTGGCTGCAATTAGTAAATTAAATCTTCATTGCAAATAATCTCCAAATGAATTTACAATTTGTGATGAAGAGTCAAGAGACTCAAGCAGACAATGTGGTGAGACTAATCTTCCTAAGATCTCTGTCCTTTTGGGAGTTTCCAATAGTGCACACATCTTCCCAGCTAAGTTCCCTGTAAGCTGCGCGGCTGTTTTCTGAACCAAGCTCAGAGGTTCAGAGCTCCTGTGCAGACAGGGAGCTCAGCTGACGGGGGAGGGGTGTCTTGCTAAGCTGCAGCTAAACAGAGCTGCTTGCATACTTGAAACGGAGGAGCTGCCAGAGCAAGTATGGAGGTGAGATAAGGAGGGAATAAGTGGCTGGGGGGAAAGAAGGGGGAGGTAGGGAGTAATTGGCTGGGGGGCAGAAGTCAGAGGGCAGGGGAGTTTGAAGAGTCTCATTTCCAGGAGGAGAGAGAGAGAGAGAAAAAGAGGTAGAAACCTAGCAGTCTCCACAAGCCTCCTGGGCTTGGAAGGGGGAGGTAAGAGGCTTACTGCATGGGGTCCGTGGAGGAAAGAGAAGGTGGGTAAGTGCTGGCATCTGTGCAGTGAGATGGAGGCAGGGGGCAGTTTGTTTGGGGTGTCCCAACTCACTTGCTGCAGTCCTCTCTGTCCTCTCTAGTGCACTAATTAGAGGGCTGGAGGGAGGGGGAAAAGCAGGCTGCATCGTGTGTGCACGTGCCAGGAGGATATTTGTATGATTACATTTCGAACAAAGTTTACATAGGTGTTAATGGCTTAAGTTAAGAAAGAAAAACATTCGTGGGAAAGTCCTCACTCAAGCCTCCTGCCCAGGGACCCTTTCTTTGTCCACAAATCAACCGGAGACCCTTTCTGGTGCAATCAGCTGTGCCTTTTATTGTCAGTACTAATTTCCCACCACCTTCTATTTACAGAGCTTTTATGTTTGCAGCAAACTCAGCTAGCCTCTCTTGTTGGTTGGGGAGCACACACAGCCACTCTCTGACTCCTCCCCTTCCACTTCCCCTCTGGCTGCCTTATCTAGCCCTCTAGCTAATGAGGCCCACAGATGCTTCCCATTAGACCCTCAGGCATTGTCTTGCTCAGATGGCTTCCATTGCCCTTTTCAGCTAGTCTGTAGTGACAGAGCTCTGGCTTAGCCAGCATTCTATCACAGATTCTTTTAACAGATTTTTTTTGTATTGTTTAAATTCCATGTTACTAATTAATACATCATACTGTATTGCATTAAGACCAGATCTTTGCTATGTGGTAGAGTTCTGACTCTTATGAGGGTAGGGGGAATACGCAGAGCCCCTTTTACTGTGCTATGAAGACACCACTCCAGGGGCCAATAGAGGTGCTCTGTGGATACTGCTAGGGGAAAAACTTCTGGCATCAATGTATGTGACAAGCATGCACACCTGTTGTGGAATGGACATGTGCAAGCACTAGAAGAACAGCCTGTTTTTCAGATTCACAAACAAAACAGCAATTGATCCAAGATCTTTTCCAGGAATTAAGGAACAGAAACATAACAATAAGCCACCACTGTTTTTCTGATTTCTACATTTACGGAGCAGAGAATTCACTGCTGCTAAAAAAAAAAGCTTTTTTGTAACAATGAAAATGTTCAGAGAGGAGTTATCTGGAGACTCAGCAATGCAAATTACACTGAATGGACTTTTCACATCTCTAAAACCTTAATAAAAGAATCAAAGCCACTTTGAACAGTTTATGAGGAAACTAGAAACAGCATGAGAAGCCTTTCCATCAGCCTGACACATCATTCTAGACAGTCACTCTCTCAAAATACAAAGAGAAAAAAAGTTTCTAGAAATTTGACCCAAATATATTGGACTTTTAAATACTGTGCTGTAGCCCCCACCCAGAATTGCTACACTGCAACATCTGGAACAGCCTTCCATTAGAATCTCAAAATATATGGTAACTGTAGGAAGATGTTGTTTATAGGAGGAGAGAGAGGAATGTCAAACTACCAGCTCTTTGCAGTTCAGAAAAATTAAATCACATGATTTATGGTGGCAAATATACCATATTCTAGCCTTGTCTGAAACTGTTGGGGTTTTAGGAAGGGTACAATGTTAGTGTTGCTTCATTACTGTTGCTGGAAATTAAATCCAAATCTTTAGCATACATTATGTATTTTTTTGCAAAATATACTGGTTTCCATAAATCAGAAATTCTCTGTTTGCTGTTGCTTGCAAAGTTTATTCAAGTGTAATGGCCTGAGTGTGATTCTCCCAACCTGATCAAATGGCTATCAAAACTGTTCCAGTTTGGGACTTCAAAAATTAATACATTTTAGAGATTGTTTCCCCAGAATTACTCTGTTTAAGGAAGACAGTGACGACATATTAAGAGTCATGAAAACTTTGGCATGAAAATAGACTACATTTAAAAAGTATTCATGGCTAGACTAGGTAAAAGAATCCATAGGGGCACATATATTATACATATCAAGAATCCAGGATCAAAATAGGGCAGGCCAAAGTTAATTAAGATTCTAAAAGGCCTTCTCGAGGTCATTTTGAGTCTAGCTCATTCATATTTGGCATCGAGGAAGCCATGACGTAAACTAAACAATGGTTTCACACACATTTTGCACATGAAACTATTTATCTTGAGAGTTAGAAAATAATCCTACAATTCCAATTCACCATTATAGACCATGTGCTTTTAAAGACTATGAATAGATTTCTCTATTCAGTCTACATAGGAAGAAGAAGACAGGGAGTTACCTTGTATATTATTCTTAATTTCAAAATCCTGTTCAATTTTCTGTGATTTTTTTTACTCACTCCATGAATTAAAGTAGATTTGTGTTTGCTATTTTATGAAGCTATTCATGCATGTAGCTATTATTATACATAATTGATATAGAATGTAAAAACTACTCAGTTCAGGTTTAGTAGTAGAGCTTTTGGAATCCAAAATGTTTGATTCATATCTCCAGCAATAAATAAAAGATCTTTCCTACTTAACAGTATTGTAAGTTTGTGGCTTGTATTCTGGACCAAAAAAGAGCAGACGTTTTTGATAATCCTCCCAGATGGTTACAGATACAGATAATGTGGAACAATCCCAGCAGTTTTTTGATAACTACTTATTCTCAGGGAAAGGAAGAAAATTTGATTTTCTTATTGTGAAATCCTATGTAGTACTATGTTATGAAGTAGTAGTGTAGCACCATGCTATGAAAGGCATGAATGTAAAGAACTGGTCTTCACTTTTTATTCCCTTATGCACTCACTTCAAGTTTCTATTTTACACTACTGAATGCACTTTTAAAGCTAGACTCTTTCTGAAAGCTATTTATTTCTCATTTATTTTTAGCTGGATTTTTATAGTGATAAAGTAAACAACTTGAAATAAATTACAAGTTTCAAATTGTGAATTAGTCTGTAGATAACAAATATACAAGCATGATGATAGGTAAAGTCTGCTTCCTTTGTTTTTAAATAATTGCAATTTTTCAAATTATGTAAGAGTCAACTTACCCTTGGGAAGGCACAAGTATTCTGATTTACAACAAACTCATAATGAACAGACTGCATCTCTCTCTTCAGAGCAAAGAACAGAAAATAAAATTTGAAATGCAGCCTAAACCTGCTTTTTACTTACCCAGCATGAGCAAGTAGACTCCAATGAAGGTTTCCCAATCCTCTGAGACAGCAAACCCAGACTTGTTACTATGCAATAAGCTGGAGCTGTCCATCAGCACCACTCCCTCAGCTTCTGAAAAGTTGTAATTCAGAAAACAGTAGTAGATGCAACTATTTTTTCTCTATATTTTTTTCCTCTCTCTTTTAAATAAGTGTCCCACAGAACTTCCTTTAAGTCTTCTTTATGGTGTAAGATAGCAGCAGCAAACTATGTGGGAAATGCTAAAGAGGAAGCTGAGCAAGAACTGCTCTGACATTTACGGAGCCTCAGCTGCCACTCAGCATCAGTGTAATTAGCAGCATCAGAAGTGCTGGGCTATTTGGTTTAAAGTCTTAGGGTCTTATCCATTCATGGCCCAAATCTGTCTTTCACATAAAGGGCTTTGAAACTGTAAAGGATGAGGTGACTGCATGGAAACTGACTGTGCTAAGGGGCTTGTGCTCTCTCAACCTCAGTTGCCTCTAGAATGAAGGAGGAGACTAAGTCATTTCCCTGCAGGCTCCCTTGCATTCCTTTTCTGCTACTGATCTCTTTTGGAGAAGGGCTGCTGAACAGGAACAAGAAATATTCCAGTGATGCTGGAAAAAACAATAAAATGCTATAGGAATTTTCACAAAGAGATGCCTCAGTAAAATACAGTAGAATCATAATGTTACGAGCAATAGAGTTACAAACTGATTGGTCCTTTGGAACTGGAAATACACAATCAGGCAGCAGCAGAGACAAAAAAAATGCAAATTCAGTGCAGAAACGTGTTAAACGTACTCTAGTTAAAAAAAAGGAAAAGTTTAAAAAAGATTTGACAAGGTAAGGAAACTGTGCTTTTTTCATTTAAATTAAGAGGGTTAAAAGTGGTATTTTTCTTCTGCATAGCAAAGATTCAAAGCTGAAATAAGTCAGTGTTCAGCTGTAAACTTTTGGAAGAACTGTAGCGTTTTGTTCAGTGTTATGAACATTTCAGAGTTACGAACCTCCATTCCTGAAATGTTCATAACTCTAAGAATCTACTGTACGTGGGTTTTGATACTGACACAGAACATAAGGTGTGGAATATATCAAACATGAAAATCACACTGTGTGCATTTTGGGGGAACAATACATTTAGTTAGGAATACATTAAAGCTTTATTTAATAATAAAATATATGCACCACTCAAGTAGCAAATCACCAAGTACATACAGCAAATCTTTAAGGGGCAGCTGTGAAGTTGCTTGTAGATAGGAAATGAATTTTGCTGAGTATTTGACAACCTGTCCCATGTCTGAAGAGTTAAACATCTCCCTTTTCAAACTTTTTTTTAAATGAGGGAGAAAAACAAGTTAAGGAGAGAACAGATGACGACAATGAGATTTCCCATATGGTTGATTTCTATTGATCCTGGGGAGCAACCAAAGAGAAATCAGAGATTATAAGGTTGCATAGAGATTAAAAGATATCAGAAAACTGGATACAAGTGAAACCACAACTCTGGTGATTTATACAGTACTAGTCACTGTACTGTGGGAAGCACGTAGCTTAATCATACTCCATTTGGCCTGCAAAAAGGGATGGTAATTATAAGGAGGGGTAAATTTGTCTTGGTTAACTTGGTTCTACATAATTAAGAAATAAAATGACTACATGAATCACACATGGAGCAATAGATAACTCCAGAACATGTGAAATGGAACTAAGTTTGCCTAAACTGTGGTCTAAATATTGAACAATCTTTTAAATTAAAGCTGCCTGGCATATATATTAAAATTGAACACTGTCCTAAACAGATTTTAGCCCATACGTAAGCAGCTATTCATAGCTGGACACACCCACCCCCACCCTAGAAAACAAGGCATTTGCAGAGTTTACAATTCCAGTCCAGTGTCCTTTGAAGATACACAGCCACAATTGGATGGTTCAGTCCATAGTTTAGGAGTGCTCCTGGATTCTTTGCTGATGCTAAATGTTCACATAACAGCATCCATGAATAGTGCCCTTTGCCAGCCACAGATGCTAAGTAGGCTCTGTCCCACTTTGGCGTATCACCTGGGATCAATTATACATGCCTTTGTTACTTCCTGATGTGAACACAACCACATCAACTCTGCATGAAGCCATAAGGACTGTAGAATGCAGAAGCACATATCCTCAGCAATCTGGGTTAAATGAGCACAAAGAATGTAGTTGAAAAATTCAAAGGTTGTGGGGAGAAGCAATCCTGAAAAATTTACACCTTTAAAACAAGGAATCACACAATCTCACAGTTCTTAAATAAAAATATTAAAATATGCGTGCACACACAACATTTGTGAGATAGTTGCCTCCTTTCCCCAAAGAACTCCACTCAGGAAGAACCACCTCTTGTTTGATATATCGTGTACTTATTTCATTTGAAGAAATTGCCTCCTCTCAAGTGCCACTGCTTGGTGAGAGAGCATTCAATTCTCTGAGGTAGGGCAGGCTGAGAGATACCTCCTTTAGAGGTATTCTATTTTAGGGAAGTGGCAATATTAATTCAGCCATTACAGGCTGCTCTAATTAAGAAATTCCCCTATGTATTCTGTGACTACGCCCACCTGAGAAATTTGCATTAAAAATATTCCCTGAACCAACTTCCCCCATTAAATGCTATAGTTATAATGTATTTCAATTTTAGACTTACACAGCAGTAAGAGCTGTTTTGTGATTTTTCAGTGTTCATGAAGAAGTTACATTTTAAACAGTTTTTGTTACAATATCCAATAAAAACATCTACACATTTAATGATAATACAAAAAAAGAGATAAATATGAGTTAGGAGGAGGACCATGTTTAATGCTGAAATTTTGACTGGACAGGCAGATTAATGAGCAGGTTAACAGCTGAAAAAAATGTCGGACTCTTAATACACAGCCAAATGAACTGCACTGAAGGCTTCTGAAAAACAAATTAGCAAAGAGTTCACAAACACAAAGGACCACATCAGAGACTTATGACTGGAGCTATCTAACACACACAACTACAGGGTAAAGCAAAAGATGGAACACAGGCAATTTATAAAAGCAGAGGATATTTGTGAAAAAAATGAGATAAGTTTTTGTCTGTAATTAAGACTATTGTAGATCCTAGAAGGGGAAGCAAGCAGGCACCAAAGAGGTCAAGGATCTTAAAACTGATAAAACGAAACAATTTTTACACAATGCACAATTAGCCAGCAGAAACCTTTGCAACAAAATATTGAATCTAAGATTCAAAAACTGATGGGGTATTTATACGGATAAGAATGTCTGAAGTTATAATCTTCCTATATATTTTAGAAATGTGTGTGTGTGTGTCTGTCCATCAGTCTTTGAATCCATTTGTTCAAGAACTCTTCCTAAATGGCACCACCAGATTTGATATGATGCTTCCTTTTATCATAACTAAAAAAGCATAGTAAGGTTTTGGCTATGCCAAGACAATGGGATGTGTTTGGAATTTGATTCTTTCTTATAAAATAGAAAGGGAGGAGTCTGGTAGGAGGGAGTTATATTGTAGAGAAAGAATATATTTAAATGAAGAGAAGGAAAACTTATTTGAGTTCAGGACCCAAACAACGCCAGGTAAATCTTCTAATAAGAAATATTGTAGTTTTGGAAATTCATTTATTTCAGGGCACAAGCTGATCTCTAGCATGGGTTGACAGACTGAGGCCATAACCGCCTGCAGAATTTGTTGCTGCCTCTTTTGAAACATCTGGTTCAGGCCACAGTAGGAGACAGGATGGTAGACCAGATGGACAACTGGTCTGATTCACTATGGCAATTCTTATGTTCATATGAAATGTTTAAAAACATCTAAAACATTTTTCATTTATAGCTGGTACCACAAAGCATATCCATAAGGTTCTTATAATTTTGCTATTTCCCTTTCTTGAGACATTGTTACTGGAATTTTCCTGATTTTCATGATAAACATACTTGTCTAAAAATGCACTTTGGACTTCTTCCATTTTTTTATATAAATATGGCTTTCAAAGGGAGAATATATTTCTTTAAGTTAAGCAATTTTCTCTTAATTTTTCAATTTTTGTTTAAAACTATTATGACAGTTACTGTAACAAGTAGTAAGGGATACATATGGTACTTGATAAATGATATAGTCTGCAGGTAGGCCTTCCTTCTACTACATTTGCTATTGCACTGAAGTCTCAGACATATCACAATTACATATATTTGCAATCTAAAAAATGTAAAAGGCACCAACCACACACGTTAACAGCAGATAGAATACACATTAAGTTTATTTTTTGAAATGTTATTCTGTTATTCATATACATTACATTAAGTACAGTCTTTCCTTAAAAATTATCAGATTAATGGAACGGTTTAAGTTTTAATGTTATAACAAGTTTATAGGTATGAAGGTGTCAGCTGATTGTTGTCATGATCTTTTTCTTCACATTTCCACACTGCCAGGTAGTTTCAAATAATGGTGTTTTTGAATCCTATTTCTGCCCAAGCTGGGACAGCTAAATACAAAGAGACAAAAGAAAAAAAATGTCATGTTGCCAGGATTATTCTTTTAGCTCAATAAATTCAGTTTACCAAGCACATTTTGTTTTGTTACAGTTTTGCTTACTGTTTACAAACAAAAGCATGCCAGTTAAGAAAAAAAATGTAAGGTATAAAATGCATTAGTTTATTTTGCTCTGAAGCGACAATAAAAATGAACAGCTCTGGAATGTCTATTAAACAAAGCCAATCGTTCCTAAAACAAAAAATTTATAGTTACACAATTGAGTACAGTGGCATTGGCTTCATAGTGTACACTAAGTTCTCTCATCCCTTTGCAGCAAGTGCATGCTTAGACATGTATTTAAATACCAATTCATTTGCTTTAACAACAATAAAATGACTAACAAAGAAACCCGATAAACTTAAAAAAAACAACAAATGGTCTGGTAGCACTTTATAGACTAACAAAACATGTAGATGGTATCATGAGCTTTCGTGGGCACAGTCTACTTCTTGAGATGACCCTTCTTCAGAAACCTAGGTGATGGGAGCTACTGCAGCGCTAAGAAATGCTCAACAGGGTCAACTTGGCTGGGTAGTTGTGTATTATTGCAAAGTGATATTATTCTTAAATCTCACTGTCATTTATGGCTGATTCCAAAAGATATGGAGAACCTGCAACACCCACTGAAGTTCATGGATGTAGCACTCTCAAAGTCAGGCACTAACTATGCAAAGTTTAGGCCAAAGCTTTCAAAACAGTGTCAGATGTTGATGTTTACCCAATTGGGATATTTCAACAGCTAATATGGGCTGACATTTATAACTTGGGCTTCTTATTAGAAGGTTTTTCTTTTACCAATTGATCTATATTCAACTTGTGTCAAACTGTGCCTGTGCCCACGAAAGCTCATGATACCATCTACGTGTTTTGTTAGTCTATAAAGTGCTACCAGACCATTTGTTGTTTTTTAAGTTTGTGTGTTTCAAATAGTTCAATTTCTAAAACTGAATCCAATAAAAGCAGTGATGGGATATTGAAGCAATTAACTCAAAGTACTGAAAGTTTAAAATCATATTAATGGTAACCTACCTGTTTTATAAACTGGGTAGCATTAAAAAGTTCACTGCAGCCATATAAGACATGTTTGCCTTGTTTGCCCTATGCAAAGACAAGATAAAGAGAGATCAGTTTTAATAGAAAATATTATAAAGATATTTTGGATAAGATGGCTTTATTCACATTAGGTCTTATCTACCCAGGGACTAAAAGGTGTACATTTAAGAATTAAACTAAACCAAATTAAGGACATTTTAAATCTGAAGAGAATCAATGTAAGGGGTTAATGTAGTTTAACTTAGTATTCCCAGGTAGACAAGCCCTGAAATGAATCCATTTCCAAAATGGACTAAGCAAAATTAGTATAAAGCCTTTTAATTTTGGAATAAGAATACTCATATAGGGAATTAATTAGGACCAATTAATCAGACCCAGCTTCTCATATACACCATCCCAGAGTCTAATTACCAGTCCTTTGTTACAATTTTTAAAAGGATATAGAATCTCCATCTAAAGGGCTTCCTTTCTATCTCCCATGGAAAAATCATATATCTCTGTTTTATAACATAAGAAGGCATTGTTCTAAGAATGGTAGCAATGCATATGCAGAGCAATATATTACAGTGAAGCCTAACATCCCCTCCCCCAGTCTACAGCCTATTGCATGACAGGGAAAAGTCTAATTACAACAGTACACTGATGATAAAATCTCTTACCCAAGACCAGAGATACCACACTTATGTCAATCCACTACACAAGTCTTGTTCATTTAGATACAGTAACTATGGGCAAAACATTTTCAGTTTGCAATGACTATGAACTGTTTTTGTTCCATCAATATTTTCCTAATAATATCTAAGTCTGCAAACTCATCCTGATTCTTTATAGGCAAATGCAGATTTGAGATCCTCCAGTACTTTCCAGTAACTGTATTGATGTTATTTTGCTTTCTCTCACTTTATAACCAGTTCACAGTGACTAGGAGGATGGGTCTACTTCAATGTAGTCTCCCACCTACGAAAACATGAAGGTCTACTCTGCTATTAGAAGAGAGCTCTTCAAAACCTCAGGCTCTCTCTATACTGGCAATTGAGGGACAAAGCTTTTGTCTTTCACAGGTGCTTAAACTCCCACCCCAAGTCCCTCTAAATGACAAATGACAGAAAAGGTGTAAACAGCTCCTGGGGGTGGAAGTTTTTTGTTAGCAAATGAATCAACAAACAGCATTTACACTACCCAACTTTAAAGCTGTGTAGTGTAGACAAAGCCTTAGAGAGGCGGCAGCCTGATTTCTTGCTCAAACAATTTATTATTTTTTAAGACAAAGAGATAATGTATTATGTCTTCCTGAGAGAATTAATACTTAATTTAAAATCAAGTACTTTGTTTACTTGTTCAATCCAAGATTTTACAGCCAAACAATTATTGGAGATGAATTTCAAGATGTATAAAATAGTTTGACTGCTTTTCACACTAAATTCCAAACTCATCATGGCAATCAAACAAAATCTAGATGTAAAGTCATATGGAAAACCACACTGGATTTAAATCTTCTGTGATATAGTATACTATGTGACTTGTGTAAGGACTTAGACTTAATGGCATTCAATCATGTAAACAGGGATATAGTCTTAAGCCATTTTAAGGTACTAAGAGCTTTATTACTAATACTCAGTGCATAAGGTTTTGTCTTTTAAACAGATTACCAATATTAGTGATCTGCAAAATCAATGACCAAAAAGTTTTTCAATAGAAAACACAATTTGTCTTTTTATGGTCTTGAAAAGAAACTATGAACAATGCTGTGTTTATGCTAATTAACCTTATGCAATCTTTTCTTCTATTTCCATATATGCATCAGATTACTTTAATTCTCCTTAATCCTCAAGGTCTGATTTTAACCTTCTTTTGAAGCTTAGTTAATGCTGCTACAGGCAAATCAGACGAGCAAGGCAAAGCTATCCCAGAACCATTGGTTTAGTCAGTCTGCAACTTTATTCTTACATTTCTGGGAGTACTTGACAACAGTGCAGGTAATTCCACAATCATTTACATATACCAAGGGTAAGAGAACTGCTGCTAGCCCTCCCCTTTTACCCATCCAGCTCCCCAGCCAGCCCACTACTGGGACCTTGCCATTCCCTGTTCCCCAAAAAGGGATTAAGAGTTACGAAGGAGGGTGCCTTGGCTCCCTGTTGTACCAGTTATGGGAGGAGGCCCCAGGCCTGCTGACAGGGGAGGGAGTTAGAAGGTGGCAACTGCCCCAGAGCCTGGCAATTCAAAAGGGCCCAGGGCTTGCGGCCACTGCCACCACTGCTGTAGTAGTGGCAGCGCCAGTGGCTGGTCTTTTAAATTGCCCCCATAACCTCAGGTGGCTTTAAGGGCTAGCTGGAGGGGGAGGGCATAGCGGGGTCTGGTTGATGCTTATGGCTGGCTGCCCTCAGCCCCGCCCCTTTTGCCCAAGTTCCCACTCCTCCCAGGAATGCAGAGCCTCCTCCCCCAACTTGTCCAGGGGCCTGGCAATTCTGTTGGCCCCCGTCGGAGGCCCAAACCCTACTTTTACTCCCCAAATTCTTTACCAATTCATTTTACCTGATCTCTGCATCCCTTTTCACGTTTTACTACACAATATTTGAGTTACACATTCTCACCTGCAGGAGCTTTAGTAGTAGAAAACTGTTTTATTTTTCTAATTATATCTGCTCCTTGAAAATTAAGGTAGCCACACACAATGCTGTATTTATACCCATCAACCATATTCACCAATATGGCTGGAAAGTCTCACAAACATGCAGGATTGATAGCCTCTCTCATGAGTTGTCTTTGTGGGGGATAGAGGTAAGGCTATGTTTTAGTCACAGGTATTTTTAGTAAAAGTTATGGACAGATCACGCACAGCAAACAAAAAATTCACATTCCATGACCTATGACTTGTACTATGTACCCCTAACTAAAACGTGGTCCGAGAGTGCTGTGTGGGGGTGGCCTTGGACTCCTCCTGGTGCTGGGAAGGCAGAGGGATGGTGGGGCTGGAAGGCTGACTATGAGGCTCTGTGCAGTTCTCCTGAAGCGGCTAGCATATCCTTGCAGCGCATAGTAGGAGAGATGGCCGGGGGGGAGGGAGGGTCCTCCTCGTGTTGCTCCCGAAATGAGAGCTGCTCTGTAGCACTCATTGGCTGGGAACCACGGCCAATGAGAACTGCGGGGGCAGAACACAGAGGAGCCACCTTGGCCTCCCCCTAGCTGTTGATGGCTACTCCCCACCCCCGAGAAAAGTGTCACACTGCACCCCAATCTTTTGCCCCAGCCGAGTCCCATCCAATCCACAAACTGCCCTAGCAGTGGCCAGTGCAGCTGGCATAGGGGCTGCTTAATCTGCCCAGGAAGCCCCACCTGCTGCAAAATTCATGGAAAGTCATGTAGCCTTAGTTATAGGATCTGTTGATTGATATACCAGCTTTGTATCTCTAAGGGTATGTCTACACTACCACCCTAGTTCGAACTAGGGTGGTTAATGTAGGCATTCGAAGTTGCAAATGAAGCCCGGGATTTAAATATCCCGGGCTTCATTTGCATCTTGCCGGGTGGGCGCCATTTTTAAATCCCCTTAGGTCGAACTCCGTGCCCGCGGCTACACGCGGCACGGAGTAGGTAGTTCGAATTAGGATTTCTAATTCAAACTACCGGTACACCTCGTTCCACGAGTTCGAACTAGGGTGGTAGTGTAGACATACCCTAAGAGTGTACTCTGTCTTTCAAGATGGCTGACTGCTCTTTATCACATTTTCATTTGATAACCATAGTAGTATCTGAAAGCATTTGTGGTGATTCTCACTTAAATGTGTTTCCAATTACCGCTTTAAACTTAAAATTAAATTTCTGCCAGCACCCCAATCTTTTCAACAGTGACTAAAACATGGTTTTAAAGAAGCAATCTTTCAAGGAAGCCACTGCTCTGAAACCCCCAAGGGATAGGCAGCAAGAGCTGGCCTACCACTTGGGGTGATAGCTGGGTTTCAGAAATCAGCTGAGAAGAAAATTATATATATATATATATATATATATATATATATATATATATATATATATATATATAGCTCATTTTCTTTTAAAACCTTCCTCCCCTTGATTTGAGGTAAGTAGAAAAGTTAGGAGAATCTCAGCTTTTACTTGAAAACTAGTTTCTAGCTTCTGTTTGAGAAAACAGTCTTGAACAAGGTGTATTGCTAAACTAATCATTATTGTACTCTAGTTCTGCAGAAAGTAACTGGGCTGAGTCCCAAAGATCTGCTTTGCCCGTTCAAGATACCTTATATAAAATGAGTCAGTTTAGGTTATATCATAGAGCAGTCCTATTTTATACCACAGACCAGCAAACTCATTCAAAAACTTTTGGTGGACCGGCATGGAAACATTTGCATACTCATTATGGTAATTTATTTTAAGTGGTCATGTGTTATTTTACATTACATCTGTACACACACAATACATATCATTGTGTGGCTGGGAAGATCAAAATCATACATTGTTAAACAGATGGCATGCTTTGCAGAATAGTTCTGGTTTTCACTAATTTTTGGAGAGGCAAAGTGCTACAGCAGTCAGGGCAGGAGAAGAGGGGCCGTGGCCAAGAGGAAGAAGGGAGGGAAAGAAAAGAAAAGGGGGACCAAGCCAGGGAGAGGCTGGGCTGAAAGTAGCCGGGTGCTGACCCCAGCTCAGAGGGCTTCTCCTGCCTTGGCCCCTTACCCCATCCCACCCACATGAGTAGTGGAGGCCCCTGCTCAATCCCAGTCGCCCCACCAGGGATCGCCAAGCCAGCCCCCAGGGCTCATCCCAGCCCAGATGGCCCTGCTCTACCATGCAGCCCAGCTGCCCCCGGAGCAGTCCTGCTCTGCCATGTGGGCAGGCTGCCCACAGAGCAACCCTGCTCTGACATGCGGCCCTACTGGATGGGACACCTGGCTGCCGTGGAGGTGCTTGTTTCTCAGCAACTTGTGGGACATGACCGGTCCAGTTGAGATGCACATTCAACAGCAATGCCTATATTCCAGGAAGTCAAATGTGAACCAGTACTATTTTAAATTTCCTTTTCCAGACTGAAGCAACTGGCAGTTAGTTCATGTCTTTGTAGCATATAGTACAGATGGAAAGCACTCCTCTCCTGTCCTGTCCTGTCCAGTTTGTTCTTTGGCAAAGGAAAATATCATGCTGCTTTTCACAAAATCATACAAACAATCCAATAAAGTTTTCTGGGTAAATGACTTCAGTAAATTCTTTAGGATTTGTCTACATTACTAAGTTTGGTCACCAAAAACTGCCTTTTGGTGACAAAACAGTAAGTGTGTACACACCGCAATGCAACTTTTGTCAGAGAAAATGCCTAGTTTTGTGACAAAATAATTCCACCCTACAGAGACTTTTGTCTTTTCCATTTCATTCATTATTGACAAAGTCAGTGTAGACACTACATCTGCCTTAATCACTTTATTTGACTCCAGAAAGTGTCTCATAATGCTCATTCTGACTGCTCTGGTCAGTAGTTTGAACTCCACTATCCTGCAGCCAGGTAAACAATCTGCTCCTCTCCCATGCAAGCCCAGGGAATTTTAAATTCCCTTTTCTGCTTGCTGACTCAGCGTGGAGAGGTTTCATTGTCTTTCCAGGTGACCAAAGCTAACTATTGCACCAAACACTCTCCTGCTTGGACTGCTGCAGAGCTGTTGGATCTGATAAGCATATGAGGAGAGGAGGCTGCGAATAGGGTTGCCAGGTGTCCAGTATTTGAGCTTTCTGTTCGGGAAACAAATTGAGAAAATATAAATGTCCAGTATTTTCTAAATAAGATGTAATGTCGATTGTGATGTAATGGCAAGTGTGTCCGGTATTTTTGTTGAAACCATCTGGCAACCCTAGCTGTGAAGTCCCAACTGCACTTGAGCTGTAGGAACTGGGATACCAATGGGCACATATCTTAAGGCTTGCATGAAAAACAGCTACAATAGGGACATGCTGCAGTGCAGAGTGAAGATAAATGAGATGAGGCAGGTAGACAATAAGGTGAGAGGGGCAAACCCTCGCTCTCGTATTGGCAGCTAAGGCCTGTCATTTTTATATATAAGGAACTGGATTATCTTTGATGGTGACCCCCACCCCCACTCCCACCACAAAGTGTGCTGTTGATAGGCACAGGGCAAGGAGGCAAGAGGACTAAGGCAGAGGATGAAGTTATGGATGAAGAGGTGGAGTTATTCTTCCAAGGTGAATAAACGTCAACACGCTTACGGATGTACTGTTAATCCCCATGTATATTTCAACAGTCAGTTTGGTGTTTGTAATATATGCATGATTTGAAACATTAACTGTCACCCCAAAATGAGGCTACTGTAAAACAAAATGCCATTATCTGCAGTCCTTGCTCTGAGTAGATTACAAGTGCAGAATCATTCACAAAGAGCAGTTTGCTAATAAGCACTTTGATGCCTGCAGATTAAAGTTATTAGAGAGTATTTCTGGGTGGTAGCTAATCTTTACTCACAGGCGGCTACAACTGCTTTATCTAACTACTACCAATACCTAGTACTTCTGACAATTACTAGGCAATAAATATTATTTTAATATTGATGTGCTGTAAATGAAAACTGCACTGTGATTCAAAGCATCCATGATAATGTTCAGCAGTCAGTTGAGAACTCTTGACAACATTGTCTGTAATCAAGATTTAATTAATTCCTCCACTATTATAGTTACTCTTTGAGCCTTTGCGGTTGTAAAAAGGTCAACATTTTATCCAAACAGTAAAGAGAAACAAAGTTAATAATCAATTCATCACCTTCACAGATTTAAATGTTTCTATTATGTAAAATATCACTCTAGGTGAAACAATGTGCCATTATGTAGCATAGTAGTCTAATTCTCAGCTATACTGCAAGTTTAGTGGTAACAAAACTGCACTTAAGAGTTAATACGCATTCAACATTTTAAGATCAAAAACCAAATTTGCTACTTTGTATAAACATAACGATTTCAGATGAATTTAATGTAACAACCTCCTACAAGATTGGGAAGGTAAATTACATAGGCTACAATTAGTTATAATCAATTAATTACAGAATATAATTGGCAAAATGTACTTAACCTTTATGTAATCAACAAGATTTTGATATTCAACGTAGTTGCCTCCTCCAACCACAAAAACAATTGCCTAAAATATAAGCACATAGAAGAGATAATTAGAATATGCAATCAATTTCCTTTAATATATTGAGTTTAAGGTAAACCAATTTTTAAAACAGCAACTTTTTTTTTAACATGGTGATTTCAAAAGCAAACAAATAATAAAGTGATAAATAATTTTGTCTGCCTGATATTCTTACAAACCTAACTCTACTTAAAGTATCTATTACTAAGGGTATTACTTGAATTTCCAATACTGCAATTACTGTCATTTAGGGGACAGAAAATCACAGATTTCAAACACAAACCAGGATTGTAAAATTTTCCTTATCTAAATTAGCTTTTCATAAGCTTTTTGACATTTCAAATATGTCTTGATAGAAGAAAATGGACAACTATGAGTCCAGGAGTTACTAATTTCTACTGATATAACCTTCCACAGTACTAAAACAATTATTAAAACTATTTTCACTGGTAGCTAAGAATTAATTTGATAGAGATGTTCTATATTCTATCACTGCTGTTACTTTTAGACTTTCAATTAATATTAGTAGGTTCAATAACACCAAACAACCACCTGTTCAATAAAACTGCTAAGATGGATGAATTATTAGCCTTTTTTCCTATTCATGAATGATCAAAGAACGGATTGATTTTTAATAATTTGTTCAACATTCAAAAATATTTGAATAATTTATGTGACCATATCTCAGCCTGTAAGTTATTTGCAACATTTTCACTTTGACAATTTACTATTTATAATGTATGGTTAGTCAAGTCACATGGTATTATTTTTGGTCTCCAAGTGAATATAAACCAAAAGAGAAGAGAAACCAAAGACATTTCAAGATGGCTGTGTAAGCATTTTCATCACAAATCTTAGCATTAATGTATTATAATAAATAATCATGAGTTTTTTTAGAACAATTTCTACAAATATTTGTGCAAAATGAATTAAAAAGGCAGCAAATAATTAAATAAAATTTGAGTTATTATTAGAACTACTGTTTATGAATACTTTTTTGCAATATTGAGCTCTGTGTAAGGACTTACGGACAACTACATTTAGAGAGGCAGTGTGTTCTAAAAGACAAAGTATGGGGCTGGGAGTTTAAAACTGCTGTGTTCTAATTATGGCTATGCCATTAAATCCCTAATGATTACCTTGCAGGGTAATGTAAGAGTAGTTAATGCTTATAAAATCCTTTGAAGATGAAAGAAGCGCTTCAGTATAACTGCTAAGTATAATTAATAATGAATATAATTAGACTAGTGATTTTGCAAACAGAATCTCCCATTTTCTGAAGTCATGGATCATAAAATGACTGGAACTTTAAAAAATGCTGGTAAAAGTATGTAGACCCTGATTTGAAGAACACATGATTTCTGCATAACTTACCTCCTGGAATGGATTTTTGTTTCTTGGAACTGAGCTGTAATAAAAATGAACGGCATTATAATGGAATCATTATGGTATTAACATTGGAAATAAAGTCTAGATAGATGGTATTTCTGAGCCATACTGGGAAACACAACTGAGGAATAGACTGCGGTTGAGTTAGTAGGTCACACTTTTTGAGCAGCCATTTATGATGATTTATACATTCAAAATATACCCAGACAAAGGTTGGGTGAATGTAATCAGGTTTGTCAGTGCAGAAAAGAGAACACAACAGATAAAGGGGTGGACTTAAAAACCGAAGGCAGCAACTTGATTAGCCTTCTAAATTTTAGGGGTGTGCGTGTGCGTGCATGCATGCATGCGCACGAGAGAGAGAAACCCTCAGGGATTTACTTCAGTTCAGTGTGTATGTTAAATGGCCTTCAAGCCAAATAACCAATATTCATTGCTGGCCCCCTTTAGCTTAGGATACAGCCCACCTCAATCTTCTTACCCTCTCTCTCCAAAAGAGGGGATGAGGATAAACGTGAAGGGTATCTCCCTTTTTTGCTACAGGCTAATAGTCCCTACAAGTTATCTCCTGGGGCTCTTGCTCAAGTTGATCTCTGGGAATTGTCTCTTTGAACTTCTTATCCACACAGATCATCAACAGCACAAGCTCCGCTTATAAACTTACAACTTTTAAATTCCTGTCCTTACTCTGTTATCTTGAACCTAGCCTCCAGATTGCTACAAGAAAGGTAAAAACAACTGCTAGACACCTTGTGAATCTTGCCATTGGGGAAAAACCCCCACTCCTGATCCCTAAATGTCAGATGGTCAGACTCACAGCATGCTGGAAAGGCAGTGCAAACTATATTTTCATTACAATATAGGGAAAGTCGGGCTGCTACATGTCCTGAAGGCTTCAGGGACAGGCAAAGATGGGGAAAGCACACAAGATTATCAACTCTATCTCCTCCAAGTTCCTAGACAGTAGGCAGCTGGGAAAATGAAGACATCTTTTTCTTTTCTGAAGCCCCTTCCATGTACTTTCTGAGGGAGGGTGGAGGGAAGATGGCTCTGGAGCATCCTACTTTTTCTCACTCTTATGTCCCGAGGGCTTAACCAAACATTCCCCTTGAGGACTCACATGTAAGTTGTGATACGCGGACACAGTTTATGGAATGCTGACCATATGAATTTCCTCTCTTTCAAATATTCATTTTCAGTAACCCCAGGGCTCTAATTATGTTTTGAATAAATGCCCTTTTTTACAACAAGGGTACAATAACCCTTCTGTCTTTTGATCTGGATATATGCAAACACCACAGATGTTGCTTTATCCAAAATCAATGGAATCACAAACATGCAGATAATGTAGTTTTTAGAAACCACAGTTATAAGCATTCCAAGTGAGATTTGAGGAAAGAAATATCAGACAAAGCAAGATAAAAGTATAAAGGAAGCAAAGAATGAATTGATTTCTCACTCATTTTCTTCTGAAGCTTCAGGGGTAGCCGAGTTAGTTTGTACAGGATAAACTTAAACAACAAATGGTCTGGTAGCACTTTATGGACAACATGTAGATGGTATCATGAGCTTTTGTGAGCTGTTGCTCTTTGTCTGTGTAGATTCTTGCGTTAGTACCCTTCCTATCTAACTGCTATCCTATGATCCTTATCTGCTTCTTTTAACTATCCAATCTTTACGTTACTAGTTCTGCCTACTTGTTTTTCCCTTTGATATTTTCAAACCCTCTGCTCCTTGTTTCCTACCCTCTTCCTTTTTTTTCCCCTTCTCCTTTCTCCCCTATTTATTTTGGGTCTGCACATCCTAAACTCAAAACTCCTATCATCTGAAGAAGTGGACTGTGCCCACAAAAGCTCATGATACTATCTACATGTTTTGTTAGTCTAGAAAGTGCTACTAGGCCATTTGTTGTTTTTTAAGTTTATCGGGTTTTTTTCTAGAATTCTTTGCAATTTCCTTAAAATGGATGAACAACAGTTCAATCAATATTGCCATTCTTCATTCCTATATACTGGAATTAATCCTTTACTACAGTTGACATTCTGGAATGAACGCAGTAGCCTCTTTATTCTCAGTGCTGCTAATATAATTCTCCCTTATTTAAATATGATCTTTAAAGTCACACATATTCAACCTTACCGTTCTGGTCAAGCCTCATAAATACTGATAGAGGTATAATGTTGGAAGAGAAATGTAGCTTTTCTGTGAATGGATTAGTATAAAATAATTCTTGTATACATTTAAAAGGAATAGGTAGAAACTCCAACAGTCCACATAACAGAAGGATATGTTGAAATGAAATTAGTCTTGTGTTAAAGAATATCTCAAAGACAAATTAAAAACAGCCTTTCAGTAATCATACTGCTGAATACATTTTTAAGTTGAGTTTTCTGGCAGCTACCTGGGTTCGTTTCTTGAATCATTTTCAGCTGTTGAAATAATAGTGTTTGATTTGAGCAGCACTGTTCAGACGGCAAGGATGAGTACAAACAAAAGCCTCTGCAGCCATACTTATTCTGCTGCCTCTGTTATTCTATTTGGTTTAAAATGAGTGGAATCTTTATTCAGTTAAGAGTAAAATCTGCAGCCCCTTCTAGTCATATATATAAACATGCTTAAGATTAGGGATGTAATCTTAATCAGGCTTATTGGGTAGTCAAGTCATAATCTTAGGCTTATTGGGTAGTCAAGTCAATACTTGACTAGTCGCTCCCCACCCTTTGCTGCCTCTCTCAGTGGTTCCCCTCTGCACCATCCCCATGGGAGGGCAGGGGAGGCAGAGGTGCAGCAAGGGACTGGGTGCAAGCCAATTTCAGACTCTGTGCTTCTGCTTTTTAAATGTAGGAAGAGCTGCCAGGCTCTTTCTACATTTAAAAGGCAGAGGCGCAGCACGGGACGAGGAACAAGCCGGGAATCAGCTGTCCCAGCTCACACCCAGTCCCACATACTGCGCCTCTGCTTTTTAAATGTAGTAAGAGCCACCGGCTCTATATTTAAAAGGCAGAACTGCACTGAGGTTAACTCCTGGGGCAGTGCGAGCAGGGACTGCTCAGTCTCAGCTTGCACCACCCCGGGGAGCTAACCCCACTGCGGTTCCTACTACATTTAAACTGCAGAGCTGCAGCAGGGTTGCGAACCCCGCCCCCCCCCCCCTATCAACTAATCGAGTAGTCAATGGAAATTTCATCGACTACTCGATTAGTTGATTATCTGCATTTTAATATTCCTACTTAAGATCATTCCTGAATGTGTCATGGAATGAAGAAAGAGAGAAGAAGTTGTTTCCAAAAATTATTTTTTCTGAATTGTATGCACAAAATCTTGCATCTGCACTGCATGTTGCAATACGATGGTGCATGAAAGCACATACTTTCACATACAAATTGTAGTATGATCACATAGAAGTTGTGATATTGGTAGGTGCAAATTTGGTACTAAAATCAATGTATATTTTTGTATGAGCCAAAAAAAAAAAAAAAAAATCAAGTTTGGCTTGATTTTAATAAGTTAAACTATTTTTTCTTACACAAAACTGCACTCAAACCAGATGTTTCAGAATAACAGAATAAAACAGGCTGAAAGATGTTGCTATATTTAAAAAAGAAAATACAGTGCTGCCAATTTTTATTGACAGCTTTCAACACTAATTTTTAATCCTTAAAGCTTCTTCTGAAAGTGCATGTGCAATGTATAAAACAGATACTTATATGCTGAAAATCATTTTTCATTATTGTAAATGTGCTTGTCAGGAGTGAAGAATACTGGAAAGAGGACAGCAAAACTCTTATTGAATGCAAATGGCCAAGGACAACATTGGCCCTGCCTTCCCTTTATTATTCCAATGATAAATCCCACAAAACAAATGACCTTGCTGTATTCCCAGAACCAAATTGGATTTTTTAAAAAGTACATTAAAACTAAAGATCTCTCTTTCTAGAGAGTGTTACTGCTGAGATTAGCAGCTACAGATATTCATAAATGTAGCAGTTCAGGAAACAGTTTATGACATTTTTGCTTTAAGTTCTGCTGTTCCTTCCTTTTTTCTTTTTGAAAAAAAAAGTCTAGACAATTCTCCATTTCACTGAATAAACAAGGAATCTCTATCTTACTGTCCCCTTGCAGTTTACATAACTACTGTACAATTACATCAAATTTCAGGTTAAAAATGGATGGAAATATTTACTTTTTTAGTAACAGGTTAGGAAATTTAAGTACATTGTTAATGACCTACAACTTAAGAAGTTAGAGATGAAAAATTCTGAGCTAAAATAATATTTTTGTAAATGATTCTAATACTCCAGATTAAAAAAGTATCACAAGAATTACTGCTTAAACATTAGGCTTCCTTCATCTGTGCAGGTTATTTGTAACATATTAGTTGTGTTCTCAGGTGAGGGGAATGAGTGTTTCAAATGTAGTATCTCAAAAATCTATGTGGTGGGTCCAGTGAACTGTTTGTGGTTGCAAATTCCTCTTACATCAGCTGCCTTGACTTTCAAGTTATGACCATCATATCAATAAGTAGGAAAAAGCTGAATTTAAAATGACAAAAAAAGTGTACCAAACAATAAAATTGATAGTGAGCAAAACACCCAGAAATAGTTTTAAAATACATGCCTTCCATCCAAAAAGCAATATGCTTGTGATTTAGAGCATTACATAAGTGCATAAAAATATAGAATGTAACTGCAAAAGATTCTGTAGATTTTAAGAATACTTTTCTATAAATTAAGTTAATGCAGTTATTTTAAAAATGAGTAGTCCTGTGGCACCTTAGAGACTAACAATAATATATATTATCATGCGCTTATACGGGTAAATCCCACTTCATCAGATGAGTTGGAGTGGAAATAACAGAAACCAAGATATATATGATGCAAAAAAAGTACCTATCATTTGTAGGACTAGTACTAATGAGACTAATTAAATGGTCTGGAAGTGTCCCATTCTTAGCTTTTGATGTAAAAATGCAGTTGTTAAAGTCAGAGGGCTGTTTTATAATGGGGACATCCAGTTAATGTCTTTGTTCAAACCCAGGGTAACAGTGTCAAATTTGTAGATGAATACCAATTCTGAATTCTCTTTCTGTAATTGGCTGGTGAAATTCCTTTGTAGAAGAATGGCTACTTTTAAATCCATGATTGAGTGACCATGCAGGTTAAAATGTTCCCCTATAAGTTTGTGTGTGTTAACATTTCTGAATGCAGTTATGTTATGAATTAAGTACAAAACATGTACTAGCAATTCCAATATATAGAAGGTAACAAGAAAAAAAATCATGGTAAACTTACCTGTCACTGCCTCGCAACATCTTGGGGTCAAAATACCTGTAGTCATCTGTTTCCTATTAAAAAGAAGGATTATTCAAATCAGTACATTTTTATCTAAAATACCATAACACTTTGATTTTTTGGGGGGGAAGAAGTTTTCATTAAACCATTTTCAAATTAAAGTATTTTTACATTTAGAAGCTACATTATATAAACGAAGTAAATTATGGGACTCGTGTATTTTCAATGTTTGCATTTCACTGAAAAAACACTGTATAAATTCTCATTCTCCTATGGCTATAAAGATGCTATGAAGGGTGCTATGAAGCTCAGTCTTTGTTTTTGACTCATTTGAACTATCCAAAATACACAGGTTACATAATATGTCCCAACAGCAAAAGCAACATGCAAAAAGAAAAATGAAGGTGTGACTAGCCTCAGAGGTCACATACTAAAGTTTGTTCCAGAAGTTAAAAATTTTCCCGGTCACAATAGGATCTACTATCTATTTATAATAATAAAAAATCATTGTGGCACTGAATTTTAAAATAGAGTACAGATCAAACCATCAAGTTTCCATTATGAGACTTATGCTTGTACAATTTTGTGGCATGATTTATAGATACTATTAAAACAAAATTAAGTTTCGGTACAAATAAGGGTTTTGACTGGTTGAAGTTATTATAGGAAAGGATATTTTTTTCATTCAAAGCATTTCCACACCATAGCCAATGTTTTCATTGGCAGTGAGCAAGACTTTTGCCAAATCTCACAGGGGGAAAAAAGAGAAAAACAAAAATTTTACTTAACTGTTTTTGACAATTAATTGGCTTTCGCCAATTTCCACACTAGCTTTCATCCTGGTACTGCAAAGTTTAATGTGTAGATGGAAAACTGTGCCAGGCAGGACCCCATTAGCTTCACAGAGGCAACATACAGGCATAGCAGTCTACCCATATGGTGGTACACATTTCGGGATTGGGTTTTCCCAGTCTTGTTGATTCACTAAAGCATAACAATTCCTGACTCTCCCCCCCCGCCCCAAAAGATAATTACACGAGCTTAAAAAAAGGGCATTTTATTCTTAAGAGTAGGGCTCTCAAAACTCAGTTGAGATCTAGTGTCACAATGAGCTTCTATACAGAGGTTTAATATATTCTACTGGGAATGTTAGCAGCATGTGAGGAAGCTGGCAAGATTTTATGATTCTGGAAGGCTTATATACCAACTTTAAAGTAACAACGTTCTCTAGTAATATTTGTCAATGCCTGATTTTAAAATTGAAAAGATTTTATGAAACTTCAACCTTAAAAAAAGAATTTCAGGTTTGTGCTAATTAGAACTAATTACTGATTAACGTTAGGTAAAAAAAGCATACTTAAAAATCAATGGTATAAACATTCCCATTGCTGTATCTGTAATGTGGTCTAAGAGAAAATAGCCGATGAAAAATCAAACATAAAAAACAAGCTGGTGAGCTAGAAAACTGTCTGGCTAAAATAGTTTAAATATTTACTTGAATATTGCTGAAATCAGATCATAGCCTGAGAAAAAACATTACTCGCCCTGTGCAGTAATTGTGACTCTTTGAGATGTGTATTCCTACAGGTACTCCACTGTAGATGTGATAGTGCCCCTCAACCTAGAATCAGAGCTCTTTAGTAGCAGCTGCACCATGTACTCCACATCTCATATTGTAAGAGGAATCGATATAGCACTGTGTGGTCCAACCATCCTCTGTTCCTTCTCCACTGCATAGCCTACATTTGAACTTCAAAGCAGAGGGGAGCAGGCAGATAACAGAGCACGCACAGGGACACAGCTCAAAGAACCTTACTTACTGCACAGGATAAGTAACCTTCTCTTCTTTGAGCAGTGTCCTGATGTGAGCTCTACTGTAGGTAACGGCAGAGCAGTGCCCCTAGAGGGAAAGCTGGAGCTTCAGAGTGATGCATACCAAGGATGACCGTACAGTGTGTCCTAGTAGGGCATATGATGCCTCATTGTGGGAAATGGCATAGTGTTGGCTAAAAGTATCTGTGGACACCTGGTGATATCAGTAATCGACATATTTAGAAAGGCAACTGAAGCAGATAGCAAATGAGTGGAGTGGTGAGGAGTCCTGTGGCACCTTATAGACTAACTGAAGTGTTGGAGCATAAGCTTTCGTGGGCAAAGACCCACTTCGTCGGATGCATGTAGTGGAAATTTCCAGAGGCAGGTATAAATATGCAGGCCAGAATCAGGCTGGAGATGACGAGGTGGATCCAATCAGGGAGGATGAGGCCCACTTCTAGTAGCTGATCTGGAGGTGTGAATTCCAAGAGAGGAGAAGCTGCTTTTGTAGTTAGCTAGCCATTCACAGTCTTTGTTTAATCCTGAGTTGATTGTGTCAAACTTGAAGACGAACTGTAGCTCAGCAGTTTCTCTTTGAAGTCTGGTCCTGAAGTTTTTTTTGCTGCAGGATGGCTACCTTTAGATCTGCAATTGTGTGTCCAGGGAGATTGAAGTGTTCCCCTACAGGTTTTTGTACGTTGCCATTCCTAATATCTGATTTGTGTCCATTGATTCTTTTACGTAGGGACTGTCCAGTTTGGCCGATGTATATAGCCGTGGGGCATTGTTGGCCCACTCCATGAGTGGAGCGTTTGCTTTGTTTATCTGAGCATCTGCACGTATGGCCACTCGCAACTGCCAGTAACCAAAGTTTGCTGTTAAGGGTGATGCTTACCAGTTAACTTTTCACATCCCTACTCACCAGTGGCTAAGCCTGGCAAACCACATCTGTCCCGTAGGCCGCTTATTGCCTAAACCTGGTTTAGATACTTGTTTCTCGAAATACAAAGTAGAATTAAGGAAGTTAAAAAGAGGTTATTTGGCTAATCATGCAGTTGATACAATATTTATCAACTACACGATTAGTTAATAAGGGCTGCTCTGCAGAGTTATAGGGGGGGTAGCTCCTGGAGCCGGTGTGAGCTGGGACTGCTCAGTCCTGGCTCGCACAAGCTCTGGGACCACTGTACCTCAGCATTTTAAATGTAGTAAGAGCCACTAGGCCACTAGGCTCTTACTACATTTAAAACGCAGAGCCGCAGCACAGGCAGCTCCCGCCTGGGCCACTTCAAACAGGGGCTGCTTCACATCATAATAACTGCTGTAGCCATCGTACGAGCCAGAGTCTGCGGTGTCCAAGGTTGCTTGCAGCACCATACACGAAACTACCGTACCCTCTTCAGACAGGGCCCCAAACTGCTGTCTAGACTCCTGTGGAAGGAGATCTTTAAACCTGTCTATGGCAGACCACGTGTTATAAGTGTATCTGCTCAGCATCACTTGCTGATTGGTGATGCGCAGTTGCAGGCCCCCCATGGAATAGGTCTTCCTGCCCAGCAAATCATGTTTTTATGGGTGCTTGCTCTTTGGTATATGCCCAGGGAGCCTAGGGCACGATGTGCAAAAAGGTGTTTGTGTTGCAACTGCAAGACAAAATAGCACCTTTCTACCCCTTTTTGGGCAGGTGATATGAAGGCAGGTGTTTGCCACAGGATTTTTACAGTTTTTGCCACAGTCTTGTTGAGTGGTAAAGCAATCCTGGCAGGGGCATCTGCCATTAATATGTCCATCATCGGGTCTGAGTCCTCCGGAACTTCCTCCACTTGCACCACTAAAGTGGCTGCAAGCCAGGGAGAAGATCCTGGTGTGCCCTGGCATCCAGCGCAGGCATGGGCCAGTGCCTTGTCCGGCGACAAGGAGGAAGACTCCATAACCGGCAGCTGTTCGTAATGTGCCTCTACCACCTGCGGTGGCGGCACAGCTGGGGGTGGAGCCTGAGCTAGGTTACCCTCATCCTCGGCTGGGGGGGGTGTCTCACCATATCCTTTTAAGAGGACTGGACTAGATCTACATGAAGAGGCCTTGGAACAAACAGGCTCAGTCTCTAATATGGATGAGTAGTCTGAGGCTGACCATGGCAGTGCCAACGATGGTGCCGGAGAGCGGCCTGATGACCTATGTTGAGCCATTGCTACCAGTTTCCCCAGGTGGGTCGGTGTTGGTATTGATTATGCAGGCGGCGCCTTGGTTGGCAGATAATTGGCCTACACTGACGGTATCAGAGGTACAACTTGGACCAATACACTCGGTACAGAGGGGTGTGACATTGCTGCAGAGACTGGGTCTAATAGAAGTGGTTGCTCTCAGTGCCGGTGCAGTCAGTGCTGGCATTGGTGTCCAAGCCGAAATCCGCCCGTGCCAAAATCTGAGGCTGTACCAGATAGCAAGATAACATGGCTGGACCGGTTCTAACCCCATCAAAGACCTGCGGCACGTGGCGTCAGCCCCTGGATCTGGGCCCGGAGATGATGTGAGCTCTATGAGTTCACAAGCCAAGTCAAAGGTTTCAGGGGTTGACAATTGCCGGAACTCCTCAGTCACTGGACTCTCCAGGCACATCAATCTCAACTGGTACCTAGCCAACATGGCAGCATCCTGGCACGTTGCTGCAGATGAGTGCCCTTCCCCATGGCACACTCAATGACTGTGTTTTGCAGAAGACCACCCCCTGTGCTGCCTCTTCTTTCTCAGCGCTGGGGACTGGGATTGGTGCCTCGGGGCCGAAGACTTGGCTGGTGCCACGGCATGCTTTGGTGCTGCTGATGGGTTCCCGTACCGAAGTCGGTGCACTCTGCACTCCTGGTGCAATGTCCGGTGCCACCAGTTGGAGAGCAGCCTCCAATAGAATGAGCTTCAACGAGGAATTGCATTCTCATTTGGTTCTTGGTTTGAAGCTCCTACAGATCTGGCAGCTGTCTATGAGATGGTCCTCTCCTAGACACTTGAGACAAGAATCATGTGGGTAGGGCATAGGTTTCAAGCACTGAACACATGGCTTGAATCTGTGTGGCCTGGGCATTCCCTCCACAGGAGGGGAGAGATAAGAAGGGGAACTCCCCTAAAAAGAACAACAAACTATTAACAACTATTTACATTAAACTAAGAACTTCAACTAACACTATCTACAGAAGGCTAAGGGATAAACTATCTGCATAGTCAAGCACTCCAGCTAAGGTCGTGGGCAGTAAGAAGGAAATGAAGGGGTGAAGGACCAGCAGGGGTATATATGTGCCGATGTAGTGGCATCACTCCAGGGGGCTGCCTGGCTGGCCCATACTGCTAAGGGAAAAAAGCTCCAGGATCCATGCATGCAGCGTGCACACACCTAACCAGAATGGACATGAGCAAGTACTCGAAGAAGAACATGTTATAAACCATATTACCTTTTCTTAAGATTAATATTTTAACAAACTTTGTAACACAGATTAAACTTGCAAACATTAAAGCAAGTTATCCCCAAACAATGAAAAGTAGCTACTGTGCACTAAGATACATGGGTTAATTACCAAGAATTCACAAACAAAATCCTGAAGTTGTGACTATTCATTTACAACCAGTGTAATATGACAAATGCAAAAGTGTTTTAAACACTATTTTTGATCAAACAAATGTTAAGACCCAAGACAACATACTAATGTTATCAACAAACAAAGTTACTGAACTAAAGTGCTAAAATATTCTAAGGAAGAAGTGCCATTATAGTCAACCAATGAGGCATAAATTAAAAACATTACAGAGTAGTGTTATTGCACCTAAGGATTGCTACTCAGTTCCTGTGTCAGTTGAAAGGACCAGAAACCACAGATGGAGCTCATTTCTCCTTCCTCATAGCTGTTCCTTCGGGAGAGGACAAACAGCAGGGAGCAGAGTATTTGAGCAACACATAATACCATACTGATGCGGACTTAAGAGAACTCTATCTATTTTGCTCAGCAGTGTTCTGAAAATCCAAATGGGAAAAAAAAATTGCACTCTGAAATGTATTCCAGAATAATTTTAAACTACAGCTGACAAAGTAACTTGTGAATACTAGAAGTAGAAAAGCTTTTACATTTCACATTACTTTAATGTAGCATTTTATATTTAGCATGTTATTTGAATGCAGCTATATAATTTGCAATAATTAATGTATAATTTCTATGTGAATAGTATTTTATCTGTTTTCTATACAAGACATTTATATCTATATACGTTTCACACAAATACTATGGGGCCTAGCAGGTAAGAGCCCAATGCACTATAAAGGAGATTTCCTCAAGTTCTGTGGAAAAGGCCAACTTTTCAGCTTTCTTTTCTGTATCTTATCTTTTGCTAGCAGGGCAACTGGCTATTTTTGCCTGTTTTGGGGATAGGAAGGACTCTATGAACAACGGACATACTAACGTAATTTCATGTTTCCTTCCAGACACAATTTTACTTTTCTACAATTTTCTCTCCTACTGCAAGCCCAAATATTTGACATTCCCCAAAGGCTACTTCATGCCCCTCTTTTAATTAGCCCAAAGGGAGTACTTGGTCAGCAAACTACTGTCTACCTTTCACAGAAGGGTTAAAAGAATTGCTCTTTAGGGCTTGCCTGGTCTCCACTGGCTTGAAGAATGGGATTCCTGACATAGGTTCTGAACCCTAATCTCCAACATCGAAGCAGATCATGTTGTAATTCTCCAAGTGAATGAATCAACAATCCCTATGTCTTAATATGATCTAATGAGAATGTCAACCTATGCCTTGAAATTATCTTAGTGATCTTGGCTATTCTCCATGACAATACAATGTGAGAATACCAAGACAGCAACAATAAAGAATATGAACTGCAACTTTTTCAAGATCAGTTCTTAAACTTATAGAGTGAGGAAGCTGAATATTTATTCAAAACTTTACAGTTTCTGTTTTCATTTATTGATCTGTGAGCCTCATTTCTTAATTCAGGTTCTCTACTTTTCTGCTCTGAGTAACACCTTCTGGGAGATTACAGAAAAATTCTATGAAGTGTTTTGTCTTTAGAAGTTACTAAAACATAACCTATATCTTTCATGAGAGACAACCTCCTTGCGTGGCTTCATTCACTGAGTGACAGCCAGAGAATTGGCTTTTATTGTTTGTGATTTAGCTGTCAATTATATTTACAATAAGCTAGTTTTTGTATTCAGTTATTTCCAGGTTTGTTTTAGTTATTTCCCTGCACATCCCCACCTGACTGACATTTGTGAGAGGAGAAAGGTTACAGAAAAGTAATATGATGTTATTTTCCTGGGTTTGCCTAGCTAACCACCCTGTGCAAGAGGTGGAGATGGAATGGTGGTTGGAAGTGGCCCAGTACTGAGCATCCCAGAACGTGTCAACAAATTAGTAGAGCAGGATAATGTTTCTGCAAAGGGTAAAGCAACATTCCACCTTGGATTTTTTTTAAAGCACATGGTTGTTTGGGAAATCTGGTATATTCAATTTACAAAAATTTGCTCTGATATCTCTAGATAGGATTACTTAGCAACATTCAAAGGAGATGAAGTCTGACACCGACAAAGAAATCCCTCTCGTCTCATCAGTTTGAACAATGTTTTTTGTGAGATATCACAATTATATAAATGTATATTTCTCTCTCTCTTTTAAATAAAATTCCACTGGGCTTTATAAGCAGAAAAAAAGTAGAAATACACATATTTTTTGAAAACACGAACATTTCCTAAAGTAGTTTGCCTGTAAAAACATATGGTATATACAAAATAGAATGGTATGGTATAGAAGTTCAATTAACATTTGTGAGTAATACAGGACTCTGTCAAATTCATGTTAGCACAATACAGAAGCTGAATCACACAACATTATCACACATTACTTATATACAATAATGGCAGATTTCATGTTATGGAATTTTTTTTAAAGCAAATACTGCCACCAGTGAGAGTCATTCTGGGAAGAGCAAGGCAAAGAGGCAAATTTTATTTTGCCCTTTGAACACTGTCATATATGGGCTTGTTCTCATTTTTTCCTAGTTCAGAACGTGTTGAATAATTTTCTCCTTCGCTTTCCTCCTTTCATTTTTGATTGTTAGCTTTGGTTTCTTTACCTCAGTCTCAGCATCTCTTTTCATTTCTCTCTAGCGACTATCTTTATCTTTACTTTCCCCCTCTTTCTTCTATTGACTTTTACCTCTATTCTACTGAATCATCATGCCTTCTTTTCCCCAAACCTTCTAATTATCCCCACTGCCAATCAAAAAAGGGGCTGCTGGTGGTCAGAAGTTATGGTGGCCAATGTGTTCAGGCAGGAACTAACTTGCAAATTGCTTTTGGACTTGGAAAGGTCAGGAATTCCAGTCACCATCAGAGGAAAGGAATGAAATGGAACCACAGGAATGTACTCTCTCTTTCAAGAATGAAAGGCCTCTTACACATTGTTAAAATGTTGTCTCTTCTCTCCTCCACTCATCGCAAAGCTGGCCCTGCATTTTCTTTTTCCCTGTAACAGTGCATGTATTTTGGGGAAGCTTTAGCCCCAGGATCCAGGAATCTGTGCTACCAATGCAACACAGAAATCTGTACTTGCCAAATTGATAGATATGGTTACCGTTAGATCTATGAATGGAAAAAGTTAGCTACACTATTCCAAGGAAAACCCCCACCTATGTTAAAGAACATTAAGGTTTCAAAATTAAGCACTCAAAAGTTAGGAAATGTCACCTATGAAAACTTAATTTGGCTCCCTTGTGCATATGTATCATAATATTGTCTTTAAATACATCACAGATTACTGAATGTGATCAAATTATTTTTTGACTCAGGACCCCTATAGAAACAACACAATTGTGAAAAATTTTGTACTTTAAATCAGTATACAAAGAGACCAGAATTAATTGACACTTCATTATTAACACTGTGTAACAGAAATATTATGTGTACCACAAATGAGAAGATCTGGTTTTCCATTTCTCTCTGCCTAAAATTAATACAATTATACTCACAGGATTTGACTTCATCTCCAAAAGGTTGTCTAAGATACGTGTGACTGGTAGATTCTGTGGAAGAGAATTTGAAACTAGTTGCAATAATATTTACTAAGAAATATGCAAAAGCTATTCTGTAGCCCAATTATATTATGTAGAATGTTGAATTTTGTAATTTACAGCACATTGAAACCTGTTGAGTTGCTTTACTAAAAGGTTATGTGGGGAAAATAACTGTTCTATGTTATTTTCTATACAGAATAGTTAATAGGTCCAGAAATTTTAAAATAACTCAAATGTCAATCATATTTTCAAAGAAATAGGTAAAATTGCTTTATTTAAGAGTAACCATATACTTGCAGTATAAATGACTTAAATTAAAATAAAATGAAAGAAAGAACTAGAATAAAAATTGCCATAGAAGAGTACAGTGCATCTCCTCCAGCAGACTATATTTAAAAAAACATACTCCTTCCCTATCTTTTGCCTCCAGCAAAGAACAGACTTAAATTTCAATGTATTTCAGAATTCCCACCCCCACACAAATCATAACATTTACACAAATACATGTACCACATTCTTGAAACTGTTTGCCAGACCATAGGCCTATTTAGGTCGATTGTATTTAGCTGTTTTTAAGCAGTGCAAGGTCATGCTTTATAAACTTGATTTGTTTAAAAAAAATCTGCAGTTCACTTCTCTAGATATACATTTTTTTTCAAAGAATGTGGCTGAATCCTTAGCTGTAATCAGTAAACTGAGGCAGGAGCTATAAAGAATCCATCTGCAAAGTTCTGGATCCTAGGGCCAGTTTTATCCACTGCATAATTTAGGGCAGTCCTAGATTACAAGTAGGCAAGAGATGACCTTGGCTTAACCAGGAAATTTTCAATGATCAAAAAGGAGTCATATAGACAAAAGATGAACATAAACAACACAAGTATGTATGGGCAAAATTAGAAAGGTGAAGGCACAAAACAATCTTAATCTAGCTAGAGACATAAAGGGTACAAGAAGATATTCTACAAATATATTAGAAGGAAGAGGAGGACCAAATACAGGGTAGGCCCATTCCTGAATGAAGAGGGAGAAACAATAACAGAAAACATGGAAATGACAGTGGTGCTGAATGACTTTGTTTCAGTTTTCACCAAGAAGGTTTTGTGAGTGGATGACTAAAACAATGAATGCTAGTGGTAATGGGGGAGGTTCAGAAGTTAAAATAGGGAAAAGTTAAAAATGACTTAGGAAATTTAGATGTCTTCAAGTCACCAAGGCCTGATGAAATGCATCCTAGAATACTCAAGGAGCTGATAGAGGAGGAATCCGAGCCATTAGTTATCATCTTTGAAAAGTAGTTGGGAGATATTCCAGAAGAAACTCTCCTAAAAGAAGTTAGGAGAGATTCCAGAAGTAAAAAAGGACAAATATAGTGCCCTTTTATAAAAAGGGAAATGAGATCAATCCAGGAAACAATAGACCAGCCAGCTTAACTTCTGTGCCAGGAAAGATAATAGAGCAAATAACTAAGGAATTCATCTGAAAACATTTGGAAGATAATAAGGTGACAGGTAACAAACAGTCAGCACGGATATGTAAAGTACAAATCATGTCAAATCAACCTGATAGCTTTCTTTGACAGGATAACAAACCTTGTAGATAAGAAGGCAGTGGCAGACGTGGTATACCTAGACTTTAGTAAAGCATTTGATACGGTCTCACATTATGATCCTATCAATAAACTAGGGAAATACAACCTACATAGGGCTACTATAAGATGGGTGCATAACTGGTTGGATAATCATTCTCAGAGAGTAGTTAATAACAGTTCACAGCCAAGCTGGAAAGGCATAACAAGTGGGGTTCCACAGGGGTCAGTTTTGGTACCAGTTCTGTTCAAAATCTTCAACAATGATTTAGATAATGGCTCAGATAGAACATTTATAAAGTTTATAGATGATACCATGTAGGGAGGTGTTGCAACTGCTTTGGAGGACAGGGTAATAATTAAAAATGATCTGGACAAACTGGAGAAATGGTTGGAGATAAGTAGGATAAAGTTTAATAAAGACAAATGCAAAGTACTCCACTTAGGGAGGAACAACCAGTTTCACACATACAAAATGGGACGAGATTGTCTAAGAAGGAGTACTACAGAAAGGGATGTAGGGGTCATAGTGGACCACAAACTAAATACGAATCAACAGTGTGACACTGTTGCAAAAAAAACCCAAACATGATTCTGGGATGCATTAACAGGAGTGCTGTGAGCAAGACATGAGAAGTAATTCTGTTCTACTCTATGGTGACTAGGCCTCAATTGGAATATTATGTCCAGTTCTGGGCACCACATTTCAGGAAAAATGTGGAGAAATTGGAGAGAGTCCGGAGAAATGCAACAAAAATGGTTCAAGGTCTAGAAACCAGGACCCATGAGGAAGTCTGAAAGAAATGTGTTTGTCTAGTTTGGAAAAGAGAAGACTGAGAGGGCACAGGATAGCAGCTTTTAAGTACCTAAAAGGGTGTCACAAGGAGGAGGAAGAAAAATTATTCTCCTTAACCTCTGATGATAGAACAAGAAGCAATGGGCTTAAATTGAAGCAAGGGAGGTTAAGGTTGGACATTAAGAATAAGTTCCTGGCTGCCAGGGTGGTTAAGCACTGGAATAAATTGCCTACGGAGGTTGTGAAATCTCTGTCATTGAAGATATTTAAGACCGGTTAGACAAACATCTATCGGGGATTATCTAGATGGTGTTTGGTCCTGCTGTGAAGGAAGGGGACCCAATTTGATGACCTCTCAAGGTCTTTTCCAGTTCTAGTATTCTATAATTCTATGATTATTTTGGCTTGAAGCAGTCCCAGAAATGGATATAGGGTTAAGGATGGCAGCAGCCCCCCTCCACTTTGGCACAACCAGAATTTTCCTGAGGAGGGGGTCCAGAGCTTACACTCTACTGTATCTATACCCAGCCTTGATCTCTTCCCTGCCACTTCTTCATACCTAGTCCTGAACTCTCTCATGCTGCCTCTGCAATCAGAACCATGCCCTCTTCACTGCACACTGCTTCATAATACTCCCCTTCCGCTGCCCTTCACTCTTTCCCACACATTATCCAGTATCCAGCTCCAAACTCTTATGCAGACAAGCTAAGCTCCTTGTAAGCTGCATGCCTGCATAGCCAGGCAACTGTTTTTTGTGCTCTGCTCAGAGGTTCAAAGATCCCACACAGGCAGGGAGCTCAGCTGACCAGTGGAGAGAGGGGCGTTGTCTCACTGAATAGCAGCTAAATGGAGTTGCTCCATGCTTGAAACTGAGCAGCTCCCAGAGCAGATAAAAGGAGATAAGGGGAGAATAAGAGGCTAGATGGAGGAGGAGGGAGGAAGGGACTGAGTAATTGGCTGAGGGGGAGGGGAGTTTGGAGAGTCCCATCTGCACGAGGTGAGAGAGGCAGAAACTCAGCACTTTCAAGCCTCCTGGGAAGGGGGAGATAAGGGGCTGACTGCATGGGTTAGGTGGGGGGAAAAAGAGGGTGGTTGGGTGCTGGTATCTGTGCAATGAGGTGGAAGCAGTGGGGGGAGTTTGTTTGAAGTGTCCCTGATTCACTTGCTGCAGTCCTCTCTGGCTAGCTGGGATGTGGAGGGGGGAGGGAGAGAAAGCAGGCTTCATGGGGTGTGCGTGTGTTCCAGGAGGACATTTGCAAGATTACATTTCAAACAAAGTTTACATAGGTCAGGGTGGGCAATAATTTTTAAAAGGGGGCCACTTCATAAATATCTGAAGTGGCCCCAGGCCACCTGAGAAGAGGTGGGGCCTAAGGCAGAAGGGATGGGGCCAGGAGACTTCTTGAGTCCTCCCCCCCCGCGGGAGGGGAAGTGTGTGAAGTCTCTCCTGGCCTCCTAGAGAGAATCATCAGTTGTTTTAAAACAGCTGGAGGTTCCTTCTAGGTGTCACAATGGGAGGAGACCTCGTGCGCTCCCCTGTCCCCAGGCCAATCAGGGCCTGGAGGTGGAGGGAGTGTGCAAAGTCTCTCATCCCCTACCCCTGCTCTGCCAGGGGTGTGTGGCAGCTAGGGAGAGGCTATCAGCTGTTTTAAAACAGCTAGCGTTTCTAGTTGCCGTGCACCCTTGGTGGGGGGAGGAGACTCCGTACATTCCTCTAGCGTCTGGATTGGCCTGGGGGTGGAGGAGGAGCAGAGTGGCCATGGGCCGGATCCACCGGCTTGGCAGGCGGATCTGGCCCACGGAGACCCCTTTGCCCACCCTTGACATAGGTGTTAATGGCTTAAGGTAAGAAAGACAAAGATTCTTTTAACAGAATTTTTTTGGAGTGTTGCAGATGTCTAAAATTCCGATCTTAATTATTTTTTTAAAATCCTGTGTTAACAATTTAATACATGGTTTATTGTATTGCATTAAGGCCAGATCTGTGCTTTGAGGTAGAGTTCTAGCTCTTAAGTAGTAGAAGTAGCAAGTACTAGGTGTGATGCTAGTTGTTTTGTAGGATGAAACCTTATTTGCAAACTCTTTGAAACATCCATCTGTCTACAAACCCTGAAGCCACGTGTTAATTTGTTGTGGAGCTTCTATTCTGAGTTTTGTTAGTCTCTAAGGTGCTGCAGAACCATTTGTTGTTTTTTCAGTTACTGACTAAAATGGCTACCCCTCTGAATCTTTGAGTTGGTGACACACACAAGGTGAAAGTTTCAAACCAGGAGAACTTGTATCTGTTCTTACAGCATGGATCTTAAACATTCCCCAGATAAACTGTATAAGTCTTAGTGAATTTTACTTTACTTTCTAGTGTCTATAAATATTGTGTTAGTCATGCTCTCCTTGCAAATACTATTTCTACTTGACTCACAGATTTCTTTAGCATCTTAATGCTGAGCTATGTGTGGATAATATGCATTTTGGTGTGTTTACTAGCTTGAGTTCTTAGAAAGGATGATGATACTTGTCCTCCAAGGGTAGAGATAATTTTCTTTTGTATTTGATTTCATATTAAATACTGTAAGCATTGCTCCTTGTTAACTATCCCTTGTTTTAATGTTTTTTTCTTCCACACATATGGACTGCTATGTGTGTGTGTGTGCGCACGCACGCACACACACATTTTGTTTGTATTGGTGGTGCATATCCATACACTACCTCAATATTGGTGTTGCACATAAGAAATTTCAACCCACCCAAAAGAAAATTCATCTTGCCAAGGATAGAAAATGTTAGAGGAAAGATTGCAGACAAGTCCTGCAGACAAGTGGGGGGAATGTAGGTGCATGGAGATGTTGTGCCATACACATTTATCCCGGTTCTCCTGTGTCATGAGAGAGGATTGGCTAGGACATATTTGAATAAGACAAAAAGGGATAGATAATAAGACAAAAGATATCATACTTCCCCTATATAAAACTATGGTACGCCCACATCTCGAGTACTGCGTGCAGATGTGGTCTCCTCACCTCAAAAAAGATATATTGGCATTAGAAAAGGTTCAGAAAAGGGCGACTAAGATGATTAGGGGCTTGGAAAGGGTCCCATATGGGGAGAGGCTAGAGAGACTGGGACTTTTCAGTTTGGAAAAAAGGCGATTGAGGGGCGATATGATAGAGGTATATAAAATCATGAATGGTGTGGAGAAAGTGATTATAGAAAAATTATTTACCTTTTCCCATAATACAAGAACTAGGGGACACCAAATGAAATTGATGGGTAGTAGGTTCAAAACTAATAAAAGGAAATTTTTCTTCACACAGCGCACAGTCAACCTGTGGAACTCCTTGCCCGAGGAGGCTGTGAAGGCCAGGACTCTATTAGGGTTTAAAAAAGAGCTTGATAAATTTTTGCAGGTTAGGTCCATAAATGGCTATTAGCCAGGGATAAAGTATGGTGCCCTAGCCTTCATAACAAGGGCAGGAGATGGATGGCAGGAGATAAATCACTTGATCATTGTCTTCTGTTCTCCTTCTCTGGAGCACCTGGCATTGGCCACCGTCGGCAGATGGGATGCTGGGCTCGATGGACCTTTGGTCTGACCCAGTATGGCCGTTCTTATGTTCTTATGTTCTTATGAATGATTGGTTTGAGAGCTGGTGCAAAGGTTTGCAACACTGAATATGATCCAGCAGCCTCTCTGTCATTCCAGCCTAGATTCTGTTAAACGTTTCAGCTCCAATTGCAGCCCCATGGCCACCCCCCTTCCTTCCTCTTGTTGCATCCCTGCTCCATGGGGTTAAAAGGAGACAGTGGAACAGAACATCTTCTCATGCCAGAGAAATCCTCATTTGCCATCTTAGGATAGCCTTGTGACAAGGAAAAGGCTGACATATGTTAGGAATTACAAAATATATTATCAAGTTTATGAAAGATATTTATTTCTTAATATTGGGTTCTTTCATTGGTCATGTCACAGATGTTCTCTGTATAAAGAACAGACAGAAGTTTCACATAAATTTGAAACACTGGCAGATGATATAAAAACCAAGTGAAGACAATGCTGATACAATAGATGGTTAACACATTTATGAAATGTGTGCTGCTACTGAGCTTCTCCTATAGCCCAAACTGGTTGAATTTCAGGAAACGTGTTAAGCCAGATGAAAGATCTCATATCCAAATGTATTTACAAAGTTCCTTTCTAATGGCCAACACAAACAGAAGTCTGGAGGAGAAACTCAATGAGCTGCTTTAATTCTACTTTCCTGGGATTAGATAAGAAAGAATTTAAATATCATCATGCAAAATAAGATCCCAGTAATCCTCCTGATAGACCATTATCTTTGACATTAGTCCTAATTCTATTTCAATAGGAGTGTATTATATAATGAGCTACATTTATGTATTCAAATATTAATTTTCTTAATTTAACTCATTTGTAAAACATCCACTGAACTTTTTACGATTACTCTACTATTGCTTCATTATCTTTACCATATCGAGTAGAAAGCTCTCAGTGAAAGCCAGAGGATTTAATTATTTATTTATTAATTATTATATTATTATTATTATACAACATACCAAATGAAATACCAATTGAACAACATAGGATGGGATTCTCAATGAAATCTATGATCCTTAGCCAGTCAATATTAAACAATTCAAGTTCTAACAGTACTTATTTTCTGTAGTGCCAAATTTGCCATAAACACATCACAATATACTGTTGGCAATATACATGTGGCATATAAAAAGTACTACATGGTTCTGCACTTTAACATGTAATTTTGACTGTGTCATCTGCATTCTGCTCACTAGTCCCTAAAACTGAGGCATAACGAATGAAATAGAGGCAATGAGAAGGCCAGGAGTAAGTGACAGGGATCTAGAAAAATGGGACAAAATATTTCTTCTTTAAACTAAGTAGATGTACAAAAGCTTCAGAGGGGTAGTCGAGTTAGTCTGTAACTGGAAAAACTTAAACAACAAATAGTCCTGCAGTACCTTAGAGACTAACAAAACATGTAGATGGTATCATGAGCTTTTGTGGACACAACCTACTTCTTCAGATGAATGGAGTTATTACAGGTCCAGTTTCTAAATAAATAGGGGATGGGATGGGAGGGGAAAGAAGGAGAAAAAAAAGGGGGAAGAAATAGTGAATTAGAGTGTCCATGCCACATGAAGCTGATAGAGAAAGTGTTAATTGTTCTTAAGTACCTATTGTATCATTAGGATGTGGAATGTAGCAGGCCATCCAGCCAATGTCTTTGTTCATACCTCTATGATAGGAATCAAAACTGTGGAGTTGGCTTGTGGAATTGGCCTGAAACAATATGATTACTTTGAGATCCCTTAATGAGTGCCCGGGCAAGTTAAAATGTTCCCCAACAGGTTTCTGTGTGTTGCCTTTCCAGATATCAGATGTGTGTCCATTAATTCTTTCTCGTAGAGACTGTCCAATATGGCCAATATACATGGCAGAGAGGCATTGCTGGCATTTGATGGCATAGATCACATTAGTGAAGGGGCAGTTAAATGAGCCTCTGATTTGGTGGTTTATGTGGTTAGGTCCTGTGATGATATTACTGGTATAGATGTGTGGACAGAGTTGGCACTGGGGTTGACTGCAGAGGTGGGTTCCTGGATGAGTATGATGGAGGTGTGTTGTGTGGCTACTGGAAAAAATTTGTTTAAGGTTAGGGGGTTGTCTGTAGGCGAGGACTGGCCTGTCCCCCCATGTTTTGTTAGTCTCTAAGGTGCTGCAAGACTATTTGTTGTTTTTTTAAGTAGAATGTAGTTTGTGAACATTTGCCACTATAATGTTATAGCATCTGGAAAACAGTGAGTCCCAAAGTTAAAGATAGCAACAATGTTTCTTCCAGATTTTAATCTTTTTTTTTTGTCATGGACCCCAAAATTTTAAGAACTACCCATCTGAAGGAAAAAGGAATGAACAAAGTGGTAAATTTTAAGTAAGAGATTGGAAGTCTGGAGATGTTAAATGCTTGCTCTATAATTGAACAATAACATAAAGTCAAATTAAAATAAAAACATGGTAATCTAAGGCTAGGAATATGGTAAAATGAATTAAAAAATGTAGCCTCATACTGTGAAAGGGTGAAAAAACCAAATCAAATGCACCCAAACATATGGTACTGGAAGAGAGGCAATAATTCTATTTGAAGATTTGCTGAGAGAAGGAAGATCAGAGAAGAAGGATAGTCCTGTGGTTAGAGCACTAGCCTAGGACTTGAGAAACCTGGATTCAATTCCCTGATCGACTAGAGAGACTCCTGGGTGATGCTGGACAAGTCACTTATATTCTCTGCCTCACTTCCTCATCCATAAAATGGGGACAATAGCACTTTCCTCCCTCACAGGGAAGTTGTGAGGATAAAAACATTAAAACAATGAGGGGGTTATATAAATAGCTGCATTGCTTTCTGAGGAACGAATGGCAGAAAAACATTTGAGGGAGACAGAAAAAGAGCCAATGCCATTGGAATGGACTGATAAGGATACCAATATAAAACAAACACGAGAAGGCAAGACTTAAACTGAGGTTTAAGCTGTGGTCTCTTTTGAGGAAATATATTCTGTATAACTCTCATAAGAATATTTGATTTTGATGCAACTTAAAAGACATGGTTTGACAATGCTCGAAATTCCTCAAACTCCGAGTCAAATGTTTGAGATTGCAGGAACTGGAATTAGAGGTGCGGCAGCACTTCCTTGCTTGAAGTGGTTTCCATTAAATACAAGGTTTATAGTTTGGTTAAATGGCCATCAGCATCCCCCCTACCTCCATTATAAAAATTGTTTGAGTGCCTATTTTGAGAAAAAAAAATCTGAAGTGGGTTTGATATCTGGACTTGTGAGTTCTGTTCCCAGCTATGCCTCTGACTTCCTGTGGGTATTTTTTAGTTTTAGTTGTACTTTTAATATCTTACCAAATCTTTCTATTCCTTTTAAATAAGTATTAAAATTAAAAAGGAAAAATAAAAAGTTTAAGAACAAAGGATTTATTGATTATTGTCTTCACATTAATTTTACTAATATTAGAGCAGGTTTTGTGAATTTTTTTGTTATTTTAGCTCACTGTTATTTAAACGGCACTAAAGATATTAACTTAAAAGTTGTAAACAAATTCCTGCTTAAGACAGTAGTTAGGCTGCAAAGTTAGGTTTACATAGTTAACTCTTAAGTGAGGTAATTTTATTAACTCATGTTTTCATTTGATTACATTTACATTTGTTGTGCTAGTGATTATTTTTCACCACTGAATAATATGGATGAGTTAAAACTTGTAATTTACTTTTTAGCAGGCGCATAGTCTTTTTTTTAAACACCATAAGTAAAGTGGGATTTTTATTATTATGAAATATTTATAATACAGTAGTATGCAGAAGCTGTGGTCAAGATCAGGAGCCAGGTGCTGTACAGAAATAGATAAGAGGGCCAGTTCTGAAGAACTTGCAATCTAGGAAGGCAAGTAGCATATTAATCTTGGGAAAAAGTAAGGCATATATACAGAATTATGGTGATAGCAGCTAGAGATTCACATTTATTTTACTTTTTTTGGCTTTATAATTATTTAAATATCAACTTTCATCATCTTCTCCTGATCCTTGTCATTCCATGTAGCTGATTTATTTTATGTGTTGTGGCAGAAACAGATCTTGAGGGGAAAAAAAGGACAGTAGTCTTACAAGTCAATTCAAGGGTGAGGGTGCTAATTATTAGTAAACATTTATTTTATGGCACTGTCCAATCCCCATTATATTGGGAACTGGACATAAGTAAGAAGTCATGACTGCTCTGGTGGACCTTCAATCTGGAAGACCCCAAAACATATGCACATGTGGATGAATTGGCATGGCTTCATTAATTACATTGTGTTGTTTTTATTTTACTTTTCAATGTTTTAAATTGGGAATGGAGGTATGGTGAATGGCAGGAATGGGGAAGTTTAGTAGGAGTAATGGAGCAGGAAATGGAAGAGGGACAGTCATAGCTTATCACTTGCCTATCCAGAACTGGACAGCTGTATAGATTATATCATAGAGCTTCCCATTCAAAAGGGGCACATGGAAATAAGTGTGCAGATTTTTGTGGGAGGTGCAGACAAGGCTGGCGTCACTTATGAAGCAAGAAGGTGAGGTGTGAGAAGGAAGCATAAGACAAAAGCAGAAATGCAAAAATATGGGAGAGAATTGAAGATGTGCAGATATTATAATGATGAGCAGGATATAAGAACCTATATGTAGAATAGAATGCCTTGAAGGTTAGGACAAGAAGCATGAATTTGATTTCGTGGAAGAATGAAAGTCAGCGAACGAAGATGATCTTAGCAACTATGCTTGAGTAGACTGGAAGGTAGAGATGTGGTTGTAAGGGAGAAGTGACTGCAGTAATCAGGATGAGATGAGGGCCTAAGAAAGAGTTACAATGAGCTCTGGGAGAATTCCAGAAATGACTGAATTGTCAATCTCTTGCTGAAAGAATATATATCAGAAAAGGAAATTCCAAGGCATTAGTTAGATACAAATTAAATTTAAAAGAGGTTGAGCAAAAAAGGTCAAATCCATGCTTCCCAAGAAAATCTGTGCTTCCAAAGAAAAAAAATGTTCATATTAAAACAAATGCCACAGACAAAAATTGCAGCATGCTTAAAAACTGCAAAAAGGCATCTTATTTGGCTATTGGAAGGAGCCTTAACATATATAGTACTGGGCACAAGAGTTAAAAGCCAGATCAGAAACCTTATAAACCTGCATTTTATAGCTTCTCAGTCAATCAATGAATCTCCAAAATAACAACAAACAACAACAACAGCAGCAAAATCAGACAACAAATTCTGTTTCAATTTGTTATCAACAAAGCTATTAGGATTTTAAAGCCAGGTATGTGTAGAAGTTTATGTAATTTCCCTCAGTGAGAGTCAGTCACAGTGGATCTCTCATGAAGTATCATTATTAGATACTATTGCAAGAAATAAATGTTTTAAAGAGATCTTTGGCAAACAATGTAAAAGCAGCACTTTTAAATATTTTCTTAATTATAAATATTTCATGATTTCTTACTGATCTTAACTGGCATAACCTCTTTACAATCACATTCCAGCAGAATTAACCTCATAAAATGCTTTATCTTAAAGCTTTAACAGTTCTTTGTGATAGTCGATATTTTTGACACACAAAAGGTATTCTGATCACAAAGCAACAGTATGAAAAAATACTTATGATCAAAATAGAAGTCAAACTTATTTTTTTCCACTTTTGCCCAGCTATTAGACGAGCCTTTACTAAGTCCTTCTATTTGAAAAAAAGTTTTAATTTTATTTAGTTTTTATTTCTTGCAGAACTAAAGTTATTTAAAACATAATTTGAATTTCTAATTTAGTTTTATTAAAATGTGTTTATTTCATTCATTCTTTTATGGTCTATCATTTTTAATGGTATATTGCAACATTTTCATCATACAATGTTCAGGACATTTTAAATTAATGTTTCTTAAAACAATTTAACCAATCTACACCGCCCCCAGAAGTTGACTTTTAACTTGTGATAACCTTAGACTGAGTTTAAGATTTCAGCCAACAAACCAAATTTACATAGAAACTACATAAAGGCATTATTATATTTTATGAGACAACCCATGATTAGCAGAGTCACAAGTGAGTTATACTATACAATATTTTTCCTCTTAAGTGAAGCACAATGTTTTAAGATAAGACACTGTGGATAACACACTAAATTGGCACTCAGGCAGCCTGGCTTCTATACCTAGCTCTGCTGCTGGTCTGTTGGGTGACTTGGGGCAAATCATTTAATTTCTGCGTGACTCAGTTTCTCCAAAATGTGGATACTGATATTTGATCTCCTTTATAAAGTACTTTGAGATCAACTGTTTAAATGTACTAGATAAGACATAGATATTGTTATTACAAACTTGTTACTCTTTTCCATCCTACAGGTTCTTCAAGGCTGAGGTTGTTTTGTATTTTCAATGCACTAAATTAAGAAGGGCTTTATAGGCGAATGAACAGAAGGATCAAAACAGTGTTACGCTTTCAATAATTTTGGAACAGTTACTGTCAATGACAAAACATGAGATAATCTAAGGAAAAGAACAAAAATGCATATATTCTGTGTTTATGTAGGTTTTGGGCTTTTATTAAAAAAATACCTAAAGAGGCATATATACTCTTTTAACAGTGCTTAAATTAGTCTGCAGAGGGAACTGTTGGACTCAAGATATTTATTACACTTTTTGGGGAGCATATTCCCATTGAAAACAGGGCCTCACAGAGATCATTTAGGATATTATTCATGGACAATAAAATTCTCAATAGCGAGAAAGAATTTGTTTACAAATTAAAAGCTACGAATATTTTAAAACATGCTTATAATATATACATATGGAATCTTAGAGAACATCTACAGGTTGGACCTCCCTCGTCCGGCACCCTGGGGACCTTACTGGTCCTGGATAAAGGATTTTGCCAGACCAGGGGAGGTCATTTCTGGCCCCCCTGCCTTACCAGCCCATGAGGCTTCCTGGCCTCCCCCCTCCCCACCGAGCTGTGCACCAGCTCCTGGCTCCCACCACAGCCAAGCTGAGCCACGCACCTGCTCCCTCCCCTGGCAGCTTCATGACTCCTAGCCCTCCCTCTCCCTCACCTGGGCAGCCCAGCTGGGCTGCGCACCAGGCTCCACCACCTGCAGCAAGCCAGGACTCTTTGATCCTGGAACATCTGTGGATGTAACATACCACAGATGTTGCTGGATCAGAGAGTCCCAGTTTATAGAGGTGCAACCTGTACTATCATACTTCATTTTATTGTATCCTTAATACCATTAATATATTACATAGATAAAACTATGGTGAACTGTTTTTCTGAAATGTGCCATCAAAGCAGTCTAAAACTATCATTTATTGTACTTTATTCTTAAACTCACTTGTTGTTTCAATACCAAATTCTTCACTCCTTCCATCACAAATTGAGAGCCAGTATTCATCACACGTGAAAACAGGCTGAAAAAACAAAATAAAGACAACACAATGTATGAATTTCTATCTTTCAAAAAATGATCAAACTAAGAATGCTCATTGTCTTGGCTTCATTTTTACTTAATTGAGAAGGGCTTCGATCAAATTTGTGTCCAGAGTTGTCATGTTACAAGGCTGCAGAAGTTTCATATACTTTTCACCTTCTGTCCATTAAACAAAATGGTAGTGAAACTGTAGCCTCGACCATTATATTACATTTTTTTTTGGTGGCAGGCTGAACAAAACCAGTAGTTTTTAATATTAAGTCTGTGTTTTCTCAGATGCTACTTCATAAGCACATCTCCAATCCCACCTCTTTGGCCACCTTTAAATCCCTTTTTAAATGCTCTGCCAAACATTCTACAAAAAAACTTGACAACGGTTAGACACCTAGTGTGCTGCGACCATTGTTCTCCATGCTGATCAATTTGGTCCTTACCTTACCTTGTGCTTCCTCTTTGTCTATTGTATCATCTTAGATGATAAGCTCTGAAGAGCAGGGACCTTTTTGTGTTGTATATGAGCAGCATCTGGCATGACTGGGTCCCCAAAGTGCCACAACAAAATAAATGAAGTAATAAAAATAATAATAATCAGCTGATATAATTATGACCAGGGTAAGTTCAAGGTGGGTTAGAGATTTGAACATGCTCTAAAAAGTGATCTCTCTGTATTTGACCTATCAGTCCTTATTCTTTAAAGAACTCTGTACAAACACTTTCAAAAGATGAGCCTGGGAGTTTAACTGACTTGGTTAGACTCTAAAACTCAGGGAGTGGCCATAAATCCAGTGTCTTCATTCAGTTCATGATTTTTAGTGTCTAGATGGTAGAGCTGAGCGGAGGACTGCTACCCCACAGGCATCAGCAGAGGACAGCTGAACCAACGCACAATGTCTTGCAAACATGTGGACAAAGCTTCACATGAGCCTTTACAGATAACAAGGGGAGGCACCTCCTGAAGTGATGCCATAATTGTTGTTTGTCTTCCTGAGAAATAAGCTCTTACCCCTTGGCGGTGAGGAATGTTCTACAGTTGATAGCATAGCAGAATGCAGCCAGAGATCCCAGTGGAATCTCAAGGAACTTATGTACAGGCCTAATATCTTCAGGGAGGATATAATCCAAGATGAGAGGAATATTTTCAAGTAGAGTCCTTCCTATTATCAAAAAGGATGTCTCCCATGGCTATGGAGCATGAATGTTCTAACGATGATGCCCATCCAAATATCAAGCCCTGAGATGTGGCAGGAATATGGATCAGGATGTTGTTCCACTAAGTCAGGAGCTTGGGAAACATTGGGAGGATAACTGTTAGTCGGGATGCCATGCACAGAGGTTGGGACACCAAAGTGCCTAAGCCAGGAGCAGGGGACCAGGATGACTCATGTACTGTCTTGCCAGATTTGTGTAGATCTCATGGCACGATCTGTAGTGGACGGAGGGTATAGTTAGGTTAGTTTGACCAAGGAAGAAGCAGAGTATTACTCTGGGAGTGGTGATCTTTGCCTCTTCTGGAGCAACATGTGATGCATTTTCTATTTGTCTGAGTGGTGAACAGATGCCTGGTTCCCCATAGAGCAAAATATTATGCAGTACAGAGTACTGAAGAGCTTTCACTCATGTCTGACTGCAAAATAGGGGTGATGGAGCCTGCAAGCATATTTTGCTTCCCTAGACAGTATGCGCTGATAGGTGATTCGGTTGCTCACACACCAGCTCTACAGGCTGTCCGCTTCCAAACACAGAGATGGCTCTCACTCCTCCCTGCCAGTTGATGTACAAGACAGTCCTAACATCTGACATTATAAGACAGAGTGGATGAATGGCCTTGATACTGATGTGCATCCTGGACTTTGAGATGTCCAGGTTCCTGTGAGCTCTCCAACCAAATAGGGATACAGCTATAATAATGGTCCTCTCTGGTGAGGTAGGAATTGTTACCATGATGTTCATGGGATGGCAGTTTGGAGAGTAAAGTGACTACAGCCACTTTTGAAGACAAGGTGAAGTTTTGTAACTGGGATGATGCAAGTTCATGAGGCCATATGATCAAAGAAAGATAGACAAATCTTGACTGGTACTCCAGAGGTGTCTGTGATCTCAGTTATGATACTGATCATAGTCTGGAATCTGTTCTTGCAGAAATAAAATTCAAGGTGGCCCCAATGAAATACAGAGATTGTTTGTGGGGAGAGAACAGATTTTTCAGCATTTACACTGATCCCCAGTGAAGAGAGGAGGTGCAGCACCACAGAAGTTAACATGCATGTTTCCTGGTGATACCTGGGGATGAGGATCTGGTCATTGGGGTAGGGCAAGCTGTAACGTGTGATGTCCACTGTTACTACCAAGAATTCCTTGGTACAGACTCTTGGGGCAATGGGTATGCCAAAAAGGAACACTCTACATTAAAAATGGTTGGAATCCACCATACAGCTAACGAAACGACTGTAAACAGGATGAATCTACATCAAAGTAGGTGTCCTTCATTTTGAGAGCCAGGAACAACATGCCCTTTTCTAGAGATGAGATTATAGATGCCAAAATCACCATGTGAAATCTGAACTTATGAATAAAGCAGTCAGGGAAAGTAAAGGTCCAGGATTAGCCTCCAATTTCCCTTCTTTTTGGGTACTAGTATTCAAATAAATTAAAAACCTGTACGATACTGTGGAAGAATGTGTTTTATCGCTCCTCGTTCTAATAAGGAATCACCTCTTGTTTGAGAATACTTGCATGAGAATGACCTTCGAAGTGGAGTTAGGAGGTTTTGCTGGAGGAGGGGATGCAAATGATCATGTAGCCAGAGAGGATGACATTCCGCACCCAATTGTCTATTACAGTTGCACTCCAGATGTTGAAAAGAGCGCTCTAATGCGTGGGAAATGGGAGTTGTTGATTTTAGTGGTTCTTGAATCTCAAGCTCCTATAAAAAAAATAACATCAAGCAGAGAGGGTGAGATTGAGATGCTTAGACTGCAGCAGGGGGTGTGGGGATATGGTAACTAGTGGTGTCCTGCAAGAAACTGTACTGGGATCAAACCTATTCAACATATTCATAAATGATCTAGAGAAAGGGGTAAACAGTGAGGTGGCAAAATTTGCAGATGATACAAAACTGCTCAAGATAGTTAAGTTCAAAGCAGACTGTGAAGAGCTTCGAAGGGATCACACAAAATGAGGTGACTAGGCAACAAAATGGCAAATGAATTTTAATGTTGATAAATGCAAAGTAATACATTTTGGAAAACAATCACAACTATACATCCAAAATGATGCGGAGTAAATTAGCTGTTACTACTCAAGAGAGAGATCTTGGAATCACTGTGGATAGTTCTCTGTAAACTGCAGCAGCAGTCAAAAAACCAAACAATGTTAGGAATAATTAAAAAAGGGATTGAGAATAAGACCGAAACTATCTTATTGCCTCTATAAAATTCATGGTACGTCCACATCTTGAAGTGTATACAGATATAGTTGCCTCATCTCAAAATAGAGATGTTGGCATTGGAAAAAATTCAGAAAAGGGCAACAAACATTATTAGAGCTTTGGAAGGGCTGCCATATCAGGGAAGAGCTAATAGATTGGGACTTTTCAGCTTAGAAAAGAGACTAAGGGAGAATATGATAGAGATCTATAAAATCATAACTGTTGGGGAGAAAGCAAACAAGGAAAAGTTATTATTTACTTGCTCCCATAACACAAGCCAACAAAGGAAAGTAAGAGGTAGCAGATTTAAAACAAACAAAGGAAGCATTTCTTCACACAACACATAGTCAACCTATGGAACGCCTTGCCAGAGGATATTGTGAAGACCAGGACTTTAACAAGGTTCAAAATAGAACTAGATAAATTCACTCAATGATTACATGTTCTGTTGATTCTCTCTGGGGCACCTGGCATTGGTCACTGTTGGAAGACAGAACAATGGACTAGATGGACCTTTGGTTGACTCAGTATGGCTATTCTTATGTTCTAATTTTTTTGAACCCTCTTCCTGTAGCATCGTGGTTCACAGGGTTGCCAGTGGAAAAAGAGCTGAGTCCTATTTCTAGGTCTAAATGATGGGCAGTGAAACTTCCTCTGAGGGGCAGGCATGCATATCCCTGGTGAGCGACAGTAGCTCTAGAGCCCTGCAGGAAATGGCAGAACTTAACCTTGTTTTGGTTAAAGACCTGCAATTAATTGAAGGGGATGCCCTTGATGGTTTTCTGGACTTTCCTAGGAAAAGTTTGATGCATGAGTCCTTGTGCATGACAAGAGGGCAGCCTTATATTTGGAGGAGAAATCAGTGGCATTGACTGTGGATTGGAGAACATTTTGGCTGCATCTATCAGAACGTAGAAATGAGCTCTGTCCTGTTGTAGAAGGCTATCAGTAAACACCACAAACATAGTATAGTTCAGGAAGTTGTATTTAGCTATTAGTGCCTGGTAACTGGTTACCCTAAACTGAAGACTAGATGATGAACTTTTCTTCTCAACAGATGCAGGTGTTTGTCCTTTTTATTCATAAGAGTAGACTGTGGATGTTGCTCTCGCTATCAGGGCCTTTTAGAAGCAGCACCAGTGAGTTGGGAGTGGGTGAGAAAACAAAAATTCCACCCCTTTTCTGGGACTTAGTAATGCTTCTCTGCACTCTTGGGGGTGGAAGCGCAGATGGCAGGGCAATGCCAAACCGTCCTAGGCAATTCCAGCATGACTTCATTAACAGGGAGAGCTATTCTGTTGCATCTGGATAAGTAGAAGATGTCTAAGAGTCTGTACTGGGAGTCATAGATCTCTTCAAAAGGAATCTGTAGTTCTCCAGCAACTCTGTGAAGATGGTCCTGGTACTGTCATCAAGAAAAAACGACGTAGGGGTCATCACTTTGTGTGGAGATGAGCATGGTAATCTTTCTGGCTCTGACAGAACTGCCTGATCTAGTGTGTAATTCTCCTCCTTTGCAGGATCAAAGGACAGAACTGAGAATACTTTAGAGGGGAAGCAAGGGATGACTCCCTACCAGACTAGATCAACTCTGCAGGGGGCAACTGACCCTAAAGTCCCTGATATGGCTGGAGGACAAATCAATAGGTGGTCCTGGAGGACCCCACATGAGGGGATATCAATGGCTCTGAGTTAGAAGAGATAGAGATTGGTCCCAAACAGGTGCAATCTTTTGGGCAATTGAGGATACACAGGATATGGAAGGAAAAGGTTCACTGGGTGGTACAAAATCTTCCAATGAAGTCCAATTTTAGTTCCAGTAGTGGTACTCTCAGGCTACGTCTACACTACGAGTTTTCTCAGCAAAAAATATGCTAATGAGGAACTCATTTGCATGAGTCGCGATCTCATTTGCATATTTCCTGCCGATCCGTTTTTGCGCTGGGGTTTTTGCGCAAAAACAAGCAGTGAGGACATTTTCTTTTTGTGCAAAAACCTCTTTTTCCGCAAGATCCTTATGCCCCAAAAAAAGGAAGTTTACTGATCTTGCGGGAAAAGGGGTTTTTGCGCAAAAAGAAAACGTTCACACTGCTTGTTTTTGCGCAAAAACGGATCGGCAGGAAATATGCAAATGAGATTGCGACTCATGCATATGAGTCCCTCATTAGCATATTTTTTGCCGAGAAAACTCGTAGTGTAGATGTAGCCTCAGCGCTGTTGAAGGAGAGTTAGATTCTCTGTTTGGGATGGGTGAAAATCTCCTTCCAACAGCAGATTCTCTCAATGGTGTTATCTCTCTGGAGATGGGGGAACACAATGAAGGAAGGCAATCCAGATCTGGGAGAGTGAAAATGTCCCGTGGAGTGGCAACAGATTCAGATCTCCCTGGTGTGAAATGGACTGTACTTGCTCAAGCCATTGGTGCTGGAGCAGACTGTGTAGTCTATGCTGTGAACAGGCAATGCTCATAATGATTGATCTTAATTGGTTCTGTCAGACCTCGGGGTTTGGTAAGTGCTGACAATGATGGTACTGATGGATCCTTATCCATTAACAATGTAGCCCGATGTTTATGGGCTTTCTTGTCATGCCTCTGGGACTTAGGATGTACTAAGTCTTCATGAGCTTTCTTAGTGCTGAATTTGACTTCTTTGAAGTGGATTTAGAGGAAATCTAGTCTCAGGCTTATGAGATTTTCCTGGATTCTTAACAAGATCCAACTAGAAAGTCTCGGGGATGGGTTCTCCTGCGCCAGAGTCAGATTTTGCAACAGGAGGCACACTCCTTGCTGAATCAGAGTGCTGTACAGGGCTAAGGGTTTCCCCTGGTCTGGGTCCAATTCAGGCCTCATGACTTTCTCCATGAGGTATTTTGGGAGATAAAGTTCTTGCTCTTCTCAAATATGATGGGGGAAACAATTGGGAGTTCCTGTATCTTGCTGTGAAGTGGGCTTTCCGTAGGCAGAATAGACAATGGTGGTGGTCGTTGCTGATTGAAGATTATGGGCAGGAAGCGCAATTTGAAGCATGGAGTCCTGGGCATAGGCTGATACCTGAAGGGGTGGGGGTATGCTGATGAGGAGAAAGTGTATCCCCAGAAGAGACTAAATCTAAACTCTAAGAAATCTATAAAACACTAAATTTTAACCTGTAAAAACTGTACAAGATGTGAATACTATTTACAAAACTAAATCTAAGCGTCATTTTCTAAGCCAAAAGCTATGAACACTGGAGGTTCTGACCCAAACCACACAACAAGGAGAAGAAGCTGGAGATACAGTTATTCCACCTAGCCTTTTAGCCCTTTGGATGGCGGCACACGTGTAGACTAACAGACACTAAGTTTACATTTTCCAGCTCCAGACACATGTGTAAACCCACACTGAAATACATGGGATTCATCATTCAAAGGAGAATTAAAAGATTTAGTTGATATTTTTAAAAACTACATATAACTAAATTAATTTCAACTGTAGTTTCAGCTTTATTAGGTGGAATCTGATAAAAAAGGTTGCTTTAAAGCTTATTTATTACTGAATGCTCTGAGCGCTTATAAAATAAATCAAAGAATAAAAGATTTACTAGGAATTTTGGTAGATGAATTTAAAAACTTACCCCATTGGTTTTGCTGTAGCATTTCCATAGCTGGTAGGAGCTGAAGCCATCTTGGCAAAAGCCCTATGAAACAAATGTTATAATCAAGTGCTTAATTTGTTTTCATCGTTATAGTATTACATCTTCTTTTCCTATGAAGACCACTGTGGAAGGCCTTTGGGTCATCTGAGAATGGAAATGGCTCTGCCTCTAAAAATTTGTCATCAGGTAATAGCACAAACTATAAACATCTCTCTCCCTTTATTAAAAAGTGAATTCATCCCTTTCATAATTGTGACAAGGGCCCCTCTTACCCAGGCCACCGCTGGGGCTAGCTTCTCACTCTCAACCCCAGAGTTTGGGGTTTGCAGCAGCTCTTTGTGGTAGGGAGCCTGGCCACGCCTCCTTGGACTCCCTCCCTGGCTGTTTCTGTTCTAGTGCTGGTATGAATCCTTTTTGGGCTGCCTTTTTCCCCCTCTGCAGCAGGCTCTCTGGCCTGACCCTGCCACATAATATTCTATCTTTTGCCAATCTAAAGCCTATAGCTATGAGTTACAGTTAGAAACTCAAAGGAATTAGCGAGTAGTACCTAGAATTCAGGGTCAGGATAGATAAAAGATAGATTTCTCTTTTTATAAGCTCTAATATTTCATAGATAAATAAGCAAGTTGGTCCACGAGACTGAACTAAGGATAAAAAAACCCCAGAAATTCTGAATTTGAACTAGGCTCTCTACCGAATTGCCATCAGCAAATTACTTAATTTGTATAAAGAAAAGCTTATCAAACATACTGTTCAAAATCAAGTTTGATACCATTCTCACATGTTAGAATTTGGTTTAGAGGTGTTCACATGTATTGTCAAATCAATGAGAGCAAAATTATGTAAGAACCACAATTTATCAGATGTAAAAAGTAATCATTTCCACAAGTCCTGCTTGCAGTAGTTGTTTATGTATCTTTTCTCAACTTCCCCCCTTAATGTCTACAGTTCTATGGAGAGAAAAAATTAACTTACTTCCATTGTTTTATGTAGTTCAAGGGAGTAAGATTACATCCTGCATCCATCAATGCTTTTTTGTATTGCTCCAAATCAGCCTGAAATCATAAACAGGAGAACTGCAAATGCTTTGCACTATTCTAAATCAAACTAGCCTTGCACAGACAGATGACATGCAGATACTTTTTTCCTCTAAACATGTTCAATAAGCAGTATGAATGCAAGTTATTTTTGTTATTGAAAAGACAATTTTGAAAATTCAAACTAACTTTAGGAGCTGGCAAACAAACACGATGTTTAGAGTCGGTTAAGACTGTGCCAGGATACACCCTTAAAATTTTCACTTCCATCTCCAAAAGTAATACATATTCAACTTAATCAAGCTTGCAACTTGCAAGCCTGAAATTCAAATCTTTAACAGTGAGTGTCCTCATATGTTTCCTATCAATTATATCAAGGCATATCTAAACCCATTCTTTGCATTTGTGACATTATTTTGTCTGAATTCACTACTACTATTTTGTACTAGCGTGCAAGTTTGATAGGAATTTCATGCAACTAGCATATCATTTCCCTCCACAGATCAGCCATACAGCTTACCAGTTAGAATGACTGGCTTTTTCTTGATCTTGTTCAATACCCTCTGAATCCATAGTGTCAGAACTAAGGATGTGAAGGAGTAGTTGACTACCCAATCAGCTTCTGCTTATTGGGTAGCACTATTGACTACTCGATCATTGTCCCCCCCTCCTCCCCCCACTCCGCACTCTTAAAGGGACAGAGAGGAGCCAGCGTCCAAAGACGCTGGTTCATTCTCTGGTCTCCCGCCAGGTCTCAGGACAATCCTCACGCTGCCACTCTGCATTTTTAAAAGGGACATAGCAGCTGCCCCCCCCCCCCCCCAAATGCTGCCCCTCTGCACTTTTTAAAGGGATGCAGCAGTGGCAGCCTGTCCACTTGTCTCTCTCAGCACAAGCCGGCTGCCGCTGCTGCATCCCTTTTAAAAATGCAGAGTTACAACATGAGGGTTGTCCTGAGACCCAGCAGGGGACCAGAGAATGAGCCGGCATCTTTGCACACTTTTAAGAGTGCAAAGCGGAAGCCGGGAGTTGTGCTCAGATGCAGCCTGAGACAGAAGTGAGTGCTTTAAGCGCCCGTCCTTAACAACTAATTGAGTAGTCAATGGAAATTCCATTAACTACTTGACTAGTAAATTAATTGATACTTAACATCCTTAGTCAGAATATATGCACAGAAAAAAACCTTTATCCAAGGAATGATAAAGGCACCTCTGAAGGACTGATGACCCAGACCTGCTCTTCAACAGAATTCCTTGCATTTTCTGTTGACAGTGGTCACAAATAGGTCCACTTCCAGAAACTCCTAGGTATGGGAAGTGTGTTTGAGGATTTGAGGGTCCAGCTCCCACTTGTAATCTACGGACTGAAATGTCCTTTCAGATTGTCAGCACTTGTGTTTTGCATGACTGGAAGATAAGAGGTTAAAATGAGAAAGTGGCTAAAACTGAGTTTCACTGCTTTGTTGCTGTTGCAGAGACGGAGGTATTGCATCTCCCTGACAGTTTACGTGGAACACACAGGCAACATTGTCTATTATGACTTCCACAATGTGGCAGCTAAGTAATGAACGGAAGTGGATACACATGTAGGACTCCTCATAATTCTTGAAGACTGATATGTAAATGACTCGAGGCAACCATTTGCCTTGGAAGGTATGTTCCCCAAGATGAACTGCCCATCCCACAAGTTGTGTGTTCAAAGCTATGATAATGAGGCTGTGGAAAGGAACTCTTACACGGATTTTGGACAGGCCCTTCTACATATCCAATCACTCTAGCACCCAATGAGAAAGTCACAACACCAAGCTGTCTAGACTGTGCTTGATCCAAACTGTTCTGAGATAACCCTGGAAGCAGTGAAAATGTAGCTTGGTGTATTGTTTTATAAAAGTACAAGTTGACACAGGACTCAGAAGCTGGAGGCTTATTTGAATCTTGGCAATAAGTCTTGTCAGTGTCATAAATCTATTTACAAGGTGGTAAATGCTGATGTCACTGCATTCAGAGAAGCTCCTAGAAAATCTACTTGTTGAATGTTAGTTAGAAGGGACTTTCAATATTGAGTTGATGGCCTAAGTGGTGGAAGAGGGACATGGCTGTCTGTATCACAGAGAGGACTCGGATGTAGGACCTGCTCTTGAAAAGCCAATTGTTAAAGCAGAGGAAGATGATTATCTCCTGTCCATAGAGGTGAGTTGCTATTAGTGCCAGGACTTTGGAAAATACTCTTTGGGCTAAGCCCAGCAGGAGCTCTTGTTATAGGAGATGATCCTGGCTGACTGTGAAACAAAGAAACCTCTTATGAGAGTGGTGAATGGTGATATGAAAATGTATCCTGAAGTTCAAACCAATCCCCAGAAACTAAATATAGAATTATAGTTGTGAGTTTCCATCCTGAATTTCTATGATTTCACAAAGTTGTTTAGAAATTTGAGATCTTTTTAGAACCCAGAAGATACCTGGAAAAAAACCCCTTTCCTCTGTGCTGGACTGGAATTTGTCCCATGGATGTTATCCATAGAAAGGAGATGGTCTCTTAATCAGCAAATGTTCATGAAGAGTCTGAAGAAGGAAGTGATATGGAAACATGAAAGTGAAATTGATGTTGTAACCTCCCAAGCCCATTTTTCATGTATAATTTGCTCGCATGCAAGTTGAAAATGTGAGAGGTAGATAGTGTGATGCATGTGATGATTTTCAAGGTAGGGATATCCTTGACCCGCAAGCAGACTATCAACACTGACACTTAGGTGATGAAGAAGGCTGAGTGGTAGTGACTGCATCTTCTAATACCTCAGTCTTTTCTTAAGTGGCTAGGCTGGTCTATGCAAGCTAGAGAATTAGACCAGGTGGAGTATGTGTGACATCTGGGAGCTACTAAATTTTCTCTCATATTTTCAGGTGTATGTATACAAAGAGACCTGAGAATGGTTCTTGAATCCTTTAAACTGTGCAAGGTGAATATATCAAAAAGTTACAGGCCATCAAAAGGAAGGTCTTCTCCAGTAGTCTGGATGACTTTAAAAAATCCTGACAGCTGCAGCCAAGACACTTGATACATAACAGCAAAACCAGAGATGGCATGCATAACAGTGTCATCTCTGTCTAGGGAGACTTTGAACAAAATTCTTGCTAAAGTCTGATCCTCAGTTACAATCAGTGTTTCCTCTAAGCTGTATGGCAGCACAGCTTCATAGGTGATTAATCAGCATGGCCCAGTCAGTTAGCTCAGTGCATGGTGCCCTGAGCCTCTGACTAGGTGGGGCTGATTAATCACCTGTGACGCTGTACTGCCACGCAGCTTAGAGGGAACACTGAATGCAATGCCTCGAAACTGGCATTGTAATTGGTGCGATAAATCTATGCTACTAGAGCCTGATAATTTTCTATTTTAAACTAGAGTGTTGTAGAAGAAAAGCTCTTATGCTCAAAGAGGTTAAGGTTTTATTTTTTGGTCTTTTATCACATTGAGCAGACAATTTTATGGTGTTGTCTATCATGTCCACAATTAAAGAGGTTTTTTGTCTTCCACTGGATTCTCTCTCCAATTTGTCCATATCCTTTCTGCAGTGGCGAGGGAGGGGCACAAAACTAGACACAATACTCTAGATGTGGCCTCACTAGTGCCAAATAGAGGGAAATAATCACTTCCTTCAATCTGCTAGCAATGTTCCTACTAATGAAGCCCAATATGCCATTAGGCTTGGTGGCAATCAAGGCACACTGTTGATTTCTGGTCCACCCCAGATCCTTTTCTGCAGATCTGTGCTTAGCTAGTTGGTACACAGCCTATAAAAATGCATGGGATTCTTCCATCCTAAATGCCAAACTCTGCACTTGTCTTTGTTGAACCTCATCCGATTTCTTTTGGCCCAATCTTCTAGGTCACTTTGGACCGTATCCCTGCTCTGCAGTATATCTCCCTCTTGCCTCAGCCAACAGTGTCACCCATGAATTTGATGAAGGTGCAATCCGTGTTATCATCCAGATCATTAATGAAAATGTTGAACAAAATCAGCCCTACAATCAGCTACTGGGACACTCCACTTGAGACTGGCTGCCAACTAGACAACAAACTGTTGATCAATACTCACTGAATCTGATGATCTAGCTAACTTTCGATTCATCTTATAGCACATTCATATTTCTTGAACTTGCTGGCAAGAATACTGTGGGAAACTGTATTAAAAGCTTTGCTAAAGTGAAGGTTATAACATGTCCACAGCTTTCTCCATATCCACAGAGCCGTTATCTTATCATAGAAGGCAAACAAATTGGTCATGCATGACTTGCCCTTGGTGAATCCATATTGACTGTTCCTGATCACCTTCCTCTCCTCTTCCAGTGCTTCAAAATGGATTGCTTTTAGGGCTGTCAACTGACATGCGTTAACGCAAAAAAAAGTCAATTGACATTTTTTTCACACAGTAAAGCTGCACTGCCCCTTTGAAGTGCAGCTCCAGCACTTCAAAGGGGCAGCACAAGCAGAGCCAGGGATCAGCAGGAATCCCCAGCTGATCCCCAGCTCCGCTATTGCAAAGCCCCTTTGAAGCGCCGGAGTGCACTTCAAAGGGGCTTTGCAACGCAGAGCCGGGGATCAGCTAGGCACTCCAGTGGATCCCCGACTCCGCTTGTGCTGCCCCTTTAAAATGCCATTTTGGCACTTCAAAGGGGCAGCGCATTAGGAGCTGGGGATTAGCTGGGGACTCCAGCCAATCTGCAGCTCCACAGTTGCAAAGCCCCTTTAAACACTGGAGTGGCACTTCAAAGAGACTTTGCAATGTGGAGCCGGGGATTGGCTGGGGACTCCAGCTGATCCCGGGATCCATGCAGCACTGCCCCCTTGAAATGCTGCTGCGGCGTTTCAAAGGGAAGGTGCACGTGATTAAACGTGATTAAATTTTTTAATTGCTTGACAGCCCTAATTCCTTTATAACTCACTGAGATGAGTCTGTAGTTCCCCAGATTCTCCTTCTTCCCTTTTTAAAAGATGGACACTACATTTGCCTTTTTTCAATCATCTGGAACCTCCCTCAACTGCCATGAGTTTTCAAAGATAATGGGCAATGTCTCGGTGCTCATGCTAGCCAACTCTCTCAGCACTCCTGGATGCATTGCATCTGGCTTCATGGATTTATGCATGTCCAACTTCTCTGAATAATCCTTAAGTTGTTCTTTCATCTCTGAGAGCAACTCATCTCCTCCTTTTACTGTGCAGCATTCTGGGACCTGACCTTGTCTGTAAAGACTGAGGCAAAAAACCCTATTAAATATTGGAAGCAGTTTATTGGTAGAGATATAATCACTGTGGAGATGGATGGGCCTGAGGGGAGGGTGACTCTAGTGCTAGAAAGGCCCAGGATACAGCTACAACTCCGTATCTCGATGGTGAGAGGCACTCTCTTTCCTGATCATTGGTATCAGCAGTGTGATCTTTCCCAGTGACGGAGGGTCTTGTGTTCTGTGGAGTGCCAATGGATTGGTGCACAGAGCCTCTGGGTTCCACTGTTTGTGTGTCTTTCTCTCATGCTGTGGGACTTAGAATGTTCTCTGTCTCCTCTAGCCAAGTGGGTGAAAAGAGAGTCCATCTTCTTTGATTGGGATGAAGACTTAGTCCCATGCTTATAGGAGTGCTTCCTTATCCCCATACTAGGGTTCTCGGGGTCATACTGGGTATGTCTAAACTACATACCTTTTTCGATAAAGGGATGTAAATTAGACATATTGAAATTGTAAATGAAGCCGAGATTTGAATTTCCCACGCTTCATTTGCATAATGGCAGCCGAGGCTTTTTTTCTAAAAAGCTGCTTTTAGAAAAAAACCCGCGTTCAAGACGGGGATCTTTCGACAGAAATGCCCTGTTTTGAAAGATCCTGTAACCCTCAGTTTACAGGATCTTTCGAAACGGGGCATTTCTGTCGAAAGATCCCCATCTTGACCGCGTTTTTTTTTCGAAAAGCGGAAATTCAAATCCCGGCTTCATTTACAATTTCGATATGTCTAATTTACATCCCTTTATCGAAAAAGGGATGTAGTTTAGATATACCCTTAGCCTGCACCAGAATCAGGTATAGTAGTGGAAGGAGCACTCCTTGCTGAATCAGACTGATGTACAGGAGTGGAGGCAAGAGGGAAAGAGGGTTTTCCAGGGCTGCATCTGAGTGCAATCTCATGGCAAGACATTCCATGAGATGTTTCTGGAAGCAAAGCATCTGGTCAAGTGTGGCTGGAGAAGAATTGGAAAATACTGCACCTTGATAAAATGCGATCTTTTCCCTGACAGTATGGGCAGTACTGATGACTATTGCTGACAGAGAAGAGTTGTGGGCAGGAAATACAGAGTGTGATCAGGCTCCTGGGTACAGTCTGGTAACCGTACATTGGGAAGAGGGGAAGAAAACCCAAATCTATAAAAAAACTGAAACTGATAACTATTAAAACAAAGAAAACAAAACAGGTAAAACTACCATAAAACTTGTTAAAATACATACAACTGTCATTTTTAGAAGTACTTTAGAGATGAGGACAGAGTTCTGATCCAGGCCATGTGGTGCTGAGGAGGAGCTAAAAATTCGGTCAGTCTGTCCTACCCTTTATCTTCTTGAATGGAAGCACAGAGCAAACTAGGGTCCATGCCTGGACCGACAGACACTATTTTCAAATTTTCCAACTCTGGACACATGGTGTGCTTGTGTGAACCTCTGTGGAATGCAACAGGGACCATCACTCAAAGAAGAATAAGAATTTATAAATGAAAACAAGTGACCATGATCACCACATGCAGTGCTCTGAAGTCCTTTTCACACTGAATTAATTTTTTGAAAAGTATTATGTTACAGTTATAATTACAAAAAGAAACAACATTCTACACACGTTTCATGGTGACTTATTTTGTTCAGATGTTTATTTTACTTTTCTCTATCTGAATTTATCAGAATTGTTTCAATAATTGCCTCTAGACACACTTGAAATATTGTAAAGCATTTTAACACTGGGATATTTTCAGTATTAAGAAAAATTATTTCTACATATTCTATTTAACATATTAAAGCATTAAAGCGGGGTGGACAATAATTTTTGATGGGGGGGGCCACTCCAAGATTTTTGTAAGCGGTAATGGCCACACTTTTCTAAGAGGGGTGTGTGGGGTCTGAGACAGAGGTTGGGTGCAGAAGGGAGCTTGGGATAGGGGATGAGGTACAAGAGAGGGCGTGGAGTCTGAGAGGGAGTTTGGATGAAGGAGGGGTTTTGCAGTGCACAAAACTTCCTCCTACCCCCAGTGTAGAGAAGCAGATGGAACAGCCTGCTACCCTGAGCCCTGGGGTTGCTCCCTGCCTGTGGGTCCAGTGGGGTGGGCTGTGGGCCAGACTGAAAGGGTTGGCTGTCCGTGTCTAGCCCCTGGGCTGTATCTTGCCCACCCCTGCATTAAATGGAATCAGATATACATTTTCAATTAAATAATAACAGCAAAAAGTGAAGACTGATTTTAGAAAAATTTATGCTGCTTTTGAGATTAGCCACACCTTTCTAAACCTTTAGGGCAGATGTTTGAGCAGTTACATTTATTTGAAAATAATAAAACAAGCCAGTACAGAACGGACCACAAAAGTGTTTGTATTAAAAATTTCTCTTGCAGCTGTTGCCATTGTGGAAAGCTAATTATTTACAACGTTAACAAGCCCAAACTCCAGGCTTGGTGGGTTAAAAAAAACAAAAAAACCCCCAAACACCCCACTTTCAGCTATTATGCTTTCAAACTATACATGAGAACGTCACCTCAATCTATTCCCTTCTTTTTTCATAAAAGGGCAAAAACAGCATAAAGAGACCCTATAAGCCCTGAATATGGCCAGGGAGATTTCCTCTGGATATCAAGCTGAGTAATACAGCGGTAAACCTGCCTGCTAAGGATTCCTTTGCAAGCCGCAGTGAAAGATGTGTGCTGACAGAGATTTGGGGCAATGCTGTGGTTTGTAGGGTATAATTAAGGTTGTCTAAATTATGCTGGGGATCTGGCCAGACCATGGAGCAACCCAGGATCAGAAGTGTACAAGGTAGCTTAAAGTCACCATATGCCTCCACTACCCCTGGGCTGTGGGTTTTGTGCTGAGCCTCAGACACAGCGTAAGAGCACAGGATTTTAAAATGTCTTAAAACAATAGGCTGAGACTTTCAAAGGAGCCTAGGGAAGGCAGATACTCAAATGGCAATGAAATTCAAGCTGCCTAACTACCCTGAATTGTTTTGAAAAAACCCTAACTTTACTTATTACATTATTGACAATTAAAATTTAACAAAAATATTATTTGTAATTCAGGCTGGATCTATTTTAAAACCCAGTCATACTGAAATTTGATGCAGTAGATTTTAATTACATTTATTTCACAGGAGCTGTATGATTAAATCCTGCATACTAAGAATTAGTAAATGTGTCAGATAAACATTTCATAAATAAACAGCATAATACTAGATTGTGCTACTTGGAACAAAAAATATTTAATAATATTCTTACACAGATTGATTTCAGAGGAAATATATGTAAATAAATGTTTCCTGAATTACTCAGAGATCAAAGCCTTAAAAGTCACCTCAATATTCCAATAGCAGAAATTGTACCAAATGTTGCTGGAGTAAACTTGATTTAAATATTTAAAAAAGTGATATTCTTACTATTTGAAGCATATACACATTATCATGATCCAAGTGTTTAGCTATATTTCATAACTGGGCAGTAATATCCCTGGTAGTAATAAATAATTCTTTAAAACTTTAACTGTAAATAAACTCAATCCCTAAAAGACTATACTGTATTTTTTTTTAAAGTAGATGTTTGACAAAGGTGTTCACAAATTTTGCACACAATTATTTATTTTTATTAAGATACAAAGAACATACCTCTGAGGGTGCCTGCACTGAATTTATGTAATAGATAAGAAACAATCGCATCTTGTCTTCCGGAGAGCCTGCTGTGGAGGAAAAAAGAAAGAGTTCCTTCTTTACAAATGAAGTTATGAACTACATTAATAATATCCTGTATTTTATATACCGAATCCATCTTGCAGAGCAATTAGCAGCCTGCTGCTTAAAGGAGCTGCAAATGCTCTGTAGTAAGGGTATCCGCTAGGTGTGCCAGATTCAGCCCGAAGTGCTTGGCAGGCCAGATCCGGCCCACTAGCCACCTCTTGCCATACCGCTCTATAATAAATAATATACATTTCATATAGACTGGAAATAGTACTACAGCACATTTATAGAAGTAAAAACAAATTTTAAAAGCGTCACAAATTTGCTGGTAGGTTAACTACCAATTATGTATAAGTATGTGCAAATTCTGAAGACCACTGCAGTTTTCTCTGGGAAAAATTACTGAGACTATGGAAGTTGACAATAAAACACCCCCTGGATAATACCTTTATGGATACATTGTTATCAATTGCACTCAAATGCAAGTCTTTGAGGGGGAAAATAAAAGATACATGGTACAAACTCCTTCCTTCCACTACGTTTGTCAGTCATTGGTATTTCATTTCAAGCTACCTGTAAACTTAATGCACATTGGATTCAAGTCTTAGCATCTGCATCACCTCCACATTCTTGTGCATATATTCTCTTCTGAAATCACACATCTAGCATTTATTAGCATAAGTTATTTATGTGCATAAATATGATTATTTTTCAAGTACAGTTTAGGAATCCCCATCAGTGACCGGACCTCAATTGTACGAGACACTGTACAAACACACAGCAAAAAGTTCCTGCTCCAAAGAGTTTACAATCTATAGATAAGACATGACAACATGTGAATATGGACAGATAAGGGATAATAGGAATAGATTATAGCTTAATTTCTTTATCTCAGCAAGTTAAAGCATGGCAAAGTGCTTTATAGAAAGACACATTACTGGTGCTCATTATCAAAATGTAGCTCCAAAATGTCTCTGATTCCAACACCCCCTCCCCCTGGTGACCCTCTAATAGTGCTGGTATCTGGCTGCTCAAAATCAGCAATCAGGTGATCCATCTCTATGCTCCACTCCGGGGCAAACTTTTCACTCTTAACTCTCACAATTATGATGTAATGCACAGAAGGATGCTTTGGAAATGAGTCTGTTTTCCTCGTTTAAGGTCTAATTTACCATAAAGGCAGCACCAGCATGTTTTTAATCTGCCATTTGACATTCATTCTCCAGCAGATCATCCTATTGGTGAAGTGTGTTTTGCTGCTGTCCAGGCTTCATGAGCCATGGGAGTAAAGGGTTTCCCAGGATCACTATGGGCATTTCAACATCCCCGCATTAGAATCTTCATGGTCCAGAAAGAAAGTCCCTGTTTGGATCTTTCCAAACAGAAGATGTGTAGATTCCTGAAGAGGTGTATGTCATGCACTTACCCAGACTACTCTCCATTTACATCAGTAGAACACCCATGGTGATCTACAAGCACTTGCAGTACCATAAAGTGGTACCCTTTTCTATTGATGTATTCTGTCGCAAGATGGTATGGGGCCAAAACTGGGATATGTATGCCATTTGACACTCTGCTGCAATTAGAGAATCCCACTGATGCAAAGCCATCCACTATTTCATATACACATTACCAAGAGTCATAGTCCTTTGTAACAGAATGCAATCAATGGCTTTGCACACTTGCATTAACACTGCCCCAATGGTGGACTTCCTAACTCCAAACTGATTTGTGACTGACCAGTTAGCAGTCTGGAATTGCCAGCTTCTCCAGTGTTTCTCCACGTGTGACCTCCATGTGTTTCTTCACTGTGAAGGCAATTGTCATGTGGCGTCCTTGCATCACAGTGCTGGGACGAGCTTCAAACACAGTTTCTGGAAGGTGTCTTTCCCTATCCAAAAGTATTGCTGTCACTGCTCGTCATCCCAATCCTACATAACAATGTAATCCCACCACTTACTGCTTGTTTCCTGAGCCCAAAATCATCAGTCCACTGTCTGTAGTTGCTCTGTAAATGCTAAAAGTTATCTGGTGGTGTTTCTTGTCCATGGCATACAGCTGGCAACTCTGATCCTGTTCATACTGGAAGTTCATGATATACTGCATGACCATCCACAATGTGTTCATAACTATGACCACAATAGGAGAGTGCAATGTGGGATTCATTTTTTCAGACAGAGGTGGCAGGCACATGTAAGCAGTAGTTGAAAAATATAATGAAATGCTGATGGAACATACTGGAATGATCGAATGGATAAAACTGTATCATGAGAGGTTAAGCACACATCATAATACACTGCAATCCACTCTGCCTTCCCACAACTCCTAGGGTACATCTAGACTACATTCTTTTTTCGAAAGAAGATATGCAAATTAGCACCAAATTTGCATATCTTCTTCCGATCGCTTTTTTGAAAGTGTTTTTTCCTAAAGTGAAAGCAGTTTAGACAGGTTTTTTTTGAAAGAACCCCCCTTTTTTGAAAGAACCCTGTATGCCTCATTTTTTAAGGAAGAAGGTTCTTTCGAAAAAGGAGGGTTCTTTGGAAACCCCCCCATCTAAACTGCTTTCACTTTCGAAAAAAACGTTTTTGAAAAAGCGATTGGAAGAAGATATGCAGATTAGTGCAGAATTTGCACATCTCCTTTCGAAAAAAGAATGTAGTCTAGATGTACCCCTACCTACAGAAGGATGGTTAGTAGCCCAACGTAATAGCTACCCACAGTGCATTGTTCTCCCCGTTGATGTTAGAGCACCAACTGTGGATGTGTTCTGCCAACATTCATAAGTGATGCAATTATACTGGTTTTTGATCACTCGTCAAACTTGCGTTGCCTGTGTGGTGTAGACAAGGCTTTAGTCTCATTAGCTTTCCCTGACCCAATGACTATTCATTATCATTAATCCTGGTAATGCATATTAATTCATGATTACACTAAATAAACCAACAGGCTAAGATGGAGTGAGAATTCCTCTTTAGCTATAGCATTCACCTTAGATTTGGGACATCCAAGTTAAAGTACCTGCTCCAATTATTATTTATACAAAATATAACTGCTCCAGTAGGACAGACTGAGAAAGACTCACATCAGAATAGCCCACTTCATAAAGCATTACTGCAATGTGATACACCACCTCTTTCTACTGCTGTTTTCTTTTTGAGTTTAGTTCCTTCCTTACCAAGTGCTAAATTGCAGACTTCAAAAGAAGCTTTTGCTGAAGCACTACAGGTTGAACCTCTCTAGTCCAGCACACTCTGATCTGGCAACATCCATGGCCCAGCATGAGTTTAGTTTCAGTTCATTTTTCATGGGTGTGAACAAGTTTCCTGTAGTCCCATAAAATTTGTTTACAGATACCAAGTTCTGGCTCCCAGTGTTCTGTGTTGATATTTAGCTCTAATTTACCCCAAATATAGAAGTGTTGGTAATGCTGCTAGACAATGTTGACCTCCTGGGGTCTGATAAATTCTCTGGTTTGAACCGGTGAGGTCCCAATGTTGCTGGACTAGAAAGGTTCAACCTGTACTCTCTCACCAGTTACCACTTTATAGTCCATAACTCGACTCCACTGAGATTTCCTCACTAACCCCTTAGCAATCTAGCTTCTCTTTGCACTAGGGATGTTAAATATCGGCTAATTGAATAATCGATTAACCTCATGAATTCTTATCAGTTAGTCGGCTATTCTATAATCCCAAGGCAGCCCCTGTCTGCGGGGGAGGAGTCTGAGCTCCCAGACGTGGCACGAGCCGAAAGTGAGCCAGGCTGACTGCCCGCCTGGCTCCTAATACACTTTAAGTGCAAAGCAGAAGTGGGGGTAGGTCCTGGGCGCAGTGCAAGATGGGACTGAGCTGGGCTGCTGGCCAGCTTGCTCAAAAATTTACTGGCAAGTGGTGGGGGGGAAATGCATGTAGTCTATAGCATTAACCTATAAGCTTTTGCTTATCGGTTAATCGACTACATTATTACATCCCTACTTTGCACCAATGATGTACATAACCAAATGTTTCCCTTGTGGAAGCATTTACTGGTTATCATCCATTGGCTGGCAATATACATATGTATACACATCTAGGAGCACTTTCTCTTCCTCATTCACAGTGCCTAAGTTGCATTTTCCTGAACACATTTCATTTTTTTGGCTATGCAGGACACTGCTTTCCACCTCACTTTGCTCTAACCACTAGTTCCCAACCTTTTAGAGGACAGTTCAGATTCAGCTGCCAAGCTTGAGGAAGGCAAACTTTTGTCATGGGGTGAGATGTCCTCTCACTGTTAGCAGTAGTTGCTGGTAGGCATACAGCCCAGACTCACCCCTCCTTATCACTAGTATCTTACTTATGTCCTTGGACAACTTGATAAAAAGAAAAAAAACCCCGAAAAACAAAAAAACAAACAAACAAAAAACCCCTAATGCTTGCACTGCCCTAGTCACCTTGCACCAGACCTATATAATGTGTCAGTTGGCATGTCTAACAGTGTAAGACCACCTTTTTTCAGTTGAACTTAGGGCTTCACTATGCTACAAAGTTAAGTGAACATAAGGCAGCTTATGTAGACCTAACTACAGATGTGTACATAGGGCAATGCTAGTCTAATGCTCCTGCTACGCTGACATAATAAAAATAAATCTTGATGAGAGGCATAGAGCTTATGGTGATGTAGTCAGAAAGACACAGAATCAGGGTAAACATTGCATTGCTTATATCATCCTAAGTAGCCTCCACAATGCACCGTGATCACTCTGTTCACCATTTTGATCCCTGCTGCCCTCCAGTCAAGTACCCAGGCATATACCCCTCCCCTTTTATAGCTCAAGAAAATTTTGAAATTGCTCTGTCTGGTATGGAGAGCTCACATAGCAAATGTGCTTCTTCCTGGAGTACACAGGAGGTGCTGGATCTCCTACATCTGTGGGGTGATGAGGCTGTGGGTCTGTGGCTAGAAATGAATAAATTCCCTAGCTGTTGTAAAAACCTCTTCTCATTACACATCTAGTGTATTGTATATGCACTTGAGTAATCTGACTGATCATAATGTGCTATAGAAATTTACTCAATGAATGGGCCTACTTGATTCGTTATCAGAACTCAAAGAAAGTTAGTTAATACCAAATTCAGATTTGCAGTACTTACCATCAGGGTCAGAAATCATGTCCAAGAGAGATTTATCAAGAGTGGACTTGCTCATTATTTTTTCCTCATACTCAAAATACACATCCAGTTTCCGTGCCTGTTCAAGAATAAGTGTTAAAAATAAAATGATTAAATTGTGAATATATACTTCTCTATTTTAACAGATAGATTAATTGATTAAAGCTACTTTCACATTATTCACTTTTCCTACTTGGTGAAGGAAAAAAAAAATCAGTCAATCAGTGATTGAAACACAAAAATACTCCTGTGCCACCTTAGTGAAGAAAATGAACCAATCCTCCCAATAATCTTGTTTAGTATCAGTATTGCTCCTTTGAACCAATATATTAGGGTACAGAACACAAAAACTTAAAAATAACCAAAAACTAATGGGTTGGGCAAAATCCAGACAAACTTAAGCTGGACAATAGGCTGCACTATTTAATATACAGTTATTTATGGTGCTGTATCACAATCACCTCAAACAAATCTATCAGAATGTTGCAATATAGCATTGTGAAAGATTAGGTTAACCCACAGCACACTTTAAATGAGTCTGTCAACAAAGCAGTTATCTAATGTGCTATCCACAGGCCTGCCAAAGGGGGGTGGGAGGGAGAAGGCAATTGCCCAGGCAATTTAAAAGAACCTGGAGGCCCTGGCTGTTCCCACTGGCAGTGCAGTAGGAGTAAGGCAGGCTTTCTGCCCACCCTCGCTCCACACTGCTCCCAGAGTGGCCAACATGTCCCTGCAGCCCTGTGGGGGGAGGTCTCTGTGCCCTGCCCTGACTGCTGACTCCACAGCTCCCATAGGCTGAGAACTGTAGCCAATGGGACCTGCGGAGGCAGTGAATACGGGGCCAGCGCAGAGACATCCTGGTCCTCCCACTAGGAACCACAGCGAAAGGCGTGTGCTGGTCACTTTCAGAAGCAGTCAAGGTAAGTGCTGTCCCCCTCTCAGCCCAGAGCCTGAATCCTGCACTCAAACTCTCTCTAAGAGCCCAACCTGTCACCCCCCTGCACTCAAACTTCCTCCCAGAGGCTGCAGTCTCAACCTCCTGTCTCAGTCTGGTGAAAGTGAGTAAGGGTGAGGAAGAGCAAGTGACAGAGGAAGGGCGGGGGGAGGGGGGAGAAAAGGAGAGGGGTGGGGCCTTGGAGAAGGGGTGAGACAGGGCATGGCCTCAGGGAGGTGGCATAGTGGAGGGTGGGGCAAGGGTCTTTGCATTTGTGTCATTAGACAGATGGCAGCCCTACTTAGCAATTCCACGCCCTGCCATCAGCGGACCTGGCTATCCAGATAAACATAGCAAGTCCCTAGACAGAAAATATGAATTCCCAAGAAAAAGTCTGTAGTCTTCCATACAAATCATGAAGGCTAGCATTAAGAAAATTGTGTCACCTGGCCGTATATCAAGACTTCATTAATATTCAGGCACAAGACTTTGAAATAACGTTGTTTGGCTTCATCTGGAAAAGGTGTTTCTCTCTGTTCCAACACCAAGTCTTTATATAACCACTAGGGCAAATTCTGGTTATCCTTTCTTAGGAGAAACCATGCACCCACCACTTGCACTGAGCAATGCTAGTGTCCCATGGATAAAATTGTATGTTTTGTGATCATGTAATTCAAGAAAATATCACATGTTAAGAATGAATAGGAAACCATACAACTAGCATTTTGAAAATTGAAAATGTATCTTCTGAGCTATGCTGTGTATTTTTAAAATGGAAATGTTTGAATCAGTCCCATCACTACAGAGAGAAGGGTAGGCTGCACCATCTTCTGCCACTTTTCTCTGGAGCCCTACTGTCAATCCACACACAAACTTCCCCATTGAAATTAACATGTAAAAATAGATATCATCATATGACCTCATATTAACGCAATTAATAAAGTATCTTCTTTGATAAGGGCTGAGAGTTTTCAAATGGCAATTTAATACTTTCTAGTATTCAGAATGAACATTTTATTCTTAATGTTATTAACTTTAGGCTATCTTCCTTAAGTCTCCAGCCTCTAAAATGCAAAAATAATGAAAGCAAAACAAGTCTTCATTTGTTCAGAGCTTCAGCAATAAATATTTGCCAGTCTACTTTGTGAAGCACTGATGCATTCTTTCCAACTTTACACTAAACACTCAGATGCTCCAGAAAACTGCCAAGACATCAGAGCAGGTGATTAATTTCTGGTTTCCTCTTGGTGTGTTTTAGAAAATGATCCAAGGCAATGGGGAAAGCAGCTGTAATCATGAACACAAAATATCATAAAAATTAAACTCATGAAGTATACTAGCAAACAAAATGTGAGCTATACATGTCTGACAGTATAATTATTCAGAGGAGTTTTCAAACTGATTTTCATTAAATAAATATTTATAGTAGATTGAAGCTGAAACAAATTCTGTCTCCTGCATCTTATTTTGATTAGGTTTAAGATATTTAAACTTAACACAGACATTTATCACTGCCAGAGGAGAGCAAGGAAACGGCTCCAACTGGATCTAACAAAAAGGACACACAGAAAGAAGTTTCATCAGCAGATTGATGATATTGCATGTCATGATATTATTTCATGAATATCTCCAGCAGCTGCGCATACAAAAGGCAGTAAAAAACTTGAGATTCTTGAAACCTCATACCTGAGAACCCTTTAAGAGGAAAATAAGTCATCTACCATCATTCTCTGGGAGCTTACCAACAGGGGAGAGAGGGACCATCCTATGGTAAGTCCTTCTACTCCAAAGAAATTACACGAATCAATAGCACATAACACAGAATTAGCAAAAACATGTGACTTCTGTCCACTGCCATGAGGAGAGAATCAACTGAGACTAATGTTATTTCCATTCTACATCCTTCTCTGAAAGCTGGTTGATTTCCAAAGAAACAGAAGATGTAAAATGCTGTTGGAACTGGCTTGCCACCACCTTCTCAATTATCCTTCTAATAAAAGGGAAGTTTCTGACAAGACAATCATATGAAAAGTCAACAGTGCAAACTATCATTTTCTATGGAACTACTGTACTGCTTTTCAATTATTGAGTATGAAGGCTGGCATGCAAGACTCCACGCCAGTTTTTGCAAGAAAACATAATAGAGGTCAGCCGGTTAGTTGAACCAAATTCAAAGAAACATTAAAAAAAAATCAACCTAGCAAAAACTGTAATTCATTTATAGATATAATATTTAATATAACTTGAATATCAACTTTCACTCAATGTTAGTACAGGGAGTCCCCACTATAAATCCCCATAGCATACATATGTTTTGCACTGAAGTTGTTGACACTTGTGGCAACTGATGCGTTTATAAGTCCTCCCATTCCCTGCTCTTAAGTCTCGCAAAAAACCAAAAAAGCCCAATCTCCCACCAATTTGCGCAAATGAAAGTAAGCTGTAGGAAAAAAATTCCCCACTTTAAGTTATTTCGCTATAAATCCAAGTTTTTTGGAACGTATTTTGGACTTATAGCGAGGACGGCCTGTAGAAGTTAGCCTCAAACCACTTTACCCCTTGTGAGGCAGGTAAGTGTATGAGATGACATTTTCTGAAGTGCCTAAGAAACATGGTACCTTACTGACTTTAATTGGCCCAGGCAGATGTCATAGGATTAGGAACCAAGTGATTCAGTCAACTAGTCTATGGCAGAAACAGGACTAAAACCAGTCTCCTGAAGCGTTGGTCCACACCTTAACCACCTTTATCACCACCTCCCTATAGGCCAGTTCATCATATAGTTACGAACTTCTTTCATATCAGCACTTTTGGATAAAACAAACACATAATATACATTTTTTTGAGAAAATTAATTAATTAATGACCTAATCTTAGGGGCTAACTAAAGCATAGCAAATACATGCTTTAAAATACAGCCAGTCCCCGACTTACGAACGAGTTACGTTCCAAGCACTTGGTCGTAACTCGATGTGTTCGTAAGTCGGACCCCATTCATTTCAATGGGACCGCGCTGTTTGTAAGCGCGGATTGCCGTTCGTAAATCGGGGCCGCACTTAATGGGAGGCTGGTCGTAAGTGCGGTTGGTCATATGTTGATGCGTTTGTAAGTCAGGGACCGGCTGTATCATTTGTACATGCTTCTTCCCACATTAAAATTTCAACCCTAGAACTTACCCATCACAGATAAATGAACTAAATCCATGAGCAATTCTGACTCAAGATTGCCATAATACATTTCTTTTACCCTTTTGTGCAAACACATTGAAATTAACGTTCCTCTCACTGTTACATCTTGCAAGACCAAACAATGTCATACAACATGCAACTCTTTCCAAGGTATTATTTTTTAAAAGACATGTCATTCTGGTGTGTTTTTCCTGTTTTATGTAAAGTAAATCATATAATGGTTTAACAGAGATAAGATGACTTATAAAGGAGTTCTATATTTTTATAAGTGGTGATACCTTTATATGCTCCAAAACAGCAGTTGCAACATTTGTATGAAGATCAATGAGCCTTTTCTTTTCAAGTAATTCGGGAAGAGAACTGAAAAAATTAAATATAAATTAACCTGTTGAGTTGCATATTCTAGTAGAATTCCATATTCATTATAATAAATGTATAAGTTATGAGAAACAATGGTGAAGATTACAAACTGAAAAACAAAGGAGTCAGAAAATACAAGAGTTAAGGTTCTCTTATATCAAAGAATCCTGTGGCACCTTGATCTAACAGATTTATTAGGGCTTTTGTGAGTAAAACCCACTTCATCAGATGAATTAGAGTAGAAGTTACAGAAGCAGGGTTATATATAAGGAAGAAGTTGCTTGTTTTAATGAAGCTAATCAAGTCAGGATAGAAGTGGGTCATTCAAAGCACTTGGTGTGGAGATGTGAATATCCAGAGAGGGGAAACTGCCTTTGTAATGAATTAAGCAGTTGAGATAACCACTTCTCACAGAAACATTTACAATATATTAAATGTTGGTAATTTAAATAGTTGTTGTTTAGTGATAGAAATCAACTAATGTATTATATGGTACAGGCAAAGTAATACAGCTAAATATAAATGTACTGTATACATCTAGGAACAAAGAATGTTCCTTAGTAGACCATACAAACAAGATGGGGGAACACTAGTCCAGGAAATTAGGTTACTCTGAAAAAGGGGATTTTTTGGGGCAAGATAATCAGCCAAACATGAACATGATGGTATGACAAAAAGGGCTAAAATGATCTTGGATGCATAACCAGGAATAGCTCAAGTAGGACTAAAGAGATCATATCACCTCTGTATTTGGCACTGCTAGTTCTGTATCTAGTTCTGGTGTATACAATTCAAGGAGGACTGATTAGAAACACTGTACTGGTGACTCACAGCCCTGTTGAAGGTGCCAGGCACTGGAATCTGAATAATCACTTAATTAAAGAGATAGCCAGTAGAGATCAGGATCTAATTATCAATAGGAAGTGGGAAGACTGTGTAGCCTCACCGCAAGCATAAATTTAGAGGTCTCCACAGGAGCCCATTCTTGAACTGAGAGCACATGAGAGCGCAGAAGCAATTGAGTGAGATGTCAACACAAGGAGAGTTTGGCTTCAAAGAGACAAGACCAAGGAATAACAATCAGAAAGGCACTGAGTCCCCCAAAAAACTAACTTACAGAAGAAACACAAACCCCGCCCCCCCACCTAACAAACATACCCTAAATGTAGGCTACATTAAAAAAAGCCACAAGAATTCCCTTCCTCTCTCAAACACCATAAGTATATTAGCAGCAGAGCAGAAGCCCCAATTTATCATGCTGAGTGCAACATGTATGAATACCTGTCTTGGAGGCAAGTGATGAACGTATGTGCGGTGCAAGCAGTTCACAGCACACAGAGTACAAGCTCATGATCCCAGAATGGCAGAACTGAAGGAGCAATGAGACAGTGGGATACCCAGAAAAGACAAAGTACAGTGGTCCCACTTCCAGTTCAACAATCCCTATTCTCTTATGGAGGAGGAAAGTCTTGGGGCAGGAGACCATCAAGCTGGAGCAGAAGGAAACAATCCCATATCTGAGATCCATATTCCAGATGTAATGATATCCTCTGGCACTGAAGAGATCCCTCTGGGGGAAGGGTCTCTACTTATTAAGAAGAGACAGGCAACAGTAGGAGAGATCTGATTACTAGAATCACAATTAGTTGGGTTTATGTTGACCATGAGAACCGCACAATGAATTGCCAGCTAGATGCAAAAATAGCGGCTCTCATGAGACACTGAGACAGCCATATAGGTAGCACTGGGCAGGAACTGCTGCATGTCACTATCAATGACTTGGGAAAGATAGGAGAGAGGTACTAGATACTGTAGTTAGGGTGCTAGGTAAGACATCAAAGTTCAGGACCACCACAGTAGCATTTTCTGAATTGCTTTCATTTCCACAAGCAGGGCCAATAAGACAGGCTGGACTGCAAAATCTCAATGCATGGGTGAGATGATGGTGCAACGAGGAGGGAGTTAGGTTTATTAAGAACTGTGGAACCTTTTGGGGAAGAAGTAGCCTAAACAGGAGGGACTGGCTCCACATAAATCAAAATGGAACCAGACTGCTGGTATATAAAATTAAAAAAGCTTGTAGTAGATTTTTTACACCAAGAGCTGGGAGAGAGCTGAAAAGTGAAGAGAAGCATACTGCTCAGGCAGATATCCCTCAGGGATTTTCAATGAGGAATTCTATATCCTGTTGCACCCCTCTCCTCCACCTTACATGGCTGTACTCTCTTGAGTTGCCGGGGTCACGGACAGGTGCTTCTCACCTAATCCCAGGCTGCTGTGATGAGAGAGGGCTGGGGTTGTCCTCTCTCTCCAAGGCAGCTTGCATACTGAACCTCTCTTCTCTATGCCCACCCCAGAGCAATGATTTAAATGAAGAAAAACAAAACTTATTTGAGTTAAAGACCTGAGCAAAATCAGATAAATCTTCTAGTGGGTCCCATAATTGTATATGCATAATTGGTATTACATTTACTTTGCATTTGTCAACATTCAATTTCATCTGCCATTTTATTGCCCACTCAGCAATTTTGTGAGATTCCTTTGTAACTCTTTGTGTCAGGTTTGGACTTAACTATCTTGCGTACTTTTGCACTGTCTGCAAACTTTGCTACTTCACGGTTTATCCTTTTTCCAGATCTCTTATGAATATGTTGAACAGCAACGAACCCAGTACAGATCCATAGGGAACAGCACTATTTGCCTGTCTACATTCCGAAAACTAGCCCATTATTCCTGTCCATTTTTTTCCTTCTCTTTAAACCAGTCACTAATCCTTGACAGGATTCCCTCTCATCCCCTGACTGATTGCTTTGTTTAAAAATCTTTGGTGAGGGACCTTGTCAAATTTAATATTTTTGCAATTTCATATTTGAGTTCCCTCAAAACTCTTGGATCTCCCTGAGCATCTAAGTACCTGTTACTGGGGGTAACTTCATACTTAAATGGAATTCCTAGTGATTAATCTTATTATTTTGCCAATAGTTGTTAAAACTACAACAACTGTTAATTACACTAACTATTCAAGTATGATAAACTAGCTTAACAACTAGATGTACAGTGTGCAGAGAAAAGTGTGTTGTTCAGTATCAAGCCCATAGGTGATAAAAAGGAAGTTAAGGAACTTAGAGATAGTTGGGCCCACTCTACCCTTATAATCCTTGGGTAGGGGCGTGGCATGTGATGATATCTTAGTCCCAGTGGATTCTACTAGCCAAAAGGATCCAACCTCACACAAATGGACTGCATGGGCTCTGGAAGTGGAATCCTTGCAGACAATCACTGAAAGAAGAACAATTTTCTCCTAAGTTTAATTTCTGAGGTTTTGCCATAGTGAGCAATAAACACATACATTTTTGCATCACATTCTGAAAGGTATGTTGAAAGTTGGTAAAATCATCAGGAGATATTAAAATCAGAACAGCAGAAAACTAACTAATGGAAAGCTATTTTACCTACACTACTAGTGCTTTATAAATTACTTACCTAACAGCTGAAGTTAGCTTAGCTGTATTATCAGAAAGCATACTTATTGCTCCTTCATCCTCCCCTTCAATTCCCTGTAGAAAGAATTTCACAAACGTATAACCATGTATATTCTAGACATATTTATAAATATGGTTAATTTATTTCTTCTCTATTTTCTCACACTGCCAGTGTCTGTAGAATAATAATGCTATTGGGCACATCCACAAAGAACTTATTGGCCAAAACATTTTAATTTATAATTATTAAGTAAAATGTTTCGGAGTTAGAAATACCATATTGTTCAGATGTCATTTGAAATAAAAAGGAAGGTGGGCTTCCTAAAGGCCTTAATCCATTTTAGATAATAATTCAAAGAATTTCACATAAAGCTAACAGAGAACTCTCTCACTGAGTTGGATATGGTGGTACAGAAAGAATATTAGCGAAGTGTTTGGATCAAGGCCAAAGTCTGTCACCACCTTTTGAATTAATTTAGGAAGGGCTATTTTCAACATGTTTGTCTTCAAACCAGATAAAGAGTAAAAGTGCTATGCATTTTTGGAGGGGCTCTTTACCCCATATTACAATTTTTTTTCAAAGTTTCTTTAAAAGCACTGACCTCACAGTGTTTACAACTGATTATTTACAATAGAAGTTCCATAACTCTGAGTCACTGCCTACCTTTATTAACCCACTCTTCTGAGACTCATTAGGAAATGCTGCAATGTTATCACAATAAATTCAGGCACACAATCATGTTTATTATTTACAACAGTGTATTCATTTCAGAGGATGAAATGAAATTTCACAATGGCCTGAAATCTTCCACATGCATTATCATTTATTAATTTAAATGTTCTTAAAACCTGGTTTTAAAGTATATCTTATCTGGCTGTATGTTAAAATGTTTATTTTCCCCCAACTCCATGGCATCCTTTGCCCTATCATCATTTTATATGTGAAGTGCTTCCCTTCTAAGAATGTGTCAGTCCAGCTAGCAAGACATGGCATGAGCTAAAAAGAAGGCAGTGACCTACTAGAATTGGAAGCTCTTTGGGATTTCTGGTCCCTAGGCGGGTTCCAAGCATGGGTGCACATTTTTGCCATGTGCTGGAGCCGGAATTGTTCACAGTAGGGTCCACTGACCTGCTCATGCGTAATGCATCACTGCATGGTGTATCTGAAGCTTTAAGAAGTTGCATGGGTCAATGTTGCTTAAGTTCCCTCTTATCAGGCAGTAGAGGAGCTCAGAGCAAAAGGGGAAGAAGTGCAGCACTGGAATCCAGATAGGAACCATACACCTCAAAGAACTTTCAGTTAGAGCAGTGGTTCTCAAACTTTTTGGCCCGTGGCCCACCTGGCTCAATGCAAACCTTTCTGTGGACCACCAGTTGCTAATGGAAACTTGCCATTAATTACATAATTATGCTCAAGCCATTTTGCTTGTGCTGCAGCTAGGGAGAACAGTTTAATTTAACTAAGAAAAAAGGATATATTAATTTAAGTTATTAAACAGATTATGCGCTTTACGTTTCTCATGTTAGTTTATCAAACTTCATTTTAAATAAAATAAAATATTAATTTATATCCAACACAAAAGGTTTCAATGTTCTATTTATGGAAAGGATGAAGAACCATTTTTGTAGAGAGGCCACTGACCCACAGAAAAATTAGTTGGGGAGCACACAAGTGAAAACAAAAAACCCCTCCAACCCCCCCCCCCATCCTCATTGATATGGCCCCCAACTGAGACCTCACTCCTCTGGCACTCCAGGTCCATGGGGTGAATGGGAGGGACAGGGAGGACAGAGGTTCAGGGCTTCCCATGGGCCGGATTTACTCTTCTGGGGTTCTGAGGTTAGTTAATTTTGTAGATGCCCAACTAGGCTCTGGGGTGGGTATAAAATGAGGGGTTCAGTGTGCAGGACAGGGCTGCCAGTGAGCGGGATGGGGATGCAGGATCTGGGCAGGAGGTGGGGATGAGGGTGCAAGGTCTGAATGGGAGGTAGGGTATAGGAGCAGGCTGGAACTAGTGTGTCTGACCAGGGGGCAGGAGGCAAGAGCAAGGGAAGGTGCAGTATGTGGCCAGGAGGGAGGATTCAAGAGCAGGGTGGGGGTAGGGTGTCTGGCCAGAAGGGAAGGTGCATGAGCGTGCTAGGAGAAGGGTATCTGATGGGGGGGAGGGGAGAGAGGAGAGGGTGCAGGAGCGGGCTGGGGGTTGGATGTCTGGCCGGGGGGAGGGTGCAGGAGAAGGGTTTCTGGCCAGAGGGGAGAGTGCAGGAGCAGGCTGAGGGTGCAGGATCTCAACAGGGGGGCGGTACGGGTACAGGGTGGGGGCACTTACTTGCTTTTGCGCCCTGTACTGTTCCCAGGCATTGTGTCTTAGGCCCGGCCTTCCACTGCTCCCATGAGTCACAACTCTGGCCTATGGGAGCAGTAGGGAAAGTCTCCAGTCTGCGAGCTGCTGTTTCCCCAGCCGGGGGAGGGGGAATAGCAGCACGTGGAGCCGCTTCTAGCTCCACTTCTTGCCCACGAGCCAGATGTGGAGGGGGGACTCGGGGCTTCCCCCCTCAGAGGAAGCCAGCGTTGGCACTCCAGCCAGACAGGGCGCGGAAGGGATGCACGGGTGGAGCAGCAGTATGGGCTCCCTGGCTGTGGGGAGATGGAGGGAGGATGGAAAGGGGGGACTGAGCTTGAGATGCGGACCATCTGGAAGGCAGCAGTGGACCACTAGTGGTCCAAGGACCAGTTTGAGAACTACTGAGTTAGAATAAGTAACCTCCTCTCTCCTTCAAGTGATGGTCCCTATGTGGATTCCAAACATCAGAGAGTAGCAAGCAATACTCAGATAGGAGGTGGGCACAAGAGCTTGGAAGAAGTGCAGAGAACATAGTGGCCCACTCAGCATCCACTGATGTGGTGGGGGCAAAGGCATAATGTTTGGAAAAGGTGTGGACCGAAGCTTATGTGGTCACTGCCAGATGTCCTGCCATGGGACAGAAAGGTGGATGTAACAGCATGAGTCCGCATGGAGTACAGGAGAGCATGTAGCAATCTGTGATGCAACCAGAAATTCATTTGGAGAAGCAGTGTGATGAAAGGGCAACATTCTGCAATAGGGGAAAAAAAACAAGGAGATGTCCAAAAGACATGGGTGTCCAGGAGGTGAGAGGCCAAAGCCCAACAAACATCTATGGTGTGAAAAGCACATTCCTGGGGGAGGCAGCTGGTTTAGGGTAAAAGAAAGGGAGGTAAATATAATGGAGGTGATTTTGGGATGGAGATGTAGGAAGATCTTGTCCTTGTGAAAGACTGTAAAGGGGTGGTCCACCATTCTGGTTACTAGTTCACTGACTTGTCTTACAGAGTTGATGGCCACCAAAAATACTACCTTCATGGAAAGATGCACAAGGAAGCAGATTGTGAGTGGCTCAAATGGCAGTTTGGTGAGGGCTAAGAGGACGAGCTTAAGAACCCAAGGAGGAGTAGGCTTCTGGATGGTGGGAAAGGCACCGAGAAAGCCACAAAGGAAACATAGGTAGTAGGGTGAGTGACGATGGAGAAACCATCCACAGGAGAAAGGAATGAATGCCGCCAGGTGATGATGGATGTGCTTTTTGTGCACATGGTGGGCTTCAAATGAGTGTATCAGTGCTGGGTGGGAAGGTTCCAGAGACATGCTCATCACTGGCACTGAATGCCATTCCAGTGGATCTCAAACCTGGTAGCACAGATGGGAGCATCACCTCTTCTATGAGGTGTTTGCAGAGATGAAGTTCTCTGGCCTCCAGTGTGTGCAGCAGGAATGACTGGCAGATGGAGCACAGGAAGTAATGTGAGCCTCGCCAAGGTAATAAAAGACAACATTACTTAGTGCTCACAGAGGAGGAGTCTGGGCATGAAGTGCAGTATTTAAACCCAGCTTGCTGGGCCATATTCCCCAAGCCGTGGAGAACTGCAATAGAAAGTAATCAACCAAATGAACAGACAACTACTAAAATAAAGAAAAATGGTGCAATAGACAGAAGCAGCTCTTTTAGCAAGCTAAGAGCACTGAGGAAGAGGGGTTCCGCCTGGCCATGCAGTGATAAGAGAGAAATGGAGTCACATCGACATGCACAACCTCTTAAAATTTCAGATGTGTCACACAGCGAATGCATGTGCTGGTCAACAAACACTACTACGAACAGTTCTGGCTTCGGCAGATGGGACCATCACTCGTGGAAGAACATTTGTTGGTGCAGATGATTTCAAAGCATGAAACAAAGCCCTCCATGAGTATTCTCATACTTTATATAAAGTTAAACAAAAAATATGTATGTTAAACAAACCTTACCATAATACTTTTAAGCCTCTTGACTTCATCTTCTTGGGCTCTGTAAGATTCTAGCTCTTGCTGAACAGATTCTGCTACCTCTGGGAAAGGACTAAAGCAATATTATATATCAGGTTCTGTTAAACAGTCAAATTTAAGCAGTTGAACCATTTGGCTTGTATGCTCAAAATAACTGTTAAAATGCCTTTTGGAAATGTTTATGAAGCACCAACACACTACTATAATAATGAAACCTCAAATACACAGAAAATAATTAATATGCCAAAGTAATCAAATATATGATTAAGCTTTCAGTACAAATATTCATTACTTTGTATGTGCTTTATTAAATCCACTTATAAAAATAATATGTAGTGATGGCACCACAGATGCATACTCTGTACATAGCAAAAAATCCCCCCAAATTCCCCTATTTCTTTATGATTACAAAGAAATAAAATGACTAGCACACCAGATCCACAAACATCAGTTTTTTCAAATTGCTATATAGATTCAATGTATTGCCACAAAATCTTAAAAGTAAAGCTACTGCAATAGGTAAAGACTAATATAAAGCAATTCTTCAACTATTTTATCTCCATGCACTACATCTGTAGGAATTAAATCTATTAGCTGTGAGGTTCCAATCCTAAGGAATTTCCCTTTCATAAACAGTAAAGTATTGGGTCTCAGAAGAGTAATCGTGTTAGTCTGTAACTTTAAAAACAACGAGCTGTCCTGTGGCATCTTAGTTAGATTCTAAGGTGCCACAGGATTGCTTGGTGTTCGTAAAGTACTGGAATATCCAAATGAATCAGATGACATCTTTCTTTAAATCTAATAATCTTTAATATGACCAGAATATACAATATAACAGAGTTTGTTCCTCTAGAGCTGGCTGCAGACAACTTGGCTTTCAACTTCCATTCTTTTATAGTTTTGGTCACACAGAATTCTTTCTTAGCATGTCAAAAGCACTCTACTGCTCTGTTTGTCAATCACAGAAAGTAAGAGTGATTATGTTTAATTTAGTATTTTCCATATTACTGAAGAACTCCACTCTTATTTTTTCCTTTAATTGGGAGCACATTTAAAGTTTGTTCATAAATGAAATCTTATTCCACAGAAACATAAGAAACTAGGCTAACAGGGCCTTTACAATTAAATAAAATTTATGTACTAAATTTGCAAGCAAATTTGTCACACGTATCCTTTATGCTTGAACATTCAAAGTAACAGTCAAACATCCTTAAACTGAGAAAAATTGCTAGTGAATCCCTTAAAATGAGATTAATTTCTTTACACTATTTACATAGACTGAACTATACCAGACATACCTAATTTTATGAAAATACACAGACTTCTTTGCGTCGAGTAATGTGGCTTATAACTCCCATTTGCACAAATGCTCTATCACACTTCTTCAAAGACATGGAAAAAATATTAGTATGTTAAGGGTAATTATTCAGTAGAAACAGATTAATTTACATATAACATTTGGAATTGTTCAGCTCACCTGCCTTTATGCTTTTGCCAAAATTTATCAGCTGGAGTTAAGTCATATGATTTTTTATTCTTTTTCTTTGGTCTAGCCCCTGCTGGAGAATTTTCCATTCCTGAGGATTCTTCTAGATTAACTCTGTTCAAGTGGAAATCCTAGAAAAGGATAATCTTAATTAAACATTCACAATTTCTATCAACATTGATAATCAAAAGTATTTTTACCATTAACCAAAATAACTAGAAGACCTTTGCGTATTATTTATTCTGAACTCCTGATCTTCCAAATGAAATGGACATTTCAAAGCCTCTCTGAAAATCTCTAGATGTGCGTATAATTTTTCTTCTTTAAAGAAAGATTATACTTTAAAATCTACTCCAGTGAGCAAATATTTTATTTTACTATTTATTCTAGTACAGCAATTCTCAAACTGTGAGTTGGGACCCCAAGGTGCCATTAGTTTTTCCATGCTGCAAAAAGCCCCATAAGATGGACCCAGTTGTGATCACTGGGAGGAAAATTCTAAGGTTATACACAGTATTTTCAACAGTTTATTCTGTTTGAATAGTCGGTATGGAAATAGGAGAGATTCTAACCCCCAAACTACAGATCTCATTCAGAGGACATGGCTGGCTGTTTCCACAAAGCCTCTTGTAACTCATTCTCCATTCCTTTGCTCGTATGGCATCTCTGCAGTGACTATGATGGCTGAATGACTTGTCCCTGAATGAGGTGGAAGTAGAATATGTCAGTAGCACATGAGCACGCTCACTCCCTACAGAAAGTTTAACGATCAAAATGGCATGGAGAATGAACTGCCTTGTCATACCCTAAAAGTCTTGTCAGAACACTGTTGAGCTATAATGGCCTGCCAGTGTGAAAATGAATGCTTGCTGCTGCTCACATCTCACCTATTCTATTCAGAGACCTTAGTCTCAATAGCTACTAGTCAGGCACAATGAGGACAATTCAGTCAAAATGACTAGATTCAAATTATAAAACTCTGCATATGTGTGTGCAGTTCCAGGCATCTCCCGTTTGAATGCCTGTATTTTATTAATCTGATTTATATAAAGGTAGTTGCACAAACTTTTTACATTAAAATTACAGCTATGCCATAAATTGGATGCACTCAGTTTGCATGATATAATTCAAAGAAATGTGGTACTTCACCCACAATTACAAATAATCTTTTCCCCTGTATACGTTAAAGAAACCATGATTAGTATTTAAAAATGATGTAACTGGTAATTTATTCAATAAGTTTTCTTGTCACAGTTGAACATTAAAATACCAGGATAAAGACTCAGTCACCAAACACTAACTTAGAAAAATAACTAGAAAAAAAAGAAAGTTAATTTTAATTTTTGTTTAGAACAAGTCTGAGATACTAGTGTTAACTTTTAAAAGTTAAATATCCTTGTATAGATATTTTAATTTTGTTTTGCTGTTTTGTCTTCAATGAGAAGTAATGTCTTTGAATACTTTTGGAAAGTTAGCAGACTTATTTTGGAGTAATTCACTATGAACATTTGATGCTTTGAAAATACAGCTGTGCAAACAACTTTCAATTTGTTGGCAAATCTGAAAAAAAACTTAGTTCACTGCGACAGTTCTTGGGGTGCCTATGTCTTTAAGTCACCTTATCATGCCCTGCTTCTGGAAAGAAGGAGTTTTTCTTATGGTTGTTGCATGCCAACTTCTTAACAGAACTAACTTTTTAGCCACTCTAGCACTCAACTCTGGGCTATGCCAGCCCTAACTTCGCCTTGCATATTCACAGGTGCATCCCAATCTGTAAGTCCCTTTGAATCATTCCCCTGTGACATCCAGTCCTTGAAACAGGCCACCCTAAGAAATCCCAGATTCACTGCCCCCAATCTCAGATCCACCAGTGTGCCCCAGTTTACCAGTGTTACTTTAAACAACCACTCTGTAAACCACACAGCACTTATGATAAAACAAAAATAGACTTAAGAATAAAGATTTAACTAAAAATGAGACAGTGGTAGAAACGTAGAATTACAATACAAATCATAAAGCATAATCCTGGGCCTACATTTATCAGTAATGATCTTTCCTATCTAATGCCATAGATTTCCCACCCTAAAATTCAGTTTATTGCAAACCTGGCTGGTTTCTTAGTTTTGATTCTAATGTGTTTCAATTATTTGTTGGTTCCTCTGATGATTTTTCATTCATAGTTCTGGAAGAGGCAAGACTAGTCAAACTGAGCCTTGCACTACCCTCAGTGGCTTATTAGGAAGGAACAACAAATTGCTCTTGCTTGGATGGGCCATCCCCAAGTTCTGTCACTTCTAAGGCTCGTACTCTAAAGGCCTGGTCCACACTTGGAAGTTAGGTCGGTAAGCTTCACAGCTCTCCTGAACACCACAGTGAAACTTACCTACCTCTGGAGGTAGGCAGCACTACGTCAATGTGACCCAGGTATGGCATTTCAGTGAGGTGAATTACTTACACCAACAGGAGATTTTCACTGAAGTGCTGCAGTAGCACAGCTGATTGTTAAGTGTAGACAAGCCCTTATTCTGTAAAGCATACTTTCAGTATCAACATGTTATCCCTTAAATATTACCCTTACATATATCCTTCAAGGATTATGAGTTTTGACAAATTACAAGCTTTCTATAGCACCTCAGATGATATCCATTATGGATAAATATCCTGCAAAATACATGTTTATTTTTTACAAGTCTGAGGTGACAGTTGTTTACAAACAATGGGACCCTTTGTCAATGGGTGTCTGTTTCACATTCACCGCTAAATGAAATAAAAAATTCCAAAATATTCCAGTGAACCAAAAGTCAACAAAAATCCTTTGGAGTTTATCAACACCTTTTGTTTGACCTAAAAGTAAAGAACATAAAAGTGAAGGAACCACTACCTCTATTATAACTTTCAATAAAAGCAGCATTAGCGTATTCAAGTGGGTTCAATTTCCTTCTCCACCTGATGTGGAGAAGGCATTTGAATTTGGGTTTGCCATACTGCAGTATAGTGCCCTTATCATTGGGGCAGTCTGATGCAGGTGCCTCAATCTCTCCTGTTAAAGTTGTTCCACGGTCGCTAAATAAATAGTTATTTGAGCAAGGCCATGAACTTGAGCCTCCCATTGCCAAGTGAGTGCCCTGACAACTAGGCTAAAGGGCAGTCTATGTTGGGGATGTCAGTCTTTCATGGTAAAGGTGTTCCACTTGGTATAAAATACTTGAACATAGACTGGGGCACAGAGAATGACTGTAGCCTTGCATGTTAAAAGAAGATTAATGACTTTTGGAAAGAGTAGTATTAATTATACTGGAAAAGGTAACTCATATGAACAAGAAGAATTAATCTTGTGTTCTGGCTTTTTATTTTGTATGGGAAAAAAAAAATCAGCATTTCTCTATCTCCACCACCGTAGCACATCTTTCTCTTTCCCTTTCTACTTCATCTTCTAGTCTCTGCATTTCCTTCCTATTCCATTTGTAATGCTGCATTTGCTAACTCTTTGAGCTGCTTATTTTTTCAATTTCTCTCCTGTCATTTATTTTTGTGCCTGTTTGGAATAGAGATCTTGAAGTAATTCTAAGCTGTTTGCCTCTGCAAGTTCTTCACATACTTGCTGCAAGAAGAAACTGACATGTACTACAAAGGAAAACAAAAAACTTTTCTAAATCAGTCTTTCTTTTACAACATACACAAAAATAGTTTGCAGAGGAAAACTGACCAAAGTTAAGTTTCCTTCTGCATTAACTATTTTAATACAGGAATCTCTGCTGGAAAAAAAAAAAATCAAGCAAACCCTTGAACCTTTTTCTGGAACTCCATTTTTCCTGGTGATCCTAATGGAACAGACCAATCCACTTCATTAGCAAATTTCCCTATTCCTGACTTTCTAGGACTCTATCTGACATTTACAAAAAGATAAATATACTCTCTGTTTTGTTCAAAAACAATCACATCCTTGCTGTGAACCAAAAACACAACACAAAACCACCAATTTTTATCCAAATACTTTCCAAAGAATTAGTTTAAAGTGTTTTAAACAAGAATTCTGAAATAATTGTAACTTGGCATTAATCATTCACTAGCCAATATTCTCTATCCATCACACATTACTGGAACAAAGGAACATTTTTTTCCTGTGTTACCATCTTATTTACTTTTGTTTTCATCTAAATAGCTGTTTTTATATTTTTATCTTCAATGTGCCATATTATAAACAGACTGTAATCTACATGGAAGATGTTATTTCTAATTCTCTCTTAAGAACATAGTATGCTTTTTAAAAAAATAGGCATTTTACATTGTTATAGGGACCAGACTGATTGTATTAAAACAACTTCATATTTTTGTATATTTTTCATGTAAATTACATTACAGATTTACAGAAATTATACTATATAACTAGATATTCTTTTAGAAATTAAAGTACAATTAAGGAAAGCTGTGAAGCATTAATTTATGAGAACCATGTGTCCTGGAGTTACAGATCAGATTTTGTAAGTTTATACTTCTATTTTCACTTAATTTCACCTCATCTGGCCTCAGTATCCATAACACTTGAAGTTTCCTTCCAATTTTTTTATATATACGATTCATTCTCATTTTTTATGGCTCATTTTCTTAATTTTTTAATCACTATGGTTCCATACCTGCAACAAATGCCATCTAAACAGACACCTATGCATACATATGTTGCTTATCTATCTTCATGATTGTGATAATAATAATCATCAGAGGGGTAGCCGTGTTAGTTTGGATCCGCAAAAGTGACAAGGAGTCCTGTGGCACCTTATAGACTAACAGATGTATTGGAGCATAAGCTTTCGTGGGCAAAGACCCACTTCATCAGATGCATGTAGTGGAATTTTCCAGAGGCAGGTATAAATAGGTAGGCCAGAATAAGGCTAGAGATAACGAGGTTAATCCTGCCTCTGGAAAATTTCACTACATGCATCTGACAAAGTGGGTCTTTGCCCATGAAAGCTTATGCTCCAATACATCTGTTAGTCTATAAGGTGCCACAGGACTCCTTGTCGCTTTTGCATAATAATAACGTTTGTATAAGGCCTTTGCTCATGGTTTCCATAAAAACAGATTATTCTGATGGACAACTTCATATGAGTGAATAAGTTAAAGGAAAAAGGGAGAGAACGATTACTTCATGAGCAGAAAATTCACATACCATTGCCATTCAATGGGTCCCTCTCTGGGATTACTTTAGCAGCTTACCAATTACTCTAAAGTTTCCCACACCTAGGTTGTTTATTCAATCAGAACTTGCCTTGATACATACATGCACACGGCACACTAATCTCCCCTGCCACCCTCGACTAGAATAGATTTTCACCAGTATAGGACACTTCAGATGAGCCTGTTTATTTGTAACAACAGGTTTATTATTACCTAAACAGACAATGCACTCAGATTTGTGGTTAGGCTGGCCTTTAGATTACCATCCCACAGATTCCCTAGGCTCCTGTAGTTGAGAGTGAAATGAAAACTGATTTATCTGAAAGTACAATTTATGTAATCATCACCTTGGTAACTATGTTCCTGTTACAGCTTAAGGCCCTTTCAACAAAGTAATTCTAGACATTTCATGAAATGTTGTGCTCATTCTGTGAAGAGCTTGACACACATTTTTTTTTTCCAACTGGATATTGCGCCTGTTTTGAAATTAAACTTTCCCCTGATAGGAAACTAGAAATCACTCATGCTTCGAACGGGTGTTGGCTCATGATACAAACTAGGCATCATTTTTAAAAAGATGCACATTTAAAAAATGCTGATGTTTATAAACGATCCTTCAGTCTCATAAAGATAGTTACTATCCATCAGCTGAAAAGTGTACATGCAACATACACAGATCATGCACAATTCTCTGTGCACAGTAGAATTCTATGAAAAAGATTTTAAATGATTAAAAAAATGTGGTGACAACAATTTTTAGAAATTGCATATACCAGTACATAACTCTCAGTATCTGGGCATGTAGGCATGTATACTGCAATTTATCATGACTACAGACAGTGGGTGCATATCACAATCTCAGTAACAAATACAAAACACCATCTCAGAGAACTTACACAAATAAATCACAAATAATTCATTTTAACATATATTCTGCCTGCTTTTTTTCTGTTCAGTTAAACTTATGTATCTATATTTCTACATCTATATTTATTTCTCAATTTAGTAACAAGATTACCTTCCATACAAATAAATTTCCAAATATAACATGCAACTGAATTAGGAAGTGGGTTGTAAATAATTTTCCCCATTAACAATGGAGTTCTAAGACACATTAGATCAGTCAGTAGTTTATAGAAGTATGTACCCAAAAAAAGCTTTAATTGCAAGTTGTTTTATAAAATCAGCTGTAGCAAAAGTAAATGTTCTAAGTTCTGTAAGACTTTCAAAACAAAATAAATATTTAAGCAAGTTCATTTACCAGCTGATATTTCTCTATATAGGCCATCTGCACCATCTTGTGGAGCAGAATGGTAAAGTAATAAACCTCTTAAAAACTCAAACTGATATCAAGATCTATTTTAAAACTTAGTAAAATAGTATAAAATATTTACATTTCAGAATAGATAGAATCAAACCACTATAATCTGTTCATTTCATAAAACATCCAAACAGCAAGATAATAGCCACTTCCTATCATGACAATTTAGTGTTATAAGCATGTGTCTTTGTAGATGGGAATGAAAGAACAGAAAAAGTGGGTTGTGCCCACAAAAGCTCATGATATCTACTTTTTTTTGTTAGTTTCTAACTTGCTATATGACTATTCATTGTTTAAGTTTTTTCAGTTACAGACTAGCATGTCTGTCCTTCTGAAACACAAGATTTGTGTATAGGATAGTTAAAGAACAAACCTCAAGTATTCTTATGTTAGAAAGTGACGAAAGAGAAAATCAGTGACAAAACTTAGATCTGATTTATGACTTTTTTTTCATTAAGAGAAAGAGCTTACACAAAAAGTATGACATTTCAAACTTCTGAAAAATAGCCCTGCATGACTCAATTACCAGTATCTTAATAACCAGAGCCACATTTTAAATGTTAAATGTTTAAAAAGGTACTGCAACATCAAAACTCCCAACCATTCACAATAAATCTTTTAGATTTGTTTTTAGTGAAATAGCTTCCAAAAATAAGATTTTGATTAAGGATTGGCACTCAATCTAAGAGTAAACTGCAATTGTACTTTCAATGGTAAAAATGAAATTTATTCTCTTACCAGTACATCATGCACTAAGGCCTGATATGTCCAAGTATGGTGTAGAGGAGTTGCTAAATCTATGTTTCTGTCAACAAGGACTAACAAAGGCCTTTGGAAGCTGTAAATAAAAGACATTGTGTCAGTAACACTTTATACATATTCAGAAGAGTCTCTCAGACTCTTCAGAAATATCAGATAGCATTTGGAGTTTTTCTACACTGTTAGTCTCTTTAAAATCATACTGAGACTTCAGTGGTTCAGCAGTCAAATCAGCAATCAACATTACTACAGTACATATTCAAATTTAAACAATATGATAGGGGAAGTATTTAGTTTACATATATTATTCTCACATTAAAATGACTGACCATGTATTATGATTTTATCAGTTACAACTGGTTAACATATTAAATAATCAGAATACTTTTACTAATTAAATCACAGTGTTTTAATACCATGTACTGCAAAGTGGCACAGAAGACACATTAAAGAGCCACTTGCGACTCAGGAGCCTGAGTATCACTGCTTTAAATATTATTGTGCAAATTGCGCATACTACCGTGCTGAATTTACAACTTTAGAGATTTAGTCTTAGGATAAAATGACTGAGATAATTCACAAACATAAGATTCAGACAAAAAAAAAATTCAGCAATATTAAAAAAAGACAGAAAATTAAATTAATATTCTAATAATCCATATAAAATCCCAAAGATATATAAAGCTTCTTTTTTCAAGGCAAAAACCAAATCCTAAAAGGTAGGTATTAGAAAGAAACTTTCTGTATAGGCAGATTATTCCATAATTTTCTGTTACAGAGTATATTTCACCTTTCTCTGAAGCATGCTGGGGCTGCCCACTGCCAAAAATTGAATACTGATTAGATAGACTAGTGGTCTGATGTGATAAAGCAACTCTCATGCTCTGTACTAACTAAAGAGCTAACACATACAATTGTTAAATCCAAGCCAAATATCCAGTACCAACCAGCTTTGTTAGTTAATAGCTTAGTTGCAGGGATTGATGACTGATTATTGAATAGAGGCTGTAATGGTATCAATGGGTTATAATCACCATCTACCAATGGATAATAAATATTCAGGATGATTATATTAGATTAGTCAATGGCTTCTGAAACCATTGACTCATCCACAGAAAGAAAGTGGTGAAGTGAGTGGATAAAAAGATTTCTAGCCCCCACACTCCATAAAGGAACTCACATCTGCAGTCTCGCTCAGGGGGCCATCACGTCACCTTTCCTGTTTGATTTATATGTGAAGCCAAAAAGAGTGTATGACTTTTAGTCTTGCATTGTCAAAATGGTTATACTCAAGTTCTCTGTGAGTAAAATTTTCAAAAGTGCTTAAGTAGATTTAAACTCCTAAACAGGTGTTTGCTCCTATTTCTGAAAAGGAGACTTTAGCACTTTTCACATCCTTTTCAACAATGTAAGTGATGTGACAGTCATTATTACCAAACAAAAAGCATAAGAACATAAGAATAGCCATATTGGGTCAGACCAATGGTCCATCCAGCCCAGTATCCTGTCTGCTGTCAGCAGCCAATGCCAGGTGCCCCAGAGGGAGTGAACTGAACAGGTAATGATCAAGCAATCTCTCTCCTGCCATCCATCTCCACCCTCTGACAAACAGAGACTAGGGACACCATTCCTTACCCATCCTGGCTAAAAGTCATTAATGGACTTAAATTCATGGAGGTTATCTAGTTCTCTTTTAAACCCTGTTATAGTCCCAGCCTTCACAACCTCCTCAGGCTAGGAGTTCCACAGGTTGACTATGCGCTGTGTGAAGAACTTCCTTTTATTTGTTTTAAACCTGCTGCCCATTAATTTCATTTGGTGGCTCCTAGTTCTTGTATTATTGGAACAAGTAAATAACTTTTCCTTATTCATTTTCTCCACACCACTCATGATTTTATATACCTTTATCATATCCACCTTAGTCTCCTCTTTTCCAAGCTGAAAAGTTCTAGTCTCTTTAATCTCTCCTAGTATGGGACCCATTCCAAACCACTAATCATTTTAGTTGCCCTTCTCTGAACTTTTTCTAATGCCAGTATATCTTTTTTGAGATGAGGAGACCACATCTGTACACAGTATTTTCAGATGTGGGCGTACCATGGATTCATATAAGGGCAATAAGATATTCTCCACCTTATTCTCTATCCCTTTTTTAATGGTTCCTAACATCCTGTTTGCTTTTTTGACTGCCGCTGCACACTAAGTGGACGTCTTCAGAGAACTATCCACGATAACTCCAAGATCTCTTTCCTGATTAGCTGTAGCTAAATTAGCCCCAATCATATTGTATGTATAGTTGGGGTTATTTTTTCCAATATGCATTACTTTACATTTATTCACATTAAATTTCATTTGCCATTTTGTTGCCCAATCACTAGTTTTGTGAGATCTTTTAGAAGTTCTTCAAAGTTTGTGTAGCCCTGGAATTGGAATTTTGTAACTAATAAGTCAGTTATAATAAAGGTATGTTATAACAAAACGTTTGTATTAAACTTAAATACAAGATGTAGGCCTCAGACAGGGCCAGGCAGCTTTGTTAACTTAGCTCCAGCTCTGTTTGATGTTAGCATGTTAAAGTGAAGGGATGGAATATTGTAATATATAGTGATGTTAGTGTTAGAAAGAAGTTTAATGTTGAAAGACTTTGTAACTTTGTTAAAGTGGCTAGAAATACCCCTTTGTTCCATGCTGCAATTCTGTAAACATATTGTTTGTGTGAATGAGAGAGAGAATGTTTTAGGAGAGATAAGTTTGAAGGCCACTGCATGCCCAAATGGTCAGAGGAGGGGCTGGAGAGTCAGTCAGACACCAAACGAGTCATCAATTAAGTTGAATACTTTGAAGACGGAAATTGGACCGGGGCAGAATCGACTAACCCTGAAGTTAGTGGCAAGCACCCCTTGACAGGGAACCAATAACAACTTTCACAAGAAGGGCAACACCCCCGAGGGGTTGTCAATATATGACTGTGAGAACAACTTCTTCCCCTGAGGGGTCGTCAGCATATGGATATCAAATGCATCAAATGACTGTGAGAACAACTTCTTCCTGATAATCACGTCCTAGGAAGATTGATTGTGATGCTGATGACTGATTAAGGCCTGACAAGGCAAAATGCATAGACTTGCATGGAAGAAAAGTACTATAAAGGATGGGGTGTCTTGTATGATTCTTCGAGTTCTGTCCTGCTATGATCAAGACCAAGAGGGGCATCAGTCTGGATTGACACGAACCCGGCTCCTTCCTCGCACCCAACCTATCTGGCCAACAGGTTGGGCTGAGCAACAGATTGGTAACTATTCCATCAACAGGATGTGTGTTTGTGTGAAAATGCAGATGCTACTTTGTTATATTGTCAATAAATGTGGCTTATACCCCTGAAAAAGATACCGTGTGCTTCTTTTAAGCATAACATCTGCTTTGGTCTTAAACTATCTTGAGCAGTTTAGTATCGTCTGCAAATCTGCCACCTCACTGTTTATCCATTTCTCCAGACCATTTATGAATAAGTTGAATAGGATTGGTCCTAGGACTGACCCTTGGGGAACACCACTAGTTACCCCTCTCCATTCTGAAAATTTACCATTTATTCCTACCCTTTGTTTCCTGTCTTTTAACCAGTTCTCAATCCATGAAAGGATCTTCCCTCTTATCCTATGACAACTTAATTTACGTAAGAGCCTTTTGTGAGGGACCTTGTCAAAGGCTTTCTGGAAATCGAAGTACACTATATCTACTGGATCCCCCTTGTCCACATATTTGTTGACCCCTTCAAAGAACTCTAATAGATTAGTAAGACATGATTTCACTTTACAGAATACATGTTGACTTCTGTCCAACAATTTATGTTCTTCTTGTGTCTGACAATTTTATTCTTTACTAATGTTTCAACTAATTTGCCTGGTACTGACATTAGACTTACCGGTCTGTAATTACTGGGATCGCCTCTAGAGCCCTTTTTAAATATTGGCATTACATTAGCTATCTTCCAGTCATTGGGTGAAGAAGCTGTTTTAAAGGACCGGTTACAAACCATAGTTAATAGTTCCGTAATTTCACATTTGAGTTCTTTCAGAACTCTTGGGTGAATGCCATCTGGTCCCGGTGACTTGTTACTCTTAAGTTTATCAATTAATTCCAAAACCTCCTCTAACAACACTTAAATCTGTGACAATTCCTCAGATTTGTCACCTACAAAAGATGGGTCAGGTTTGGGAATCTCCCTAACAACCTCAGCCATTAAGACTGAAGCAAAGAATTCATTTAGTTTCTCCGCAATGACTTTATCGTCTTTAAGTGCTCCTTTTGTATCTCGATCGTCCAGGGGCGCCACTGGTTGTTTAGCAGGCTTCCTGCTTCTGATGTACTTAAAAAACATTTTGTTATTACCTTTTGAGTTTTTGGCTAGCTGTTCTTCAAACTCCTTTTTGGTTTTTCTTATTCAATTTTTATACTTAATTTGGCAGTGTTCCTTTCTATTTTCCTCAGTAGGATTTTACTTCCACTTTTTAAAAGATGCCTTTTTATCTCTCTCTGATTCTTTTACATGGTTAAGCCAAGCCACGGTGGCTCTTTTTTAGTTCTTTTACTGTGTTTTTTAATTTGGGGTATACATTTAAGTTGGGCCTCCATTATGGTGTCTCTGAAAAGTGTCCATGCAGCTTGCAGGGATTTTACTTTACTCACTTTACCTTTTAATTTCTGTTTAACTAACCTCCTCATTTTTGCATAGCTCCCCTTTCTGAAATTAAATGCCACAGTATTGGGCTGCTGAGGTGTTCTTCCCACCACAGGAATGTTAAATGTTATTATATTATGGTCACTATTTCTAAGCGGTCCTGTTATAGTTACCTCTTGGACCAGATTCTGTGCTCCACTCAGGACTAAATTGAAAATTGCCTCTCCCGTTGTGGATTCCTGTACCAGCTGCTCCAAGAAGTAGTCATTCAAGGTATCAAGAAATTTTGTCTCTGCATTTTGTCCTGAGGTGACATGTACCTAGTCAATATGGGGATAATGGAAATCCCCCACTATTACTGAGTTCTTTATTTTGATACCTTCTCTAATCTCCCTTAGCATTTTGTAGTCACTATCACTGTCCTGGTCAGGTGGTTGATAATAGATCCCTACTGTTATATTCTTATTAGAGCATGGAATTATTATCCATAGAGAATCTATGGAACATGTTGATTCATTTAAGATTTTTACTTCATTTGATTCTACATTTTCTTTGACATAGTGGCTCCCCCGCACGACCTATCCTATCCTTCCGATATATTTTGTAACCCGATATGATTGTGTCCCATTGATTGTCCTCACTCCACCAGGTTTCTGTGATGCCTATTATATCAATATTCTCCTTGAACATGAGGCAACACGAATTAATAAAACTGCTGTATTAGGGACAGTAGAATGACAAGCCAGGGCAGATACTGTGGAGTAGACCACAGGACCCAGAGCAGTTTGCCACAACAAGAAAGAAGACTACCTCACTGAAAGACCGCTATTGTTCTGTCAGTAAGAGGTGTCTTATGACTGTCAAAGGCAGTGCATGGTGCTGTCCGTCAGCAAGCCAATGATACATACAGTATGAGTGCATCAAACAGAAGCAGCTTCGCCACACAGCCCCAGAAGGTCATAGCGATAAACAGACAAGGAGATAGTCTACCTTTTAATTACTGAATAAAAGTAAGCTCATGAATTTCTAAAAGCAACATGCTTCTTATTCTGTAAGTTGATATGGTAGATATTTTTGCAGTATACTGGATCTTCCTGGGTCTAAGGTGGAACAAAATGTTTGTCTTTTTTATATGAACAGTTTTAGTTCAGAATCTGAGGGCTACACTCTGTGTATCCAAAGTTTTAAATCTGATGGGTTTCTTGTTCTAGTAATATGAACTGTGACACTACATCCCATATTCTTCATAGTGATAGAATTATTATATGATTATGAAATTATCAAAGTATTTTTTATAACCAAAACATTCTTCCTGTTCCAGGAAGGAGGACTGCTAAGCAGAGATGGGGTCCATATATTGAGGAAAGGGAACAGCAATTTGGATAAAGACTGGATAACCTAATGAGGAGCACATTAAACTAGGTTTGAAGGGGGCTGGTGACCAGAGCCTGAGGTAAGCAAAAACATGGAGATCTGGAAGAAAGGTCAGAATTTGGTGGCAGCATGAGCTATAACAGCAGGAATAAATGAGAGAAGACAGAACTGGGAGCAGAAATCAAATCAGTATCTTAGATATCTATATAGTAATGTGAGAAGTATGGGGAATAAGCAGGAAGAACTCGAAATGCTAGTAAATAAACAAAACTATGTCATACTTGGCATCACAGAAACTTGGTGGGATAATATGACTGGAATATTGGCATGGAAGGGTACAGATTGCTCAGGAAGGACAGACAGGGGAAAAAGGGAGGAGTTATTGCTTCTATAATAAAAATGTATACACTTGGACTGAGATTGATATAGAAATAAGAGACAGACTTTTTGAAAGTCTCTGGATAAGGATAAGAGGGGTAAAAAACAAGAGAAATGTTATGGTAAATGGTCTACTACTGATCATCTAACCAGGAAGAAGAGAATATAAGGGAGACGTGGTATACCTTGACTTTAGTAAGGCATTTGACACAGTCTCGCATGACCTTCTTATCAATAAACTAGGGAAATACAACCTAGATGGGACTACTATAAAGTGGGTGCATAACTGGCTGGATGACCATTCTCAGAGAGTAGTTATTAACAGTTCACAATCCTGCTGGAAGGGCATAACAAGTGGGGTTCCGCAGGGGTCTGTTTTGGGACCAGTTCTGTTCAATATCTTCATCAATGATTTAGATATTGGCATACTGAGTATGCTTATTAAATTTGCAGATGATACAAGGAGGGGTTGCAACTGCTCTGGAGGATAGGGTCATCATTCCAAATGATCTGGACAAATTGGAGAAATGGTCTGAGGTAAATACGATGAAGTTTAATAAGGACAAACGCAAAGTACTCCACTTAGGAAGAAACAATCAGTTTCACACATACAGAATGGGAAGTGATTGTCTAGGAAAGAGTACTGCTGAAAGGGATTTGGGGATCATAGTGGACCACAAGTTAAACTTGTGACACTGTTGCAAAAAAAAGCAAACATGATTCTGGGATGCATTAACAGGTGTGTTATGAGCAAGACACGAGAAGTCATTCTTCTGCTCTACTCTGCACTGATTAGGCCTCTATTGGAGTACTGTGTCCGGTTCTGGGCACCACATTTCAAGAAAGATGTGGAGAAATTGGAGAAGGTCCAGAGAAGTGCAACAAGAATGATTAAAGGTCTAGAGGACATGAGCTATGAAGGAAGACTGAAAGAATTTGGCTTGTTTAGTTTAGAAAGGAGAAGACTGAGAGGGGACATGATAGTGGTTTTCAAGCATCTAAAAGAGTGCTATAAGGAGGAGGGAGAAAAATTATTTTCCTTGTCCTCTGAGGATAGGACAAGAAGCAATGGGCTTAAACTGCAGCAAGGTAAGTTTAGGTTGGACATTAGGAAAAATTTCCTAACTGTCAGGGTGGTTAAACATTGGAATACGTTGTCTAGGGAGGTTGTGGAATCTCCATCTCTGGAGATATTTAAGAGCAGGTTAGATAGACATCTATCAGGGATGGCCTAGATCAGTATTTCTTAAACTTTTTAAGACCAAGAAACACCAAACGGTTCTGCCGGGAGGGCAGGGGACTGGACTCAGTGACCTCTCGAAGTCCCTTCCCGTTCTAGTGTTCTATGATTCTATTAGGTGTATAAGCCTTTTTTTTAAACTAACAAAACCATTCAAAGCACAGGACTTGGTGGTGATGAGGGACTTCAACTATCCAGGCATCTGTTGCGAAAATAATACAGAGGGGCACTGATTATCCATCAAGTTCTTGGACTGTATTGGAGACAATTTTTTATTTCACAAGGTGGAGAAAGCTACTAGGGCAGAGGCTATTCTAGATCTGATTTTGACAAATAAGGAGGAACTGGCTGAGATTCTGAAAGTGAAAGGTAGCTTGAGTGAAAGTGATCATGAAATGATAAGAGTTCAAGAACATACCACATCAAACCAACCTGACAACTTTCTTTGATAGGAAAGCAAGCCTTGTGGATTGGGGGGAAGCAGTAGAGATGGTATATCTACTTTTTAGTAAGGCTTTTGATACAGTCTCTCATGACCTTTTTATTAACAAACTAGGAACATATAACCTAGATGGAGCTATTATAAAGTGAGTTATAATTGGTTGGATAACTGTTCCCAGACAATAGTTATATCAGTGGTTCACAGTCTGGAAGGGCATAACAAGTGCAGTTCCACAGGGGTCAGTTCTGGAATCTGTTCTGTTCAATATCTTTATTAATGTTGGAGATAATGGCAGAGAGAGAAATTCTGCAGATGACACCAAGATGGGCTGGGCTGTAAATACTTTGGAGGATAGGATTATAAATCAAAATTATCTGGACAAACTGGAAAAATGGTCTGAAGTAAATAGGATGACATTCAGTAAGGAGAGATGCAAAGTACTCTACTGAGAAGGAACAGTGGGTTGCATGTATACAAACAGCTTAGTAAGGAAAACTGCAAAAGGGATCATAGTGGACCACAAGCTCAATACGAGTGACAGTATTGCAAAAAAGTAAATATAATTCTCAGATGTATTAAGAGTATTGTAAGTAAGAAAAACAGGGTTACTTACCTGTAACTGTTGTTCTTTGAGATGTGTTGCTCATGTCCATTCAAAGTAGGTGCATGCGCGCTGCGTGCACGGTTCCCCGGAGCATTTTTTCCCCAGCGGTAACCGTTGGGCCAGCAGGTTGCCCCCTGGAGTGGTGCCGCTATAGCGGAGCATAAGTACCCTGCTGGCCCTCCCCCTCCTCGGTTCCTTCTTGCCGAAACTCCGACGCAGGAGAGGTAGGGGGGGAATCGAATGGACATGAGCAACACATCTCGAAGAACAACAGTTACAGGTAAGTAACCCTGTTTTCTTCTTCGAGAGATTGCTCATGTCCATTCGAAGTAGGTGACTACCCAGCTACCCCCACCCTGGAGGTGGGGCCGGAGTCAACCAACAGAACATCACAACAAAATTAAGTGCAACAAGAACTTTAATGCATAACTGAAACAGAACCACACAGAACAATTTACATCTATACACCACAGGTACGACATACTGCATGTCACTTGACTATTTCCCCTTATGTGTTCACAGGAGGGAACCCAGCACGGCCTCCCCCACAGCAGAGTCCTCCCGTGCCTGCTGGGTGAGAGCATAATGCTCTGTAAACGTATGGGCGGAGGACCACGTGGCTGCCCGACAGATCTCAAGTATCGGGACGTGGGCCCCAAAGGCAATGGACTAAGCGTGGGCCCTGGTGGAGTGAGCTGACACACGAGGGGGCTCCCTATGTGCGAGAGCATAGCACTCCCGGATGCAGGATGATATCCACCCCGACAGCCTCTGGGCTGAAACTGGCATCCCTTTCATCCGGTCCGCATACGCAATAACCAGTTGAGAAGTCTTGCGAAAAGGCTTGGTTCTATCAATATAAAACGCTAGCGCCCTTTTCGCGTCAAGGGAGTACAGAGCTCGCTCCTTGGGGGAGTTGTGTGGCTTAGGAAAGAAAACCGGCAGGTATATGTCCTGTGACATATGGAAAGTAGACCAACCTTAGGGAAGAACGCAGGGTGCGGATGCAGACGAACCCTGTCTGCTGAGAACTCTAAGTACAGGGGCTCCACTGCAGTTCAGACACTCGACGTGCTGACGTAATGGCAACTATAAAGGCCACCTTAAGGGACAGGAATTTCAGAGGACAGGACGCTAGCGGCTCAAAGGGTAGACCCAAGAGCTTATTCAGCACCAGGTTACGGTCCCATTGCGGCACCAGGGCCCTTACATGTGGAAACAGTTTATCTAGGCCCTTCAGGAACCTCTTTACCAGGGGGTCCGAGAATAGGGATCTACCCCCCGAACCCTCATGAAACGCCGTCAGGGATGCCAGGTGCACCCGTAACGACGGAGTGGACAGGCCCGTCTGTCGCAACCCCAGCAGGTAATCCAATACCATCGGGACAGAAGCCTGGGCGGGGCACACACCCCTACTCTGAGCCCACAGAGAGGAACGCTTCCATTTGGTGGCATACAACCGCCTGGTGGCCGGCTTGCGGCTGCCCAGGAGAATCTCCTGTACCCCCGTGGAGCACGCCTTCTCCGAGGGCTTCAGCCATGGATAAGCCACGCCGTCAGGTGGAGGGACTATACATCCGGGTGATACAGGACGCCCCCTCCCCTGTCCTGGGTGACTAGGTCCGGGGTCAGCGGCAGGCAATAGGGGTGGGCCACCAGCATCTCCCGCAGAATGGGGTACCAAAACTGCCTGGGCCAATCCGGGGCTATTAGGAGAACCCGCGACCTGAACAGCCTGGTCCTGGTTAGCACCTTGGGAACCAGCAGGAACGGGGGAAAAGCATAGAGCAAGCCTTGAGGCCATGCCGAGGTCAGGGCGTCCCCTCTTGAGTCCACATCCAGACCCAATAGGGAGAAGTATTGGGGACATTGCTTGTTTCCCCGCGTGGCAAAGAGGTCCACTAGGGAATGACCCCACATCCGGAAGAGTTGTTCCACCACCTCCCCCTTCAGGCGCCACTCGTGGACTCTGAATGACCTGCTCAGTGAGTCCGCTAATGTATTCACGCACCCCGGCAAGTATGCTGCCTGTAATTGTATGCGGTGGGCTATACAAAACTCCCACAGGAGAGTCGCCTCCTGACACAGCGGTGACGACCGTGCCCCACTCTGCTTGTTTATGTAAAAGACTGCCGCGGTGTTGTCCAGAAGCACTGACACCATGGTCCCCTCGAGCATGGCCAGGAAGACTTCGCAGGCCCTCCTGACTGCCCTTAGTTCTCGAACATTTATATGCAACCCCCGTTCCTGCGGGGTCCATAGCCCCTGCGTCCTGCGGTCCTGCAGGTGCACCCCCCAACCATCGTTGGAGGCGTCTGTGATGAGTTGCGCCGACTGCAGTTCCGTACGATAGGGGACTCCTGAGCGCACCTCGTGCTCCAATGTCTACCATTGGAGCGAGGCGAGGACTCCCTGTGGCACAGTAAGGACCCGGCCCCAGCTGTCCCTGGCTTGGCTGAATGCCCCCGCTAGCCACACCTGTCACGGTCTGTCGCGGCCTGAGCCTGGAGTGTTTGACCACATATGTGCAGGCTGCCATATGTCCCAGCAATTTCATGCACGACCGTGCCGTCGACATGGAAGACAGCCGCAGGGCAGACACTAGGGTTTGTATAGCCTGGAACCCGGGAGGTATGCGCGCGCCGTCCTGGCGCACAGGGTCGCCCCCACAAACTCTATGTTCTGAGTAGGGGTAAGGGTTGACTTTTCCTCGTTGATCACGAGGCCCAGCATATTGAACAGGGACTGCGCTATCCCTATGTGCGCGAGCACCTGGTCTCTCGAGCAATCTCTGACCAGCCAGTCGTCCAAATACGGGAAGACTTGGATCCCCATACGCCTGAGGTAGGCCACTACCACCGCCATACACTTCGTAAACACCCGGGGTGCCGCAGACAGCCCAAAGCGGAGGACCGTAAACTGGAAGTGGCGGTGGGATACAACAAACAGGAGAAACCGTCTGTGGTTCTTCTGGATCGCCACGTGAAAATAGGCGTTCTTCAAATTGAGGGCCGCATACCAATCGCCCTTGTCCAGAACTGGGATGATTGAGGCCAGCGTTATCATCCGAAACTTTTCCCTTTTCACGTGCCTGTTCAAGGCCCTGAGATCTAAAATGGGCTGCAGGCCCCCCTTCAGTTTTGGGATAATAAAGTAGCGGGAGTAGAAACCCTTGCCCTCCCAATGAGGAGGGACCACTTCCACTGCCCCCTTTTCTAGGAGCGCGAGGACCTCCTGTTCGAGGAGGGCCTCGTGAGAGGGGTCCCTGAAAAGGGACGGGAAAGGGGGAACGGACGGGAAGGGCCCCAGGAAAGGGACAGAATACCCCCTGGACACTATGTCCAGCACCCATTTGTCCGAGGTGATGTGCGACCAGGCCTGGGCAAAGTGAGACAGTCTGTCTCCAAACGGGGGGGAGATGATAGGCAACAGTATGTGGTCCCCGAGCGCACCTTCAAAATTGCTGCTTGGACGGGGGCAGAAGTGGCTGAGCGGAGCCCCTGCCCACGTCCTGCCACGGTCGGCGGCGCCTATTGCGGGACCCCAGGCCCTGCCCATGGGAGAGGGCCCCAAACGGACCACGCGGCCTTCGCCGCCAATAATCAGGGCGAGCAGCCTGTGGTTGGCTCCTGAAGGGCTGCCTATTTTGCAACTGTCTGCGTTGCGGGGCCGGCGTGTGGATCCCCAGCGACCTCAGGGTTGAACGGGTGTCCTTCAGGATGAGGAGTCTGGAGTCGGTATTCTCCACAAACAGGGCCTTCCCATCTAATGGCAGGTCCTGGATTGTGGCCTGTAGGTCTAACGGGATCCCCGAGACCTGGAGCCATGCGTTACGTCGCATCACCACGCCCGATGCCATTGTCTGGGCCGCAGAGTCCACCGCATCCAGGGACGCCTGCAGGGTGGTGCGTGCGATCGTCTTGCCCTTCGTGGTCAGGGCGGAGAACTCCTGCCTGTCCTCCGGGGGCAACCTGTTGCGGAAATGGTCCATCGCCTGCCAGGTGTTGTAGGCATAGCGGCTGAGCATGGCCTGCTGGTTGGCGATCCGCAACTGAACCCTCCCTGTCGCATAGACCTTACGCCCCATCAGGTCCATCCGCTTAGGGTCTTTTGCTTTAGGGGATGGGCCCGGTTGCCCCTGCCCCTCTTTTTGTGCGGCCGCCTGGACCACCATAGACCCTGGTACGGGGTGTGAGTAAAGATGCTCACGCCCCGTCTGTGGGATGTAGTACCTCCTCTCCACCCCCTTGAAGGTTGGGGAGATGGAGGCCAGCGTTTGCCACAGTGCGTTGGTGATTTTGGCCACCATCTTATTTAGTGGCAGAGCCAACTTCGCCGGGGCATCCGCCGTAAGAATGTCCACCATTGGGTCTGATTCCTCAGACACCGGTTCCACCGGCACCCCCAGATTAGCGGCCAGCCGGCACAGCAGTTCCTGGTGAGACCTGGCATCCATAGCCGGCATGGCCGGGGCCGGGTCAGCCAGGGCCTCGTCTGGGGACGAAGAGGCTGGGGACGAAGAGGCTGTCGACTCACGGCTCAGGACCGGTTGTTCCGCCACCTCCTGAGCAGGAGCTGTTTGCTGCGGTCCCGCAGGTTGCTGCTGTTGCTGGGCCACCGCTGCCCAGTCCCCCAGGTCCAAGTGGCCTTTGGGGCTAGCTCCCCTAGGCGAAGGAGGGGCTCTGGATAGGGAGGCCGAGGAGATGGATCTCCGCTGCGAGCCGCTCACCGACCCGACAGGTGGGAGTGACCCCTGCCATTGGTGGTAGGCCCAGGGTGTCCAAAAAGGCCAGGGTTGCGGGGCCTGCGGTGGCCACGTCTGTTCGAACCCCACCGGTGCCACCCGGTGCTGGGAATGAGAACAATATCGAGACGACAACTGCGAGGACCCCCTGGATCTCAGCGACTCTGCCTCCGACTCCGAGGACAGTTCAGAAGCCGACCATGGAGGCGCCGAAGAGGGCTGACCCTGCACCGCCCGAGGGTGGAATCGCTCCATCGACTCCGGCTTCCCAGCGTGGCGGTATGGTTGCGGGCATGGAGGCTGCGGCACCGGATCGCGCGGTGCCGGCAGGGCCGGTGCCTGCAATGCCGCAGGAATCGGCATCTGCGGTGCCGGTAAGTACGGTACCGGTGGCACCTGCATCGGCGGGAGGGCGGCCGGCACCGGTGCGGGCACTGGTTGCTGGGTCACCGAGGCTGGCTGTGACGACCACTGCACCGAGGCCCTGACCTCCTGGAGCAGCTGGGCAGGAGACGGAGCCTGCAGTACCACTTGCACCAGTACCGGAGCAGTCTGTCCACGCACCACTGCGGCCGGCAACGACGGACGGTCCCTTGACTCTACCAGTGCCGGCCGGGGCTCCAGGGCCCGGGAGACCACAAGTACCCCCAAGGCTTCCGGAGCCGACGTCAACGACCCCTCCGAGGAGGGGGGAGAGGAGGTGAGGCCGTAAGTTCAATGAGGTCCTGAGCGGCCTCGAAAACCTCCGGCATAGACGGACACCGTGACATGGCGGGCCCGGGGCGGTTCTCCTTTCGGCGCATGGCCTGCCTCTTCTTATGCCTAACCAGCAAGCCCGGTACCGGGGTATGGCTCCGACGGCGGCCTTCCCGGTGGGGCCGGCGCTCGGGCGATCTCCCCCTGGAGTCCTTCACCCGCTTTGGTGCCGGGGATTGAAACTGGTGCCGCGGTGCCATTTTCTTCCGCGCTTCGGTACGGGGAAGGTCCAAACATGAGTCCCGCACCGACGCCTGTGCGCTGCGCACCAAAGCCTCTCCGGAAGACATGGGCTGCAGTGCCGACTCCATCAGGAGCAACTTAAGGCGAGAATCTCTTTCCCGCTTGGTTCGTGGCTTGAACCCCTTGCAAATCTTGCAGGCAGTGGTCAGATGAGCTTCCTCCAGACACTTCAGACACTGTTCATGGGGGGTCACCCCGGGCATGGGTTTAGCACACTCCACGCAAGGCCTGAAGCCCTGTGGGCCTGGCATCACCGACCCCCTGCGGGGTTCAAGCACTAACACACTAACCACTTAACAACTACTTAAGCTAACTACACTAAGAACAGCCAACAGGCGAAGAAAAACACGCTGGGATCAGCAGAAGAGAGCAGCTCCAACGACCATCACGGGCGGTAAGAAGGAACTGAGGAGGGGGAGGGCCGGCAGGGTACTTATGCTCCGCTAGAGCAGCGCCACTCCAGGGGGCGACCAGCCGGCCTGACGGGTACCACTGGGAAAAAATGCTCCAGGGAACCGTGCACGTGGCGCGCATGCACCTACTTTGAATGGACATGAGCAATCACTCAAAGAAGAGCAAGAAGTAATTCTTCCGCTCGACGCCACACTGATTAAGCCTCAAACTGGATTAGTGTGTCCAATTCTGGGCACGTGAGGAAAGATGTGGACAAATTGGAAAAAGTTCAGAGAAGAGCGAGAAAAATTATTAAAAGTCTAGAGAACATGCCCTATGAGGGAAGATTGAAAGACTTGGGTTTGTTTAGTCTAGAAAAGTCATACTAAGAGGCACCTGATAACAGTTTTCAAATACCTAAAAGGTTGTTACAAGGAGGAGGGAGAATTACCTCTGATGATAGGACAAGAAGCAATGGCTTAAACTACAGCGAGGAAGCTTTAGGTTGGACATTAAAAAAAGCTTCCTGTCAAGGAGATTAAACACTGGAATAAATTGCCTACAGAGATTGTGGAATCTCCATCATTGGAGATTTTTAAGGGTTAGGCAAACACCTGTCAAGGATAGTGTTTTGTCCTACCATGAGTGCAGGGAATTGGACTTGACCTCTTGAGGTCTCTTCCAGCCCTATGATTCTATTTTATGCAAGATGCTAATGTGAGTTATTATAAAAAAAGATTACAATTTACTAATATGATTATCGTACTTGCATGTACGCATCATTTTGATATGTGAAATTAGGAACATTGTCTACGTAGCTATTACAAATGTGTTTACACCTGTGGAACAGGTAGGCAAAAGACTGTCAGTCTACATGGCTGGCTGAGAAGGGCCAGTAGGGAGAACAATAAATTTTAGAAGGAGCTGAACTCCCACTGGGGAGCCTTCCTGAGGAAATTACAATCTCTGATTTATGGCTATTATGACACAATGGGGTCATATTACCAAGTCACCTGGTACTCCATCTTGGAATACCAGTGTTTTTTCCACAGAAAGGCGCGGGAACCAATCTTGAAGACAATGGGATCTTGCCATATGTTAAAACTATTTAAGGCAGAGGAATGACATCACCAAGGTTCTTCACTGCTTCCCCACCAAAAGGAGACTCTTGGAAACACCTGAGGAACAAGGACTGAACAGGAAGGAAGCACTGGACTCAGTCCAGAGAGATTTCTAGCCTATGAATGAAACACCTGGCATTTCAAAGCTGCAAGCCAGCACAGTTTGCCCCTTAATATGCAGACTGCATAAATCATCATTTAGGGTGAAAATTTGCTATTCAGATCTTATCTGTGCTGTATACTGAACCTACTTTGAGTGTTTTATTTATTTGCGAAGTAATCTGTTTTGATCTGTATGCTTTCCTTTATAGCAGGGGTGGCCAACCAGTTAGACACGAAGAGCCAAAAGAGCTGTGGATAGTAGTGCAAAGAGCCACACATCCCTCCCCCAGAGCCAGGCACCCCCAGACCGCTCCCATTCTAACCCAATGCCTGGATCTCACTGGAGCTGCCACCCCCACAGTCACACACTTCTCCCTCCAGGAACTGGGGTGCATGCACAAAGTAGGCATGCATCTCCGAACGAGCCGTAACCCTGAGAGCCACATTTCTGTGAGCAAAGAGCCGCATGTGGCTCAAGAGCCACAGGTTGTCCACCCCTGCTTTATAGTCACTTAAGATCTATCTTTTGTAGTTACTAAACTTGTTATTGTCTAAAATGAATGTGCATGGAAGTCATAACTAGGAGCAAAAATTATGTATATTCCTCTCCAAATTAAGGGAGAAGCTGAATTTCATGAGATTCACTGTGCAATGTAAAATGATGTAATTTTGAATTGGGTTGAGCAACTAGACAATTCTTTAGCTAAAGCTTGCCCATGAAGAGCTGATCTCAGAATTTGCACATCGCTGAAACTGGGAGTGACTATCCTTGTATGTGTGCTGGAGGGGGCCTGACAGCATAGTGTACAGGGAACCCAGGATGGGGGGTCAGGCAAGCTCAGTAATACCTCAGTTCCCAGGAAAGGAGGGAACCCACTACATTATTTTCCCTAATATTTCTGAAGACTTCATAAAAGCAAGATACTCTAAGGCACGACCCATGTCTCTGTATGTGCCTGTACAATGTCTAGCTCAAGAGACTCCCAAGCTGAATAGGACCCTTTAGTGTTAATGCAATAAATACATAAAAATAATGCAAAATAACAGTAGCACACTACCTGAATTGTCCAGCCCCAAGCGTATCACCTGTGAAAAGACTGTTTCTGGCATCTCTTAGGTTCTCTCGGAGTTTCTTATCTAGTTTCTAAAAAATGTAAAGTATCTTTTTATACACCTGTGAGATTAGCGATTATCTCAACCATTTTATACAATGGACAACATTTAAGACAGATGTGAGCTTTTACTGATGTCAAGACAACAATTTTCTAAATTTTACTATTTCTGTTACTCATGCCACAGCTTAAGTCACACTGACTTTTGACACATTTCTCTTACTTGCCATATTGCTAACTTAACAGTTCTGGACAAATTCCTGATTTTACTACTAATCCAAAACCATCTTCAGTGGAGATTCTCTCTCTAAGCACATATTAGTTAGGTTTAAAAAAAGTGTAGAGAGTCATGCAGGTTTCAAAGTCAGACACTTGAAAGTTAGAAAATGCTGGATTGAAGATTACCCATGCAAACTGAATTCTGCCTCCTTTGTGTCCAACTTGTGCACTGCATGAAGCAGGGCTCCTGTGGAAAAAAATGTGATTATGTAATTAAAGACTGTATCATAATGCACATTCACAAGAAGAAGAATTAAGTTTGCATGGACAACTGTAAATATGACATTTTCCAGCTTTCAAACAGTATGTGTTCCCACTACAGTCTGCTACTTTGTGTTTACAATGTTATTGTTTTGGCATTCTGCCAAAAAATAATCCTATGGACAGGAAATGAGAGAAAAGAAATGCTGATTTTTAATAGTTTCTCTTTCAACAAAAGCTGAATGAAAGGAATTTCATGGGACAAACAAAAGGCAATTCTCTAACCTGAGACCTGTTTTCTGTTACAAATATTAAAGATCTGCTACTGTAAATAATTGGGAAACTTAATAATTTGTGTTAATAGGCTGATTTTTTCCATAGACTTTTCATAAACCAAATGCAGATAAAATCTTTTACCACAATTTTATCATTTATAATAATGTGTCTAATTAGGTCATATAAACCATATTTAAACAGGGATATTGTAGCTCAAATTAAAGTTATATCAGCTTAAAGGGACAAATCTTTTCCATTACTAAGCAATATTTCAGTGAGTGAAGGTGGCTTTCTCTAAAGTTATCAACAAAGCAATAATCTACTGTACTTATTCTCCAATTACTTTGTTTACTATTAGCTCATTCCCAATTTACACACACCAGAGCACTTCATTCTATGATCACTGCACAAATTCTGCTGGATCCTGAGAGCCAAACAAACTCATAAAAACTATAACCATGAACTAAAAAGGATGACTACAATTATTTACACAAACATTTTACAAAATTCTAACTACTGTCTGAAACAGCAGGCAGGGATATATTCCTTGAGTGCTGTATCTAGTGGAAAAGGAGACAATGAGGGTCTGTTTGGGCTAGAGAAAGACATGTGCACCTCCACTCATCAGAACCTGCTTTCAAAAACATCTCTGGATGTGTGACTAGTCACACATTCTCTACATGGAGGGGCTCTTTGGAAGAAAAACCAGGAAGGAGAACCTAGACATTTTCTTTCAGTTTTCTTTCTGATGTTATATAGTCACATTTGTAAAATACAGAAATAAAATGCTAATAGGATATTTATTTTTAAAAATCAGATATTTAGTGTTTAAAATTCTTACCACTGCCACCATTTCTGCTGCAGTTCCTCTTGAACATCTGATTATAGGAATAGCCCCTATTAAAAGATACATTTACTTCCATTTACATTACAATTTCCAGGTCATATATAATTATACTGCATAGTTGTGGCTTTTATTTTTTTAAAGCAACTGATCTGACTGTCAATTTTTCAAAATACAGTCTGGGGTGGGCAATAATTTTACAGGGAGGCCACTTAATGAATTTTGGTAGGTAGTCGCAGGTCAGTTCCATCCCCAGAAGGTTTAGGGCTGAGAACTAGCCTTCCCCCAGAGTTTTCTGGGGCCAAAGGCTTTGAATTAAAAACACAGCGAAGGGCTCGCGGCTCTCAGCCCTGCCACTACTGGGCTGCCTGGCATTGCTGTAGCTATTTAAAGGGTTTGGGGCTTCAGCCCCTGCTAGTATAGCATCACAACCAGGAGTTGAAAGCCATTTAAATAGGATCTGGCTGCCTGAGCCATCACCAAAAAATTTGGTATAATGGGCAGAAAGATATAAACAGAAAGCTGCCAGATGCAGTCTGCAGGCCAGATCAAAGTTTAGGAGAGTTGGATCCAGCCCCCGGGGCCACATCTTGCCCACGCCTGGTCTAAACTGTACGTGAAGTGTGGCTGTCGTATTCATTATCCATGAGATCACAAAAATGGTTTCTATCAATACGTTTAAACAAAGTATTATACAATCACAGTAAGAATGATAAATATTTAAAACCATGTTACAAATGTATACTAGCAGTACATTGAAAAATCTATTAAACAACTAATAGTCTAGTAGCACCTTAAAACTAACAAAACATGTAGTGGTATCATGAGTTTTCGTGGGCGCAATATCTGTGTCATCTGAAGAAGTGGGTTGCACCCACGAAAGCTCATGATGCCATCTACATATTTAGTTAGTCTTTAAGATGCTACTAGACTATTTGTTGTTTTTTAAGTTTTTCCTATTATAGACTAACTCGGCTACCCCTCTGTAGCAGTACATTGAGAGTCATAGGGATTGTTAACTAAAATATTAAAAAAAAACCCTCAAACTGTTCTCTTACTATCCCACGTGCTACTATTAAAAGTTAAGAAATTTTACATTATTTATGCTGATCATTTACTTTTTTCATTTCTCTCTCATTAGACAATCAAATAGATTAGTCAATTTTGCTTTTGCTTAGTTATTTTTGCTTTTGGGTCACAGGGTCTCTTCTATTAGAACAATACAGCAAGATCTGGGCTGCAAACTCACTGCAGGGGAATATTTATTTTTCATTTGGATTTTCATGCTTCACCTGTCATATAGTGAATTTTTAAATACAGGTTAGTTGAAATGCTGAAGATTTAAGGGATTCTACAAGATACACTTTACTTCTTGCCACAAACTAGGGCATTCAACAGGTTCAAAGGATGTTCCTAATTCTGAGCGCCCTAGGGACTGCTAAACAAGAAAGTTGCAGTTTTAAGGCAGTGAAAAGGGAAGTCTGAGAACTGTCAAGTTAGCACTTCAGGGCTTGTAATTTTATACATATTAAATGTTACGCATTGAGTTGCTATTAAAATGGACATGTACACCCTTCAACAATATATCTGATAGTTATCTTGTATGTTACTTAACAATATTTCTGCTTAATAGCAAAAATCCAGACAATCTCTCAAAATTTCAGAATAAGAGAGATTTTAAATTGTTAGTTGTCATCAAGATTGGCTGTTTGTCATGGCAAAAATGACCATCATTTTATTATAAGAAAAACAGAAGTCAGGAAACATAATATTTTATTTTACAATATCAATGACTTATAATATTTAACTAATATTTTCATAAAATTAAAAACACTCCATGATCAAGCTAGTTATGGTGTTATCACGAATTTTTACAAAAAATATGAAGGGTTTGAATTTCAAGTGTGTTCATCATTCACCCAGCTCTTTTCCTATTATGCAATTTCCTGAATGAAGCACTGAGGCAGAAGCATTTTTACTGCTGACCTAAAAAGCGGCAGATTTGTGCCAACAATGAGCACTTTTGAAAAGTCCACCTTAAAAGTTATGGTTTGTATCACAGAGGTTATGACTATGACATACAGAGAGGTTTAGAAATAGTTAAAAGTTGTTGTGAGCAAGGTTCCTTGTAAGCTGCACACCCAGGCACACAGCCGTTTTCTGAGCCCCATGAAGAGGTTCAGAGCTCCCCATGCAGGTAGTGAACTCAGCTGATTGGCTGGGGAAGGGGTGGGGCAGGGCACTCGCCCTCTCGGAGGAGCAGAAGCAGCAGCAGCAGCTGCTGCTGCTGCCTGCTATAAATGGAGAAGCTGGCTCCAGCCTCTACTCTACAGCTGGGCAAAAGATGATCTGTAGGCTGGATCCGGCCATGAGAGCCTCAGCTAGCTCCCTGCCTGCCCTGCACCTGCTCAGCACTCTGGAAAGGTGGGTTCAGGGCCACATGAATGTTTCTGAATGCTGAAAGCCTAGAGGGAGGGGAGACAGGTTTCTCATGCTGCCCCTGCCCCCAGTAGCTTCCCACTGAACAGTTTCAACCAATAGCAGCTGCCTGTTTGCAGAACAGTCAGCATGTGAAATGACCCTCCTCCCTTGGGCTCACAGCATTTAGCTTAGAGAAATAAACATGGCCCCTGCAGCTCCCCTGAGCGCGTACAGGGGCTGAAGGACAGGGACCCTGGATAAGGAACATGATGGGCTGCTGGCTGGAAGACCATATCGCTAGCACACCCAAGCCTTCCCTTTCCCAACTCTCTGCCCCCTTCTTCCCTCCTACCACATGTAACCCAAACCTTCTGCACCCCTGTTCCAGTCCCCATACACCTTCCCAGACACTGCATACCCTCCTACACCCCCTCCCCAGGTCACAAACCCCTCTCAGATCTTGCACCCCAATCTGCTATCACTGGTCACAGTCCAAATCCCTGCACCCTCTCCCGCACCAGATCACAACTCCCTCCCAGACCGTGCACCCCCTCTTTATCCCAGTCCATTGACCCAGGTCATGATCCCCTACTTCACCCAAATCCCCTCCCACATACCACACCCCAATCCCTTACCCCAACCTGCCTTCATCCTAGACCTCTGTACCTCCTCCTTTAATATAATGGAAGAGTGTGGCCCTTGACCACTTACCAAATTCTTGGAGTGGACCCTCATCAAAAATTATTGCCACCCCTGTGTTAAGATTCTTTTAACAGAATTGTTTTGAGTATTGCAGATATCTAAAACTCTGCTCTTAATGATTTTTTAAATCCTGCGTTACTAATTAATACATGGTAAACTGTATTCTATTAAGGCCAGATCTTTGCTAACCGGTAGAGTCTGGCTCTTTGAATCAGAAGTCACAAGTACTAGGTGTGATGCTAGGTGTTTTGTAGGATGAAACCTTATTTGCAAGATCTTTGAAACATGTTGGAGTACACATGTACTCCAAGGTCTCAGAGGGGTAGCTGTGTTAGTCTGTAACTAAAGAAAAAAACGTAAACAACAATGGTCCTGTAGCAACTTAAGACACTATCCACTTTAGCCCAGGGTAGTAATTTTATTTTTATTTAATTTCAAATTAAATAATCATAAGCAGGGCTTGACAAATACACTCGCCCGCAGTGAGTAGATTTTACCAGCTGGCAAGTGCAGGGGCAGGCTGGCCAAAGCCCGCACTACGGGCAGCACGGCCCCATCCGATCCACCGGCCGGTGGAGGAGCAGAGCGCCACTGGGAAGGGGGAAGTGCGGCGATTCTCAGCGCCGGGCTGCCTGAGTGCAGCTCCGGTGCGAGGAGGTAGGGCGCAACCCAGAGGACGGGACACCAGCAGACGCCAGGACGCTGGCGTGACGTGGCGTCCTGACGTCACAGCCGGCGACCGCCGGATTCAAAAAGGCTCCGGCAACCCCGAAAAGTGGAAGGCAGAAGCCAGGTAGGGGAGGGGAAGGGGCTTGTGCTGTGCTGTGGGGAAGGGAGGGGAGGGGCAAAATATGGGGAAGGGGCTTGTGCGGAGGGGAGTGGAGGAGAGGAGGGAAGGGGAGGAGGTCAGGAGAAGAAGAAGGAGAGGGGAAGGCACCAAGGGACAGGGCTGCAGGAGAGACAAATGCCAGGGGGCCAAGTGCAGACAATGAGGAAAAGGGCAGGAGGGGAGGTGTCAGTGGGAGGAGGGACAGGGTGATGCTGGGAGAGGAGAGGGTAAGGGGATTGGGGGCTAGAGGGGGGAGGGGGAGGTGCTGGGAGAAGGCTTGAAAGAAGGGGTGGGCATGAGGAAGGCGGGGATGGAGCAAGGCATGTGTGAGGGCACAGGGGCATGAGGGGAACGGGGGCAGAGGGTGGTGAGGGGGTGGGTATCAGTGAAAAAGAGGGCAAAGGGGGCAGGGGCACTGAGGGAAGGGGGAGGCACCAGGAGGGTGCAGGTGCCAGGGGATTCTGGGGGTGAAGCAGAAGGGCAGACACCTGCAGGGGAGGGACCAGCACCAGAGGAGAGAGGCAGGGCAGGTGTGTAGAGGGAGGTGTTAGGAGAGGGGATGAGGCTCACATGATCAGAGTGGGGCTACTGGAGGAGTGGGCACAAGGCGGAGAGAAAGGCTGGTGGAGGGGGGCAGGTCTCAGGAAGGCTGAGGGCAGTGAGAAGGGCAGGAGTCAGGACAGCAGAGGAGGGTGAGGGGTTGGGGGGCAACAGGCACCAGGGGAGCTGATGGAGCAAGGGGAGGAGACATGGTAGCAGAGGGAAAAGGTAGAGGTTTATAAGATATTTATTAATAACTTGGGGGATATTTATTAATAACTTATTAGTAATTACTGTTCTTATTCTTATTAGGAATTTATGCCATTACAAAAAAACACTTTTTGGGGGGGAGGAGTGGCGAGTCCCTTTTTTGTCTGGTGAGTCGGGTTTTCCATAATTTGTCGAGCCCTGATCATAAGCATTGCTCCTTGTTAATTATCCTTTCTTCCACAGCTATAGACTATTTAAAATATGTATGTATATCTATAGTTTTTGTTTGTACTGGTGGGTGCACATCCATACACTACCTCAATATTGAAGTTGCACATAAGAAATTTCAAACTGCCCAAGGATGGAAATCTTAGCGGGAATGCTGGTTGTGAGCTATGACTTTGATTTCAAAGAATATCTAGTTTTCAGTGAACAATATTAAACCAACACCTCATGACTCCTAAAGCACCTTTCATCCAAAGATCTCAAAACTAAGTTTTTCAGACACTAAGACTCCACTCTTATATCAGGAGGGAATTACTCCCTAATCAACACTTTTTTCAGAGCAACACAGGGGTTTAGTGACAGACCATAACTTACATATCAAGCACAATCCACAAGTCTTGCATTGACCCTACTTCCTCTCTTGTGATGCATATGTGGAAGTTTAGAGTCTTACTATATGTAATTGAAAATGCAGATCTCTTACAGGGAACAGCAAACTGAGAAATATACTGGAACTTATAAACTTACCAAGTGTAACAAAAAAGCAGAAGAGACTGTCAACCACAGTGTCCATAATGGCCTCCATTTCAGTGTCCGTTATATCTGGTCTGTTAATGGCTGAAATATTGTAAAACAGAGGGGGAAAATGGACTTACAGTCTAAAGCAATCTCTATAATATACAAAATTCGCAGAGAGGAAATCTCTTACAGCAGTTAAACAGCAATTCTTAGTCATCAACACTGAATAAGTGACCAAAGAAAGAAAGCTGTGATAAAGGCCCCACATAATGCTTCCAATCCTGCTGTGAATTTTTCTTAAAATCACGAACAACGGAAAAACACAAATAAGAAATTACTTTTACTGGTTAGCTCAAACCAATATTCTTCAGTCTTCTTCTACATCTCTCAACCTGACCTGACCCTGTAAGTACTGCAACTATGGGGAGATGGAAAATCAAGCCAATATGTTGTGGTGATTATGGACTAACATCCATTTGGAAACCAATTTTCCAAGGTGGAAGCCACTGTGTCATCTAGAGAACAAAAATTCAGTATTTGTATAACTATTACACAGTGTTATTTTATATATGAAGGACGTTCCAAACTAAATGGTCTGTAACATATGTAATAATTTCTCCATTAATACTATAAAAACATTTTACTATCAATTACAATCTGCATGGCAATTTTCTGATCCAGGGATAATACCGAAGTGTTTTATATACGTATGGAGATAAACTTGTGTATATGTGTAAAACAGAAACACAGATAAACCTTCCCTATAGTTGCTCTACAGCAGAAGTAATAACATTTAACTTTAACTATTATTTCTGGTTCTAATATAAACTATTAGACAAGCCAGGCTATCAAGTTCTGTTCTGTTTGTTTAGGATACTGTGGTAACCATCCTCATTTTGCACAACTAACCAAAGTTAGTTATGTGTATATTATTTTTTGGTGGGAGAGAAAAAGATGAAGTTAGTTTACTCTTGAGCATAATATCTTAATAGAAATCTATGAATATTACAGCATTTGAATTCTGAAAAACGTATTTGTTTAAAAATTAAATAAAAACTTGGGTGGATCCATTCTAACAAGCTGTCAGGGAAAAAGTATGTACTGACTGGGTCATTACTTAGAAGACCCAAAGTATCTCTGTCATCATTAGAAAACTCTCTTCTCTCATATTTTCAACCTCCTTAGAAGATCTCTTGGAACAAGGAAAAAAACAGAGATCAAATATCTGCATCTCAGATTTTTAGGTGCTTCTGTTCCAAAAAGTGATGTTCTTCGTAACTAATAGTAGAATAAATATGCAGCATGCACACGTGCACAAAACTAATAAAAAATGACTCCCTATATTCCAATACTCCACCTCTTTGAGAAGAGTCAGGTAAGTTGATGGGAAAGCATCTCCCATTTACGAGCTCAGCAAAGATACCACAGTAAATTGACCTAAGCTATGTCAACTCCAGCTACATTATTCACGTTACAGGAATAGGGTATCTTAGCTCGACTTACCCCAGCAGTGAAGACAAGTCCAGAATGTCTATGGAAAGAGTTATTCAAGAATACCTGTTCCTGAATAACTCCATATATAAATAAGCCCTGTGAGAGTGTACAAACCTATACTCTAAAACCTCAACATTAGATTTTGCTATTTGGAGCGCTAATTTCAAATGTATTTATTTATTTTTAGAAATGTTCAATAGTTTTTAAAATATCTAAATTTGAGACAAGTACTTTTCTGTCACTTAAGCCCTCCCACATATTTACACTCAAGATCAGAACAAACAAGTGGTTAAAGCATTGGATTTAAGATCCTATTAATATGTATCTGTATGATTTTTGAATCCCACTTCTAGAACATGTTTGTAAGGTCAGATTAACTCATAATAGACGTCTCTTCTGGGCTTAAAACAGATAAAAAAATTAGATTTATATATCGGCTAAATTGAAAATCTGCAATTACAGAACAGAACTTGTTTAAGATTATCATTAGATATTCTGATTTCAGAGTAAGCTTACATTTTCAATTATAACAAATGTTACATAAAGGAAATTTTACCTACCACGATATGAGATGAGCTCCTTATTTTGATTGCACAATATAAACATATCATCTTCCAAAGTAATAAAATTGAGATATTGATCAAAGACCTACAAATTAAAGGACAAAAAAAATGTGATAACTTCATGGAGTTTAGTTCCACCAATAGCTATTAACCAAGATGGTCAGGAATCCAACCCCATCGTTGGGATGACCCTAAATCGCTGACAAGCAAGGAGAGGAAAATAGAGGTGAATGACTAACTGCCCTGTTCTGTACACTCCTGTGAAGCTCTAATGCTGGAGGTATCAGAGACAGGATAATGTCTAGCTGGATCACTGGTCTGACCCAGAATGGCAGTTCATATGAAAATCATTACAATACGCTAAAAATAAATTGTGAAGCTGTCTTGTCTTACATATATACATATTAATGACCTATTAGAGCTTTAATCTGAAACTGAACAATAATTTATTTCTATCGATAGTAACTACAGCATAATTTATAAGGTATGATAGTCAAATAAAGAAACTGAGTAAGATACAACTACAGCTGAATTATCTTAGAGGATGATGTTCAGAACAATTAAGAGAAAACACATTTTAAATACTTCTAGGGCACTATTTATTAGTAAAAGCTATAATATAAAGATTTGGCTTTGCCCTGTGTTGAAATGTTTAGCACTCTATCTGGCTGAGTTGAAAGATGTTCAGCTTCACAAAATGATGAAATAATTTCAATATTACCATGAGCTTGTTCTACAACACTTTTTGTTTATTCACATGGTCAGAAAAAAAATACAAATATCTGTGTAATGCATAAAAGGGCAGAAACAGATATTGGAGCACAAAGCCTATGTAGATAAACAAATTTATATGAACTGAGGCTGTGCCCTGGGAGTTTACTGGTATTTCTTATTTGAGCTGAAGTAAAAATGTGATAACTTTCCCACTCTCCAATAGTAAACTATAAAAATAAGATGATAAAGTGAATAATGTAATCTGAAATTAAAAAAAGTTCTTCAGAAATATACTTCTTCAACATGTCTGCTGCACATGTAGCAAAGATATTGGGAGTATCTAGAAGATGTCAATCTTTACTCTTAAGTTTCCTAGTCTTATAATTTAGCAGATAATTTTAAATAGCATTTGTACATAGATTGTCTAATCTAGTGGTACATTCTCTATTTGCAACAAAGATTGCAATCACAAGTTATGTATGTCAGTTTGGGAGCAGAAAAATGGCGCTAAAAGGATATATAATATTAGGACAGCCCAAATGAAATCAACATTTACTTTTCATTACAGTTTTAATGCTAAATGCTTTGTGAAACATTAAAATCCAAAGCAAACATAGAGTTTTTGAAAGTGAAGGTCCTTTAATATCACAGCCTACAGAAATTTCTTACCTTTGCTACTTGTGTTACTGCACTAGCCCCTAGGGCAGCATTTGCAATATCTTCCAGTTTACTTCTTGAAATGGCAGAAATAAAATTTAAATAATATGATTCATAAAGCTGATTTCGAAGATCCTGAAAGGAAAAATTCATAGCTTTTACTCTGAATAGGTACTAAAGAATATCTTGCTAAAAATGAAGTTATTTCTTAAAAATTTGAGACTCTTTATTATGTAGTGTTCTAGTTATCATTGAAATTAAATGACTCTGGTGTGCTTAGATGACTGTGGACACACAAAAACACTGTACTGCATATTAACTGAGATTGTTAGATATAGGGATAGTTATGAAATTAAAGAAATAAAGTTATCTTAAGTATGCTTTAAAAATAATATATTTTCAGGTAAGTAGGAAAAAAGCCCTAATGAAAAAGACAAGAATGTTGTGTGCAAAGGATGCATAGTTAAGAAAACGTAATAAAATAAAAGGCTTCAGTAACAAGACAAAACAAAAACAAAAAACAACTTGTCTTAATAAAAAGCAATCACAAATCTTCCCATTGTCTGCAGGTAACCATGAAAGGGGAAAAAGTAAAACAGGAAGACCTTGGAGAAAGAGAAGTACCAAAGTAACTACTTCAAACTAGGTTTTTACTAAAGCTATTAATTTAGTTAAAGCACAGAAAGAGCTATGAATCTGAAGATTCTTTATCAAAACCACACCAATTTTGCTGAGAAACCAGGATGAAGGGACTAGTCTCTGGTCTGGTCCATCTATGAGTGATCATATACTCACATATGTGTTACTCTATTGCTCTCTCTCAAAATTCTGGGAATTCTTAAAACAGCTTCACAAATAACAATTTGGATACAACAGTATTTTTATAATTAAGAATTTCTCTTTGTGGCAAATATTAATGTATGGAGTATGTTAAAATTTGAGAAAAGGTGCATTCATAAACTCACATAAATGTAATATGGACTTAAACTTAAAAGTGTACAAAGGAGCTACCTGGCAAATTCTGTCAATATTTTCTTCTGTTGGCATTACGAAGTATATTGCTGGAACATCTGGAATAGGATCTCGATCAGAATGCAAAAGCCTAAGGGAAAAATCAAAACTAAATTAGCTTTCTAGTTACTGTTACTACTATTCTTATTCCCTCAAAAATATGAACATCAGAAAATAAATGTTTTGGATGATCCAAATTTCTAGAATTCCTCATTACGTCTTATGAAGCTTGATTTAAGCAATATTCATACACACAATTGTAAATTATTTAAAAAATTTAAAAAAAATTACTTTATAGACAAACAATAATGTAACAATTAAAGAGATTCAGGGTAGTAGGTGGACACTGCTAAGCTCTCTCTCCCTCTGCTATGGAGGGTAAGTAGTAATGGAGAGATGTTAGGGTGCACTTAGCCCTTTATGAGAGCCAGAAGGAAATGCAAGCCACATAGGATGCATGCACATCCTTAATATACCCTTGACAAAAATATCCTCTCTCGTGAACATGCAAACTTGCAGTGGGATCAATGAGGATAAATACTTGAAGAAGAATACTGAGTTATTTTATTTTAAATTATTTATTTGAGAGGCAGCTCATCTTCAACTGTGTAGGAAATTCTTCTGACTAGTTTGATAAAACTTTGCTCATCCTTTAGCCACAATACTCCACTGATTTTGAGCAGAGGTAAGAACGGAATATTCAGTTAAAATTTTAAGAGCATCTTTGAAATTTGTGTACCGATTCAATAGATTTTGTATGTAATTTCTTAGAAAATAAACATCTGGAGTTTTTATATGTGGTTTGAAGTATAAACAAACAGATATAACTAACAAAAGTATTCACAAAGTACTCACAAATGCAAGGTGATGCCCATGTCTCTCAGCTCTTTCACTGATAGCAAAGGAGAGATGATATCTTGGCCAAATCTGTCATAAATGAGAACCTATAAAGCATAGGATGGAAAACTGTAAAATATTTATTAATATGAAAATTTAATTAAAAGTTGTGATTTCTTCCATTCCTATCATTACTGTTTACTAAGGAGACAATAAAGCAGGACAAAACTCTAAGTGATCAGAAAAAAAAATGATAGAGACATCTTGCTAGAATCAGTGCTTCATGTCAGTCAAACAGGAAGCTCTGCATCCAGAAGAGTAAGTATTGTGACATGCATGAGTGTCACAAAAAGGGCAACTCCTCTGACCTGAAAAAGAGAAAAAACTGATGATACAGGATTGAGTGGGGAAAAAAAGAAGGACAATACCATTTGGGGGAATTAAAATTATTCCAGAAATGCCATAATGAAAAACACAGCAATGAAGCAATAATGGGCTTGTTATTTTGAAATAGTAACTCCTAATGTGTGTGTATGTTTATATATGTATATGGAGATATTCCATCCAGAAAATCCACCATTTACACTAATTTAAACCTGCAAATGACCAATATTTCATGCTGCAAAGAAAGGGGAAATCCCCCAGGGTCTCTGCTAATCTGACCTGGGGGGAAAATTCCTTCTCAACCCCAAATATTGAATGAGAACATGGGTAAGACCCACCAGCCAGACACTTAGGAAAAAGTTATCTGCAGTAACTCAGAGTCCTCCTCAACAAGATTTCCTCTTTAAACAATTCATTTTCTAATAGGTTTTCCTAGAACTTCATTTAAATACTGCCTGCCTTAGGATGCTGAACTTTTAAATATGTATCTTTTTCATCAACTAGAATGTGTAATTTTCCATATTAACAGCACATAGGATAAAAACCCTTATAGAGGAAAAGAATTATAAGTACAAAAACAGCACAAAGACTATTAACACCACAAAGGAAAAGAGCATAGCCACTGTTTAAAAATAACTAAGCAGTCTACTTAGGTTGTTCAGTTTTTCTTGTTCACATCTTAATTATGTTTGTCTCTGGAAATTTGGCATTAAAGAGGTATATTTTTTGTAACAAAATTTTCAGAGGATAATTGGTGAAAGTAATCAAACTGTGCACAACAGATTAAAACTAAAACTTTAAAAAAGGAAACACACACATTCAATGATGTGTTACTATCTCCTCCCCCATCTGTTCTTTTGCTCCAATACTATAGTTTGTTTTCAAATGTAAAGAAATTAAATTATTTTAATAATTTAAAGTGTCAGCTCAATGTAAAGATAAAGTGCCTATAAACATTAATTTTCTCAAGGCATGAAAAGTGTCAGAAATTGCAGGTTACTACTGTAATATATCAGAAATATGTCTGATGTTTACTGAACAGTTGCCAGATTTTTACCTCCAATTGGTTAAAATCTGATCATCTAACCTTTTGGATGTGCTTCAGAATAAGACAAGTAGGTTCTCTTACCTTCCATACAGGCTCTCCTGTGCTGTTTTTAATAGGGGGAACATTAAAATTCAACATACGCTTCAAGGCCACTGAAAAATAGTGAATTAGAATATCCAATTACTACTGTGTTAGTTTTATTTTTTTAACTTCATAACTGTTGAGACCAAATATGTACTATTGAGACAAAATATGTTTCCAAAGATGATAGGTACTTTGGGAGGTTAGTTCAGTACTGGTTTTCGCCAAAGGTCCAAAGCAAGACAACACAATCTGTATGTTTCCCCCAAAGACCCATTGACTTTAAAGTCACAATGGACTATCAGGATCATCTAATATGACCTCCTGCACATTACAGGCCATAGAACCTCACCCACCCATTCTTGGCTGAACTCTTGAAGTCCTCAAATCATGATTTAAACACTTCCACCAAAATCCAGAAAATCCACCATTTACACTAATTTAAACCTGCAAAAGACCAATATTTCATGCTGCAGAGAAAGGGGAAATCCCCCAGGGTCTCTGCTAATCTGACCTGGGGGGAAAATTCCTTCTCAACCCCAAATATAGCACGAAAACATGGCAAGACCCACCAGCCAGACACTTAGGAAAAAATTATCTGCAGTAACTCAGAGTCCTCCCCAACAAGTGTCCCATCACCAGCCTTACAATCTTTGAGTTAAGTCAAGAATAATAGCTCTCAACACGAATCTATTAAGTTCTATTAAGTTCAAATAGCTATTGCTGACAGAAAATTAGAAGAGAGTCTTTAAACCTGAAAACAGAATTTCTTTTTCTTATCAATGGGACAAATTGTAAGGTAGTGACAATTTAGTTTATTAGAATATCTGCCAGAATGTTTCCTATACCTCAGCTCAATTCTGTCCATTAGACCTATAGCTTCCCAGGCTCTTAGCAAGTCTGCATCTTTGCACAAGGAAAATTATTTTTCTATCATTTCCTATAGCAGGAAGAACACAAAACATAGGGCCAAAACGTTTCTGAAGACAACGAAGGCAGACTACACTAACTCACGAACAGATGGTGGGCACTGCCATACTGAAAAGTGGGAGCATACCTGAATGTGTACGCTTTTAAAGAACATAAGAATGGCCATACTGGGTCAGACCAAAGGTCCATCTAGCCCAGTATCCTGTCTGCCGCCAGTGCCAGGTGCCCCAGAGGGGGTGGACCGAAGACAATGATCAAGAAAATTGTCTTCTGCCATCCTTCTCCAGCCTTTGACAAACAGAGGCCAGGGGCACCATTCCTTACCGCTGGCTAATAGTCTTTTATTGACCTAACCTCCATGAATTTATCTAGCTCTTTTTTAAACTCTGTTAGAGTCCTAGCCTTCACAGCCTCCTCTGGCAAGGAGTTTCACAAGTTGACTATGCGCTGTGTGAAGAAGAACTTTCTTTTAGTAGTTTTAAACTGCTACCCATTAATTTCATTTGGTGTTCTCTAGTTCTTATATTATGGGAACAAGTAAATAACTTTTCTTTATTCACCCTCTCCACACCACTTATGGTTTTATATACCTCTATCATATCCCCCCTTAGTCTCCTCTTTTCTAAACTGAAGTCTCAGTCTCTTTAGCCTCTCCTCATCTGGGACCCATTCCAAACCCCTAATCATTTTAGTTGCTCTTTTCTGAAACTTTTCTAATACCAAAATATCTTTTTTGAGGTGAGGAGACCATATCTGTACGCAGTATACGAGTACAGGAAAATTGTATGCAGTATACAAGTACAATGGTTAAGCTATGGCAGGTCAATTTAGAACTAATGAAAAGGAAACATTTGACACTGTATGCAGTCTGAAATCCACTTCTACAGATGGGTAGCAATACTGAGAGTGAATTTTAGAAGATGGAAGATTAGACAACCGAAAGAATTAATAAATTACTGAAATTTACAATTACAATAAATTTGTGTATTGAAAATGCTTAATTTCTGACACAAGCAGATTTTAATATATCATTCCAATAAGAGTACACTAAAATAAACCTAACAAGACCAAAAGAATGCTGCAAATGATGGCAGCAGAGGTGCTCTTTTTACCATTTCTGGTGGATTGAGACAATAACGTAGGCAGAATTTTTTTTTAAAAAATCACTAACTCAGCAGCCCCAGAGCTTCCTGGAGCCACAGAAGGTTGCCGGATGTGGGTCTGATCCCTCCCACCCCGCCCCAGAGTGGTCATGCAGAGGAAGAACAAGTCCTATCCCTCGCCATGCTGGCCCGGACTATCAGCTAGGAGCTCCCAGAAGCATACGGGAGATCAGACCCACCTCTACCCCTAGAAACCTCCTGCAGTTGCAAGAAGCTCCATGCATGCTGTCTTCAGATCCCAGTTCTGAAATCATCACAGAAGTGAGAGTGGCAATCTCATAACACCTCCCAAACCCCCTTCTGGGTCAGAACTAGGGATGTTAAAATGTGTTTATTTTGGTAAACATATAACTGCTGAACATTTCAATGGTTACACATTTACATGCAGGCAGGAGGTGGCTCCGTGGGAGCCGGTGTGTGTGGGGAGCTGACTTTTAAAAAGACTCCCTGCGAGCACCGGCTCCTAGGGAGCCACCTGCGAGCACCAGCTCCTAGGGAGCCACCTGCCCCCACACTGTGTCTGATACTGAGGCAGCAGCGTGATGGAAGGCAGGTTCCCTGTGAGCACTGGCACCCACCTCCCACACACACACTGCTGCCAGGCAGCAGCAGGGGAAGGGGCCTTACATGTAAACAGATAAAAACATCACATTGACTGATTTTCAAAACCTATAGCCATGAAATTGACCAGAATGGACCCTGAATTTAGTGGGGCCCTATTAATAACTTATAGAGAACTGCTCTGGTGAATCTACAATTTAACTTAAGACTGACTGCAATGAAAAATATCAAACAGCAGGCAAGGGCACTGGCAGATTAAAGATTACAAAAGTCAAAGTTCATGACATGTACTCAGTACTCTGATGTATCATTTTAGTTGCGCTAGATTTTTTTAAAAATAAGTTAATGAGGATTTGTGGATTATGTCCAGAGCAGAAGAAAAAGTAGAGTTTAGAAATAGCAACTGAAATAAATGAGCAATGAGAAATGTGAAAGGAGGACGTGGATGGTTTTACTGCAGACAAGATCAAGAATGAAAACTAGATAAAAGGCAGCATTGAAAAAACAAAGCTGGATTAATCACTCAATTTTCCCACATTTATATACATGGTTAAATGTGAACAGACGATTCAGCATTATTACTGCTGCTCAGCGTTTTGAGAAGTTACAGAATAAAATTTGACTAAAAAGTCTTTTTGATTAATTAAGATCAGAAAAAAGGAAAATGCACAAATTAAAGCATAGAAGAGGCAGACCACAGAAATATTAATGTCTAAGACTACATCTACAACTGGGATTACCAAAATGGAAGTTGAAATAGCAGCAGGTGTAGTAAAGATCCACAAAAATCAATTACATATCACTCTCCACTCAATGCAGTACTTTACCCTGGACAAGAAGAGTAAGGTGAGTTGTCAAGAGAGTGTCTCCCACAGACATCTCGGGTAACTGACCTAAGGTATGTCAACTCAGGCATATTATTCACATAGCTGAAGTTGTGTACCTTAGGTAGACTTACTGCAGTAGTGTAGATGTAGCCTAAGAAAAAAGTTGATGTATTAGCCCTATTATCAATAGTAGTCTCCCTAATGTTCATCCTATTTAACTTCATTTTTTCCTATCTCCTTGACTCTGCAGTCTCCAGGACTCATATACTTCCCATGTGTTTTGTTTAATGCTAATAGCAAATTCATGTACCAAAGACTTGTATTTCTGTCTTCACACCTTACTTTCTGTCTGCTCTTGTCACCGAGTCACAACAAAGAGAAACAGTTTCCAGAAGACAGCAAATGTACTAACCACTTTCTTTTGCATACTTTGTGCCATCTCACCCATTCACTTGTCTACTTAGTTTGCAACAGCAAAGCCAAAGCCTGGGGATTTTGGTGCCCTGGGCTCTATGTAATTATGATTTCATTTACATTACAGAAGTCTCTGCAGTGTAGTCCTCTATCACATTAATGGTTCCAGAAAGCCCATTCTCAACTATTTCCAGACATTCTACTCGCCCGGATCCAGTAGGACTGCCAGGTGAGCTCCAACTCGCAGCAGAGTTGGGGCCTCTCCTAGGACAGCGGATTTGGGGGCAGGCGGGACTCAGGGGGGCGCTAGGGGCTTGAGGAGGTGGGTCAGCTGATGGCCAGTGGCTGGGGATTCTGGGCGAAGTCAGACAAGAGCCCCCCCGCCCCCCCGCGGGCGGGGCTTCAGAGGGGTGGGTGGCGCAAGAGTTGACAGGCCCCCCAAAACGAATGCACGGACCGGAAGGGGGGGGGGAGCGCTTGTTAACAGGCCCCGCGCTGCTACCCTTTGCCCGCGGGAGGGTGTGTGAATCCCGTGCTCCCGCGGCCAGAGCGCTGCAGCCGCTGCACGTCTTCTTGCAGCCACAGCCAGCGGCCGGGTGGGGCCCCGAGTCTCCTGCTCACGCCCCCGGGCTGGGGCGGCAGCTGCAGCGCGAGCCTCCCGTGACACGGCTACGCGACAAGACTAAAGGGGAGAGCGCCTCACCTGTCTGCTTCTCCCGGATCCCGGCCGCCATCTTCACGGCCAGCCCCGCCCACCTCCGCGTACGCACCCGCCGGCGACGTGGCGCGTCTCCTCACTCGAAGCAGAGCGGGGGGCGGGGACAGTTGGCGCGCCGTAGCGTCACGCGGCGTACCCTGCCCCTGAGCAGCAAGCAAAGCCAAGGGGCGGGGCTTGGCGGCGGTAGCGCCCCGCAGCGGCCTCGTTCCTTTCGACACCTGGGGCATTGGTGAGGGCAGCTTCTGGGACTGGATGGATATTGAAAAGTTACGTGACGTAAGCACTACGGGTAAATGGGACTTGTGCGCAGCGAGTGTTAGGTACCTAAATACCTTTCAACACCTTTACTGTAGGCATTTCAGATCTGCCACCATGCTCCTATTACTACGGTAGATGCTACGCTGGGAGTGGGCAATAATTTTTGATGGGGGCAAGCCCGCTAAGAATTGAATAAGTGATCAAGAGCCACACTCTTCAGTTGTATTAATGGAGGGAGTGAAGGAGAGGTGGAAGACCACCAAGGTGCAGGAGGGGGTGTAGGATCCAGGAGGGGATATGAATGCAGGAGGGGATTCTGACTTGTAATGCAGGAAGAAGTGTACAGTGTTGGAGGGGTTGTGACCTAGGGCCAACAAGCAGGAGCATGTGAAGGTGGGTTGTGACCTGGGGTAGGAGATTGGGGTGCAGAAGAGTTGAGTTACATGGGGTGTGGGGGAGAGGAGAATAGGGTTGCCAGGTGTCCAGTATTGCCAGCTTCTGTCCCATTAAAAAAAAGGCCCCAGAAAGTACCAGACATGTAAAATGTATTTTCTGATTTTCTTGGACAGAAGGCTGTTTGGGACATTCTTCCCCTGCCACTTCTGGTGGGGGGGGGGGGGGCATGATTCTGTTTTTGTGTGGTTGTTTTTTTGCTCAATTTTGGTCCCTGGGGTTTTTTGGGGGAGGGGGGCCAACAATTTTGGTCCCCCTCATTGTTTATTTTTTTTTGCGCTACCAATTTTCCCCCCCCCACCATGTTTTGGTATTTTTTGTGAAACTATCTGGCAACCCTAGAAGAGAACAGAAGGTTGGAGAGAGGGGCTGAGGTGCCAGAGACAGGCTCTGGCCTAGAGGTGCTTACCTAAACAGGGCTCCATAGAGGGCTCAGAGCAGCCCCTGAGGGAACCACGTGCTGCTCTGACTGGCCATATTTTGCCTGCGGCTGTGCTACACCATGTATGCCACAATCACTTCATTTAGAAAATGAAGTGATTAACTGCTTTTGAAGAAAATACACTTTTAATACAATTGCGTACTAACTGAGTCAGTTATTTTATTGCACTTCAAAAGATTTTATACACATGACAGTTGTCTCCCACAATTAATGTATTTATTTCATGGAGTAACATTGACATAGATAAGTATGGTACTTGAAAGCTGCAACAGATTTCAGCTACTATATACTACAGTTATGGCAAAAACCAAAGCTAAAACTAGTTACAAAATTCCAAAGTTCCGTAATGCGTATTATAATAAACATGGATGTTTTTCAAACATTCACTGTGTGTTACATAACATGCTAAATGTTAGTTTTACCAGAGGACATTAATTTCCACAATTCAGATAGTCTTTAAGAAAAACAAATATATACATGCTACTATTCATAAACTAGTCTTTGATTCCCATTTTGCTTTTATGCAATTGACAACTTCCTTTTGTTTAACCAATAACAGTATCACAACTTTAAATGATTTACTATATACCAATAGAGGGAAACAAAGCTACCCTAAAATAAAAACTATTTGCAGCTTCATGCATTTATTGCTTCTCTAGTTGGGAAAAAAAAAAAAAAAAAAAAAAAACACACACACACACACCCCACCACACCACACAGTTTATATCGATTGGCACTTTAAAAATATAAATCACAGAACTGGAGGTAGATTAATGATCCTACTCAGGACAGTTTTCCATTTTCTGCTGTGCATATTTTAAATACTACTTTTCAAATATTAAACTATGTCTGTATTAGGGATGTAAGAGTTTAATAAACAATAAACATTAGCTTATCAGTTCCAGTTGCACTTAAACTCTTCTGCTAGTGTGCGCTGGTTCCTGGGAAGCCGGCTGCTGTGCTGAGCTGCAAGCTCTGATATTGCAAAGCCCATAATATGGGGCTGGCACATACCAGCTGCTTCCAGGGAACTGGCTGCACTGCAGGCTCCCACAGTGCATGAAACCACTAAGATTTTTAATGGTTAAAAATGCTTTTTACATCTGTAGTATATATTCCCTGTTGTACGGAAGTTATTTAAGAAAGAACTGTAAATCTACTTTGTTGAAAAGATCTGCATTGCATGTAATGCTGAGGAGCTGGAAGTAAAATATAAGGTTGGTTACTTCACACTGAATATAATTATAGCTAACACTTTAAAAAGAAAAAAAAGGGGAGGAGGTTTTTTTTTTTTTTTTTTTCGGCAAGACTTCTTCGATCAGCTAATTCTGACCGAATGGAAGTTCCAAGCTATCTTATTTGACTTGATTATTCCTATGTTTTTAAAATGTAGATCCAAAGTTCAAAAAACTACAATGTTTTAAAAATCTATTAAATTTAAGATTATTTGTAATAAAATTTCTAAGAAAAGCAAGTAAGTTGCTTATAAAAGATGGCAGATCTAAAACAAAAGTTATGGCCTTAATGCAGAATTTAATGGATGAGGTATGATCTGTGTAGGATTGGGATGAAGAATCATTCTTAATGGGTGATGCTTACTGGGTAACAGTTAACCTGTACCTGGGAGCAACCCAACTGCGGGTAGAGGGCTGCTTCAGCTGCTATGGCAGCAGTGACAGCCCCAGAGTGGAGGGGGGGAGGGAGAAGCAACCCCTGCCTGTAATGGGGCTGCTCTAGCCCAAACCCCTTTAAATCAATTAAACATAGTGCCAGTACTACATTTAACTGGTTAATTAAATGGAATTTTATATCCCTAGTGTATAAAGGTGAGACTAGATGACCATGATGGTCCCTCTTCTGATCGGAATCACTAATCTCATCCAAGGAATGTTTGTTATATAAATTGTGTACTAACTAGCTTTTATATTGTGTGTTTAACAGATAGCACTTGCTAATACTGGAGGTTTAAAATAAGAAGCATTCTTAACTCCTAATTTTGCTTTAATGTAATATTTATTTTCTGTATAATGGTAAATTACTGAGCATATGCAATTTAAATGACCAAGTTAAATCAATTAAACATTTTAGGAGTTGATTGACATAGAAATAGTGAGCAACTTATATTACTACACCATAACTTGCTAGTGAATGAAACAATTTTGTACTTCACAAAGATAATTTACTTTTAAATGTAGTAAAGCCATTTATTCTGGGAATATGAGAAATTAAGTTGAAAGTGATAAACAATGTAATGATATATATAAATGCTGGAAAATAAGCACAAAAAGGACCCAATTAATCTCAGTGTTAAGTTCTTAGGAAGAAACAAGAGTTGAAGCAAGGATTAATTTGGGTTTACAATGCTTAATTAAAGCAAAATATGCAATACAAGAAATGCTTTATTTACCACCAACTTTGCAAAGTCATAGTCCAGGAATGAGAACACAAACCATTATGAAACTTTCAAAAACTAAATCTTTCAAAGCTATATTTAGGGCCCTGAGTATTCTAAAGTTGTAGAATTCTTTAGAGTGTCTACCCTTTGCCACACAATTGTGCATCAGAATCTCCATATAAACCATAATGAAAATTTCTTTTGCTTATAAGATAGCTTTTCAGTTAAAAGCTATTTACCTGTTGCCTTAAATCATCAGAAAACTTGAAACAGTAGCACCCCAAGAGGTCAGATGTATATTGCTTCCATTCATTTCAATTTGAGGTAAAAATTCAAATTCTAACACTTAAACATCATTATCCATGTTATTGCTGATCTTTTAAAAGAAATGACAGACTCACACCACTTCCCTTGCCTTCAAATGCCTAAAGCCCAACAGTTGTTCTTTTGATAAACCACCAACTCTCCCGTCATTACATTTGCCCCCCCCAATAAAATTAAAATAAAAAACCCCTGAAACCTCAAATTAAGCAACAATTAACAAGGAATACTTCACTAGCTGCTGCATTTTTTATTTAGTTCAATGTACGTATATGTGTTTGCTGCAGAATTTTGAACAAAAGGAGCACCACACAAAATGAGAAACTTTTGCATGAAAGTTAGCATAATTACCAGAACACATAGGCCTTCATTATAATGGTAGTAGACATTTCTGAAGTCACTTTTATATATTATTGCTCATCTCCACAGTTGAGATCATCAGAATAAAGGAGAGGAAAAACATGGAATAGTTTGAGGAAACATAAGAATTAAAATCAAGAACACTGTGTGTACAGAAACAGAAAAAATGGAATAATATTTTCTAATAACTAGTCAGTGGAACTCAAGAGATACAATCAGCTTTATTTAAAAAAAGAGAGCTTACCAGACTTTTTGGCTCACAACTAGAGTAAGATCCTGTCCTACTAAGTATAAAACATTGTTCAAAGGGACACTACTTTCGAAGTACTTAAAGAAATAATGGTGTAGATAAATACAAATAAATGTCTATACTCCAGACATTTTCAGAGATTCTAAAATGTAATATTAAAGACTAACCACACCCTACAGACTTCTCCTGATAAATTTGTAGTTTGAACAACTGAAAAAAAATACAGGTAGAAACTTGAATAAACCATGTAGTAGTTACAAGAATCTTGAGAAAAGTAGACTTTTTTTGTAATGGCTAACAGATAAATCGTACCAGTTATTAAAATACTTTTCAGCTATCCTAAATGTTTAAATAAGCCAGTTTGAGCCTGAGCGTTGAAATTTTTTTTTTGTAATGTGCAACTTCAGATTCCAGTCATATTTGCAGAACATTCCAGTGGCAGCTACAATAGTGTACATGAATTGAAGATACTTATAGTATTTATATACATTTTATATGCATTTTAATACAGTCTAGTAGCTGAAAACAGAGGAAAGCTTGCAACTAATCAGCTACAATTTACATAATAATCAGTCTTCAGTAAGTTTGAAAAACTGCATCAGTTGAGCTTCTTTAAAATTCATCCATCCTTTGGATTGCTAAAAGGATTTTCTTTTCCACAAAGAGTTTCTTTAGACCAGGGGTGGGCAATTTTTGATGGGGCCACTCCAATAATTTGGAAAGTGGTTGAGGGCTGCACTCTTCCATGATATTAATGCAGGAGGTATGGGGTCAGGGATGGAGGTTAGGTGCAAAAGGGAGCTTGGGGTAAGGAAGGGAATTTGAGTGAAGGAGGCAGTTGTGAGCTGGGGCAGGGAATTGGGGCACAGGAGGTGGTGCAGGAATTTGGGTTGTGAGCTAGGGCAGGAGGGGGACTGGTCTGGGGCAGGGAATTGGGGTGCCAGATCTGGGAGGGAGTATGGGTGCAGGAGGGGGGCAGAGGATTTGGTTATGTGGCGTAGGAGGGCAGAGAGCTGGGGAAAGGAAGGGCTGGGGTGCCAGAGGCAGGGTTTGGCCAGGAGACTTACCAGCCTGTTCCTCAATCAGCCTCCCTGACTGCCCCGTCCCCCAGGCTGCAGCCATGTGCTCTGTGAATAACTACGAGCCCCTTGTGCTTCGTGGCTGCCTGTTACTGAAACAGGGAGTTCCCATTGGCCAGTTTCTGACGAGAAGCTGGCCAATGGGATTGTGCTGGGGGGAGGAACAGCTCCTAAAGCTTCTCCACTCCCCACTGGGCTCAGTTTTTAAAGTGAAACTGCCCTAAAGCTGCATTTCTGAGAGGCAAGCGTGTGGGGCGAGGCAAGTGGGGAGTCTTCCTGGGGCTCCCTGCAGCATCCGCGGCCAGATCTTTTTTCCCAGACCTGCTTTGAACTACATTGTATTTGTTCAGGATTTTGGGGGGGGGGGGGGAAAGAGGAGTGTAGGGGTTTGGTTTTATTTTATTTGTTTTTAGACACAAAGTGTTGGATCTTGCCTGTAATCTATTTGTTATGAGTAAGCTTGCTTCAAAGTGGCTAATATTTGATTTTTTAAATATTTCTAGGAATTTGAATAGTTAAGAATTCATGTTTTAATATAAATAAGATGGTCTTTGTTTGAGATATGGAGTAGATAATCAAATTAATAGAAAAAAACCTAAGTCACTAAGTCACAAAGGACAACTGACGAGAATAAGATCTACAATCTATAGTCCAATGATTGAATACATTTTTAAAAAGCAGCTTTAAGAGAAATATCCAAAAGGTAAAACAAATCAACTAACTTTAAGGATACAATCTTATTTCTCGTCAACATATTTCTGTATAGATACTTCATAAAGTTACTCATCCTCCTCTTAATTAGAAAAAAAAATCATCAAAATGTTTCCTGTACTATCTTAATTATGAGCTACAGTGCATCTCAGTAAAAATTAAACATGAATTGATCCAGATACCATATAATCCCATTTTCTACTCAAATATACCGCAGTTGCCATGGGTATCACAATTTACTGTAGAATTGCAAATATTAAGTTTGTTAAATGTATCTACTATAGTTGATGGTGTTCAAAAGGCAGTAACAGCTGAGAAAGAAACAGTGTTTAACATGAGGGCAAAGAAAGGAAGTGTTGACTTGACTAATGGAGTTTTGGGGCAATGATCAGGAGAACTAATAATAAGAAATTATGGTGCAAATTGTTTTTAAAATTACTCAATCCAGTGCAAGTAAAATGTGAACTTCTTGTTCTAATGAGCAACATTGGGAATAAATTGTAGAAATAGCTGTAAGGCTAAGAATGTCACATTTAATTTTTAAATCACACTTCTTGGAGTCAAACTTTGATTTTCTTCATCGAATTTTATTTATTTCTTTGATTCTATATTTTATAGTGTAACACTGATAGTTTTTTTTTAATATATGTGCAAATGACAAAGAAATTTAGTTCTCAAAACTTCATTATTTTGCCTCAGTCTTCCTGGAATTATGATTGATTCTTACAAAGGTATAATACCCTTAAACTCCACATTTTCTGTCTTGTGTGTACTTAACACATCATTCATATTTTAAAAGGAAAATATTAATGTTATAAGACTGAAAAAACATGTATAGGAGAAGTGATGCAGTGACCCATCACCATTATTTCAAAAATATTATAAATGTCTAGAGTGATCACCATAAACATGTGCCTGCTTTGATTTTGATAAATCATGTAACTTCAAAGTGTTAAGCATACTTACATACAGGATAAGGTTATAGTGCTGAAAATACTTAGGTAACCATATTTATCTACAGCAAAACTGACAATTTTTAAGTGCTAAGCTGTGATTTCCCTTTGAAATCAAGATCAAAACTCTGACTTCAACAGGAACATGATTCAACAAATATTAAAATATTATACCCCATTTGAGCTTGAAAATGTCTTCATATCAATTTTAATTTCTATAACGTGTAATATCTTCAAAAGTTCAATATACAAAAATAAGAACTACTGACTTTTCAGATTTAAATTATTTTCAGCCCATTGCTCTTGTGACTTGTTTATTTTTATGTTTTTCCACAAGAAAAAACTCAGAACAAGTTTGATTTGTGATCATATGGATTAAATCAGTGTTTCTCAACCAGTGGTAAGAGTACCCTTAAGGGTACTTGAGAGAAGACTGAGGGTTATGTCAACAGAACTGAAATTTGGAGAAAACTGAATTTTGTGTTTTAAGTTTTACAGCACTTTATTATTTTTGTACTTTTTACACACAAAAATTTCATTGCCTGCTCAGCTACGATTAAGTTATTTAAACAAATGTGTTGCAATGGTAGAAAAAAATTGTGTATGTCTGAAACTGTAGGTACTGGGGATACTTAATTTTTTTTTAAAGGGGTACTTTCTAAATAAAGGTTGAGAAACACTGGATTAAACAAATACAACTTGGGCTCCCCCCACTCCCAGTTTTGTAGCTTAAAATGACCAGTTACAAAAATATCGTAAATATCTGATAACTTCCAAACTAGAGTAATATTATGGCCAAACAACAAAAGCAATTTCATGTAAACCGGAGGAAAAAAAACTCGGATGGGAACAGAGGCCATCAATACTCAAATGTAATAGCAGCTTGTAAGAAGGCACATCCCACAAACAGAAATATTGAATTTGCCATATAGGCTTTAGTAACAAAAAATATTTATACTCCTGTTAGTCTTAGTGCGCTGCTGATGGCAAAGTCCATTTTGTTTTTAAACTGTTCATATGTCTTTGTTATTGGAAGTTGTAAGCAGTTAGGTTGTCTGTTTCCAACAGGGTATTTTATATACATAAATTCAACTGAGGGTTCAGGCTCAAAACCAATAGGTGGGATAGAACTGGTACCAGTTGCAAAAACCAGAATGTCTTCTAGTGTTGCTGCAGACTCCCCACCTAAAAGAAAAAACGTTGAATGGTATACAAGTCAGTCATTCTCAGTTACTCACAAATTACTTAGACATTGGCATTTTGGTGAAGAACAGTGATTAACAAGGAATCTGTGTTTTGCAGAGCAATAAACTGTTTGCACTAAGAGACAAAGATAACATTTTTCTTTAATTGTGGAAAATCAGAGATGATGATGCAGAGCAAAGATTGAACCAAAAAAATATTCTTGTGGCTAACTGGATTGACTATGGCGGAAAAACGGAGTTCACTTACCTTCCACATCTTGTAAATAACCCATCCAGAAATCAACACCTTTCTCTCTGTTTAAATTTGATACACAGTGGATTGTGAAGAGATCACCAAGAATTTTTGCTGAAAGTCTCTCAGGTTTGTGACATAATATGCTAGAGAATGCATCTGGATGAGACTGTATTTTTTCCAGTACACCAAGAGTTTTCAAACCTTGTCTAAAGCTGGAATAAAAAAGGTGGCATTAGAATGTCTCTACAGAATGAATTTTGCCATAAAAATGTTTCACAATACCGTTTGTTTTATGGATTATGGTATATACACATTTTCTGTGATACATACACATTTTCTGTAATTATGAGATTCTTGCCTATTTTTTAATGAACACTTACATTTAAATTAGAAAAATACTATGTTACCAACACTAATTTAGATTGTTTAAAATGTAACAGTTTTGAGAATCCTATTACAAGTAGAAAAGTTTTTTTTGTATCTTTCTTGGCTTGCACAATAAAAACCACAATGAAATCTGTCATTTTCAGGTTCCTTGACTGCCTAGGAATATTTGCTTTTAATTTTTTTTTTTTTAAATTGAGGGGATCTCTATTCATCTTAGGTTTTATAAAAGAATATATTTAGAAATTTATAACTTAGGGGGTTCATTCTTCTAGGAAAAGCTATAAAATTCTTAAATATTGAACTTCCTTAATTTCTTCCATAGTGGTCTCTCTCATTTTCTTTGTAGCTATTACTAGATATGAGAAGTTTATAGTGATTGACAAGTTTACAAATCTGAATTCTCTACTATATGTTGACAGATTATGTTTCAAACTTTGGTTTTAACTGAATATGATAGGTATATAAAAATCTAAAGTAAGTTTCAAGGGAGGGGAGATGGGTGGGTAGAAATCCAATATAATTTTAACTTTATTTGGCTACCCAAAACAACTTTAGAAAAATGGATAATGCAATGCAAAGCCTAACTTTCAGTGTGCATGGTTCCATGCCCAAAAATGTACATGCAACTGTACACAAAATCTGCATACACTACTCTCCTACATCAAGTAGTTCCTTATTCCACAACTAAGTATAGCAGTTTCAATCAAACTTCTCAATAGTTTAAGAAAAAGTAAAAATGAATACTTTAAACTTTCACAACCAAACAGACCTTTCAAAAGGTGAAAGAACTCGCTTAATTACATGGTAGATCAGTATGTCGTTCACCAACATATCCTTGTCAGACAGAGTTGTCATAGGTCTTAAACATCCAGTAATAGTAAGATATTCATAGCAGTCACTTATTGTAGATTGTAAGTGCGCCAGAGTTCTTGATGATTTTATCTACAGTAGGAAACAAAACAATTACTGGGCTTTTTTTTTTTTTTTTTTGCTTTATATATATTTCATCATTAAATGTAAACGGCAGAAATCTGGAATCAATAATCTCTCCCTAGCAAGTACTTCTATGACTCCTATCATGTTAGTTTCTGAGCATCTTTGGCTGAGGAATATGTATTGCTAACAAGATACAGATTATGTTAAAAGAATCGTCATACATTGAATTTGATCAATCATATGCTATTTGTCAATACTTGCCAGAAACACGTCTATCCCAGAGTGTGTCTAGACTACAGGGTTTTGGCGACAAAAGTGGCCTTTTGTTGACAAAACTATACCCGCGTCTACACTACTGCCGAGTTCTGTCGACATAACGTCAACAGAACTCAGCAGTTTTGTAGACGGCGGTAAACCTCATTCTACGAGGAATAACGCCTTTTGTCGACAGAGTTCTGTCGACAGAAAGTGTTATTGCATCTACACTGTCCTTTGTGTCTACACTGTCATGTTGACAAAGTGCCTTACTTTGTCAACAGAACTGGATGTAGTCTAGACACTCTTTGTCGACAGAGGCTTTGTCGACAGATACCGTCCACAAAAGCCTGTAGTCTAGACGTACCCCCAAAGTCTAAATCCAACTAGCATCTCAAGGCTCCAAAGCAAGAGAACACTATTGGTGTGACACTTCATTTACCATATTTATTGTTTGTGCTACATCAGAATCTGCAACATCTTCCTCTGTTGGTTTCACATTCTCTGGTCCATAAGCAAGACAATTAAAGAGAGTTTTGGAAAAGAAGCCAGGAGGTGGACCACCATGAACCAAAGAAACTGCAATCATTTTGCCAGCTTCATAGTATAAATTCTCTTTTATAGCTGTAAATAAAGTATATTTGAATTAATAATGACCTATGATCTGCAACAATTATCACTACCATCTGATATTAATATGCATACAAGACAAACTTTTATACTGTAATTAAGTTTCTCTCAACACAAGGGGCACAGCCATCAGGTTGGTCACATCTCAGAAACTGAGAAAATAATATTGACAAAAATTCAAGGATATGACCAGATGAAGGAGGAACTTGCTCCCTGCCCCATCATTCTGCCCCCACTGAAGCCAAGCCCAATCACAGTGGTGTGCTCTTTCCTTCTCTCCCTTACACAGCTGTCAGTACAGAGGCATGGAAGAAGCACTTCAGACAGCTGTGGAGGAGTAATAAATAGAGTGGAGGGGAGAGATAAAGAGAAATAGAGGGAAGGGAAAGTGAAAAGAAGAAAGGGTACCTGCTGTGAGAAAAGTTCCATTTACTCAGGTCCAGAGAAGTTTTAAGTTTGATTGTAAATCTACATCCATATGGAAATATTACTACACGTTGAACATTTAAAACCTTGGACACTCTGATTCTGTAGCGTTCGTGGTCCAACAGGACCACAAATATTATTGGATCAGAGAGCCCTGACTATCCAGGTTCAAAAGCACAGCCTGGGCTGGGCTAGTGGTAGGGAGCCCAGCCCCAGTGAGGCAAACGCCGTGGAGAGCACAGCTCTGGCCAGGGCTGGCGGCAAGGAGCACAGCCCTAGTCAGGGCAGGAGCTAGCGGGGCTGGAGGCCAGGAACACAGCCTAGGCGGGGCTGTGGGGAGCAGGAGTACAGTCCTGGATAGGGCTGGCGGTGGGGAACTCAGCCCCAGCCAGGGCTAGAGTCAGCTGGGGATGCCTCCTGGGCTGGCGCTGTGGAGGAGGAGGTGCAATCCCTGCTGGAGGCAGCGGGGCCGGCCCCTGTCCAGGGCTGGCACAGTCGGGGATGTAGCCCTGGCCAGGCCTGGTATGGTGTGGGGCAGGAGACAGCAGCAGGGAGTGCAGCCCTAGCCAGAAGCAGAGCCTACACCTGGGTAGGGGAGCCTTGACCTCCCCTCATCTGGCAAACTCTGTTGTTCAGGACCACTCAGATCCCGAGGGTGCCATACAAGGGAGATCTGACTTGTATCAAGTATTCTAGTCACACCAAATCAATACAGGTTGGACTTCCCTTGTCCAGCACTCTCGAGGCCTGACAGGTCCCGAACAAGAGGGTTTGCCAGACAAGGGAAGGCCCTTCCAAACATGAGCCGTATTGCCCTGCTGCCCCGGCTAGGGCTCCCACCCAGCTCTGTTGCTGCCTGCATGGCCATGGCCTCCCAGGCTGGAGCTCTGTGGCTACCACCAGGTCCAGAGCTCTATGGCTACTGCCGCCACCTCCAAACTCCACAGCTGGAGCCGTAACTTCGCAGCTGCCATTGCTGGCCCCCAAGCTCTATGGCCGGGGCCAAAGCTTTGTGGCTGCCACTGCCAGCCTTCAAGCTCTGCAGCCAGAGCTTTGCAGCTGTCGCTGTCGGTCCCTTGCTACTGTTCAGCCACAGGGGCTGGAACTCCCTGCTGCTCCTCTGCCCCCTCTCCATCCCTACGGGGCTCCCAGCCAAGTTGCCAGCCTACTCTGCTGCTCCTGCCCCACAGACCGACCTCCCTATACCTGGGCTCTGTGGTCCAGGAACATCCGTGGTCTGCTGGACCAGAGTCCTAGTTAAGGGAGGTAACAACCTGTAGTAAAGAACTCAGACAACTTTTTTATTGCCTAGTTCTTACCCCAAAATATACATTAAAGAAAAAATTAGTTTGGTACACATCTAATTCTACTTTGTGGGGCTCCTGGTCATATCTTATCAGAATTAATAGGATATTCTTCAGTTGTTTATTATATTGAAAATTACTTTTGACAGAACTATGTTTTATTGTAAAATTCATGCTGTATTTACCCTGAGAATCAAGAGATAAATTCTTTGAGGAAGAGCCCTCAAATAATGATGAGATCTCTAGATGAAGCATTAGTAATTGGAAAAACTCATGCTTTGATCCATGAAAAGTGTATGTCTCTGCTTTATCCTTGCAATTTGTGAATTTTATTTCCATAGTGTTTGCAGGATTGAAGTTTCGCCCTCTGAATCCTTTTAAGGCACTACTCCAGATATTGTCTCTGTTGATGTTCAGTCTTGTAGTTTTTGTATTAATCTGTGACTTTAATTCCCTCAAAATATTAGAAGCTTCTCTTTTTTGTATTCTTAGTTGCCTACAAGACACAAATACACATTTGTGAATGAAATACAGGATATGACTATTGACAATTATAGTACAAGAAACCTAAGATGTTTTCTGAATCAGAAAGTTTATCCATCACCCTGTCTGTGGATACTGACATTTTAGCATGTTTCTGTCACTCATTACAAGCCAATGAGCAGATTCACCACCTGGAATAGTCAAAATAAAGCCCAAACATTCATGTTCAGTGCCATGTCTCTTTTCTCAGGGCTGATTTTATTAAATAACAAAAGAATCTCCAAGTAATACAAGATACTGGGTAGTGGAGGCTTGTCTCACTTCCCACCAGAGAGGTAGAGAGAGAATAGACCCTTCCCTCTTGGTGGTAGTTCTTGACAGTTGTAGAAACCATTTCATATTTAGCTAGAAGCCATTCTGTATAACAAAAGCCATTTCAGTTTCTTGTGTCTGCACGTATACTAGAGGGAGTGAACTGGCCTTCACCGAGGTGGGGAGAGGCCAGAAGGATGCGCTGTTGAAATGTGTTAATGAACTATTTTAAGCTGAAGCTCGAACTCCCTCTAAACCTGTTTCTTTCTTTGCTGATAATAATTCCTCTTTGAAGTTCGCTTTGATTTCTTGCCCTGACATCAGACTTGTTTGGTTAAGGGTATAAAATACTAGGATTGATTGTATTAGCCAGCCTCACTGGCCCCGGCTCTGCTAGGACCACGTTTGGCTCACTTTGTTATTATTGGCCAATAAAACTGTCTGTTTAGCCGTGTAAACTGAGTGAGGTTTTTGCTTCAACACAGTCTTCTGAGGGTATTTCCTCAATTTCTGTTCCCCTGAGAACAAGCCAAGGATTTTCCTTTATCTACTCTCCAGCAAGCAGTCACATTATGCTTGACTGATACTTTGCCATCATGTGCCCTACTTGGAGACTACAATTCCCTGTCACCTCAGTGGTACAAAAAAGGGGAAAAAAGTTCATCTGAGCTGATCCTGAGCCCCTGAAACTGGACATCTAATCATGTATACTGAACACACTTAGAAACTTCTCAAGATAGCTACCTCAAAAGGATCATTTCAGGGAAAACCTGGACAAGTGTCGACCCAACAAAGGATCACAGACTTGTAATATACTGTCCTGATGGAAGTTATATGAATATTTTGGAAGCTAGTAAAGATAAACACTTAAAAACTACATACTGAGATGGGAGGGGGGGGAGGAGTCACACTAAAAAAACCCTCAATTTCACTAACTATTTCTATTACGCTAAAAAAGTTTCCAAAGTTTCATAAGTGTTGTTTTTTGAAATGTGTTGCTCACGCTGATTTCATTCTAGCATGAGCGTGGCCAGCAGAGATTTTTGCCTGAGCAGTATTAATAGGGTCAGCTGTAGTACCCCATTGAGTGCCATGCTCGTGCATTGGTATACTAGGTGCTGGTGACTATGCCCTCAGTTTCTTCTTGCCAGCAACTCTGACAGAGGGGCAAGAATACGGGTAATAGAATGGACATGAGTTACGGATAATGGAATGGGTAATGGAATGGACATCTTAAAGAATGGTTACAAAAGGTATTTAGAGAGTCTTGTTCAATATAAAAAATATTAACTTACATTCTTCTTACTGATAGACTCCTTGATGAGGAATTGATCAGGGGGGATATGGACATAGCCATCTTATTAGATGCTGGGAGGTCTAATAACGTACAAGGAGTCAAGCTGTTCTGGCACAACATCTTTGTTGACCTGGAAAAGGAAAAGCTATTACAAAATATTTTTTCATTCTGAAGTTTACGTAAATATTCATTCATTTGAAAATAAAAGTAGATCTGTTTACCTTAAGTGTGTTTTGAAGAATGCTACACTACTATAAGCTACTACTATAATCTAGCTGTTTTATACTACAATTTTCAAAAACAATGAGGAGTCCTGTGGCATAAGATTTGTTAGGGCATAAGTTTTTGTGGGTAGAACCAAATGATTGCCTCAATGACTAGAAGATACTGCAGTAAGTTTTGTCATCAGTGATTTACCTTGCATTCCTCAGATTCTCCTCTCATTTACATAATTTAATAGTTGTTGAACTCTATAAATGCTCTAAAGCTTCAGAGGGGTAGCAGTGTTAATCTGTAACTGGAAAAATTTAAACAACAAATAGTCTAGCAGTACCTTAAAGACTAACAAAACATGTAGATGGTATCATAAGCTTTTGTGGGCACAACCACATTACAAGGGGGGAGAGGGTGGGGGAAATCTGTCCCTAGAAATGCAACTTTCATTTTTTTTTTTTTTTTTTTTTTACAGTGCCATTCTGAGGTCAGAGCCTTGATCTCCAACTCGTTTCACTGATATCCCAGCCATCAGATAGGAACCCTTCCAGAACAAGTAGGAATAGGAGCAGGATCCCAGCAACTCAAAGGGAGGCTCAGTGAATCTGGAGAGGACCAGGTTCATGTCCCATTTCAGGCTAGGGTCTTGTATTAATGAGTAGAGCTATTCAAGACCCTTTAGGAATCTGACTTTCATGTTGTAGGGTAAATGGAGGCAGCCCATGGTATCTTGCTGAGAACTGACAAACTCAAATCTGAAAGTATCAGGCCAAGCCTGGGAAGCATACAGTTCAACAGTTACCGTGACCCTGGTTCCCCTGGCAACTACATTCCAAAGGGCCTCACTTTGATAAGGCCGGTACCAAACAACCAAAACAACCGCGCGGGATTCTTTTTCATTGTCTGCTTTGTTCCTAGAAAATAAGCTTGGATCCCAAAGATCGCACCAAGGCAATACCACCCCCGTAGGAGACGCATTATATTTCCGGCTGACAAAATGACCATCAACATGCCTTTGTTTATGTTGGCTCATTTAGCTTGTTAGGAATAACTACCTGTATTAGTGATAACATGTTTAATTGGCAATGGGAGGAGATGCTGTGTAACTGTCGTAGACAACTGGCTTATGTGCATATCTCACTTCTGCTGCTAGACCTATCAAATCACTTCTTCTCCGTCCATCTGCTACCTATATAATCTAATGTATGTTTTGGTTAAGTTAGTGCTCTCCGGGCTAACCCCCTGGTCCGCATTCCACCAGCGCTGTGTGTTCAATAAATCCTCTGCTTGTTTTCACCTGCACCCAGCGTGTCCAAGAATTATTCCCAACACATGTCATGGGAGAACACTGTCTGCCTCTATCTGCTTGTGGAATGTGGAGACGGCCGCAAGATGCTCCAGACCTTGGTTTCTGAACCACAGCAGGTAGTCCAGAAAGGATTTCACTGGAGAGCATGAGGAGGAGATGCTGTGATCTGATGCCCAGTGAGAGAACCATGTCCACTTGGCTAGGTAAGTCTCATGGATAGCTTCCTGCTTCCCTGAAGGGCCTACTGGCTCTCCACCCAACAGGTGCATTCCCGCTGGGTAAGCCATGGAGCATTCACAGTGAGAGGTGCAGGGACTTGAAGTTGGGGTGCTGGTCCCAAGTGCAGTCCTTCAGCAGCAGATCCAATCTGTTGGAAAGGGGCCAGGGAAGATACAGCTCCATGTTCATAGATAAGCTGGAGAATAGGGATAGGATTCAGAGTGACCAAGACAAGTTGGAGGATTGGGCCAAAAGAAATCTGAGGAGGTTCAACAAGGACAAATGCCGAGTCCTGCACTTACGATGCAAGAATCCCATGCACTGCTACAGATTGGGGACCAACTGGCTAAGAGGCAGTTCTGCATTAACCTGGGGATTATAGTAACCGAGAACCTGGATACAAGGAGTCAGCAGTGTGCCTTTGTTGCCAAGGAGGCCAATGGAATAGTGGGCTGCATTAATAGGAGCTTTGCCAGGAGATCAAGGGAAGTGATTAATCCCTTCTATTCAGCACTGGTGAGGCCAAATCTGGTGTACTATGTCCAGTTTTGGACCTCCCTCTGCAGAAAGGATATGGACAAATTAGAGACAGTTCAGTGGAGGGCAACACAAATGATTGGGGGTGGGGCATGTGACTTATGATAAGAGGCTGACGGACCTGGTCTTATTTAGTTTGCAGAAGAGAGGAAAGAGGCCAGATTTGATAGCACCCTTCAGCTATCTGAAGGGGAGTTACAAAGAGGATGGAGCTAGGCTCTTCTCAATGGTGGCATATGACAGAACAAGGAACAATGGTCTCAAGCTGAAGTGGGGGAGGTCTAGGTTGGATATTAGGAAAAACTATTTCACTAATACAGTGGTGAAGCACTGGTATGGATTGCCTATGTACATGGTGGAATCTCCATAGTTTCTAAGGCCAGCCTGACAAAGTCCTAGTGGTAATGATTTCGTTTGGGTTGGTCCTACTTTAAGCAGGGGGCTGGACTAGATGACCTCCTAAGGTCTCTTCCAACCCTAATCTTCTATGATTCTATGACACAACTCAAGGGACATGTATGACCTTAATGGACACTGCTAGTCAAAAGAATCTGATAAGGCATGTGTGCCCGTATAGTGGGATTCACATGAACACATTTGAAAACAAAATGTATTCCTCCAGCCTGTCTGATCTTTATAAGTGCTTTCATTAATTGTTTAGAAAACAAGCAGACAAAATATCATGACATACTGCAGGCAAGAGATTCTTGGAACTGCCTAAAGAGTAAATGAAAGCACTTTATAAATTCAAAAGTAATAAAAGCAGTCTCATATTTTTGAGCTACAAGCCCTTATAAACTAATATTTCAGTTGCTATGAGAACCATATCAGTTGCATTTATTTTAATTTTGCAACAGAACTATAACATATTACTTTATTAGTAAAGAAATTCTGTATATATTTTAAGAGCTAATTTTCCATTGTAGTATTAAAATGTATGAGAAATACCGATCAGCTAAAAATGTCCCTAACTTAAATATTTATGTTTCTTTTAACATTGTTTTTATGAAGGAATATAATTTAATGCTCATCTAAAGGATTATTAACTCTAAAAAAAGACAAATTTGCATACCAGCCTCTGGTTTGTGAGCTAATACTAGAAGCTTATGGTCAATTCATGAAACACGTACCACAACTGACTACTTTACTCAAATATGGATGCATAATTGTGTAATTCAGTAAAGAAAGTATTTGTTGCAGGATAAGTGTGTTATAGACTTCATAAAACAAAATTTTTCTTCTATTTCACATTATAAATCACTCTAATTTTTCAAGCAGCTGCTTCCTCCCCATGCAACATTACACACCTGAGATGAAAGCTGTGCTGGGATCCAGGTGATTGTCTGGGGCACTTGGGAGAGGGCTCTTCCAACAAACGAGCAGTAACGTCTATTTTTTCTGAGTTAGCCAAGGAGCGTTTTTTCTGGTTTTGGTAATACCCTGCATAATTAAATCCCCATTATTTTTCTGAAAAATATTCTCGTGTCAAGTTACCCCAAGACAAATGTTTAAAAAAAAAAAAAAAAAAATCAAAGTAAGTAATGTCTCAGCATTTCATATTACCTGACTTAGCGAAGATACTTCTGCATTCCATACATTCCCAGTTTTCCTCCCATGACTGCATTGGGGAACAGGCCAAATGAGTTCCACAGGAACCACAACACTGACAGCGTTTGATTTCCCATTTACTAAAAGAAAAAAATACTGTATTTAGAATTAACAGAGGAACGACAGAATAAAAACGAAGGCTATTCAGCAGTAAGTCTGATCCTCCGACCTAGCCACAAATCCCTTATTATTTACTGTAATCTAGTTAAATGATGCAGTTATCCCCTTGGTTTGCACAGTATCCTCTTGGTTTGCAAAGAAAGTTCACTCCCAGTTCACACTAAGGGTATGACTACACTAAAAACTTATGACGACTTATATTAGGTCACCTGACAGACACCACCGGTGTACTTCCAGTGACCTAAGAGGTGCAGTCTGGAGAACTGAGAGCTCAGTCTCTCAGCTCTGCTGGCTGCTCCCTTCCAGGAGCTCAGCTTCCCCATAGAATCCCAGAAGGCTGAAGCCCTGCCACACCACCCTTGGCTCATCATTCTCTACTGACAGTGGGGGAGACTGCCTAGGGCTTCTTGCCTTCCGGCTCCCCTGAGGGGAGTGGAGGGGATGGAGCCACGTGGGGTTTCTCAGAAGCAAGGACTAGCTGCCTTGGCTTCTTGGTCCCCACCCCATGCCAGGAGCCAGTCTTGTCAATTGATGAGACAATTAACATTCCCAGCTGAGAAAGGGTCCACCTGTCTGGGCTTCTTGTCTTCCCATTCCCAGCCAGGAACAGGGCCCACTTTCCTGGGCTTCTCACTACAGCTCCCTATGAGAGTGGGCTCTAGACACACGGTTCTCCAAAGATCGGAGGCGGAGGGGAGGGGAAGAAAGCAGCTGTGCTCTAGATGTTGGTCTTTCTTGTCAATTTCACGGCAAACAACTCAGGCAAGTATCACAGTATTTGCACAAGCATCACATCATCCTAACTACATTGACATCAATCCTATGCCTCTCATGGAGGTGGAGTTATAACAATGTAGTAGGGCACTCACATTGGCAGACACATCAACTTAACTGTGTAGTGTGTAGACCAGGCCCAATTCTGAATGGAGTGATTAGAATGCTAGTCCCCTTTTCAGAATATCCTTTTTTAAAAGAGGCTATGTAACATTTTAAGCCAACCAATTTTCACAGTCAGTTACTATCCCCTTCACTACTTTCTGTGATCCATGGCTCAGCTTTTATAAAGTCCTCTGGCTGTTATTTCCAAATCATATTTTGGAAGATGCAGTATCTGATAACCTCACCACTTTCCAAAAGCTGGGACTGTTCTGTAAAAAACATTTAGTCATATTTTTGTTAAGTATCTGCCTAGATCTTTTTTGTTTGCAGTAGTGCCCATAATGTGCTAGAGCAGGGTTTCCCAACCTATGGGTCGGGACCCAAATATGGGTCGCCATTACATTTCAAAAGGGTCACCAAGTGTCTCCCCAGGTGGCTCTGCCCTCCATTTTTGAATTGCCTTGGGTCACCAAGTCTTCCTGAAAGGGTCCCCATCTGGAAAAGGTTGGGAACCGCTGTGCTAGAGGCTTTCCAGACAAAAAAAAAAAAACAATAAAGCATGCTCAGCAGAACTCACAAACTAAGACAATTACAAGGTAGCGTACATATAATTAGAATAAGTCAGCATTGTATTTAGCTACATCTTTACAATTTTGTCAGTTTAAGTCAAGTAGATTTCCAATAGGTAGTACAACAGAAATGGTTTTCCAGAGGAATTTAAATGTGGAGAGGGGAGGGGCCGTGTTGCTCAGCTCAGAAAAGTTCCATACTGATGGGAACTGTGGAAGAGAATACTGAGACATTTATGAAAGAAGCCAAGAAGTAGACTAAATAAGGTAAAGCAGAAGGTATATGGCTAGTGATGAAAACTGATGCAAAAGCAGATAAAACAGGAATTTGTAGGCGGTGACAAGATGCTTGAACATTGTTGAATGATGAGAAAGGGTGAACTGAAGAGTAATTTGGAGGAAAGAGATGGAATTCATTTTTAGGAATTTTAAGTTATCACAGGCTAAAGTATGGGAGTGGATGGACAGAGACAAATGGGTTGACAGGCAGCTATGAGATTAAAAAGACAGCTAAAACAAGTATAAGCAGATTAAACTTTTTTCTGAACAAAGAAAAAAAAGAAGAGGACAAATTCCTGGGGATATCTAGTGGAAAAAGGAGGAAAACCCATTGAAATAAATTCTGAACAAATGGTCAAACGTGGGAGGGAAACTGAGAGGAGAGGAGAGTATCGTGAAGGCCCAGTAAAAGAAGAGATGTCAAGAAAGATTACCAACAGTGTTGAAAAACAGCAAGCAGTACTGACAGAATTTTATGCCTCTGTAAGGTCACAGAACTCATATAATTTGCATATGTATTTGCCCACTCCCATGCAGAAAAATGTGAAAAATAAATTTGTGAGGAGATATGTGCCTCTTTTCCAACTGCCCAAGCTGTGCATCTGTTCCAGCATGCTCAGAGAAGCCTCAGAAATGCAGATCACTGTTGGAAAGGGGGCTTGACATTGAAAGAGAAAAAGAGACAGAGACTCTGTCTGTGCCTACTACTGGGAAGGTTTGGTGACAAAAGTGCTATCAACATGCAGAAGTCACCAAAAGTGAAAACTGGTCAAACTTTTTTTCTGCCTCCCATTGTCAACATTGCATAGAGTAAAGCAATGTGGGTAAGTATCCCACAGTGCAGAGTTGTAAGCACGTAGAGCTGATCTCTCTGCTTCTTAGGATTCCCTTGTAGCTCTGTGAGCTCTCTACGCTGAGGAATGTCAAAGCAGCACAGCACTCTCTCCAGCGCTCCCACTGCAGTAGCAGTCTGCTTGTTGCTGTATTCGCAGTGCACAGCAGAACGAAGCATTCCAATGATTTGCTTGTTGTTTTCCAAAGGGAGCAGCTCTCAGCTGTTAGGGTATGTCTACACTACAGCGCTATTTCAAATTATCTTATTTCGAAATAGTTAATTCGAAATAAGCTAATTCGAAATACCACATCTATGCACAAAACCTATTTCGAAACAGCATTTTGCTATTTCGAAATAGTGCATCCACACTGAGTGGACCCTGAACCGAAGTTAAGGCTGGCCAGAACCAGTGCCCGCAGGGCATCAGGTTAGGACTTAGTGTGTGGGGCTGCTGCCTGAGGCTAACTGAGCTCCCTGCTTAAAGGGACCCTACCCCCACCCCGGACATACAGTTCTCAGGGTTCCCTGCTACCTTGATGAGGGACAGCAAAGCACTCAGCCGCATGAAGCCAGAGCTGCCCCTGAGCACGCCGGTGCGTCCCGCGGGGTCGTTGCCATCAGCCTGGCGGCACTAGCTGCAGGCTGCCATCTGGGGGGGGTCCAGCGGGGGCTGTCAGGATCCAGGAGGCCCTGCGGGAGAGTGTCCACCCCGAGGGGCACTAAGAGCCTCCCTGGTCCTCCCCACCAGGGGCTCGTGCCCCATTCCTCCCTCACGTCCTCCGACTGACCCCTTCCTAGCCCCCCCCCCCTTCCTGATGTCAAATAAAAGACACGTATGTTCAAAAATATGAACTGGGTTTATTGTAGAAAACTGGGGGGGATGAACCTCTGGGGAGACTGGGGAAGGGTGGCAGGAGAGGGGAGGGGAAAACTTGGAGGAGGGAGCTGGAAGGGGGAAGCGAGGGGAAGGGAAGCTCAGCGCTCAGGGGTGGGGGTCTAGCCGGGCCAACTGCCTCCCAGCACCGCAGGGGAGGGGGCCTCGGCATCCCCGGGGGGAAGGGGAGGGTGCGGAGATTGAGGAGGAGTGTGCGGAGGCTGAGGGAGGGAGGGGTAGGGGGGCAAGAGTGGGAGGAGGAACAGTAGCTGGGGGTGGGCAGCAGGTGCTGGGGCGGCACGAGGCAGAACGCTCTGCACCAGGCCTGCAGGTGTGAGCACATGGCACGGCCCTGGGCAAGCTGCTCCCAGCGGAGCTGCAGGTCCTCCTGCACCCAGCCCTGGATGGTGCGGTGCAGGGCTTGCAGGGTCCCCAGGTGCTGGTCCCAATGCTCCTGCCACATGCTGGTGGTCCGGAGGAGCCCTTCGGTGCAGAAGGCTGTCCTGGGAGGGGTGGTGTGCCCTGCACGTGCAGCTGGTGCAGCTGTGGAGAAAGAAGGGGAGTGGTCAGTTCTCCCTGGGGATGCAGTGGATGATGCCCAGCGCCCCCTGCAAGGTGAGGACGACCATGCCCTGCACCGTCAGAGCCGACGTGCTTGCACAGAGGCCATGGTCAGGATGTCTGGCTCTCCCCAGGAGTGGGAGCTGCCCCAAGACCGCACCCATTTCCCTGTGCCGTGTATAGTGCGGCCGAGGCGGGGGAGGGGGAGATGTTCCCTGCCTCTGTGTAGAGTGGGCGCGTGAAGGGAGGGCATCCTGCTGGGTCCCGCCCCGGGGTCAGGAGCACGTCAGGTCTCTTCACACATGTGTGTGGCTATTGGGCCACGGCCCCTGTGTAGAACGCAGCTGGAGCCACCTGCCCAAGGGTGGCACGGCACGTGCCTGCACGTGCACAGGTGGCTGCGTGGTCTGTGGGAGGCATGGCCCACACATGCGGTCCCTGGTCTCCATCCCCATCCCTCCTCCGGGTTGGGGACAGTGATAGCACTTACCTGGTGTCGCCTCCCCTGATGACCCTGCTGACTCTGGTGCCGGGACATCTCGGGGATCCTGCTGGCATGTCACCCTCTGTGCTAGTCCCTCTGCCGCGCCCGGGTCAGGGACCTCTGGTCCTGGCTCGCTGCCCCCCAGGGTGGCACGGACTGTCCCGCCCCCCAGGATGCAGTCGAGGGCGGGGAAGTAGGGGCAGGTATCAGCCCCTGCTGCGGCGCTGCCCCTGGTGGCCCTGGCGTATGCATGCCGTAGCTCCTTTATTTTGAGGCACACCTGCTCCTGTGTGCGCCTGTGGCCCTTTGCGGCCATAGACGGCCGTGTTCCTCCACCTGGTGCGGAGATCATGGACATTGGGGGCCTCCCCCCAAACCTCAATGAGGTCCATGATCTCCACACCAGTCCAGGTGGGCGCACACTGTCTGCGGCCCCTGGCTGGCCCCTGGGAGCTGGGGGACTGGGCGGGGGACACCGGGCTGGCACTGGCTGCCCGGCTCATGATGGGACCACTTGGTGCGGGGCTGGCAGTGCTGGCTCTCTGCAGACAGGCCTCTAGCTCGCACGTGCCCAGTAGCCAGACTCTACCCCTTTAAGGGCCCCTGGGCTGGGGGAGAGGATTTTTCCTGGTTGTGCCCAGAGGGGTCACCAGGGCTCCCTGGGAAGGTCTGGAGGCCCCCATTTTGAATTAAGTGTCTACACAGCACTTAATTCGAAATAGCTATTTCGAATTTGGCGTTATTCCTCGTAGAATGAGGTTTACCAAATTCGAAATAAGCACTCTGCTATTTCGAATTAATTTCGAAATAGCGGTTTGCATGTACAGAAACTATTAAAGTTAATTCGAAATAACAGCTGTTATTTCGAATTAACTTTGCTGTGTAGACATACCCTTAGATACTTCCCCAAGCTTTGAAAGGGAAGTGGTGCATGCCTGCAGGGCAGCAGAGATCACAAAACACTGAGCATAGCCATCAGGGCAGGCATTGTAGGATACTGGCAGAAGCCAGCACTCAACAAAACAAACAGCACAGTCCATACTGGATCTGTTGACAATAAAGGGAGGGGTGAAAGTCTCTGACAGGGGTGGAAGTGTTTTGTCACCAAAACTAGGTGTTTTTTCTGACAGAAGTTACATCACAGTGTACATACACTATTTTGTTGCCAAAAGGCAATTTTTTATAACAAAACGTACCAGTGCAGACAAGGCCTCTGTCCCTCTCACTTGCTACTGTGGCTCATTGGGTCTGAAGGGGGAATAGATCCATTTACTGTGCGTAAGGAAGGCTGTTTCCAGGAAGGCAGAAAGTAGCAGCCTGCCTGCTAGTTAACTGATCTCATTCTCTGAGGCAAAAATATAGCAGCCTGCTAGCCTAGTAACTTGTTTGTAATTTCTTGAGAAACAAAAAAACCCCTTAAAAATAGCTTTTGTAAAAAAATATTTTGTTAATGTTGCTGTTGGTTAATTTGTAACATTCTCTGATGCAGAAATGTAACAGCTTGCTTGAATACAAAAAAAGCTTCAGGGGGTAGCCGAGTTAGTCTGTTATAGGAAAAACTTAAAAAATAACAATAGTCTAGTAGCACCTTAAAGACCAACAAAAACATGTAGATCAGGGTTCCCAAACTTTTTGACACGAGGACCAGTAAATCCATTCATGAGCTTTTGGAGGACTGGTAACATTCATTTGCATATTCATTAAGCAAATGATGAGTATGCAAATAAGTTGTTTCTGGTCCTCCCAACACCCCCAGTGCCAGCTTTAGCAAAGCTTTTGATACAGTCACCCACAATATTCTTGTCAGCAAGTTAAGGGAATATGGATTGGATAAATGGACTGTAAGATCGATAGAAAGCTGGCTAGACCAGGGTTTCCCAAACTTTTTACTTTAGTTGGAACCTGGTTTTTTTCAGTACTGTTTTTTGCAGCCCAAAAATATAAATGCATATATATAAAAAAAAAATGAAAAATGAATAAATTTTCACTGTTTCACACAGCTGCATCCTCCGCCCAGCCCGGGCCAGGCGCCACACGGGCACTCCGGGAGGCCCGGCGCCACACAGGCACTCCGGGAGGCGGGAGCAGGAGCAGATTGGGGGTAGGGTATCTGGCTAGGAGGGAGGGTGCAAGGAGAGGACTTGGGTAGGAGTTGGACCTCCCTGGTCTGGCACCCTCTGGACCTGACTGGTCCCAGATGAGGGATTTTTTTGGACCAAGGGAGGTGATTTCAAGGCTCCTTGTTCCCCCCCATCCCCACTAGGCTTCTTTGCACCTCCCTCCCCTGCAACCCAACTGAGCTGCCCACCCCTACTGGTTCCCTGCACCTCCCCCAAAACCATCCCCACAATCCAAGGGAGTACAGCACCAGTTCCCTGCAGCCCCTCACAGCCCAGCTGAGCTGCCCTTCTGTTCCTTATGCCTTCCCCCATCCACCTCAGCCCAGTTGAGTCTGGCACTGGTTCCCTGCATGCCTCCCCCACAGCACAGCTGAGCCCCGTTTCCCTGCACCTCCCCCATAAGCCCTGCAGAACTGCTGAGCCCAGCTCTGATTTCCTGCCCCTCCCTCCCTCCTCGAGTCCAGCCCCGGATTCCCGGCACCTCCCTCCTCCTGCAGCCAAACTGAGCTCTGAGCTCCGCACCTCCCTCCCCTCCACCTGTAGCTCAGCCCAGCACCCCGCACCTCCCCACTCCTGCAACCCAGCACCCCGCACCTCCCCACTCCTGCAGCCCAGCTGAGCTCCGTTTCCCTGTACCTACCCCCAAACCACGCAGACATGCTAAGCCCAGCGCTGATTCCCTGCCCCTCCCTCCCCTTGACTCCAGCGCCAGGTTCCCAGCACCTCCCTCCTCTTGCAGTCTAGGAAAGCCCAGCACCCCACACTCCCCTCCCCCCGCCGCAGCCCAGCCTGGCGCCCCCCTAGCATGGCACCTGGGGGACAACTGCCCCCCCTGCTGCCCCCTCGCTATGCCTCTTGCTGGGAGCCTGGAACATCCGGCTGCATCCTCCACCCAGGGCTTGGGGGACCCAGCGCCGCACGTGCACTCTGGGAGCCTGGAACACCCCGGCAGCCACACTGAGGCCCGGTACTTTTTCCCAGTGCTGATGAGGAGCCAGCTTTTAAGCCAGATCCTCACAGCTCCCGCTTCCTCACAGGCACTGGCTCCCCTTCCCTCCCCTCCCCCCAACTGCCTCTGATACAGAGGCAGCAAGGTGGGGGGGGGGGGGGATGCATGTAGTCAACAAGATTCACCAATAAGCATGGACTTATCAGTTAATCATGTAGTAGTCTACGTGTTGACATCCCCAGCAAAAACAGATTGGATAGGATTGTTTTTGTTCTGTGCTTATATGGTGGTGGACCTGAGCCAAGCATGACGGAGTTAGTTAAGACATTGTCTAAAGACAATATATAGGAAAGGACAGAGGCAGCATAGAAAGGAACAGCGGAGTGGACCAGAAGGAAAATCGGAAGACATTGTTTAACATGCACACAGCTGCTTATATCCCTCTACACTTTTGCCACAGAAAAACTGTCATGGCTTCTGAACGTAAGAGAAAGCCTATCTGGGAATATTCTGCAGGAATTCCTTCCCTGAGAAAAACAGAAACATGTGTAAGGAGTGCAAGAAGATACAGGGCCTACCTGCAAGAATAAAACATTGTAAGGAAAACTGCTTATTGGGAGAAAATGATGTGGATTAAGATGTGGCTATGTCTGAAACACCAATGTGGACTGACACTGCAATGCATCGTTCTTCAAGACACTCACTCTCTGTCTTTTAGTATAAGTGTGATTTAACAAGTAAATTCCCAAGCTGTTTGCTATATTGGATGTTGCTAGAAAAAAAAATTTAGCTTAGATAATCTTTATAGCTTGTTTAATTAGTTAACTAGGTTTAGAATCCATCACTCAAGTATATGATGCTGAAACAAGAGAAATCTCAAGTTGCCATTTGCTACTTATATCATTTTCTTATTTTATATTGTATAATGTATGCCTTTTTTTGGAACATCGTTGTTACAGATCATAATAGTGATGTCATAAGTCTATTCCCTATTTTACATCAGCATAATTCAATATTCCCAAAGAAACTCCATCCTATACTTGTTTTCAATGAGGCTTACCCCAATATTAAGTGTACTCTAAGCAGTCAGTCTTAGCCTTTTTAGCAATTTGGAATCAGATCCACATTAAAATGACAGCAGCAGTGTGGAAGTGCTCTGAGAACTTGTCTGTTAGAAGCTTCAGGGGGTAGCCGAGTTAGTCTGTACAGGATAAACTTAAAAAACAACAAATGGTCTGGTAGCACTTTATAGACTAACAAAACATGTAGATGGTACAGTAAAACTCCAATTGTCCGGCATCCAGTGGTCCGGCACTCCCGATAGTCTGGCACCAACTGGAACCCGGAAGTGCTCCAGCCAGCCGGACAATTGGAGCTGCTCCGCACCGCTTCCCCAAGACCACTGCTGCTGAAACTGACCAGCGGCGGACTTGGGGAAGCTGCGGAGCGGAGCAGCTGGGGTGCTGCCGGGCGCCAAGCAGGGGGGTGAGGGGCAGCGCTGCAGGATCAACCGGGCAGCACCGCAGCTGCTCTGCTCCGCAGCTTCCCCAAGTCTGCCGCTCGTCAGTTTCAGCAGCAGCAGCAGACTTGGAGAAGCGGCGCAGAGCAGAGCAGCTGGGGTGCTGCCGGGTGGGTCCTGCAGTGCTGCCCCTCACCCCCCTGCTCGGCACCCGGCAGCACCCCAGCTGCTCTGCTCCACGCCGCTTCCCCAAGTCCACCGCTGCTGCAACTGACGAGCAGCAGACTTGGGGAAGCTGCGGAGCAGAGCAGCTGGGGTGCTGCCCAGTTGGTCCCGCAGCGCCGTTCCTCACCCCCCTCCCCGCTTGGTGCCCGGCAGCACTCCAACTGCTCTGCTCCGCAGCTTCCCCAAGTCTGCCGCTTGTCAGTTTTGGCAGCGGTGGACTTGGGGAAGCGGCGCAGAGCAGAGCAGCTAGGGTGCTGCTGGGCGCCGAACAGGGGGGTGAGGGGCAGCGCTGCGGGACCAACCCAGCAGCACCCCAGCTGCTCTGCTCCGTGCCATTTCCCCAAGTCCACCGCTGCCGCTGCTGAAACTGACGAACGGACTTGGGGAAACAGCGTGGAGCAGAGCAGCTGGGGTGCTGCCGGGTTGGTCCCGCAGCGCCGCCCCTCACCCCCCTGCTTGGGGATAACTACTGCAGTCTGGGGAGTGGGGAGCCCGCTCCCCTCCCCTCTCAGAAACTCTCGGCGGTGGCACAGGGCTTCCCCCGCCTTCCTGCAAAACAGCGGAGGGTTCGCCCTGCGTCGCGCCGTTCCCCGCCCACCCTCTGGACGCAGTGTGGGTCCGGCAGACCCGTCACAGCCCCCCCGCCGGAGTACCTCCCGATACTCCAGCATATCCAATAACCCGGCACCACCTAGGTCCCAAAGGTGCTGGATTATCAGAAGTCTACTGTATTATGAGCTTTCGTGGTCATCTGAAGAAATGGGCTGTGCCCACGAAAGCTCACAATACCATCTACATGTTTTATTAGTCTATAAAGTGCTATCAGACATTTTGTCTGCTAGAGTTAATAAAATTTGAAAAATATTAAAAAAAAAAGAGTTTAAGGACAGCCGTCAGCTGACAACTCAGACTGCTGCAATAGCAAATGTGAAACATTTGTGACATTTAAGATTTAGTTTAATAAAATATAAGTGGTATTGTGTTGGTGTGTATGATTTAATTCTTACCGTTTCTAATGTACTGCTGCTGCATCTGCAGCTTGACACAGGTAATCAGTATTATGTGCTATTTCCTAAATGAATAAAAATCAAGTTATCTAAAAAAAGCCACACAAAGTATATTCTCTTAGATGTTGTAAAATGCTATGCCGAAGTGTAAATTAACTTGTTATAGTGATCAGATTTGCAACACTGTTTGCAGAAATGTGAAGTAGTATTAGTGGCAAACTTGATTTAAAATCAATTATTTGTTTTTGGTGATTTAAATCAATGATTTAAATCAATCCACCTTGTTTATTTTTAAAAAGACATTTCAACATTCTGTGTGTCACAGGTTCACTTAATATACCATGCCCATCATATTACGTTCAACATATCTGTCTGGAAAAATTGTGTGTGTATATTAATACCTATCAGGTTTACTATAGTCTCTCCCATTCTTGCACAGACAAGTTCTAGCGTCACAATGTTGATAACGCTGCAGAAGATCTTGATATGCATTCTCCTCAAGTTCCCAGGATGCATCTCTGTAAATATTGCAAACATGCATAAAAATATTTATATTTATGTACTGAAATAACTTTATTTTCCTTAGGCACATAGTAAAATTGGAGCTCTTAAAGCATGTATATATGCTTGACAGCATGACATAATGCAACCAGCCAGCATGTAGTAACATTAAGATGACAGGAGAGAAAAGAGCCTTTTTGGATTAACAACAGGGTTGTTAAAAATAGTGTATTAGGGTAACGATATAGCTGAAAATCTTGCTAAGCTTTATACTCCAGAGCCCACAGTGAAGCCTCCCTGGAAGCAGGGCCACCAACCCCTGCTGGTGGCATCGGTCAGTATAAACAACACTGTTAACTGATAAGCATCCACTTATTCATTAAACAGTTAGTTGTTTACACTCAAACATCCCTAATTAACAGTCTATTTTTATTTAAAATTGTCCTCTGAACTAAGTCCGCGTTTTATAGAATTTAACAACTTTAGAGAAAATATCTAATTTTTTTGAGAAATTATTCTAATATCTTAGCAACCTTAGTCTGAACCTTTTGTTCACAACCCTTTGTTTTCCTTTATGAATTTATGTGAAAGGAATTTAGATACTATAGTGATGCGCAGAAGTACAAAATCCTAAAATAGGTTTCCCAGCGTGCATAGATTAATTATTGTTAAACACTAAAAATAATATTTTCCAATTCTGGAAGTAGAACTGACAGTTTCTGTAGTAGTACTCTTAAGGGTTGAGTTAAGGGAGAAGAGAAAAAAAAAAAAAAAAAAAAGAAGTCCTCAGCAGAGTCCAGAGACTGAAATGAAGACAGCAAGGCCCTGGCTACAGCAGAACTTTTGAGTTATAAACACTGAACAAAACATTGTTCTTTCAAAAGTTTACAATTAACGTGACTTAACACAGCATTGAAATATCACTATGCAGAAGAAAATGCTGCTTTTAACCATCTTCTTTAAATGAAACAAGTACAGAAATAGTTTCCTTATCTTGTCAAATCTTTTTTTAAGTAGTTTATGTTTAACACAGTACTGTATTTACTTTTTTGTCCCTGCTGTGTCTGATTGTGTACTTCCCTCCAGGTCAGTTGAGATGTGTGGTTAACTGGTAAGTTCATAACTCTAGTGTTCATAACTCAGATTCTACTGTATAAAGGGAATGATAGCAAAGGTTGGCCAGACCAAAAAAAAGTGAAGAAAATACAGTGTGGAGTGGATATGAGAGAAGTTCTGGGCACTGCATCTGCTTTCCCATATTAAATTGAACTGCCCATATTTTAAAAATATCTTGGTCATTTAAATAAGTTTCTAATGATAACACATTACACTTATCAACATTAAATATTATCTCTAAACTTTAGTAGTAATAGATCTCTATCCTACACATTTGCAGCCTCTCACTTTAGTACAGGTTGGATCTCCCTGGTCTGGCCCCATAGAAGCTGAGCAGTCCTGAACAAGGGAGTTTACTGGACAAGGGAGTTTGCTTGAATTCTCCTAGGGCTCCCCTCTTGGCTGCAAGCCCAGGTAGTGCATTATTTCCATCCTGCTGGTGGGGCTCCAATTTGGGCTGTTGGCCCTGCCCCCAGCTGGCAGAGCTCCTTGCCCCCATTGGCTTGCCCACTGGCCAGGCTCCCTGTCCCAACGCCACTGGCCCTGAGCGCTGCCTGCTATCAGACCAGCTGAGCTCCCAACCGTTGGTGACCTCTGTGGCTGGGCTTTCTGTTCCAGCAACATCTGTGGTCAGGATGTTGCCAGACTAGAGAAGTTCAACCTGTACTATGCAAATCTGAAGACACAAATTGTATCTAAAAAAAAAAATACAATAAACTGCTCTCATTGCCAGAAGAAACCCACAAATCCAATGATAATTGAATTATGCTGTGTAAGCAAATACATGGTTTTGTTATCCTAGTTAGGGTAGAATATACAATATGGATATTTGCAAAATTTTTGGAAGTTACTTACTTTTCTGGAATGTGTATTCCCATTCTCAACATTTCATTCTGAAATTTGTCTTTATTATTGCACACTGTACACCTAAAGAAAAATATCCCAGCACTCAGAGCTTGATACTGTATCAGAAACAGAAAAGAAAATTAGAACTATTAACATTTACTCTGTTTCCATCCTTTTGGAGCCAAAAAGGTCATGGTATCTATTGAAAATTGGGCATTGCATTCATAGATGCTGTTTTGGCATGGACTTCTTTAGTGCAAGGATCACTGTAGCTGTGTCTCACCTTGAAGCTAGAGGTGGTCTATTTTTCACAAGGGTAAATGGCTGATCCAGGGGCTGGGCTTGTAAGATCATCTCCAGGAGGAAACCATGTGCTTTCCTTTCAATGACTTTCTCTCCAATTCACTCTAGATCTGGAGAGAAGATTTCTACACCCATATCTAGTCATGGAAATGAAGGAAAAGAAATAACTAAGGCCAAGTGATCCTTTTAGGATACAGGCTCTAAATGTTCAGGGCTGAAAAAGGGTATTTGTGCAGTCCCAACAGACTTTTCTTTCTATAGAAGCTTCCTGAAGATGAAGAGTAAAGATCTGAAAGAACATCTTTAAAAAAAGATTCTTAGATACTGCAAGATTGGGAAGATTCTTTTAGTTGTTATTTTTTTCCAGGCCTCTAAAACAACAGAATCCCTAGATGAAGTTAGATTTTATTTTTGATGTTGCTTTAGTACATTTATTGAATATTAAAATAAGAATGTAAACCTTAATTTGTTCTATTACTCCAAGTACAAAATAAAATGTTGTGAGCATCACAATAAAAGGTTGTTTTACCTGCAAGCAGTCTCTATGAAACCAAGCATTTTTACAACAAGGACTCTTCAGTACATTGTACAGTGGAATGCGCTCAACCAATTCCAAGCATATTGTACATTGTGAAGAGCCTCTAGATTCACCAGATGGAAGTTTCTGAACTGGTCGATGCTCCCAACAATATGACCTTAATTAGAAAATCAAAGCTCTGCTTAATTACACTAACCTTCAAAAACCATCTATTGTTATTAATACTAAAGAGTAACTTCATATACTAGATCATAACTGCAGGCTTCACTAATTTTAGTTTTTCATACATTTAGTTTAGAAATACTTTAGAAGTTAAAAACCTTAAATTCAACATGCAAAAATAATCACGCACAAATTAATATAAGAGCAAGAAAACAGATTCTGATTCCTGATCAGTTGTTCAAAAAGATTACTAAAAACGCCAAAGGTTTTTCATTGGTTCACTAAAGCATTTCTGGTCCTTAAAACAGTGTTGCCTACTCAAAATAACTAAATTCATTGCTTTGTTATCGTATTTTAATTTTTTAAATCTCTGAATTCCAGAAAGCCCACATAACAGAAAAAAAAAAAAAACACCACGATACAAAACAAAAACCAAGATTTAACAGAATTTGAGAAAGTAAGAAAATATTAGAAATTTTAAAAGTGAGGGTTTACTCTAAAAATACCTTTAGGGTTAGATTTTTATTGTATCTCACTGGTTCCATATAAAATGTGTTCAGTTTACAAGTTATGTAATTCATGTTCTTATGTTCTTATATAGAACATTAAAGTGTGTGCTAACATTTAGTTGCACCCTAAAATTATTGAAAAGCTATTTCACAAATATAGTAGTACTGCAGTAATGGGATGGCTATTAGAAGATCCACTCCCTGCTTCTTGGTTCAGGCATTCCAACCCCCTCGGGCCCAAGCACAAAGTGAGAAAAATTTAAACAAAATACAGTACACTTCAAAATGTGATCCTCTGAACTGTAAGAAAAATAGCAGAGTTCTTTCTTGTCCAAAATAGAAAACCAGGAGACCAATGACCACTCCCCTTTTTAGTAGGAAAAAGAAGAGCCTAAAAAAGGAGCACTTCCAATTCAGTAAAAAATATAAATTATACCTGGCAATAAAGCACTTACCCAAAGTTTTCCATGAATTGGAAAATGCATTCCCTTTGAACCCCACAAGGGAAATGATAACTTCGCTTGCATTTGGGTGCTACACATCCAATTGATGCACCTTTTTTCTTACAGATATTACATGTCTAAGAGAAAGTTTTACAAATGAAAGCCTATTAAAACTCAAGTCCAACTAAAATTACAGGAATAACAACATTAACAAAAGAAATTTGACAGAGTATAGAAAAAGGGACGGGTGCTATACTGGGTTTTTTTTTTTTTAGCTAGAACTGTGGCATTATTAAATTTATTTCTGTTTTATGTACTTTTCAAAGACTTAAAGAAACTGACAAATAAGTTGGCAGTGTTTTAATCATGGTATTGAAGGTTGGTGTACTAGTTCAGCGCCATTATTACAATATGTTAATTCTATCAACAAAACAGTTTGGGCTCAATAGAAGTCATGGAGGTAATCTGCCTATTTTAGACAACCTGTTCTAACTGGCTCTTGCTTAGCTATTCAAGGAAGACTTATCCAAAACAAATGTTTTTGTTTCATCCTCAGTGTTTATTTTATCCTCTGTTTTATCAGTTATTTGTATTTAGTCCTCAAAACTCTGATCCATTTTATACCTAACCTGTTGGAGAGCTGAAAATGAAATATTCCTATTGGGTCTCAATCACTGTCTCTTGCCTTTTCTGTAACAACTATCAGTCAAGTTCTACTGTCAATATTTACTATATATCTATACACACATACACACACAATTGCCGATATATACAATCATTTATAAATAAGAATTCAAGCACTTGAAAGTAGGATATAAGGGCCCATAAAATGTATCAAATATAAAACATAGCACAATAGGTAAGAATGGAAAATACAATGCTTAGTATTTTCCATTTGTAAAGAAAAATCATTCTTTAATTTAAAAAATAAAGAAATCTATAGATTCATTACAAACCAGCTCTATTAGAGTTTAAAGTATAAAGTAAGAGTGATTAACAGTAATACTAGAGCTTGATTCTTACCAGTTTTGCAGCTCTGGTTACTTCTTTCCTAATGTCATTGATTAAGAAACCATGAACTCCTTCATCTTCTTCACCTCTCTGCCAAATTCCACTTGACATCAACTACAAACACAGATACAATTTTAATATGAAATTCCAAGACATATTTTAAATCAACTTTAATGTCTATGACTGGACTACAGTAATTCCTCATTTAACACTATAGATATGTTTCAGAAAATGATCGTGTTAAGTGAAAATGTGTTATGCGGGGTAAATTTTCCCATTGAAAATAATGGAAAAGGTGGGGGTTGTGTTTCAAGCGGTGGTGTCTGTTGGGACCGGGACATAAGGTTGGGGGAGAAAGGGGACTAGGTTACAGCAGGGAGGGGAGGTGTTTGGCTCTGGGGAAGGGAAGGGGAGGAGAGGGAGGGGTTAGGAGTATGCCCCTGTGACGGGTCTGCCGGGATCCGCACTGCATCCGGTGAGGGGTGTTAGCCAAACGGGCTCGTTTCTCCCTGGAGCCACTAAATTATCCCAAGGAGGCACGGAAAGCAAGAGGACAGATACCAAGTTCTTTATTTATCTATCAGCTGAGCGGGTGCTCTCCTCAACTCATGGCAGAGGAAGAGGCACCCTGAATGTTCATAACAAGCAATTTTTATACAGTGGTGTAAACGTCTCGTCTTGCAGAACCCACCTCCTCACTTTGACACTACTGATTTATGGCTTCCTGACAGACAGGAATGTGTAAGCCAGACCATATTTTTATCTTATCATACAGCTGTGGGGGAAATAAGGGGTGGGGGGGGGGAGGTAGGACTGTAAGCCATTCAGGGGCCGAAAGGAAATTCACTCTTTCCATATCTCTCCTGCCTTGGCCTCCTTCTGGGTCCGCCATTGTCCTAACAGGGGGGGTCGCCAGGGAACGGCGTGGCGAGTGGCGAACCCTCCGCCGCTTTGCAGGGAGGTTGGGGGAAGCCCTGGGCAGCCACCGGCAACGGGCCGGCTGGGGAAACCCAGCTGCTGGCCTGCAAGCAGGGGCGGAGGAGAGAGGGCAAGGCGTCCGGTGAGGGGGAGTCAGCGGGGAACGGCACAGCAAGCGGCAAACCCTCTGCTGCTTTGCAGGGCCGGCTGGGGAAATTGTGTTATTCCGGGGACAGTCGTGTAATTCAAAAAACGTTCCCTAAAAAAAATAATCATGCTATCACGAAAACGTATTAAGCGGGCACGTGTTAAATGAGGAATTACTGTATAAGCATTTGTTAGAAACACTATGATAGGAACAAACTGCAGGAATCTACAAAACAGAATGTATTATAGGGTCCAGGAGACTGTGGCCAAGGACCATGCAGAACAACCAACTCTAATTTAGAAAAGTTTTAGGATGCATGGATGGGCAAGAATGAAAAAATAAGTTTTATCCTAAGCACTTAAACTCATCAGCTTAGCAATGAGGGTTTTAAATTAGGTTCTAAGTGTGCAGATGGTTAAAGCTAACAAGTAGGTATATTAAAAAAGGTGACTCTACCAGAGGGCTACATATTAGGGGAAAGAGGAAGGACAGAGAAGGGAAAATTACAGTGGGGTCGTGGAAACAAGAGGGAAAAGAGAGGGGAAATTTGCTCAACATCTTAGATATCTGTACACAAATATGAGAAGTATGGAACAGGAAGAACTGGAAATACTAGCTCATAAGCTAAATTTGACTTATTTTGTTTCAGAGACCTGATGGGTTAAATCTCATGATTGTTAATATTCGTATAGAGGAATATAGGGCAAGGGACCACAAGTAGGAGGTACTGCATTATATATCAAGAATATATACACTCTGAGGTCCAGAAAAGGTAAGAAACAAGCCAGTTGAAAGTCCCTGAGTAAATAAAAGGGGGAGATCAATAGGTGATATTTGGTGATCTACAGCAGATCATTACTATCAGGAGGAAGTGGTGAATGAGACATTTCTTGAACAAACAGAAATATTCAAAAACACAAGACCTGATAGTAATGGGGAACTTTAACTATCCAGACATCCCTTGGCAGAATAATACAGCAATGTTCAAAATGCCCAATAAGTTCTTTGAATGTATTGGTGGCAATCATTTCCTTCAGAAGTGGGAGGAGGATACCAGGGAGTCACCTTTATTATCGCTACTATGGAAGGCATCTGAGGTACAGAGTCTACTCGGGCCACCTTACATGGCCAAAGCAGCGTATGCTCTGGTGACAGCCACAAACTATATCAATACCTTAAAAGTAATCTACAAAGAACAATAGGCTTGCACATTTTTTTGCATCTTCATAAGATAAGACTATTCATATAGTAGGTTTTCCTCCCTCAGATTTTTATATTGGAACTTCAAGTCTTATATGCCCAGGAAGGAGGACGACAACTGAAGAGCTAATAAAAGAATAATACCACAAGAAAGAGCAAAAGAAGTTTTGGGGAGTGTGTTTAAAATGTTTTATTTTTAACACTATTTCACTTCAAAGACAATTACTGGAGACATTTATGAGTTCCTGCAGCAAGAACAGGAATATTAGACTTGATATTCCTACATTAAAAAACAATCGTAGCTGATAATATTCTTATCACAGCTGAAAACAAAAGTCTAATTAAACTGAGAACAAACAGCTAATTCAAATTAAGTTTTATTATTAAAAATGGTTGAGTTACTGGAGTTGTGACCTATGTTGCAATAACGACTATATTGCTAGGTCTCGTAGCACTGTAATGAAACCAAATGAGGTAGAATCAAGAATTCCCCATAGTGAACAAAGTAGTACATGTATGCTGGTAAAAAAAAATTATACTGAAAGGGATGGGGAAATATTTTAATGAATGCTTAAGTTCTTAAATCTTAAAATTCTGAAGTTATACCTTCATTTAAGATGGGATAGCATTTTTAAAAATTGGTGGTAATGGATCCATGTTATCAAGCTTTTATTATTTTGGAACGTGCTATTTGTTAACATGACTATTCAAGAGTGAGTAGCAAATGCATTGTCATGTGTTTTCATTCCTTTGTTGTGTCTTTAAAATAACTGAAAAAAAGATCAACAAATCTCCTTAAAAGCAAATAATTTGGAAATCTGAAAAGAGATCTTAGAATTCTGCAGATGAAGAATTGCAGATTCTCTGCTGTTTACTTATTCTCACCAGAAAATAGGTAAGATCCTGGAATTTGGTTCAGGATCAATATGAAATACTTACCAAGCAGTAGTAATGAACAGTGAGATTGTATTCCTTGTAAGTTCTCTTTTCTCCATATTTTTCAGGACAGTCATCAGTTTGTTGACAGAGGACACAGGCTAAAATATTGAAACATAGTTTAGAAACACTTAATGGAAATGGCCTATTAACAGAAAATGCTGGTTTCTAACCCTTAAACAAATTAAGTATGAGCTAGGCTACTGGATAAATGTAATAAAGCCAGTACCACCCATCTGTTCTTCAACAGATGGAATTCCATGTTGTTTGTTTACTACACTCCACTTAATTTAAAGCAGCTGTTGTTTCTCTCCACTTTTTGCAGCTGCTTTACACTTCCATGTCCTAGACTTCCTTCTTTTTTCATGGGTAGGCTCTGAAGTGCACAGCAGAAATAGCAATGGAAGAGAGATTGCAAGCAGCTTCTTCCCTGGCACCTGCTGGATCCCAAGGACCAGTGTCCCCTTTAACATTTTCTATCATTGGGCTGGCTGAATTTTCTTTTGAGTGGGTTGAAATTTCTTATGTGCAACACCAATATTGAGGTAGCGTGTGGATGTGCACCACCAATACAAACAAAACACATTTATAAAATTATATATATTTTAAACAGTCCATATGCGTGGAACAAAATATATTCAAACAAGGGATTGTTAACATGGAGCAATGCTTACAATATTTAATATGAAATCAAATAAAGAAAATTAACATTTACAGTACATGTATCATCTTTCTAACAACTCACGCTAGTAAACACAACAAAATGCATATTATTCCCACATAACTCAGCTTTAAGATGATAAACAAATCTATGAGTCAATGAGAAATAATATTTGCAAGGAGAGCATGACTAATACAATATTTAGTGACACTAGACAGTAAAGTAAAAGGCATTCACTAAGGCTTATACAGTTTCTCTGGAAAATGTTTAGGATCCATGCTGTAAAAACAGATGAAAGTTCTCCTGGTTTGAAACTTTCACCTTGTGTGTGTCACCAACTCAAAGGACAGCAATCCCAGAATCAATGAACACATGGCTTTGGGTTTGTAGACAGATGCATAATTCCAAGAGCTTGCAAATAAGATTTCATCCTACAAAACTAGCATCACACCTAGTACTTGCTACTTCTGACTCATAAAAGCCAGAACTCTACCTGATAGCAAAGATCTGGCCTTAATGCCCAGGAGGCTTGAGGAGAGTGCTGTGTTTCAGTTTCTGCCTCTCTCTCAGCATGCAGATGGGACTCTCCAAACTCCCATCACCCCTGACTCCTCCCCAAGCCAATTAATTAATGACTCCCTCCCTCCCTTCTCCCAGCCTCTTATTCCATCATCTCGCCTGCTTACCTGCTATGGCAATTCCTCAATTCAAGCCCGCAGCTAGCTCTGTTTAGCTGCTGCCTAGCTAGATGCCCCTCTCCCCGCCGGTCAGCTGAGTTCTCTGCCTGCACAGGAGCTTTGAACCTCTGAGAGGGGCTCAGAAAACAGCTGTGCCGCAGTGCAGCTTACAGGGAACAAGGGATTTTACTGACCCAGTAGGCATCTCTTAGAACCTACCAGCAAGCTGCACACCTTCAGTTAAAATCTTAAGGCATTTTAAGGCATTTCAACTAAGCACCTAAACACTGTTATTGTAAACGTGTAGAGTAACTGAACTCTGAATATAAACATATTGTACCGAACTTTTTTATAGATATACTGAGGATCCCAACAGCACAATATTAATGGAAAGAATGGTTACTAGTAACTGTGGTTCTTAGAGATGTTCTAAATACGTGGATCCCACTTAAGGTGCCCATGTACCCCAGAAAAAGTGTTCAGAACATTTTCACTAGCAGTGTCCACTAGGGGTCACACATGACTTGAGAGCATAAAGGGCATAGCAACCCCTACTGCTACTCAGTTCCTTGATCACCCAGAATCCTCATTTCTAAGACTCTGAGCTGCCAGTATGAAAGGCAGGTCATGGGATCAAGATTTGAAAAACATCCTGAAGAACCCCAGTTACTATGAGGTAAGTAACTGTTCTTTAAGGAGGTGGAAGCTCGACATTATCTTTAAGGAGACTGCAAAACAATGCTTCCAAAATGGAAATAGATGTTGAAACTGTCACTTAACACATAATGTTTTATAAGCATATGAACCAGAGACCTGGTAGCTGCTTTACATTTTTCTGATATTGGAATACAACTTCATCATGCTATTGAGGCTCTTTGCATTCTGGTGAGTGGCATGGCTTTCCCTAATTCTAGTCCTGGCTTTTACATCCAGAAAGAGTAGTTGCAACTCAGGTAGGCCGTGGAATTTTTATAGAATGTTGGGGGACAAAGGGAGGACTCAGATTAAAAAAAAAAAAAAAAAAAAAGGTTGAGAGCCCCTATTTTAGATCATTGATTTACCAAACCACATACTGGAGTCATAGTACTGGATTTAAATTCAGTCTTTTGTATTGATGTATATACCAGTTCTGTAAACATTTAAATACAGTAAGTTAGCTAAATCAATTAAATAGCCTTACTTACCCTCTGCCGCTTTCAAAGCCCAGGTATTTTCATTCATTCTAGTACCTTTCTTCTAAATTTTTTACTATGAAATTAAAAACAACATGTCAAAAGTACTCAGTTTTTTGAGGTTGGCATGCAGCATTATACTTAGCAAAACTACTCTATCGTGGGAGACCATCTTGGTTACAGCAATCTTGCAACTCACTGACATGAAGGAGGGCCACTCAAGTGACCCATCAATAGCCTAGGTTGCCCCTCACTTCTATATAGCTTCTCAAACCAGGGGTCCTGACCCAAAATTAGGGGAGGAGGGGGACGACAAGGCTATTGTAGAGGGGTGGGGATATTGCCAACCTTACTTCTATCTTGTCTTCAAAGCTGGACAGCCAGAGAGAGGCAACTGCTGGGCAGGCACTCAGCTCTGAAGGTAGCACTGCTGCCAGCAGCAGCACAGAAGTAAGGGAGGCATGGCATGGGTTGGGAGGGCAATCACACTTTGGAGGGAGAAGTCCATCATATGTTTTACATGTTTACATTTCTTCAAATACATATTCATGCTTTGTTACAATAATATGAAATTTGAGATTTAAATACCTGAAACCACGAAATTTAATTTTTTGTAAATGCTGAGACTGTGACATTTACAAAAATGGACTGTGAATTTGATAAAGGCCCTAATTTGCCTCTTACTTCCCCAGCTTTTGGGAACCAAACCATCATCAAGAATTTTTATTTTGTCCTTCCAAAAGGACCCTGCAGTTTACCTGTTAAACAAATGTTCATTTACAGACAAGATTTCAGTTTCTGCAAAACACACCATTCAACATGGTGGGCCACATTTTTCCCTAATGTAATTCACTGGACTGTAGAGAAGTTACATCAGAAAGGAATCTGACCCCTTTTGTTAATATTTACTACAGCATTCCCCAAAATGTGGGATACAATGCAGCAGCTGCAGAGGAAGGAAGGGTATGGATAGGCCTTAATTATTCTCCAGAACTTTTAGCTATTATGCTTAGACAGAAAATGTAATCCAAATATAACTGATGCAGAGTCTGGATTAGATTTAAGGTATGAATTATCCCAACCATTTAAATGATCAAAATGTGAGAAAAACCAGGGAATATCCCATTATGATGGTTTACACAGATTGACCAATTATTTTTGATAGATGTGTTCACTATTTACACCACAATAAAACTAAAGGGAGTACAGTTGATTTCACTTTCCTTTCTAAGGGCTCAGCTTCCAAACATTTGGGACAATCTTTTTGAAGAACAATCTTTTTGTTTGAGCATGAGTCAACAGTGTGACACTGTTGCAAAAACAAAAACAAACATGATTCTGGGATGCATTAAAAGGAGTGTTGTAAGCAAGACACAATAAGTCATTTTTCCGCTCTATTCTGCACTGATTAGGGTTCTGGGCACCACATTTCAGGAAATAGAGAAATTAGAGAAGGTCCAGAGAAGAGCAACAAAAATGATTAAAGGTCTAGAAAACATGACCTATGAGGGAAAACTGAAATAACTGGGCTTGTTTAATTTAGAAAAGAGAAGACAGAGGGGACATCATAGTGGTTTTCAAGGATCTAAAAGGGTGTTATAAGGAGGAGAGAGAAAAATTGTTCTCCTTGGCCTCTGACGATAGGACAAGCAGCAATGGGCTAAAACTGCAGCAACAGAGGTTTAGGCTGAACATTAGGAAAAACTTCCTAACTGTCAGGGTGGTTAAACACTGGAATAAATTGCCTAGAGAGGTTGTGGAATCTCCATCACTAGAGATATTTAAGAGCAGGTTGGACAGACATCTATCCGAGATAATCCACACAGTGCTTGATCCTGCCATGAGGTCAGGAGACTGGACTCGATGACCTCTCGAGGTCAGTTCTAGGATTCTATAAGAAACATGTAACAACCTTACAACTATAGCCACTCTTGAAGGATCTGCTGATAATGTACACAGGGTGAAAACTGTATAACATATCTTAGAAGCAGAACCGAGTCACAGAAGAGACATATTGAGTCATGTAATACATTTGCTGGTACAGGAATATCTATAAAAGTGAAGGATTGTGCTTGGAATAATCTAAAATCACTAATTATCCAAATTTAATACAGATGCCTTTTGGTTCATCCCATTTTGTTTTAATACTTTAGGACAATTTTAACTTCCAGTTTATATTTTTATTTATATAGGAATGACAGGGTCAGAACAGAAGGCTATATAAAAAAAAGTAATGGATGGGAGATATAAAAGCTTCTGACTGAGGAGAGCTTTGCTCCCAGAGTAACAGGGAGGGGCTGGTTTAGAACCAACAGAGGAAATCAGTGGCAGTGAAACACCTGGGGCTAATTGACCAGGCCTGCAGAGTCAGCCTAGCCTAAGCTATTTAGGATACCTGGGCGTAATTAAGAAAGCCAGTTCAGACTAGCTACAAAAGTGTGTGCAGCTGAGAGGACGGAGGAGGGCACCACTGGGACTAGGAGGCAAGGAGCCAACAACTAAACACTAGAGCTGTGTCTATACTGGCGCGATCTTGCGCCAGAGCTATGAAAATGAGGCTCAGCGTGGAATATCGCCAAGCCTCATTTACATAACGAATGAGCCGCCATTTTTGCGGAAGAGGCTCTTGCGCAAGACGGAGCTGTCTACACTGCCCCGTCTTGCGCAAGAAAAACCCTCTTGCTCAAGACGGGGCAGTGTAGACAGCTCCGTTTTGCGCAAGAGCCTCTTCCGCAAAAATGGCGGCTCATTCGTTATGCAAATGAGGCTCAGCGACATTCCACGCTGAGCCTCATTTGCATAGCTCTGGCGCAAGATCGCGCCAATATAGACACAGCCTAGGAGGATGAACCAGTGAGAAGGAAGGTACTGGGGAAGTAGTCCAGGGGTCGCAGAGCTATCTTATAGCAGGTGTTGGGGATTCACACAGGCAGCTACTATTATAAAGCCCTGGGCTGAACCCAGAGTAGAGGGTTGGGCCCAGGTCCCCACCCCCCTCCCCATTTCCACTCAAGGAAAACAATTGTGGAATTTATTCTCCATTTTACTATACGCTGGCCAATGATGAAAAGAGCTTAACAAATAGCAAACTGAAGCCCTACATGTGAGGGCTAAAATTGTGGCCTGCTGTGAGTCTCTGAGGTAAGCAAAATTCACCAGGAAGCACAGGACACACTGAGTTTTCATAGGAGCTTTATCACAATATATATAATGCCTTAAAACTGCTAATCCAACTTAAGCAAAGCTGTCACTTGATGCCATTTCTGCCAACTCAACTAAAACTAATAATCTACAATTTGGTAAGGGAGTCAAGAATAGAGTTTAAAACAGTATTTTACCTCTGGAATTCTTTCCCTTCCCCTCACTCAGCAATGGTCTCTTCAAGGTCTTCAGTCTTCTCGAGCTCTTGAATAGAAGGACCATCTGTACAGCAAAGAGGACCCCAGATGTCAGTACACTATGGCTTAGTGAAATGGTGAAAAATTCTGATAAATGGAGGGAGCTTAGATTCAGCTGGCAGTGAGAAGCACAAAGGTCAGACCTAACATTACATTCAACCTTCGCTTGTCCACAAAGGCTACTAACTCCACACAGGTTCCATACAGATGCAAAGATTTTCCTGCATAGATCCAGTTGCAGGGTTGGGGCCTAAATTATTGCCTACTGGGTACAAAAAGTGAGACAGTTAATCAACAGTTTTGCCTGAGTTATGATTTACTCAAGTCTGCCACCAATTTTGAAATCAGCTGGTGACTAAATGTAGGTAATACTTAAAGTCTATAAAAATGGGAACTTGCAGGCAATCATTAAGATGGCTCCTACAGATTATAGAATCTGTAATATAGAAATAAAAGTTGTTATAAAAATGAAATGTATTTACAGTACCTTGCAATTGAAGTCTACTACATAGACTGCTTACTTGAGGGGAAAAAAACAAATACTAGGCAAGCTAGTAGGTAATACATAAATTAATGTGTTTTTGTGCTACTGGCCTTCCAATATTGTAGTGTCATGCCTACTTACATTTAAATATATATAAAAGCTCACAAACAGCCCATGCCTACGTCATCTGTCTAATGCAGTGGCTCTCAAGCTTTTTGGCCCATGGACCATCTGGCTTAATGTAAACCTTTCCGTAGACCCCCCAGTTGCTAATGGAAGCTCACCGTTAATTACATAATTATGTCTGAGCCATTTTGCTAGTGCTGTAGCTTGGGAGAACAGTATAATTATTATACAGATTAAGCATTTTAACTCTCTCATGTTAGTTTATCAAACTTCATTTTAAAAAACAAAATGGTATAGCCAACAAAAGGTTTCAATGTTTTCTTATTTATGGTGGGGTGGAAAACCTTTTTTGGTGTCCCTTTTTTCTGACCCACAGAAAAAAAATCAGTTGGGAACCACACATGCGAGAAGCAAAAAAAACTTTTCCAAAAACACCTGACCCTCACTGATGTGGTCCCCAACTGAGACACCTCACTCCTCTGGTGCTCCAGCCCCAGAGTGAGGGAAAGGCACAGGGAGGCCTGAGGTTCAGGGCTTCCCATAGGCCAGATTTACTTTTCTGGTGTTCTGGAGTTAGTGGATTTTATGGACACCCTTAGGCTCTGGGGTGTGAACAGAAATGAGGGGTTCACTGTGTGGGACAGGGCTGCCAGCAAGTGGGATAGGATGGGGGTGCAGAATCTGGGAAGGAGGTGAGGTGCAGAAGGGGGAGAGGTTGTGACATCTGGGTGGGAGGTGGGGTGCAGGAGCAGATTTGGAGTAGGGTGTCTGGCCAGGGAGAGGGAGTAGGAGCAAGGGAGGGTACAATTTGTGTCCAGGAGGGAGAGTGCAGGTAGGTGTCTGGCCAGGGGAGAGGGCATTGGAGCAAGTTGAGGGTGCATGGTCTTGGTGGGGGGAAGGGATTGGAGTGCAGGGGTCTGGGCATGAGGGGGGACACTTATCTGGGTTTGTGTCTCCTTGCAGTGAGGAAAGCCTCTGGATAGCACGCTGCTGTTCCCCCAGTGGGATGGGGAGGGAGCTCAGTCTCTCCTCCCTCAAGCAGCGGCGAGCCTGTGCAGCCATGTGGCTGCAGCACCGGCTTCCTGCTCGGAGGGCACACGGGGAGGGGTACAGGTGAAGAAAGCCCCACTACACCCAGCTCACGGAGAGTGGCAGAGCACAGGGTGAGGTGGGGCAGAGATGAAAGCGGCAGTGCATGGAGTCACTGTCAGAGCTTGAGTGCATCCTGCCCTGCAGAGTCCCAGCCAGGCTCCATGTGGTCCCTGCTGGGGCTGGCAGCAACTCTAAGGAGTTGGGGTCCAGGAGCAGCTCCACCAGCTTTTACCTTGGCCTCACCTCAGCCTGTCTTCCCTACTATCCCTTCTACTGCCCCACCATTAGCCAGTCTCCCAAATGCCCATGACTCTATTGGTCTTTTGCAGCTTTCTCAGAGGGCCCAAGGGGGTTGGAAACTCTTCCCCCTTGCCCGTTTACACAGGCCAGGGATCGGAGCTCATTTCTAGCCAAGCCCGATTTTGCCTTGCTCCTGGTCAGCCCCCAGCAGCAACTGTTCCCAGTGCTGGCAACGTCTGTAACCAAGAAGCAGCGGCCTTTATTCACTGTATATATTGGCTGGGGCTGACAGATTCACAGATAATAGCATTAGATGCATTTGTCATGTTGTTTTACTGCATACCCACCATGCAGTACAAGATTAATACTGGCAAGTACAAGATTCATACATAGCAAGACACATTCTGCGCTATTCAAGTGGTCTTTCAAGCATCCCTCTTATAACCCTGGTCTATGTCTACACTGGCATGATTTTGCGCAAGAACTCTTTTGCGGAAGAGTTCTTGTGCAAAAACTCTTCCAGAAGAGCGCGTCTACACTGGCATGTGCCTTTGCGCAAGAGATGTGCATTTGCGCAAGAGATGTGCATTTCCATGCCAGTGTAGATGCTCTCTTGCGCAAGAAAGCGCTGATGGCCATTTTAACCATAGGGCTTTCTTGCGCAAGAAATTCATGTTGCCTGTCTACACTGACCTCTTGCACAAGAACAGTTGCACAAGAGGACTTATTCCTGAGCGGGAGCATCATAGTTCTTGTGCAAGAAGCACTGATTTCATACATTAGAACGTCAATGTTTTTGCTCAAGAACTCGCGGCCAGTGTAGACAGGCAGCAAATTGTGGCGCAAAAGCGGCTGCTTTTGCGCAAGATCGCACCAATGTAGACACAGCCCTGGTGTCTGGCTGCTCAGAATGAGCAAACAGCTGTTCCACTTCCACGCCGGCAGAAACTTTCTAGTCATTAGCTTCACAGGTATTATGAAGCACACAGGTGGCAACTATAACAATGTTTTTTTTTTAAACTAAGGTTTATTCTCATGTGAAGACAGTGTCATCAGTCTTTCATATTATCAAAGGCACATTAAACTGTCAATCTGCACCTGCAGAGCTTGTAGATGAAGCGTTCCTTGCTGCTGTTGAGGTGGCCACTATTTTATGAGCCATAGAAGTAAAGGGGTAAAATGGGTCTCCCAAGATCACTGTTGGCATTTAAGCATCCTCAATAGTAATGCTCTGGTTTGGAAAGAAAGTTCTCGCTTGCAGCTTTCTGTACAGGCTTGTGTTCTAAAAAGATGCCTGATTCATGCAACCTCTCTGACCATTCCATGCTGATGTCAATAAAATGCCCCTGGTGATCCACCAGCACTTGAAATACTGTAGAAAAGTAGCCATTTCAATTGATGGTCTCTGTGGCAAGATGGTTGGGTGCCAAAATAGGGATATGCATGCCATCTGTAGCCCCACCACAGTTTGGGAAACCCACTGTTGCAGGAACAACAAGTCCTGTGGCACACCTTACAGACGAACAGATTTATTGGACAAAGACCCAGGTTTCCTGGGCAAAGACCCAGGTACTGATCAAGCAATCTCTCTCCTGCCATTCATCTCCACCCTCTGACAAACAGAAGCTAGGGACACCATTCCTTACCCATACTGACTAATAGCCATTAATAGACTTAACCTCCATGAATTTATCTAGTTCTCTTTTAAACCCTGTTATAGTCCTAGTCTCCACGAGGCAAAGAGTTCCACAGATTGACTGTGCTCTGTGTGAAGAAGAACTTCCTTTTATTTGTTTTAAACCTGCTGCCCATTAATTTCATTTGGTGGCCCCTTGTATTATGGGAACAAGTAAATAGCTTTTCCTTATTCACTTTCTCCACACCACTCGTGATTTTATATACCTCTATCATATCCCCCCTTAGTCTCCTCTTTTCCAAGCTGAAAAGTCCAAGTCTCTAATCTCTCCTCGTATGGGACCCGTTCCAAACCACTAATCATTTTAGTTGCCCTTCTCTGAACCTTTTCTAATGCCAGTATATATTTTTTGAGATGAGACGACCACATCTGTATGCAGTATTCAAGATGTGGGTGTACCATGGATTTATATAAGGGCAATAAAATATTTTAGCCCCAATCATATTATATGTATAGTTGGGGTTATTTTTTCCAGTGTGCATTACTTTACATTTATCCACATGAAATTTCATTTGCCATTTTGTTGCCCAATCACTTAGTTTTGTGAGATCTTTTTGAAGTTCTTCACAGTGTGCTTTGGTCTTAACTACCTTGAGCAGTTTAGTATTGTCTGCAAACTTTGCCACCTCACTATTTACCCCTTTCTCCAGATCATTTATAAATAAGTTGAATAGGATTGGTCCTAGGACTGACCCTTGGGGAACACCACTAGTTACCCCTCTCCATTCTGAAAATTTACCATTTATTCCTATCCTTTGTTTCCTGTCTTTTAACCAGTTCTCAATCCATGAAAGGATCTTCCTCTTACCCCATGACAACTTAATTTATGTAAGAGCCTTTGGTGAGGGACCTTGCCAAAGGCTTTCTGGAAATCGAAGTACACTACATCTACTAGATCCCCCTTGTCTACTGTTTGTTGACCCCTTCAAAGAACTCTAATAAATTAGTAAGACATGATTTCCCTTTACAGAAACCATGTTGACTTTTGTCCAACAAATTATGTTCTTCTATGTGTCTGAATTTTATTCTTTACTATTGTTTCAACTAATTTGCCTGGTACTGATGTTAAACTTACCAGTCTGTAATTGCCAGGATCGTCTCCAGAGCCCCTTTTAAATATTGGCGTTACATTAGCCATCTTCCAGTCATTGGGTACAGAAGATGCTTTAAAGGATATGTTACAAACCATAGTTAATAGTTCCGCAATTTCACATTTGAGTTCTTTCAGAACTCTTGAGTGAAAGCCATCTGGTCCCGGTGACTTGTTACTCTTAAGTTTATCAATTAATTCCAAAACCTCCTCTAATGACACTTCAATCTGCGACAAGTCCTCAGATTTGTCACCTACAAAGGACGGGTCAGGTTTGGGAATCTCCCTAACATCCTCAGCCATGAAGACTGAAGCAAAGAATTCATTTAGTTTCTCCTCAATGACTTTATCGTCTTTAAGTGCTCCTTTTGTATCTCGATCGTCCATGGGCCCCACTAGTTGTTTAGCAGGCTGCCTGCTTCTGATGTACTTAAACATTTTATTATTACCTTTTGAGTTTTTGGCTAGCTGTTCTTCAAACTCCTTTTTGGCTTTTCTTATTACATGTTTACACTTAATTTTAAAGAAGTAAATGAAGAAATGTATTCCCATAATATCTACTCCTCGCAGAATTCTGCACCAAAATTCTGCTCTTCCACTTCAGAGCCCAGCCATGGCACATCCCCCAGATGTCACTCCCTCCCGCACCAAGCCCAGCCATCCTCAAAGCCTTTACACTGCCTCCAACTTCTTTACTGTCCCACCAGGGAACATAGAAAAGATGTAAGCAACTAGTCATGTCAACTAGTTGCTTCTCCCACCTCCCCTCTGCTGCCTTTATTAGAGGCAGCAAGGTGGGAGAGGAGGAGCAGGTACTAGGGGTTTGGGGGGGGGGTGTCAGTTTAAGAGCCGTTTCTCCCCAGCACCGTTTCCACAGGGGCGGGGGAAGCAGAGGCGCAGCAGGAGACGGCGCGAGCCAGGACTCAGCTGTTCCAGCTTGCGCCCAGTCCCAGACACTGCGCCTGTGCTTTTTAAATGTGGTAAGAGCCAGGCAGCTATTACTACATTTAAAAGGTAGACCCATAGCAGGGTTCTCCCCCAGAACCAGGAGCTAATCCTACTGCAGCTCTGCAGTTTTCCCCCTTTTCGACTAATTGAGTAGTCAATAGAAATTCCATCAACTACTCCATTAGCTGATTAAATGCAATTTAACATCCTTAGAGTATAGTGTAGTGCAGCTCTGCCCTTCCTCCCCCTTTGCCACAGCTGCCTGTGTCATCCCAGAAGAATAAGGAAAAGAAGAGCATGGAGTCTCCAGCCTCACAAGACTCCACTCACAGTGAGCCGGACTCTGCAGAATCCATGGGTCCCCCTACTAGCAGTAAGAATATTCTGTGGGGGGAAACAGGGAATTATGCAAAATTAAATTCTGCAGTGGTGCAGAATTCCTGCAGAAATAAATATCAAAGCAAACTGAATACTTAGCAGAGATTCCTTTCCCTACATCGTGCTTGCCCATACTGGACTGGCTCAACTGTGCCATAGGATCGCCCGGTCACCTATTCCTCCTCCACAGTGTTCACTCCAGGGTTCAGTGACTCCTACTCCCCAACGTCCCTGGATCGTTTTCGGTGTCGGTAGACCCTCCACTGAGGATTGCTCTTCGTAAAAGTGTTTGTGTACCAGTGTGACTGCTAACCGTCCTTGCCTTCTGGTATACTAGCTGCAGTTCCTTGGCTTTCACACAGCACTGGGGAGGGACGCTCTTGTAGCTAATGTCCTTCATGCCCTGAGCAATCTGCTCAGAGCTATTGATGTTTCCACAGCTGGAACGGAGCTGTATCTGCACAGCCTCAGACTCAGGAGGATCTATCACCTCAAGCATATTCCAGCCAGGTGAGAATTTGCAGCATAGAGCTGGCATTATCAGCTGGACAGTGCCAGTTATTAGGTGAGCTCTCTGTACAGAGCAAACAAGAAATGGAATTTTAAATATTTGTAGGGCTTTAAAGGGGAGGAATGTGTACATGTGTACCTGCTAAGAATGCAGGAGTTAACAGGTTAACTGATAAGCTGATATTTACTGGTTCCAGTTACTGGTTAAACTTCCACGGGGAGAGCAGCCCAGGGAACCCACGGGGCTGGAAACATTTAACCATGTAACCAACTGATAGTAAAGGTTGCACAGTTAGTAATTTATAACCCTTTGTACATCCCTAGTATTTGCTCACCTGACAGCAGAGTTCAAAACTGTGACCAGAGCAATCAGGTATTAGGGAACTAAAGTTAGGTATATGCTGACACTGCATCACCCTATCTACATCAACCTAAGCATCAACACCTCTGGCAGAGGCAGAGTTAAGTTGGCATAGCAGGTGAGTTTCATTGGCAGGAGTGACATTAGGCCAGGTCTACTCTGGGGCAGAAATTTGATACATAGCTCCAGCTACAAGAATTGCATAGCTAGAGTCAACGTATATTAAACTGAATTTCTCCAGCAGCTCCACTGTGCAGGTCAATGGGAGGAAACTCTCCCGTCGACTTCCCTTATTCCTCCAGACCCTGTGGAGTACCGGGGTTGATAAGACATCCTCAGCATCTGATTTAGCGAATCCTTACTAGACCCACTAACTCGAACCCCAGTAGATCTCTGGAGTGTCGATCTCCGCATAACTATAGACAAGGTCTTAGTGTAGATGAATATAAGCTGCCTTGCATCAGCTTAACTCTGTAGTGTAGACCAACCCTGAGTGTCTAGCTGTTACAGTTGCAAAGAAAACCACAACCAAAAAAATATACATACTAAGTGTAATCAGATAGTTTGGAATAGTAGCTCAAAGGTGTGAACTGAGCCATTCATCTCAGTGAGAAGTAAACTTAGATGCCTGTTGATAATTACTACAAGGTTTCTCAGATTTCATTGCATTGAGATCCACTTGTAACAAAAACTGCTATACGACCTAAGGATGTTAGGAAACAAGTAATTAGCTAATCATGTAGTAATAGAATTTCTATTGACTACACGATTAGTCGATAAGAGAGGAAACGCTCAGTTCTGGCTTGCACCAGGTCCAGAAGCTATCCCCCGCTGCAGCTCTGCAGTTTAAATGTAAGAGCTCCATTTAAACTGCAGAGCCGTAGCAGGGGTAGCTCCTGGATCTGGTGCAAGCTGGGACTGGGCAGGGCTTGCTCAATGCCAGCTCATGCCAGGTCCAGCAGCCCCTGTCCATGGGTACGGATGTTAAAATGCAGTTAATTGACTAGTTGATGGAATTTCCATTGACTACTGGGATAGGCACTTCTGCATTCCTCCCTTGAAACGTACAAGGCTCTTGTACATTTCAAGGGGGGAATGCAGAACTCTGTACAGCCGGGGGCAAGTGGGAAGTCCTGCTGATTCCAGACCACAGGCAGGTGCCTGCTTTGAAATGTACAAGAGTCCCCAGTGGGGGCTCTTGTGCATTTCAAAGCCAGGGAGCCTGGGGTCAGCTGGGGACTCCCCAGCTGACACTGGGCTCCACTGTCCCTTTGAAACACTGCCTCCCCAGCTGATCCTGGGCTCCACGCAGCATTTCTCCAGAACCCGGGGTCCGCTGGGGACTTCCCAGCTTCCCATGGGTTCCAGGGCAGCTGCCCCCTTTGAAATACCAGAGGCGGCATTTTAAAGGGGCAGTCACCACACTGCTGATCACAGGATGCGGAGCAACACCCTCCTCCCCGCACTGCTGCCTCTATCAGCACCATGGAGCCAGTGCTGGGGGGAACCAGCTACTAAGCTGGCTCCCCCCCCAGCACCTCCTGGTTCCTCCCCTTTGCTGCCTCCCTCTATACAGACACAGCAGAGAGGAAGGGGGAGAGTACGAGTAGTCGAATAGTTGACTCGACTAACCGATGAGGCTTATTGGTTAGTTCAGGAATTCTCAAACTTAGAGGGGGGTTGCGGTATCACAAAGTTGCTTGCAACCCCCCAGGGGGTCGGGACCCACAGTTTGAGAAACGCCGGGTTAGTTATCTACTTGAGTACTAGCTTACATCCCTAATACGACCCCAGAAGGGAGACTGAAGCCTAAGCCCACCGGAGCCTAGCTACCCTGGCTGAGGTTGGGAGACAAAATCAAAGACTGCGGAGGCGGCTTGTAACCTTGAGCCTAGTAACCAAGGGTTGAAGCCTGTTGGCTTGGGCTTTTGCCCTGGGCAGTGGGGCTCAGGTTTCAACCAATGCCCCAGCAAGTGTAATGCTAGCCCTGGTGACATCATTTAAATGTAGTCCAGATGCACTTTGAGCTTCTAACTCACAGTTTGAGAACAACTACTTTAAATAACAACATTGTTGACAACTTCCTCTCTCACATAGGAAAGAAAGCAAAGATCAGGGAGCTTAATTGTGTTCCATGTAACATTTGGAGCAGCTGAATGGTATTTGGAAGATACTGTTTCTTTTTCCTCTCTGAATCAAGAAGCGGCCAAGATCAAGGAGCCTAGTTTACTAGAACGTTTAAGCACCATATAATCTTATTTTGAATATTTGCATAGCATACTGCAAGTGGTATCTCATTTTGGTAATTCAAGTGAGCAGTTTATTCCTTGAGAATAGACTGGAAAGTGCATTACAACTTTGTGCATGGCAATTCCCTCTCCCCTACTGACTCCTGCAATAACACATTTGTGTGAATAGAAGTAACATCACATTTGCATTTAAAGCAGCTGCTGCTCAAGACAGCTATTATCAATGGTCACATTCTTGCACCTGACTGACAGGGCTCCTCATGAGGAAAACATTCATTCAGAACAAGATTAAATTAATCTTTTGAAAAATCAACAAAGTTTGTTCTCTAATTTCTGAAGTCTTTATTATTTTAAAATAAATATCAATAAATAAACATAGGGAAGATGCTTTCAGGTACATACTTTCTATGGTGTTCAAACAACAAAGTACTATTTGGGTCTTTCAGAGATGCATTTCTGTTCACACTGTGTACCCTTCATTTACATATGAAAGGGCCTTATGTTCACATTGTGATGCATGACAACATAATGGTAGGTACTGAAAGAAAGCCAGTAGGCTATTCGTTCAACAAATGATACTCGGACTTCAAAATGCTCAATGGGCATTTATGCTGAAACTTAACGACAGCTCATCTAATATTGTTCAGTCCAAAAGTGCACACACAGACTTTTAATCTAACAGACCTCACGATACTGAACATCTTTTAAAAGTGTAATGCGAAGTACAGCTTTACTCCTTGTAGTATCGTATACAAGATTCAATCCTCTCACACATGCTTCACTTAAGTTAGTTAGGTGCACGGGCCCCCCCAGAAACGCGAATTACTTCCCCGGGGGCTGGATTAGGAGTTTACAATCTCGCTCTGTCTCAGGGGGAGGGGGAGGTTGGACACTCCCGGGGAAGGGGATTTTGTTCTCTTCGGCCCGTTGTTCGTATTCCACTGCCCGCCGACGCGGGAAGAGAAGGGCTGGGGTCGACACTGCACGTTACACCCTCCCCCAGCCCGTGGCACGAAGAGGCTCTTGGCACAGAGCCGTGGCGGGGGGGCAGCGCCATGAAGCAGCGCAGACGAGACCGGTGAGGCAGCTCCCCGCCGCCGAAGGCAGGGTCGGAAGGAGGAGACGGGGCCGGAGGCGGCGCCCCCCAGGGTCGGGTGGGCGTCCCGGAGGTAGCGGCCGGGGCAGGGCGGAAACGCAGGTCACGCAGCCCGGGGGGAGGGCTCCGTTACTCACCAGAACAGCGACTCCGCAAGCGGCATCCTGACTCCCACCCGCGACCAAGGCTCAGCACGGTTCTAACCGACAGGCGATTCAAACCCCAACATCCGCTGGCGTCCCGGAAACGAGGCGCTAAAACCCGCCCCAAACCTAGTGGGGGGGGGGAGGGGGAAGGAATCGTCGTCGGCACTCTGCTGCTTCTGCCTGGCAGGCAGTCTCGGCCGTCAGCTCCTTGCTCCAGAATGGTGATCGATGTAATCGGCGCTCGCTGCCGCCGCCTTGTAGCTGATCTCTTTGGGGCATGCTCCTGCCAGGCAGAGTCTCAGGAATCGGAGGGGGGGGGGGCGGGGCACGGAGAGGACGTGAGGGGGCAGCCGGCGCTGGGTGAGACGTGGGCCAGGGGATCCCAGCAGACGCAGGGAGAAGTGAGACGCAGAGCGGCCTGCACCATAGCTCCCAGGCTCGGGGTTGGCTCCACTTTCTGTGGGGTTGGCAGTAACCCACGCTCGGTCACGGATGTCTGTTATGTCCCTTCCTCTTGGATAGCTGCACTGCCCTTGTTTTTGTAGCTGAAAAAATCTGTATCTATGTATCAGTGAAATAAAAATGAATCTGCAAAATGTGTTTTGGAGAATTTGGGGGAAGGCTGTAAACTCACTTGCATGTGTTGATGAGCGCCTTCCCCAATTATCACCCCTAATGTCATTACCTCACAGAAACTTCCCCTGTTATCACCCCTATGTCACTACCTCACCGAAACTAACCTTCCCCCTTTACCCCCCACTCTGTTCTAAAATTTGATTTGTCAATTTCACATGCGTTCATTTTTTTGATTGTATCACTTTGGTATATATGGTTGTGCCGATTTTCTTCCACATATTGATCTGAGGAAGTGGGTCTGGCTCACGAAAGCTCATCACCTAATAATCCATCTTGTTAGTCTTTAAAGTGCTACATAGTCCTGTCTTTTGTTTCAGCTACACCAGACTAACAGGGCTGCATCTCTATCACTACCCTGATAATAACATTTCCTTCCTCCTTGCTATTCCCTGTATCTATCTAACTAGGTCATATTAGATTTTCTTAACCTAAGCATCACACTAGGAGATGATTTGGTTACCCATTGTGAATCCTAAATTCTCGCCAGAGTTACTGTTTTCCAGGCTACGGTTCCCCATACTATAAATATACATTCTTGTTTTTTAGAAGTATGACTTTCATTTGGCTGTGTCAAAATCCATGTTGTTTAACTGCAGGCAGTTTATTAAGTGATCCAGATCACTCTGTATAAATGGTCTGTCCTTATCATTATTTAGTATTCCATCAATCTTTTTGTCATACATACAAATCTTACTAGCAATTATTTTGTATTTTCTTCCAGATCAGAAGTATGGCTATTGATTAACACTGGGCCAAGAACGAATTCCTTGTTGGACCCCAGCTGAGAGATCCATATTTAGAGAGGATTCTTCATTAATAATTACATTTGGAGAGCTATCAGTTAATCTGTTTAAACCCCATTTAAGGCTAAAACAAAGCTTTTAAAGCCAGATTCGTAAAGGTAGTTAGGGACCTAGCTCCCATTAGGTCTCTACCCCTCAATTTTTCTCCTTGCTACCTTCTGTTTTAATCACTGTGGACAATACACTACCCAACTGGACACTTGGGCTACGTCTAGACTGCACGCCTTTTTCGACAGAGGCTTTGTCGACAGTGTCTGTCGACAAAGCCTCTGTCGAAAAAGAGTGTCTAGATTACATTATGCAGTTCAAAAAATCGATCTGCTTTTTCGAAAAAGAGCATCCGGACAGCCGTACGCTCTGTCAACAAAAGAAGGCACCTGGAAGTGCATCTGGCAGGGAATGGGGGCAGCCTGTATTTCCAGGTGCTGCTGCCTGCCCTTTGCAGAGACGCGTGCTTAAAGGGATCCCCCTGGACAGCTGTTGCTCTGCTCCTGTTTCTGGCTTGCCTACCTCCTAGAGGGAAAGCAAAGCTGCTGCAGTGCTTGCTCTGGTTGCCCTGCTTCCTCAGACACCGCAGCAGTTTATTTTTTGCGTTTTTTTCTGCTTTTCACCTTTTATTTGGCCATGGAGCCTGAGGTGCCCTGGGCAGGCGATGGCCCAATGCTGCCATACTGCAGCTTCTGCTGAATCTGCATGACTCTCATGAATCTCCTGCCCCATATGGACCTGGACCGCACCAAGGAGACTCTCCTCCAGGATGCAGGAGCTCTGCCCTTGCCCCCAAACTTTTTTGGGGACAGGCAGGTTTGGAGGCACAAGATTAGTTCGGACTGGTGGGACTGGCTCATCATGCAGCCCTGGGATGATGACCACTGGCTCCGCAAATTCCGGATGCGGAAGGCCACATTCCTGGAGCTGTGTGCCTGGCTTGCCCCTGCTCTGGAACACCAGGACACCTACCTGCGGCTCGCCATCTCCCTGCAGAAGTGGGTCGCAATCGCCCTGTGGAAACTGGCCACCCCCAACAGTTACCGCTCCGTGGGACATCAGTTTGGCGTCGGGAGGTCTACCATCCGGGCCGTCTTGATGGAGGTAAGTCACTATCGGGGGGACAGGCCCTGCTGAGTGGAGGGGTTGAGAAAGGGGGACTGCCAGGCAAGGGCAAGAGGGAGTGGGGGATGGAGTGGCACTCAGAGGCCGCTCCTCGGCCACCCCTGCACTGATGCGGGGGAGGAGGGCGTCCTGACAAGGGGATGGGTGGGTTGGGGGGGGAAGGATTCTCCTCCCAAGCGCTTAGGTAACCTGTCTAACTCACTGGTTTCTGTCTGTCTATTTGTCTCGTGCTGCAGGTGGTGAGGGCCATCAATGCAGAGCTGCTGAAGAGGCTCGTCCGTCTTGGGGACCTGGACAACATCATTGCCGGGTTTGACGCCCTTGGATTCCCAAACTGTGGAGGAGCCCTCGATGGGACACACATTGCAATCTGTGCACCGCCCCATTGAGCAGCCCAATTTATAAACTGGAAGGGCTACTATTCGATGGTGCTGCAGGCCCTGGTCAACCACCGGGGACACTTTATGGACACTTGTGTCGGGTGCTCGGGGTGGGCACATGATGCCCGCATATTCCGGAACTCCTACCTGTACTGCAGGTTGCAGGCAGGAACATTTTTCCCCCAGCGACACCTTGCACTCGGGGACGTGCAGATGCCGGTGTGCATAGTGGCCAACGCAGCCTACCCCCTGATGCCGTGGCTCATGAAGTCCTTGCACCGGTCACCTGTATGCGAGCAAGGAGCTTTTCAACACGCATCTTAGCCAGGCTTGCATCCAGGTGGAATGCGCCTTCGGCCAGCTGAAAGGGAGGTTCCGTTGCCTCCTCACACGGCTGGAGATGGGTGAACGCAACATCCCGGAGGTGGTGGCCACATGTTGTGCCCTCCATAACCTGGTGGAGAGGAAAGGGGAGGCCTTCCTGCCGGGGTGGGAGACAGGTGCTGATGGCGAGGACAGACCATTTCAGCAGCCCCGGACAGCTGCCATCTGCCAGGCTCACCAGGCTGGTGTCCAAGTCCGAGAGGCCTTGAGGGAGAGATTCTCAGAAGGAGCCCACTGACTCACCCCAGGGCCTTCCCCATGGGGGTTTGGCCTGGCCCACCCCTACCTGTCCCTCCACTACCCTCACCCTCTTCCCATAAAGAATACATACACACCCGGTTTTCTTTGTACACAGACATTAGTTTTTTTATTAGAAACACTATCAGTAAAGAAAATGTGCTGTTTAAAAAAAAGTCTCTGTGTACTGTTCAAATGTGTAAAGGTAAATCTTTCACTCAAAAATAAAGATTTTGTTATATAACTGAAATGACCTTTAACTGGGGTGGTAGAGGACTGAAAACCTGGAGGGGGGAGGGGAGCTCAAGTAGGCCTTTGCTTCCCTGATCGCAGGGTCCTGCCACCTTCCTGTGTCCTGGCATCGCCATGGCCTTGGGATCGGGTAGAGCGAGACCTAGTCCTGGCCTGGGCAGGAGTCGGGGGCAGCTGTTGGGCCTATGAGGGCTCGGGAGCAGGTGGGGCTCGGGAGCAGGTGGGGAAGAGGAGCTGGAGGAGCAGGGGGAGCAGGGGCCTGGCATGCAGGAGGAGTGGTGCCCGTGACAAGGGCAGGCAAGGCAAAGAGCTCCTTCATTGTGGCACAGATGGTAGTGTGCTGCTGGACCAGCTCGTCCAGCAGCCTGGTGCGCCACTCAGCCTCTGCCTCCGTCCTCTGCTGGAGGGTCCTGTTGAGGTCCTGCGGGCCACAACGTGCTCCCTCAGCAGGTCTGTGTACACACGCCAGTGCCTGCAGGTGCCACGGGTCCGGGATGGTGGTGGGGCAGGTGTGGTGCTCCCCTGTTGGGTAGAGGGTCCGGCTGTGGAGGAAAAGAGGAGGAGACAATCACTGTCTGTGTGCACCCCTGCTGTCCCCGAGGGCATGCCGTGGCTGTCAGGGGCTCTCCTTTGGACAGGAGACTCAGGGGTGTTACACATGACACTGCGTGTGAGTTGGGCAGCGGCCTGAAAGCCTCACAAGGGCCCCACAGTGGCAATGGAGCTAGCTGGGCCCCCACACTGCCAACCCGCCCGTGTGTGGTAACCCCTCAAAGCACTCACCTGATGTTCCCTCCCCGATGTCCACAGACGCCTGGGAGGCCTCTGGGGTCTGGGTCCCTGCTGCCTCCTCTTCCGCCTCCTCCTCCTTCTGGTGCAGCTGTCCCGCCTCTCCTGCCTGGTCTTCCTCCCTCAGGAGGGGTTGGTCCACGATGTGGTGGGGTAACTCAGACTCTACCACACGCAGTGGAGTCTGGGCTTCCCCACCGCCCAGGATCTGCTCCAACTCCTCGTAGTAAGGGCAGGTCTCGGGGGCCTTCCCGGAGCGGGAGCTCAGGTCCCAGGCCCTGGCATATCCCTGCCACAGCTCCTTTACCTTGGCCCTGACTTGTGCCATGGTGCGGGGGTGATGCCCTTTGGTGGCCAGTCCCTGGGCCAGGTGCTCATAAATGTCTGCATTCCTGCGGCATGTTTGCAGGGCCTGCAGGGCTTCTTCCTGGTACCAGAGCTCCAGGAGGTTTTTGATGTCTGGCCCTGACCAGGCTGGTGCCCACCTTTTGGTGCCCCTGGGTGGGTCCTCATCTCTTCCCGACAAGGGCCAGGGGGGGCCTTGAGGCTGGGACATGGCTGTCACGGCTGGAACGGGTGCTCTGGCTAGCTGCTGGACAGCAAGCCCTGTCTGGGTGCCCGTGCCTTTAAGAGGCTGCATCCAGGAACCATAGAGGTGCTGTACCTGTAAAGGCTAGACTGTCCAACAGGGCTTCTTCCTAGAGGCCTTTTTTGTTGACAGAACTGGCTCCCTGCATCCACACACACCTTTTGTCAACAGATCTCTGTCGACAAATGCGTTCATCCTCGTAAAAGGAGGTTTACTGCTGTCGACAAAACTGCTGCGTTCTGTCGACTTATTTGCGGTAGTGTAGACGCAGGTATAGTTTTGTCGACAAAAGGCTACTTTTGTCGACAAAACCCTATAGTCTATAGATACACCCGTGGGGCTGTTACCTGGCCATTAACTTTGATTCAGACTTCTCTCTAGGTCAGGGGATGGCAACCTTTCTGAAGTGGAGTGCCAAGATTTAACCCTCCTGCCCTGGAGGTGTGGAGAGGCTCTCTTCACCACACGCCCCACTTGATCTCCTGCCGTGGGCTCTGCTCTGGCTTTTCCTGTGATGCTTTCACAGTTTCACTTTTTTTTACATTAAATTATTAATATTAAATATAAAATAAGTAAAAATAAAAAGAGAAACCCAAAATAAACACCCTAAATACCTTAGTCAATAATAAAGCAACTAAAACAATAAAAAATAGAATTAAAATAAAAAAATTAAAATAATTAGAGGTGTTCCTATAAAATACAAAAAATAATACTTCTTATTTAAAATCTTTTAAAAGCTCAAAAAAGGCCACCAGCTGGGCGGTTTAAAAACCAAAACCAACCTAGTGCATGCATGCACGCACGCACACACGCACGCACACACACAAATCAATATAAAACAATAAAGCTCAATCATTACACACACACACACACACACACACACGCACGCACACACACAAATCAATATAAAACAATAAAGCTCAATCATTACACACACACACACACACACACACACACACACACAAATCAATATAAAACAATAAAGCCCAATCATTAAACTCCTATTCAAAATAGGGATGTGAATGGTTAACATCCTTACTGAGTGATGCTTACTACTTACGGTCAGTGGGCTTTTCCAGTTCTGTGGAGCCTGGTTTGCCACAGGCAGGGATGCTCCAGCCTGGCAGGATCAGCCCCTACCCTGGCAGGGGCCGCCAGGGCCACCGCTGGCCAACACACAGCCTCCGACTCGTGGCCGCCGCTGCCTGATGTGGCCTCTGGCTCTGGCTCAACTGGGGCCACCAGATCAGCTGCTGCCCGACACACAGCCTCTATACGCATGCTGGGGGGGTTGACCTCCCACCACATGCCACTCTAAATTGGCTCTCATGCCACTTATGGCACGCATGCCATAGGTTGCCAACTCCTGCTCTGGGTGCTCACAGCCAGGCAATGTCTGCAGGTATGTCTACACTGCACGCTTATTTTGAAATAACCTATTCTGGAATAGTTATTCTGAAACAGCTTATTTCAAAATAGCACATCTACACTGCAGGGAAGCCTCAAAATAAGTCTAAGGCAGGCTTCCTTAATGTAGATGTGCTATCTCAATTTAGAGCCCCAGGAGGCACTCAGAAGGAATAACTTAGAATGGCCCTGGTGAGGGGCTATTTCAAAAAAGGAGCAGTAGAGTGTCTACACACACCTTATTTTGAAATAGCTATTTCGGAATAGGCGTTATTCCTCGTAGAATGAGGTTTACAGATTTTGAAATGATTTCAAAATAACAGAATGGCCGTGTAAATGCTTGTATTGTTATTTCAAAATAATGCTAGTTATCTCGAAATAACGGTGCAGTGTAGATGCACCCTAAGCTTTGCAGACTCTTTGGGTATGTCTACACAGCAAAGTTATTTCGAAATAACAGCCGTTATTTCGAAATAACTTTACTAGAGTCTACACAGCCAAACCGCTATTTTGAAATTAATTCGAAATAGCAGAGCGCTTATTTTGAATTTGGTAAACCTCATTCCATGAGGAATAAAGCCAAATTCGAAATAGCTATTTTGAAATAAGTGCTGTGTAGACACTTATATAGAAACAGGGGGCCTCCAGCCTTCCCAGGTTGCCTTGGTGGCCACTCCAGCCTCAACACTCTTCTCCCCCTCCTCGGAGCCCTTAAAGGAATTGACTCTGGCCACAGTGCCTGTGCCAGCTCCAAGCCTGCCAGCCCAGAGCCAGCAATCACTGCCCCAGTGGCCCTACAACATGAGCCAGCAAGCCACCAGCAGCCAGCCCTCCCAGGACCAGTCCCCCAGCTCCCAGGAACCTGCCAGGGGCCGCAAAAGGCAGGCGCCTTCCTGGTCTAGTGCAGAGATCATGGATCTGATTGAGGTTTGGGGGGAGGCCTCCAATGTCCACTGTCCAATCTCCGCACTAGACGCAGCAATGTGGCCGTCTACAGGAGGATGGCTGACAGCTTGGCCACCAAAGGCCACATACGGACCCAGGAGCAGGTGCGTATGAAAATCAAAGAGCTGCAGCAGGCCTATGTCAGGGCCACAGGGGGCAGCTCCCAACCAGGGGCAGACCCAAACACCTGCCCCTATTTCGACGCCCTGGACCGCATCCTGGGGGGGGGCAGGACGGTCTGTGCCCCCCAGGTGGTCGTCAACCCTGGGGCAGAGGGCCCTGACCAGGACATCGAGGATGATGATGAGGAAAGTCAGGAGCCTGGACCCCCAAGCTGCCCCAGTGGACCTGTTGCCAGTATCATCTCAGGCTAGGGAGGCAACAACAAGTGAGTGCCATCACTGTCCCCCTATGCAGGGGGACGGTTACGGGGGGGACGGAAACCAGGGATTGCCTGTGTGGACTTTGCTATTCACGGATCACGCAGCAATCTGTGCATGTGCGAGCATGTGCCATGCCACCCCTGGGCATGTGGCTCCAGCTAGCTGCCACACAGGGCCCTTACCCTGTTAGCCACATACGTGTGTGAGGAGGCATGACATTCTTCTGACTCCGGGGTGGCATACAGCAGGATGCCCTCCTTCCACAAGGCCACTCTACACAGAGGCAGGGGACATCTCTCCCCGCACCCACCCACACTATATACACCACAGGGGCATGGGTGTGGTCTCAAAGCAGCTCCCACTCCCGGGGATAGCAGGACATTCCAAACATGTCCTGTGTGCAAGCACATTGGCTCTGATGGTGCAGTGAACAGTCATCCTCACCTTGCAGAGGGGGGCTGGGCTTTACCCACTGTGTCCCCAGGGATAACTGACCACTTCTCTTGTTTCTCCACAGCTGCACCAGCTGCACGTGCAGGGCGCACCACCCCACCCGGGACATGCTCCCGCACCCGAGGGCGCTGCAGGCCCACCCATGCAGTGGAAGGGTACCAACAGCAGCACCTCGGAGCATTGCGAGCCCTGCACCGCACCCTCCAGCACTGGGTGCAAGAAGCCCTGCAGCTCCGGCAGGAGCAGCTTGCCCAGGGCCGTGCCATTTGCCAGCACCTGCAGACCCTGGTATAGAGCATGCTGCCTCCTGCCGCTCCAGCGCCTGCTGCCTCCCCAGCTACCGCTTCTCCTCCCGCTTCTCCCTCCACCTCCTCCACACCCTCCATCCCCTCCCCATCTCCCCGGGGATGCCGAGGGCCCCGCACTTGCGGTGCTGGGAGACAGTTGGCCAGGTGAGACCCCCAACCGTGAGCCCTGGGCTTTCCCTCCCCCTTCTTCCCCTTGCTTCCCCCTTCCAGCTCCCTCCTCCCAGGTTTCCCCCTCCCCTCTCTTTCCCTTCTCCCACCTCCTTTCCCCAGTCTCACCAGAGTTTAATCCCCCCCCCATTATGTTAAATAAAGAGAGTTTGTATTTACGAAAATACGTGTATTTTATTTTACACCAAGAAGGGGGTTAGGGAGGGGTAAGTGGAAGGATGTGAGGGAGGAATGAGGCACAAGCCCCAAGTGAGGCAGACCAGAGAGGCTCTTAGTGCTCCTCAGGGTGGAAGCTCTCCACAGGGCCTCCTGGATACTGACAGCCCCCCGATGGACCTCCTGGATGGCAGCCTGCAGCAAGTGCAGCCAGGCTCGCAGCAACGCATCCAAGAGAAGCACCAGAGTGCCCAGGGGCAGCTCCGGCTCCATGTTGCAGAGTGCTGTGGTGTCCCGAGTGAGGGCAACAAGAGCACGCCAAGACAAAATGCTTTGCTGTCCCTCATCGAGGTAGACAAGCAAGCAGGGAAACCTGAGAACCGGCTGTCCGGGGGGGGGGAGGGGCACCTTTAGGCACAGACCTCAGTTAGCCTCAGGCAGCAGCCCCACACAGTAAGTCCTGACCTGGTGCCCTGCCAGACCTGGTTCCGGCCAGCCTTAAATGCGATTCAGAGTCCACTCAGTGTGGACGTGCTATTTCGAAATAGCAAAATGCTATTTCGAAAAGCATTTTGTGTGTAGCTGCGTTATTTCGAAATAACTTATTTTGAATTAACTATTTCGAAATAACGCTGTAGTGTAGACATACCCTTTCTGAATATCTCCAAGGTACAGTGTAATAGGGTTCATAGTGGACTGGACAGCCTAATGATTAGCATACCCAACTTTCATCCCCTGGTCTCTCTATCAAGTTAGTAGAGGTGCCTATTACTGATCTTCAGCTGGGGATCCTCTGCTCTCCAACACAGCGGGGCCTCACCCCATAAGGGGGTGGGTAGAAGGACTCAGGCCTATCCTCTCCACTGCATCCCAGACCAAGCCCCTGCAGGAAGCAACACCAGCAGGGTCCACCATGCAGCAAGTTTAAGTCTGTTGTACTAACCTACTTTCTACCTATCTGTCCCTTCAGTTGGAGGCATGGCCCCTACAGTTCAAACAGTCACTTATTTAACATAAAGAACCTATGGAAAAAAGCCCTATAAGGCTTGCTGGTTTTCAAAGGGGAAGTTGGTGGGAGAGAGCATTGTCTGAGTGCCTTATTCACTCTGTGGTCCCCTTCCAAGTTCAGCCCTTCATCTGACCTCCTGGAGAAGTATTTCTCTCTCCTGCAGTCTGTTCACCCCTCTTTGCCTGGACTTCTGATTTTTTTAACCCACTTCTGCAGGCAGAGCAGGTTTGGTAGCTCTGTGTGCCCATGGTGGGGTAGGTTATATGGACCCTAAGACCTTTGGGCTCAGTGTGGGATATGTATACCTCTTTCCTGTCCACATGCATTGCTTTAACTATCAACCAGGTTGTCTCATAATGACATGTCTCAATTACTTGTCTCATTAGTGTCTATGACCACAACTAATGCAATCTTGTCCCACTGATCCATGGTTCAGATGGCTGATGCAAAGATCATTTTCTTGCCTCTTGCTTGGACCACGTTCTCCCTCTCTTTGCATCCCCTTTCTCTAGCTTATCAAACACAAGCTTTTTTGTCTTCACTTTCAAGGCCCTTCATGACCCATCCCCTTCCATACTTATCATCTCTCCTTCAGTATCAAAAGATCAGCTCCCACCTCCCATCTCTTGAGGAAGATGCCAACCTTCCTCATCACCAGGTTAAATTTTTAAACAAGCACCTTCATACATTCGCCCATATCGCCCCTCATACTTGGGAGAAGCTCCCTATAAAAATCTGCAAAACTAATGCATTAGCCTCCTTCAAAACTCTTCTTTACCATCAGGGCTACAAAATATTGGATAATGGTTAGGATGATGGTGTGCTGAGACCACTGTCTATCATGCTATTCAGTATTGTCTCATTGCTTCCTTGTGCTTACCAATCTGTTTCACTGTATCCAGCTATTTTCTCTTGTTTTATACTTAGATTGTGAACTCTTTGGGGGAGAGACTTTCTTTTTGTTCTGTGTTTGTATAGCACCTAGCACAGTGGGGTTCAGGTTTGTGACTGGGGCTTCTATATGCTACAATAATACAATTTTTTTTATTCATTAATATGCCACACTGATTTTGTATAATGCTTTTTAATTAGAATGCCATGCAATTGTAAGTCAAATGCCTTACAGAAATCCATGTACATTATATCAATACATTTATTTTTATCAACACAAACTGTAATCTCATAAAAAATGATGGCAAGTTTGTTCAACAAGATCAGTTCTCCATACAACTACGTTGATTGGCATTCATTTTATTACCTTCATTTAATTCTGTACAGATTGAATCTCATTTCAGATACTGGTGATTACTGAGGCAGTGCATTAACTGCTGTAGAAACTCCCAGTTAAATAAGTGCATGGTGTGAGGTGCTTATGTATGTGCCCATCTATGTGTTTAGTCAGCTTTACTGTTTGTCTTTTGCGGGTTCGGGCTTTTCTGTAAAGGAGGTGCAACTCCATAGGAGGCAACTGTATTTTTTTTATAGTTTGTAAAATGTGAAGGTTTTAAAAAAAATCTGTTTCTGTGTCCATCATTGCTGCTCTGGGAATTAGAAATTAATCCTGTAGAGGAGATTGGGAAGACTAGTTGAGTACCCTGTGGCTGTTTGTGGGCCTGTCCTGAATAGTGGGGGGCTTGTGGGCAGAGCACAGCAGTGAACAATCAAGTACCAATTTAGCATCTCTCAGCCCTGTATCCAAACAGCTTGGCAGGTGACATAATTAGTTCAATAAGCCGTCAAAAATGCTATTGAAAGGGCAAGAGAATCATGGGATTGCAGCATATGGAATACAGCTGGTCCCCGACTTACGAACGAGTTACGTACCAAACACTAGGTCGTAACTCGATCTGTTTGTAAGTCGGATTACATTCACTTACACTATGGCCGTGCTGTTTGTAAGTGTGGATTTCGTTTGTAACTTGGGTTCTGACTGTATAGGAGGTTGGTTGTAAATACGAATGGTCATAAGTTGATGCATTCGTAACTCGGGGACCAGCTGTAATTGTTCTGTTGCTACTCCTGTGCTAGTGCTGGCTGTGTACAGTGACACCACTACAATGCAGCATGGCACAATGGAGATTTGTTCAGAGCAAGTGCATCCTCCAAAGTGGTGTGAAGGCATGTACACAGCTGGTGGACTGTGTGTGTGTTTGTAGATGTGCTAGGGGATTGAAGTAGCATTTGCAATATCAAAATAATATTGAGATGGCCCATTGGTACTACAAAATGTCAAAACTGTGCAGCTGTAATACTCATAGTTAACTGAGGAAGAAGGTTCTACCTTTGGGTACTAAGTAGGAACCAGAGGAAAATAAAACCCCAACAAGACTGGGTAGGATCCCAACCTAAGACATTGCAGTGAACCCCATGAAGAGTTGTCAGCAGAGGCTGAAATTAGAACTTTCAGCACCAAAAGCAAAGATATCTACAACTTGGACTAAAAGAGAAGGGCTCAAATTCTTTTGCTTCTGTAAATTGAAGTCTGTGGCACTACACCATTTTACCCTGACTCTCTTAGCATGTACCATTAGTAGGATCTTATCCTCTATATAAACAAGCTACTAATTGGGAACATGACACAGCGTGGTCCATTTATTTAAAGCAGAGTCTTGAAAATTCAGACAATTTCAGCTTTGGTTCCATTTATATTTAAAATTGTTACCAATAAATACTAATCTTGTAACAATATGTTTTTTTCTGTAGCCATATTGGAAGGTCTAAAGCCTCCCTCTGCAGCCAGATTGAGGAGCTGCAGCCATTAGCTGTAAAACTTGGAGTCCCATACTCACATTTCATCTAAATTTCATTAAAATAGTGTCATACCAGGCTGTTAAGAAATAGATTCCATCCCAATGGCACCCACTATCACCAGATAAAGCAGTGGTGGGGATCTAAGGCCTGGATCCTGCCCCCTGAGGCTTGGGGCTCTCCCCACAGTGGAGTGCTGATGCTGGCACTCTAGCCCTATGGCCCCTCTACAGCTTCCCCCCACAGGCCTGAAGTGGGTAAAGAAAACTTAGTTTAATTATCAGTAGTTGCAGTTGTGGAATCCTCATTCTATGATCATGGTCCTCACTTTCCTATTGTTTGCCTCTATGGTTTTGAATTATTTCTGTCAGCTCAATAAATTAATTTTGCTAGATATAAATCAGTAAGGTGGAGGGGTATGATTTAGGGCTGTCAAGCGATTAAAACATTTAATTGAGATTAATTGCGTGCACCTCCCCTTTGAAACACTGTGGTGGCATTTTAACGGGGCAGCGCTGCATGGAGCCCGGGATCAGCTGGAGTCCCAAGCTGACCTTGGGTGCCATGTAGCACTGTCCCTCGGAAGTGCTGTGGAGGTGTTTCCAAGGGTCAGCACATTAGGAGACTGGGATCAGCTGGAGTTCCAGCTGATCCCCGGCTCCACTGTGCAAAGCCTGTTTGAAGCGCTGGAGCAGCACTTCAAAGGAGTTTTGTAATGCGGAGCCGAGAATTAGGTGGGCTCTGCTTGTGCTGCCCCTTTGAAGTGCTGTTTTGGCGCTTCAAAGGGGCTTTGCAACAGCAGAGCTGGGGATCAGCTCGACTCCCCAGCTGATCCCCGGCTCCTAATGAGCTGCTTCTTTAAAGCACCAAAATGGCACTTCAAAGGGGCAATGCAAGTGGAGCCGGGGATTAGCTGGAGTCCCCACCTGATCCCTGGCTCCCCATTGCAAAGTGCTGCTCCGGTGCTTCGAAGGGGCAGTGCAACATTAACACCTGCCCCTTTTTAACACTTTTTAAAAGTTAATCCTGTCCTGCTTTAATCACAGGCGTTAATGCAGGTCAATTGACAGCCCTAATGTGATTGTTTAGGTAATTTTGTTACAGTATGTTACAATTGATTAGTAAAATTTTAGTAAAATAATTGATTAAGGAATAGCTAAGCAGAACTCAAGTTTCAGTATATGAACTGGAGTCCAAGAAGGAGACCAGCAGGAAAGAAAGAAAGAAACAGAAAGAAGAAGAAAACACCTGGAAGAAAAACTCACCTTCAAGACACAGCCTAAGACCAGAGCTGCCAGGACTCTTCTGCACAACCATGATGTGCAGTGTAGCATCCAGGATCCAGATGAGACTGACTTTGGCTAACTGGGGAAGTTCGCCTGCCTTTATCAGGATCGGTGAGCACGGCTCTGTATGCTTAGCATTTGTATTCTGCTTGCTTGGTAAATGCTAATAAATAACAAGTAAGGATATTACTGTGTAAGGCTGTTTCAATGGCAAAAGATCCTGCAAACCCACAGGAAGTTATGCCCTGACCCTAGGAATTGGGTAAGGGTGGGTATTTAAATTAACAGGGTTACACCTTGAGCCCTAGGAATTGGATAAAGACGGAGCTGTCTACACTGCCCCTTCTTGCGCAAGAAAAACCCTCTTGCGCAAAGCCGTTATGCCTGAAAATAATCAGCATAACGGCTTTGCGCAAGAGGGTTTTTCTTGCGCAAGATGGGGCAGTGTAGACAACTCCATCTTGCGCAAGAGCCTCTTCCGCAAAAATGGCGGCTCATTCGTTATGCAAATGAGGCTTGGCGATATTCCACGCTGAGCCTCATTTGCATAGCTCTGGCGCAAGATCGCGCCAGTATAGACACAGCCTTATGGTATTTATTTTGCCTCATTCCTTTTATCTTGGTTTCTCCTTTCCTTTGGAAAACCTGCCCATCCATCCTTTAGTACCTATGCAACATCCCTGCCCAGTCAATTGACTGAGGCAGTTCTATGTCAGTATAATACTTTGTGAACAGGAGGAATCTTCAAGTTATCATGTCAGCATAAACCTGGGTATATCTCAAAATTGTTGTATGTGGATTTAATGCTTGAGAAAGGTAAGAGACTTGAGTTCCCAGAGGTTCAAATCCTCTCTTTTCTACAGGATAGATGGAGCTTGGGCAGCAGGAGTGCAAGATTCCGTTGCCATTTTGCCACTTTGACTCAATCCTATCCTAGAATAAAGGGGAGAGGTAGTTCAAGTTTTCAATCAGTGTTTGTTATCTTTTGAGACTGTCAACCAGTGTTTGCAACAGATGTCATGGTGGTTTTTGTGACGTAAGCTTATTCATTAGGAAATGACCTAAAGCTACCACTTCACTTCACATATCATGGTAAGGAGTTTCAGTTATACTATTTTAGTCTGGGTTTCAAATAATGACCCTGGCCTGAGAAGAAAGCCTCCATCTTCTTAATCAGTTCAGTTCTTTCTGAGATGTGTTCCCAGCAAATTAAAATCTAATAGTTAAAATTGACATATTTTTCATACTATCAAAAATATTAAACAACTATTTACATATCACTCAAATTAATTGCTGTTATCCATCTAGATGGTGTTTGGTCCTGTTGTGAGGACAGGATACTGGACTTGATGACCTCTTAAGGTCTCTTCCAGTTCTAGTGTTCTATGATTCAATGATTATTGTTTCTCCAAATGTAACAAATTAGAACCAAAGCCTGGAACATAGCTCATCAAGCAAGTGAAAATTACAGATAGTTACCACTAGATGGAGATAATGATTTTCTAAATTATTTTAGGTAGATACATTTATTATGCAGAATTGCAAAAATGATTATGATCACTGTTGCAGTTGTTAAGTGGAATGTGATCATTTAAATAGATCACCTGCATTGTATATGATCACATCACTCATTCTTCTTCTGACTTTTTTCACAGTTTTATGAAAATTTCCCCCCTCATGAAATTTACACAATTTGATAGCAACTTAAAAATGTTTCTTACAATAATGCCAATGAACCAACCAAAAGTGGGACCCCATTGGAATAGAATCCTATTGCTTTCATCCTTATTACATTCTGAAGGATTTTTTCCATGAGGGTATTACAAATGTGAAACAAGATAAAAACATAGCCACAATCATATATTTTAAAATGGTATTATACAGTGGTCTGAAAAGTAACTTGTAATTATGGGACTCCTTGTTTGTCAATAACTTTGAGATAGAATGTGGTCTGGTTAGAAGTAGAAAGATGCTGTCAAGCCCCACAAACTTCATCTGAGATCTTTTAGTCAGGATGCAACATCTTTATCTGACATGTCATGTTCAAGCCTGGCCAAAGAGTTTGTGGGGCCCAAGGCATCACACTGCGCTATGTAGTTGGGTGGCTCCCAGCCAGGGCAGTAAGTGAGTGGCCGGATAGGCGGGTGGGAGGCAGTGTGGGGCCCTGAAGGTGCAGGGCCAAGGCAACTGTTTTGCTTGCCTTGCCCTAAGGCTGGGCCTGGTCATTTTTGACGGAAGATTATGCACTTGAAACTTAATTGATGATGCACAAACCAGAAGAGAAGCCAACTTGTTTTCCTAGGGTGCTAAGGGCATGTCTACACAGCAGGGAAAAAGTCAAATTAAGCCACACAACTTCATCTATGTCAATTGCATAGCTGAAGTTGAAATAGCTTAATTTGGCTTTTAGCACTGTCTACACAGCAGCATTTTGAAATAATGGCTTGCTGTGCAAATGCCCTCTTTGTTATTTTGGAATAACATCAGTTATTCCCAAATAATGTTGCTGTGTAGAGATACCCTAACTGAGGTAATGATGTTTCAGAGAGATAACCATGTTACTCTGTAATTGAGAAAACTTTAAAAATAATGAATAGTTTTGCAGCACCTTAGAGAGTAACAAAACATGTTGATGGTCTCATGAGCTTTCGTGGGCACAACCCACTTCTTCAGATGAATGGAGTTAAGGGGTCCAGTTTTAAAAAAAAGTAATAATGGATATAACAGAAGTACAAAAAGCTTATTTTTGTCAAAAAACATATCTTGATGGAATGTGTATCCTGGCCTATGTCCTTGTCATGGGCAGTGTTCTCTGGCCCTCTGCTATTAGACCTGGCCTTGTATTCAGTATGTATCTGGGACATAGCCACTGAAAGTTGTCACAGTGGTTGGAGCCTGAGACTCATTATGCTGCAGATATACTATGTTTTTTCCTTTTGTGAGTGAGCACTAGTTTATGCTCCCTTCACACTCCCCTATTAGCTCAGACTTAGTTAGGCTTAGAGTTTGCAGGAGAAAGCCACTTCAGTTCTGGCAAAATGAGTGAAACTGTACCAATTGAAAAGGGAGCTCTTTCACCATGTTGCAAATAATCACTGTTAGTGGACAAATCTATTGGCAATACTCATCTTCTCTTTAATAATAAAACCCAGTTATTCTTAATGTTTCTGATTCCAGGCAAGCAGTTTAAAATAAAACCATAAAAGCATTATATTATAGTTCTGACTATTCCTTTATTTTAATAAAGCAGAACTCTTAGTTAAAATGCATTGAAATAAAATGAAATGAAATGAAATTTTGGGATTTGTCTTATTTAATATTTTTAAAAAGCAATCTTAGGAGCAATTCATAGCTTAAATGGTAACAGGAAAATAAAGATAAAAGCTGAGGAAAGTACAGCTTCAAAGTCTACTAATGAACATGACAGAAATGTGTTTTGTATTTCTATTTGAATAAACATAATACTATAACATCAATCTTTAATTATCCCAGTAAAAACCTGAAAATATTGAAAATATAAAAGAAAAGGGTTATTTAAACACTCATTCTTTTTGCTTTCTTTCATCTTTTATATCTGCTGAAAGAAATTTAATCAAAATCAGCAAATAAAAGCAGAATAGAAAAAACAGATTTTTTTTCTTGAGTCAAAGAGCCTACACTTTATTACACAGTCTAAAATCCTGGGTATATTATTCTTGCAAAATATTCTCATACAATCCAAATGTTCATTTGAAACCTATTTATACCCAGTGAAGTGTATGATTTTTCTATTCAGGTTGCTGAAAGCCAGATTGAGAATTTATCTAAATTCAGCTAATTATGTTCGGTCAAGTATTGTCCTAGGCACAATTATTCTGCAGACTCTAAATTCATGTTCTTTTAATTAACTATTGCTGCAGGGCCTTAAGTTTAAAAATATACAGTCTAATTACTTCAATACACACTGATGTAGCTAAGACCATAATAGTTTGTGGTGTCTCTTCACATCTAAATAAATAGATGGGTTTATGCAACAATTCTATCATAAAGAGGTAAAACATGAACAAACAATGTGGAACATTTCAGAATCAGTAACATGTATGTCAGCTCAATTTTGTAATGTTTACAACTTTATTTTTAAACCACAGGTAGGCTCTGATAGTCAGCTATATTGTGTATCTAATGAGACAGTATTCATATGGGTTGCTTGGTTTCACCACCCAATTAATTTCTAAGTTATACCACATGGAATTGACATGTTCTCTTTAGGCATTCATAGCTGTGATCAAGAGCTTTAATGGCTCACTAACCCCCACCTGTGAAAAAAGCTCTCTCCTTTGTAAAGCTAGGAGTATGTGGCAGAATAGAAGCAGGCAGACTTTTCACACCTCCTCCTGTCAGTCTAGATGATTCAGTAGGCAGGGTAGGCTGTGTGCCCTGTATCAATACAATTACATAATCAGTACCTGTAAGTTAAATCACTCGTCACACCCACTAGTACAAATATGACAATAAAGCTATTCTCATTATGGGGGTTTTTTTCCCTTGAAAGTAATTATATATAGTTTAGAAACTATAGCTTCAAGCTTTATCTTTCCTTACCTAAAACTTTTTGTTCTCAAGAGGCAATATACTGAAAAAAGAAAGAACGTATATCTGATGAGGCACAGTCTGTATTTTTTTTACAGGAATATAATAAGGCAATAAAAGGTGATAGGAAATTCTTTGATTAATTAATTGATAGTCCTGTAAGTGTAAGCAGGGATTTTATAAAAATGAACTTTGAGGGCTAGTTGTACCATGCAAACAACAGTAAGGTAGCCATATAAAGATTTTTAAAGTGAAGAACTGGTACATTTAAAGATATTTATTCTTATGGATAAACTGTAAGACAGCATAATATCCAGATCTTTGAACTAATTACTTGTTGTGGCACAAGTCCATTGGCAGTCCCCTACACTTTGTCAGCAGCTGTTGTCAGGCCTGACATACGTGCTATTCCTAACACACTGTGGTCAGAATTTGTATCTAAAAGGTGGCATGTAAGATGCAAGACTAATAAAATTGCCATTAATATTCTTGATGCATGTATGGGATGTGTACAAAGAACTATGGTTGTGTGCTAGAATTATATTCTTAAAACCTGTTAGCAAGCAATGCATAAACACAATCTGCCCTAGACAAAGGAATGTGTATTTGCTTGTCTGTCTTTGCTTCATCAGCAGGCATAGACAATGAAGGCTTATTTATATATAAGGTAAACAAAGCTAGCAAACAGTGGAGAAGACAGAATGACATCTACAATCCAGTAAGAAAGAAAATTTATCTGGACTGTAAAGACAGGGGGTCTGAACCTCAAAATGATAACCAGTTGAATCAATTGATTGTATACAATATTGCTGTGTTATAAAAATCTCAAGTAATATATGTATTAACATTATCTGAGAAATTAGGAATACTCATTTATGTTATACGTTAAAATATGTAACTAAAAAGGCCAATGGTAGTTGATAAACAGGTTTTCTCTCAGGGTATGTCTACACTACAGAGCTATTTCAAATTAACTTAATTCGAAATAGTGAATTTGAATTAAGCTAATTCAAATTAACACATCTACACACAAAACCTATTTCGAAATAGCGTTTTACTATTTTGAAATAGCGTGTCCACACTGAGTGGACCCTGAACCGAAGTTCAGGCTGGCCGGAACCAGTGCCGGCAGGGCATCAGGTTAGGAGTTAGTGTGTGGGGCTGCTACCTGAGGCTAACTGAACTCTGTGCTTAAAGGGACCCTACCCGGACAGACAGTTCTCAGGGTTCCCCGCTTGCTTGTCTACCTTGATGAGGGACAGCAAAGCAGTCCTGTCTTGGAGTGCCCTGAGTGCCCACACTCGGGACACCACAGAACTCAGCCACATGGAGCCAGAGCTGCCCCGGGCACGCTGGTGCATCTCGTGGGGTTGTTGCCATCAACCCGGCTGCACTTGCTGCAGGCTGGCATCCGGGAGGTCCATCGGGGGGCTGTCAGGATCCAGGAGGCCCTGCAGGAGAGTGTCCACACCAAGGAGCCCTCAAAGCCACCCCAGTCCTCCCCACCAGGGGCTCATGCCCCATTCCTCCCTCACGTCCTTCCACTTACCCCTCACTAGCCCCTCTTCCTGATGTCAAATAAAAGACACGTATGTTCAAGAATAAAAACTGGGTTTATTGAACAAAACTGGGGGGGATGAACTTCTGGGGAGACTGGGAAAAGGAGGTGGGAGAGGAGAAGAGAGAGGGTAGGAGAGGGGAGGGGGAAACCTGGGAGGAAGGAGCTGGAAGGGGGAAGCAAGGAGAAGAAGGGGGAAGTGAAGCTCAGGGCCGGGGGGTCTCGCCGGACCAACTTGATTTTAATGCAGACCTGCTCCTGGGTTCGCATGTGGCCTTTGGTGGCCAGGCTGGCAGCTATCCTGCCATAGACGGCCGCATTCCTCCATCTAGTGCGGAGATCATGGACATTGGGGGCATCCCCCCCAACCCTGAATAAGGTCCATGATCTCCACCCTGGACCAGGAAGGTGCCCGCCTTCTCCAGCCCCTGTCAGGCTCCTGGGAGCTGGCAGACTGCTCCTGGGGAGCAGTGGAGGGCTGGCTGCCAGTGGCTTGCTGGCTCATGTTTTGGGGCCAGTGGGTCAGGGGCCCCGGTAGCCACTGCTGGCTCTGGGCTGGCAGGCTTGGAGCTGGCACAGGCACCGTGGCCAGGGTCTACCCCTTTAATGGCTCCGGGGCTGGAGGAGAGGAGAGTACGTTTTCCTGGCTGTGCCCAGAGTGGCCACCAGGGCTCCCTGGGAAGGGCTGGAGGCCCCCTATTTCGAATTCAGTGTCTACACAGCACTCAATTCAAAATAGCTATTTCGAATTTGGCATTACTCCTCGTATAATGAGGTTTACCAAATTCGAATTAAGCGCTCTGCTATTTCGAATTAATTTCAAAATAGTGGTTTGCATGGATAGACGCTATTAAAGTTAATTCAAAATAACGCCTGTTATTTTGAATTAACTTTGCAGTGTAGACATACCCTCAGATAAGTGGGAAACTATTTACTGGTCTCCAGCAATATTAAGCCAGGTGTGGAATAATGGAAGCCCAATTTACATATGAACCAGCGGAGAGATGGGAGAGCAGGAACCCATATGAACCAGCAGAGAGATGGGAGAGCAGGAAGGAAAGAACAGCATGAGACCACTCTGAGTCTGGGAACAAAACAGGATGATTTGGAAGATGTAAGGAAGGAGAGGAAGCCATTTAGAATCCATCAATAGACAGACACCATGGGCTAAAGCTCTTGCAAGCTAAGGAAGTTGTGCCATTCAGCCATGAGGATTGAAGTCTCTGGGAACTGAGTATATATGAGAAAGCATCTTAGGCAAAGATCTTTCACCTAAGAAGAGAAGGGAAACCATCACCTTGTACTACCAGGGAAGGCCCTGTCTGAGAAAAAGTCAGCCATGGCTGAAAGGAAAAAGATTGATATGAAATCTACTCTTCAACCAAAGTTGTAGGCTGCGTCAAGACTGGCAAGTTTTTCCGCAAAAGCAGCTGCTTTTGCGGAAAAACTTGCCAGCTGTCTATACTGGCCACTTGAATTTCCGCAAGAACACTGACGATCTCATGTAAGATTGTCAGTGTTCTTGCGGAAATACTATGCTGCTCCCGTTCGGGCAAAAGCCCTCTTGCGCAAATGCTTTTGCGCAAGAGGGCCAGTGTAGACAACGCGGTATTGTTTTGCGCAAAAAAGCCCCGATCGCGAAAATGGTGATCGGGGCTTTCTTGCGCAAAACCGTGTCTAGATTGGCACGGACGCTTTTCTGCAAAAAGTGCTTTTGCGGAAAAGCGTCCGTGCCAATCTAGACGCTCTTTTCCGCAAATGTTTTTAACGGAAAAACTTTTCAGTTAAAAGCATTTGCGGAAAATCATGCCAGTCTAGACGCCGCCGTAGTGTGTAAAGTTAGGTCTTAGCCATTAGAAAGCATATTTTACTTTAATTTGTATGTAACCCATTTTACTTTAAATCTCTTCTGTTTAGTATGACAATCCATGCTCTTTTGTTAATAAACTTGTTTTACTTTTACTCTAAACTAAATTTGCGCTGTGTTTGAACTGAAGCGATTGTTGCCCCCAGTTAAAGTTGTAAGCTATGCTTTGGTCTCTTTAAAGGAACAACTACTCTTATTAATTCTCAGAATTTCAGGAGTGGGTTGGATATTTTAAGAAAAAAGGTTCTTGGGAAATTCAGGTCAGAGGGTATGCTGAGGTTACACTGCAAGTAGTAATCAAGGTCAGTGGAGATTAGGGTGGGATGTTGTGTTGTAGGCAGGTTGCTAGGGTCAGAGCACTGAACCAGGGCTGCATATCATACAGACCTTTGGGGAACTGCATGCTTGTTTGCTTGCCATTGGTATGCAAGCTGCTGTGAGTGACAGTAGCAGAGCATTTAAGGCACTGAGGAGTACAGGTCAGGCAGTGACACAATCTTTCATTGGTCCGGGATGCACCCCAAAATGTGACACTTCTACAGGTTCTTGACATATCAAGGGTTCTGGTAATATCACATAAAGCCTATTATTAGATTTTTGTCACAGCTGGTGCTGGGAAGCAAAGTTGTTACCCTCTAATGGCTGTGATACAGCCTATGTGAAATGAGCTTTTATCAATAAGATAGATAAATACCTTATCACAAAAACAGCCACATGCAAACATTTCAATGTGCTGCAGAATTTTGTATTTTGTGAACTGTTTTTAATTCACTACATATCCCTCTTGGGATCCAAATCATAAAGACTTCTCTGGTTTCCAGAGGACCCGCTGTTTGCATTCTCTTCTCTTCTTCAGTCAAGAGCCTTTCTCCTTACTCCTTGGAACCAAGGAGACACTTAAGATATGCCCTATCTTGTCCTTTACCATATAGTCAGAACAACTTGCGGAGTGAAAGGGAAGGACAGAGTCAGAAATCTGATGTGTTCTGTTAGCCAAGGCCCTTTGATTATACTAAGTCAATGTTTCAATGAATGCCAAGCCCACTAGGTTGGCACATCTACACTGTCTATTTTCTATAAATTCTGTGAGCCCCCACATCCTATGGCCTCCACATGGTGATTCTGAGGGGTTGCTGGTATTGGTTGAAGGAGAAGAGCCCCTAGGAAAAGTTGAAGAGAAGGCCCTGCAGCCCATGCCCCTTCTCCCTCACCTCCTGCCCCCACCAGCCCAGGGCCCTTCTCCCTCTCTCCCTCCCTCTCTCCTGCCCCCACTATCCTGGGCCTTTTCTCCCTCCCCCCCCCCCCCAGCTGCAGCTTAACCCTAATTTCCTCTCTCTCAGCTGAGGCTGTACCGGGCCCAGCTCTGCCCCCAGCAGCCAGAGAAGTCCAGGCCAAGGTGCGCCAGGTCCAGCTCTGTCCTCAGCGGCCGGGGAAGGCTGGGCCAAGGCCGTGGTACTCCAGCCCCAGCTCTCCACGTGGCCACCAGAGAGGGCAGGGATGGAAATGGCTCCAGGAATGGGGCCTGGGAGGAAGGGGTGGAGCTGGGGGTGGTGCTTTACCTGCCCATGCCTAACCCCAGCGAGTGGACACTGTGATGTGATCAGGGCCGGATTAAAGGGTGGGCTAGCCAGGCAGCTGCCCAGGGTGCCTGGCTCCCAGCGGGCTGCAGCCGCTCCCAGTGGCTGCGCTGCAGCACCGGCCGCCCGGGGCGGGGGCCGCTTAACCCCCGCGGCGCTGGCCAGCAGTGCCCTTCCCCTCATGGCCGCAGGGCCCTGCAAGGCCAGGCGTGGCCCACCCCGGGCGGCCCCAGGCTGCACGCCAGCAGCAGAGGCTGGGCCGGGCTGGGCAGCGCAGCACAAGTGCATCCCTGGCTGCGCGACACACGTGCGGCTCTGCCCCAGGCGCATGGCGCATGCGCGAGAGGGCAGGGCCGCGCATGCGCCGTGTGCCCAGGGTGGAGCTGCGCATGTGTCAAGCGCTCCGGGGGCGGGCCTGCGCATGCATCGTGTGCCCGGGGGGTGGCACCGCGCGCCCTGGGCTCGGGGCACCAGAATGGCTCGGGCCGGCCCTGGATGTGATTACATCACTTTGTTGTCTCATGGGATATATATATATATATATATATATATACACACACACACATAGAGAGAGCAAGAGAGAGAGAGAGAGAAAAAAAAGAATTTCTGGTCCAACTGAATTCATATAAAAGAAGTTACTCCAGGAGGGGAAACAATAACATGAGCAACAGGCTGTGAGGCTGAGGGAGGAAATCTTAGCAACAATGCAGTGAAATCTGGGCTTTTATTGAATGAAGTCTGAAAATGAACAATAGAATGAATACAGCATTCCTTTTTAGAACGTAATTAAGCAAGTTCATCTTATTTTACATTTCAATGTGCTGCAGAATTTTGTATTTAAAATACATCACTGTACTATAGGTGTTGTCAGTGGGGTGCGTATGGGAAGTAAGGTGGGCTTTCAATACCTTGGAAAGTGTGAGAAATTGTTTTGCATTATGGGAAAGTTCAATGCCTGGACATTTATGCTAACACGATTGTCACTTAAAGTTGATATTGACATTAATATTGTCACTTTTAGGCCGTGTCTATCTAGACTACAAAGAAAAGTCGGAAAAAGATATGCTAACTGTGAACTGCAATTTGCATATCTTTTTCCGCTTTTCTTCTGAAAGAGGATTTTCTGACATTTGGCCCATATATGCTGGACCAAATGTCAGAAAAAAAGCCTCTTCCAGAACATCCCTTCTTCCTTGTAGAATGAGGTTTACAGAGATGCTGAAAAAACGCGTGTGCTTTTCTGAAATTCTTTTTGGAAAAGTAGATGCGTTTCTTGGATGTGGCAGAGCTCTTCCGGGATTCCTCAGCTATCCTGGAAAAACTCTGCAGTCTAGACATACCCTTAGAGATCACAGTGCACATCCCATCTTAGATGAATGGAGGAAGTTAACATATCTCAGAGCAACTGTTTAAGACTATCTACAGAGTCAAGTAAACAACTACATTCACTGCTTTCAGTTCAAGTTTTGAAAGATTTTTGCACAACCAGAAGAGCTAGAATTTTTTAAAATTTAGTTTCTGAATTAAATTTTGGCACAAAAGGTAGAATCAGTGGCAAATTTAATGGCTGATGAATCTCATAATAAATGGGTTCTGGTACTGGCCAACTGGCTCTTACCAACATAATTAGAAATTGTATTATTGTAACATTACCTGGTGCCAGCTGGACAAATGGTGACTAGTTTCTGTTTTCGCCCTTATGTTGCAATGAGTTCTGCACAGGCAGCTCCCTGTGAAGTCCCATTTTCTAGACTGTCTAGAGCAATGTTTCTTAAACTTTTTAAGACCGAGGAACACCAAACAATATTTTTTTTTAATGGGGAACACCCAGGATTATTTTGTTGAGAAAAAAAAAAAAAGGAGGCTTGCACCTTTAAAGTTGTTGACCAAAAAAAAAAAAGGCCCTCAGAGAAAAGTTGTTGAGCAAAAAACAAACAAACAAAAAATAACAATAAAAAAAGGGAGGCATGTCCCTTTAGGGGCGGCCATTTTGAATTCCGTTCTCTCCACGGCACACCTCCGACTGCCTCGTGTGCCACAGAACACACTTTAAGAAATGCTGGTCTAGAGTCCAGACCTAGCTTAAAGTGATCCTTTATTTTAGAATTATTCTTAAGCAGCTTGTCACATGACTTTTCCAATAACAGGTGTGATGGTTTGGGACCCTTTGAGATGCCCACTGAAGTGCTGATGATACCACTGAGCCTGCCTTCTCAGCCAGCCTGGGGCCGGCCCCCTTTGCCAGATCTTGCTGAGCAATGCTCTTAAGCCTCCTCCAGCAAAGCACACAGGCAAGGTCCACAACCAGCTGCAGATAAAGACCCTGATATCAGCTCTGAGGCTTTGTCTACACTTCAGGGTTTTTGCGCAAGAAGCCTTTTGTGGAAGAGTTCTTGTGCAAAAACTTCTTGTGCAAAAACTTCTTGTGCAAAAGTGCATCCAGACCTCAAAGCGCATCACAAAAGTGATGTGCTTTTGTGCAAGAGAGCATCCGCACTGCATGGACACTCTTGTGCAAGAAAGCTCTGATGGCCATTCACAGAATGGCCATCAGAGCACCTGTGCTTTTTCTGATAGGCTCTTTTTGTATAAGAAACCCCATGCGAGCATCCACACATGTCTTTTTGCGCAAGAGCTGTAGTGCAAAAAGGAGCTATGCCTCGTAGCAGGAGGTATACCTACACCACAAAAAGCCCTCTGTTCTGTTGATTGACTGTAGATTTTCTAGTGCAAAAAGGCACTTGAGGTATGGATGCTCCGTGGGTTTTTGCGCAAAAATGCCTAGTTTTGCGCAAAAACCTTGTAGTGTAGACATAGCCTGAGAGGACTCCGCTTAAGGGATTTACTACAGAACCCAGATGCTCACTCCCCATTGTGGTACAAACTCAAAGTTTTATGAAGTTTACTTCCTTTCTCAATGTGAATGAAGGTATGCACAACCTCTCCTCCCCCAGTTAGAAATTACATAAACTCGGTTATAAATATAATATAACCTAGTTAATGTAATTTCTGAAGGGGCGAGAGGCTATGCATACCTTCCTTCACATCGAGGAAAGAGGCAAACTTCATATAACTTTGAATCTGTATCCCAAAGGGGAGTGAACATCTGGGTGCTGCAGTAAATTCCTGAAGCTGACTCCTCCCAAAGCTGATTTCAGTTTCTGTACCTGCAGCTGGTTGTGACTCTGCCTGTGTGATTTGCTGAAGGAGTCTTGAGAGCTTGGCTCAGCAAGACTTGGTAAAAGGGGGGCCAGGTTGACTAAGAAGGTGGGCTCAGTGGTATCTTCAGCTGGTAATTAGATTTTAGCTGACAAAAACCTACTAAATGTTTTATACACAAAGCCCAAATCAACACCTTCTCTTCTGCAATGGAATATGTATGAATGGTTAGGCTTATTTACTTTGTGGCCTGTTAAATGGCTTTCTGCCTTAACGGGAGTTATTTTTCCTCATCCTAGACATAATTCAGGCATACATCAACAAAACTTTAGGTTATTATGTTTGTACCAACTCTTATACAATATGCAGGTTTTCTAAAAAAGTAGTCAATATTTGTCCGATTGGGACTGGAATGTGAAGGGATTAGACATTCATCAGTTTGCCTAACAGAAAAAACAAACAGAATTGGCTTCTCCATATTTAGAGTCGGAAAGTTGCAGTTATTTTCAATTTAATCTTTCATTTATTTATTCTACAGTGAACCATAGGTATAAGAATACAAATGAAGTTGCTTTTGAGCTGGATTCCTGATTGATTGATTAATGTTGCAAGAAAAGAAGTCAGTGATATTAAATAGCAGGTTTTTTGGTGTGCAGTGCAGGTGATATTTATGAACACATAGTAGGTATGCATAACTGAGTATGTTTGTGTGCATGCAAAGTGGTATTTTATTGAAGAATGTGAGGAAGGTTGTCATGGAGATTAAAAGCCTTGAAGTGCTATTCATTGGTGCTAGTTATGGTTGCTGGGCACAAGGATATTAGTTCTAGCATCCTGAATCTTCCATTGTTGTAAAAATTACACTTTTATCTTCATTGCAAGGGCTATTTAATAGGATAAATAAATATAGGCACATAGACACATCTAACTTAAAGGGGAATACAGTAACCTCACAACTCATCTTAGATCAAAATTATGGTTGTAGTTTCTGAACCATTAAAATCCTTGTTTTTGACTGCATAGTCATTCAGGCAGATTACAAGGTGTCATTACAAAATGTACAGAATTAGCATTTGCATCAAAAGGCACAAGAAGAACAAAAAAGCCATCAACACTCTGTATAGACATTGGTAAATACAAAAGATCTCTTTAGAAGGAAAGAAAATAGATATGAAAAACTGGTAATGTGTTTTGTTACAATTTGCTTGAAATAGAGTATTTATATACAAATTTCAACATCACTTAGAGTTCTGTGTAGAAAGGTAAGCAATTTGTGACACTTCTTTCTTGATTGATTAGAGAAAAATGCTATTGACAAGTTTACCTCTGTAAGAAACTCCATATTTTCTGTACGGGGACACTGATATTTGGCAGCATCACCGTGGCTAGTTTTTCATCCAATAAATCAATAGATAAAATTGCAACATAAGCTTCACACATATACAACACAACATAGATATTGAGTGAGTAATACAGTTTTCAAAACTGACTTGAAGTGATGATTATTAACTAGAATTATATATATATTTATATTTAAACTGACACCACAGAATTCTTTTGAGTCTTGACAGATATGTGGAATATTTAAATGCAGTAATTGCAGTTACCAGACCTCCTGGGATTAAGCTGCTGGAAAGATAGTGACATTTTGCAGAGAGAAAAATGAATTTATAATGTGAAAAAAAGCTAAAATGAGGTTATTCCATATCTGTTTATATCCATTCAACGGGGGGAAAAGTTCACATAGTCATTAATACTCTGTACTAATATGCATCACTTAAAACATCTTACTGTTGATTGACAAACATTTTATTGGCATTTATATTTCATGAAACAGCATAGTTTGAACATAAGACAAATCAGAAAAAAATCAACTGTTTCAGTTGATTCCTGTTCTGGGTGTTGAATCTGTGCCACTTCTATCTAGTTCAGAATAACTATGAAATTAAACAGATTTAAATAAGTGTGAAAAAAATGATGAAAGAGATTATATCTGGCCCAAGAAATGTAGTCCAGGTATTTTCTGGACAAATAAGGTGTTTTTCCAGAGGGACCGACAGACTTGCTGGGCCCCTGGTCAAGGTGGGTTAGGGGGAGTCCAGCTCCACGCACCCAGAAGGGTGGACCCTCTCATGGAAAGGGTAGGGCTGGGGGCTCACACCCTCCAGACAGCCCTCAGTGCTGCCTGGAGCGTGTTGCTTGGGGCTCTGGTGGCAATTTAAATGACCTGGAGATTTGGCTGCTGCCTCTGCAGCAGAAGCTGCATTGACAGCTAGGAGCACCAGGCTCTTCTGAATTGTCAGACACCGGAGCAACTGCACCCTTTCTAACCTCCTCTCCTCCCCCGTCCACAGGCCTGTACCCTTTAATTAAAAGGAGGAGTTATTCTTTCAACTTCTTTTTAAAAATAATATCTTCTTGGAAACACAGCCTGCTAGTGCTTATCAGAGGTTTTCACAGTGTATGATTCTGACAAAGTGTCCCTTTGTTGAAAAGCTCCAGGCTGTTCTGTTAGACACCAACCGTGGAGCTCATGTGCTTTTAAGTAAAAATGTGTGAATAAAACGGATTTTTTTGGTTTGAGGGTCAACAATAATAAAACCAACCAACCAACCAACCAACCTCCAAAAAGGCCTCAAGTTGACCTGAAAAGTTAAAAAGAAATCAGTTAGGTTTGAACAAAGTGTTTTATTTGCCCTTTACAAAACCTTATTTTACATTTTAAAAATAAAATAGAAATAAATTTCAGATAAAAATCTCAAATGAAAAAAATTAATTATTTTGGGGGGGGATCTTTTTCAGTTTTCCCCCTCAAGTAAAAATAATTTGGTGAATTTGACATGAATTCATAAAAAGTTTCAGTTGTCTGGAATCTGCATTTTTAATCATAAAAATTTTAACTGAAAAATGTCACCCAGCTCTACATTTAATCCACTGGGTTTGGTGTCCGTACACTTTCTCTAACTATGCGCTTTCAGGCACACACCTGGCATACAGATACCAAAGCTGGTGTTCCATGTTGGCAAGTGGGATCCTGCAGTTCGCACAACTTAGGCCTCAAGACCAGTGCTGACCCTCCAAATCTCCTCAGTAACTTAAGAACACTCTCTCCTGAATACCATTGTTGTGGGTACTTTAGTTTACAGTTTAGCACTTTGGAGTCTTTGCAACAGTTAAAACAAATAACACATGAAAGAATTTCTAATGCAAACACATTTTACACATAGACAAAGCACAAAAATATATAGATGTATAGCAGCATAACAAACACCTACACACAAACCCCTTGTCACTAATGTTCTCTCCTCTCTTAACTTTGTGTCTTGGTTAGAGTCTTTTAAAGATTTCAGGAATCTTCTGCACCCTACATCTCCTGCTCAGTCTTCCTATTGTCAGGCAATACATGGCCAGTAAGAAAGCATCCTGGTTGAGATGATATAGCTCTTAATATTCATGTCAGAGTATATACAGAGTACAGATATATTAACCATTTATTTGGGACCATTTCACTATCAGTTGTCCATACTAACCTCTGCCTTGGGTGCTACTCTTCTGCAAGAGAAGAAAAATTCCATGAGGACCTTCAACCATTCCCATAGGATAGAGATGGAGGACAGGAATAATGTGATAATTCATCTGTTCAGTTTTGCACCTGACCTGCCTGTCCAATCCGGTACATGGACTCATCTTCCTTGAAAAGATCCCAAGCAACTTTTGCTTTCATGGTGCTACTATCTTTCAGATTAGAAAACCCAAGGCTGAAGCAGCTTCAATCCCTTTCCTCCTCTACAGTGCTCCTCCCTCCCCCCATGTGAGAGAAGTGTACAGAAATGTGTGTGTGTGTGTGTGTGTGAGACACTGCTCTCCGTGTGTGTTTGGGAGGGTAGGAGTGTCTGTGTTACTCTTTACTGTGTGAACCCTAAAAACTTAAGAAGGTAAATAAAAAGAATCCAACTATACACTGTTTCTTTTTTCACACGGGGCCTAATTTGAACATTTGTACTGCATAGTTCTGATTGATTGCCGTTGAACTTGCTTGAATGTGAGCACTTTTACCAGGTGTCCTGCATTCAGCATAGGGAAATATGGGCCCTCTAATTACAGAGCACAGGAATGATTACTCAAGCAATATTTGAAAATGCAGTAACTATGGGGCTAATAATGTCTGAGTGTATACAACTGCAAAGGGCAAAGGAGCTCTCTCCTTCTTATTGCACACAGCCATGTGTGACATCTCCAGTCCTTGGCTGTAGATGCAGTGTATAGGGATAGGCAGACAGTGTATACCCGCTATTGTACCACAAACAGGTGGGAATTGGGGAGAACCTTTGTATTTCCACTCTAGCTTTCCAGCCAGGACAGATGAACTAGCATAGGGGATTGTAGTAATCTACTCCTGGTAAAGGCCAGTAGCTGAATACTATGGTCCTGGAGCACGAAGTAAGCAGAGAAAGAATTGTTTCTGAGACCTGCACGTTGCTCCTACACAACAGATTCTGCAGACACAATCTAGCCCTGAGGAAGCAGTACATTTTTTCCTCACATTGCATGTTTCAGGGAGGTTGATAAATTATGAGAGCCAGACAAAGAATGCAGCTAATGCAATGAAACATAGCTCTAATATCTGAATGTTTAGCACTAGTTTATAAAGGAGGCGCTTCCTTCCTTTTCCCAAACATAGTCCTCTTCCTTCTGGAGTGTGACTATGGAAAAGGTAACAATTTCATCAAAACCAGAAAGGAAACTTAGAGAAACACATTGTAACAGGACAGCTCTCCCTAGAGCACCCTCAAGGGGCAACAAAATAGGCACACTTGTCTCAGTTTCCCCTCTTTCAGACTTCATGGAAGTTTTCTTGACTAATTAATTCCTTCCTGGGGACTTGTTTATTATCAAAACATAGTATAAATAATTCATAACAAAAGTCCCAAACATAGTCCATTTCTCAAAACCTGTTAATATAGTTCTTAAAATATCACAACCGCTAACCCATCAACATAATACTTCCATGCTCATTATCAGGCTCTTCTTTGGTCCTTTCCTGTCCTTTTGTCATGACAGTCACCCCAACTCTTCCACAGCAAGCTTCACTCCCTCTAGCTCTCTCACTATACTCTTTCCTCCAGCTCTCCAGCATGAATATATCAGCAGATAAGCTTTTCTCCTCCCTTGGCTTCAGCTCTGGGCTTAGAAGTCAGGAGGCAACTCCATCAGTTGCTATCTCACCCTTCATCCTTCTCAAGCTCTCCAGCCCTGTCTCTGGCTCAGGGAGGTCAATGCCTAGTAAACACCTTTTACTGCTCTCCTGCTTCCCACAGAGGCCACTTACAGGCTTCCATCAGCAATCTCCTATCTGTTCCCTGGTCTGTGGAAGCTCTCACCTGCCCTTCTCTTACTTCCATACAACTTTCACTTGCCTTTTCCAGACTGATCCAGGCAGCTGTCACCTGCCCCTTTTCCTGACTTATTGTTGATGTGGCCCATTGAAATGCCTTTGAATAAACCCAGTAAGGAGACAGAGGATGAGTCCTGGGTGTACTGTCCTCTTCCTTCTTAAAAAGTCAGTGGTCACCCTATGACATACATATACATCCTTCCTTCCCAATGACAGAGCTTCTTCTCTTTCCCCTGTGTAATCTTTCACATCATGCCACTATTAGTAGGAGGATTTTAAAAGGGGAAATAAAAAGACAAGGAGGATGGAGAAATATTTGCCTACTATGAAAGGGAAAGTAATAAAATGAGCATTCACTTGAGGAGAATGTCAGGGAACAACATTACCTTGCACAGCACTCTAGAAAATTGTAAAATGTACATTGGTTCACAACATATTGTGAAGTAAATTTGTTAGAAGTTGCTGTTATCTCAGAGGTAGCAGACATACCATATGCGATGTCTGGCAGTTACTATGACAACCACTTTTAAAATTTAAGCACAGGGGAAATCGTTGCCTAAAATCTCCATGACCTGGGGCCAAATCTTGCATGATGCAGAGTGCCTTTGGTATGAAACAGGACTTAGTCCCCAGGGTGAGTACTAATGAGGTTTCAATTTATATTTCTTATTATTTTTCAATTTTTAATGTAAATTGCCTCATAAATGTGGGGTTTGGGAAAGAATGAAGGTAGGTAAATCACTAGATTGATATAAAATGGTATCTAACATTTCTGACAAACTTTGTATGAGAACACAGGGAACCTTTGTCTTCAAAGAAAACAGTATAAGGAGACTTCAATTCATCTGATGAAGTGGGTTTTACCCACAAAAACTTATGCCCTAATAAATCTGTTAGTCTCTAAGGTGCCACAGGAACCCTCATTGTTTTTTTCAGATACAGACTAACACAGCTACCACTCTAAGTATAATGAGGGGCAGGTATGAGTGCTCACAGCTCACCTGCCCACTTAGCAGGAGTACTGATAACCACCAAAAATCTTCACTGAAAGATCCAATAAAGAGCAAGTAGCTAAGGGATCAAAAGGAGGATCCAAAAGTTTTGACAATACCAAATTTAGGTTCCATGAGGAAACACAATCTTGATATTATGTTTCCAGGCCTTTCAAAAATCTTATTGACTTTCTATTAGAAAAGACAGAATGATTGTGCATTTGAGAGCAGAAGAACAAGATATCTGCTATGTGAACCTTGATGTCAAAAGATCAGCACCAGTATGCACAGTCAACCTATGGAACTTATTGGCACAGGCTGTTATGAAATTATAATTGGGTTCAAAGAAGAATTAGTTAAGTTCATCAATGAGGGTTTTTCAATGGTTATTAGCCAAGATGGTTGGGGGGACAACCCCATGCCCTGGACATCCCTAATACTCTGCCAGAAGCTGGGACTGGTTGACAGGGGATGCATCACTCAGAAATTGGCCTGTTCTGTTAATTCCCTCTGAAGCATCTGGCATTGGGTTGGTGAACTATTGGCCTGACCCAGTATGGCCATTCTTATGAAACCAATCAAGATGGCAATGCTAAAATCCCATAGACAAATTGCTTCTTGTCAGAGCAGAAAATAGGGGCCCTCCCTTGTCTGTTGAGATAGAACATTGGCACTGTGTTGTCTGTGAAAGTGAACAGGCATTTTCCCTTGAAAAGGGAATGGAAAACCTGGCATGCTACCTCACAACCTTTGCAGATCATAAACCCTGTAACTGAAGGGAAACCAGATGAGTTTCCCCAACCCAGGGCAGAGGCATCTGTTACTAACAGTAGAAATGGTTGAGGGACAAATGGAACACCTCCACAAACTTTGTGAGGGTTTGTCCTCCAGTTCAGAGAGTCTGAAATGTGAAGGAGCACCCTGGGCACAGTGTTGAGTTTGTGCTGGCTCACCCAAAAATATTGAGGCCAGCCAAACTTGTAGAGTCCTGACATGCCATCTGGCATACAGGACTACATACGTGTATGAGGCCATATGTTCCAGAACTCTCTTACAATTCTGACCAGTTGTGATTAGTAAGTCATGAGATCTAAAACAGCGGATCAAATTGTCTGAAATATTGACTCTGGAAGGAAATTTCTGTATTGACTAGTATCCAATACTGCTGGTCTAAATTGTATCATCTGAATTGATGAGAGAATAGACTTTTGTATGTTCTTCAACAGTCCCCATGTCTAGAAGGTTGACTAGATAAGAATTTTAGGCCTGGTCGACATTAGGGCTTTAGTCCAAAATAACCCCCCAAGGTCAAATTTGTCCACACTACCAAGCCCATTATTTCAGTATAAGGGCTGCAGAATTCAAACTCTGTACTCCTGCTTTTCATGAGGACTAATGCTATTCCTGAACTTGTAAGTCCAAAATAATGTTAGTGTAGATGCTCCTGTGCCACCAACTTGAACTAATTGGTTTTCATGAGTCCTCCCACAGTTCCCCAGTGTCTTTCCTGGGGCTCTGAGTCTGAGGTAGTGCATCCACATTAACAGAGCCTGCCTCAGCCTACATTCGATGCTTCCCCATAGTAAGGACACGGAACTTCGAATTTGTAAAATTGGGTACTCAGAAGTTGAATTTAGTTAATTCGAAATAATCTCCTAGTGTAGACATGGCCATACTGAATAGTACCTGAACCCTGAAACTGCCTTTCATAGGGCAGTCATCTAGGTAGGAATAGACATGTACTCCTAACTTTCTTAGGAAAGCAAACATTTTGTAAAAACCTGAAGAGATTAATTCTTGCTGCCAGCTCTTTTCTTTGTGGTTATGAGAAATTCAAATACAGTGTGAAAAAATAATGGGCTCTCAGAATGAAAATCAGCTAAAAGAGCAGGAGAACAAAAGCTGCAGCTTTGTTGCCTTTTTTACACTTGAACATAAATAGTTCTAACCTTAACTTTGCAGGACTAAGTTTAACAACGTTGTTCTGAATACTTGCAAATATAGTCCCCTAGTTTTTCATTTCAAAACTTCCAAGCAAGTTCAAGTGGACTTTTCTGTTTCTTTATGGCTGGAGATGACAAGCACTTTGCTCTTATGAACAATTTTTGAGATAGCATTTCTGTAATGTGATTGTTAAAAGCAAGTCACTTAATTGTCTGAACTTCTTCCTTGAGGAATCCAAATAACTTTTATTAATATTCTTAAAATTGGGCAATTCAAAGAGTCCACTGCATATTATAAAATTTCAAAGGAAGCTGCTTCAAACATCTATTTGTGGGTTTTTTCTGTGGCTAAAGGTATCAAATATGAAGGAAGTTCTGAACCTAACTGTGATGGGACACACTGACCTTTTGTGAGTACCTCCTGTCAGCTGAATGTGAACCTTCACACTCTCTCTGCTTGTGGTGACCTCTACCAGCTGTTGCTGTTGTCAGGTGAGTTTTCAATGGCTCAGCATTCCAGTTAAGTCACACAATATAAAATGGATGAACAAACCCCCTATTGGGGTAAGTCCTTCATTTTCTCAGGGAGGGCTCCATTGGGCAGCTGTGTCATTAGGTTCCCCTCTGCTCTGTGTTACTGGAGCTGTGGACCGCAGATCTGCTCTCCTCCAGTTCTGCCATGCAAATGAACTAATTCTCTGTTTTTTTAATTCTTCCAGCCGATAGAGCATTTGCTATGGGCCTGCTGAGCCCAAAATAACCCCCTACGCCCTTGTTGCCCAGGTTGGGAGGTTGTATACCCCATCAGATACATCAATAACAAAATACAATCACCTGTGAAATAAAATTACAAGTCATTATCTCAGAAATGTTCATGGTGCGCATCGGTGAATATTTTCTCTACATTTCAGAGGGGTAGCCGAATTAATCTGTAATAGGAAAAACTTAAAAAATAACAAATAGTATGGTAGCACTTTAAAGACTAACAAAACATGTAGATGGTATCATGGGCTTTCGTGGGCACAGCCCACTTCTTCAGATGACCGGAGTATTGGAAGTTCTTGGTTCTGGACATCCAACACTCCGGTCATCTGAAGAAGTGGGCTGTGCCCACAAAAGCTCATGATACCATCTACATGTTTTGTTAGTCTTTAAAGTGCTTCCAGACTATTTGTTGTTTTTTAAGTATTTTCTCTAAGCTCTGCCTCAAAATGAGGTAGCTAAGGGTAGACCTGCAACCAATATGTGTAACCCACACACCTAGTGCAGTGAACCACACTAGGTGTGTGGATTACGTAGGCAGATGAGTTCTCCTACTAAATCACTAGGATTATTGACAAGAAGAAGTGTTTCAAGCTTGAACCTGGTGTGTCAGGCAGGCTTACACTGAATTAAATCATTTTACATTTTGAATAAAATAACCTTTTTTTTCCCTAACACTCTCCTCTTCTCCATTCAACTCCCCTATGTGCACTGCTGTTTGCTAACAAAGGAAATTTAACTTTCAAGAGAAAATTATGAAGGATTGTACTGAGGTGTGTTGACTCCTCTCTGACCCTGAAGGGGAAGATCACTCACTATATCTTGTTGGGTGAGGCCATACAAGTATCACCACCTCCCCACTCCCCATCCCAAGAAGCAGAAAGGCATGGCCAGAAGTGTAAAGGACAGAGCTGAGGCCTCAGCTGGAGCCCAGTCACTGGCGGAGGCAGACACATTCCCTGAGATCTCATGCTAGGAGAAAGCAGTAGACCTGGAAAAAGCTGCTGACTGGCCCAGATCCTTGACCAACCCAACCCTGGAGGAAGCTGGTGATTGGTCTGGATTGCCTAGTCCCCTGGCTGACCCTATCCTGGAAGCGCTGCTTATGGTGACATGGCCCCCCCAGCAACCAGGACACCCCTCTATAGTGACAGGTATAACCAGAGGGAGAGCATAGAGGTGGCCCAGGGATGGCAGACTCCTGTTAGGCTGTAACATTGACAGGAAGTGAGTCAGTGCATTGCAGACTGGATCATGGTTGCTGGAACTAAGGATGCTCTCAGCTGCATCACCCCCAGTTTGAAGTGGTTTCCATTATATCCAGGGATTGTATTGTGGTTCAATGGCTCTCAGGACCCCCACTATACAAATTGGTCCAGTACCCCATCCTGTATCCCTGTTGACTAGGTGGTAGACCACTCTGGCACTGTTAAGACCCTGGGTCAGTATGCAATGTAGTGGGTAGGCCTGCATCTCCCTTGGCACCCAACCTGTGGATGGTGATCTTCCCCTCCTTCAGGCTGTCCGAAGGCAGGTCTAAGCAGGTTGATTCTATTTGTTGCACTGCTCTGAACCAGAGCCTGGGCTGGTGTTTGCTGATCTGCCTGCAGCTAGGCTGAGCTTTCTGACTATGGTATTCTCCCCTCTGAACCAGAGCCCAGGCTGAAGTGTGGCTGCTCTGCCAAGATGAGGCCTGAGTAGATGACGTTGGTCTCCTGTCCTGCCTTGACCTCAGTCCAGGCTATTAACTGTTACTAAGCCTGAGATTTACCCCAGGCAGAGGATATCTCAACAATGAACGAGACCTGTACCATAGTGAAGTGGGTTGGCTCCCCACTGACTGTGAAGGGGAATGGGGCCCCACACTGATCAACTACAAGGATATTTTCATCTTTGGTTTAAATCACTTAATTCCAGAGATTTATTTTATATTCAAAATTCCTAGACAGGCAGAAGCAATAGTGATACACATTGCCATGCAGATACACAGAAAAAGTCTGGAACAATGCTTAATAAATAATAACATAAATGGCAGCAAAATACACAGAGAAGGGAAAAGTACATTATGTGGCTGACAAATTATTGAGTATCTAGGGCGAAGAAGTGGAAAGTTTAGAGGCTTGAGGGAAAGTGGAGGAGGGTTTTTCTGGCTATCCTCCCTCTGTCTATAAAGAAATCACTTCCTGGTACAGTGCTAAGAATTGCAAAGAGAGATACATGATTTTACTGAAGACCTGGAGACTCTGCATGGCACAGGAGAGTATTTGCTTGGGGGAGCTGACATGATGCTGAGTATACATTAAGGCACTGATGTTCACAGGATAGCTGATAGCGGGTGGAAATGAAATAATCTGTATTGACACATTTGGAAGTTTCACATCTTTTTCCACTTAACATGCTAACGTGATAATTGCTAGACTGATGATTTTTCCAGTGACACGTCTCCTTTTGTCAATATTTAGACCTGTGTATAGAAAGCTTATCTAACACACCTGGCTAATTTTCACTTAATTTAAAAATAAATGGAACATGTTTAGCTTGCAGGGTTAGAAGAACAAAAAGAGGGTTTTATAAACATTTTTTTCTTGAAACAGCCTGGTAATGATAAGAAATTATTGGCAAAAAGAGATACCAAATCTGACTAAGGAAGTTTGGTCCCCTACAAATTGTGGACAGGCCTTTACTGATTACATTCTGTTAACTCAATAATTAAGTTAAGATATTCATTGGTTTTAGATCATTTAATTTGTTTTTGACCAAAAGGATATATAGATATTAGGTTTGATTTTTAGATGATTGTTCTGAATTTAGTGGCTATAAGAGACATTAGGTAACATTTACAAAGCAGATATCAATATCCACCAGCTTTGTGGCTATTGTCGCATTTTCCTCCTCCAATCCACCAAATAAAAGGCAACCAAAACATATTATCAACTAAAAATAACAACAAACATACAATAAAGCCAATTATCAACCCAAAAAAGGAGTTATTTAGAATGGAAGTCAGGATAGATAACCTTAGAGAAGAAAGGATTCTTCTGTGCATTATTAGACATTCATCTGTAATGGCTACTTTTTTAATCTCCTTGACTTTCAAAAAACAAGACCAATTTTTGTCCCCAGTGCAATTCTTTTTAATATGGTCTGAGGTGGACTACCACTCAGAGACTGTGTTTGCTTCTCCTCACATTTTTCACTGTCAGTGACTGTGTGAGTATTTGTTGTTTTGTCCATGTACAAGCCCTGTCAATAGCATTCAGAAGAAGAAAGTCTGTGTGTGTGTCAGCCTTGGTTTTGTTTAGCTGTTTTCTGTTCCTCCTCCAAGACTGAGTCTCTGGAGAGGTTAGAGTTATAACCAGGCTGTGGATAGTCTTGTCTCAGAAGATGCTGAGCCACTCTCCATTTTAAATGTAACATTCTCTTCCAATAGCAAAGAGTGTTTGGCAATCTTACCACTGTACTGTTTCTGTGCTAGTTCCCTGCTGTATCATTTTAACTGGGTAACTGTGAGGTACCAGACAAAAATCTATCCTCTTATCTTTAATGGCAACATTTGTGCCTGGTCAGAGTAGGACACTTCGGACTCTATTCTTATAATAATCAGCACTCAGATGGGCACTGTGGATTATGCTTAGTGTTTGTCTCCATGCTGGGTGGTGTATTGCTAAAATGTTCTTTATACAGAAACCCCACATAAGCAGCAATTTCTTCTTTACAGTTTTCATCCCTACAAGTGTTTATGCTTAAAGGTGCCTGGGATTTTTCTGTTGACCACTCATCTAAATTACTCTGTTATGCTTTTGTAAGGTTGACTCATCTGATGTTTTGCTTTTTGTTTCAGAAATGGTTGTGCTTTATGTCAAATTTCTCTTCCTGAAGCTGTCTGCTTCTGTGTTTTATAGGTGATTTTTGAAAGCCTGGCTACAATAAGAAAATCCATATAAAATCTGCATTTAATTATCATTTTCTAAAATGTAGGCAGTATGCTACCTGATGTTTTTTGTAACATGGCTTTTAACAGTTTTATCATCTTTATCTATCTTGACTGATTTCCTGCCCATAAACATTCATGGAACCACTCACAATTTTTTAAAAAAATAATAAACTTCATTCTGAGCATTGTTCTGTTGTGTTTTTCATCTTTATAAACTTCAATCATTGGTCTATCTTATTATATGTGAGTTTGCATCAACTGAATTGTTACAGATTTTCATTAACTTAGATATATTGCACTATAGGAGCTTCTCTGGCAACTTTTTAAATTTCCAAAATCTTCTCTTGTCAGTCACTCCTTCATATTACCTGAAGTGGAGCATTTAACTGCGATAAATTAAGGATGAATTTGTTTAGACTTGTCAACTTGTCTGTACAACTTACCTAAGACCTTTTTGGATCATTGTCTCCATTTTAATTTGGTGCACTCAAACTCCTTCATCAGTGATTTATGTCCTCCATAATACATTTGATTCACCCTAAACTGAAATTTTTTTCTTGTTCAATATCAGTCTTTTCACTTTCACATACTGCAGAAGATTATACAGTCTTTCTTTGTCCCGTTGATAATGTTTCATTGGATTATCAAAAATAACTTCTACTTCATCTTCACCAATGTGAGACACGAAGCTCTGGTACTTTTCAGGAGCTGTGATAATGTGCTTAAAATATATGTATCAAAAGAAAAATTGAGGGTGAAGAGTTTTGCACTTTCTCTATTGATTTGGACCTGCCAAAACCTTTGCTTTGTACCCAAATTCTGAAAATACTGTTGTATTTTGAAATTTCAGCATGACATCCCTACTGGTTCTTATAAGGTAGCACTCACATTTAATGGTTTTAATCAAATCTTTTGATCTATAAATATTCTAACTTGTTTGGTTTTATTATGTTGACCATAATGTTAACCCACTCAGATGATGTCAGAATTCACAGAAGTTCAGCTTTTACTTTCTCAGTGGTTATGGGACTTTACATGAAACACATTTTTGGCAACATGGGGAATTGTATCAATATGATAAATTATGGCTTTCATGTGCTATAAACATTTCATCAAGTTAGTTCAGAATATCTTTTGATCTTCTTCTTCAGACAAGTCATAGCCCACTTGATTATTTGTGTTTGCAGGTGGCTCTTCAACACAAGCACACATGAAATTTCCAGTCCTATTATTTCAAACTCTGAATGGTATTTCCTATTAACTGACATGCCAGTATGGGTTTACTACTTAGGACTTTTTTGTGCTTACTGTATGAAAGAAGCTTAATGTTTGGCCAGTAGCTGAATGCCAGTGCTATTACATGAGTGTAATTTGCAGTCATGCGTGTGAAAATGTGTGTAAAAACATGTGCACCAAAAATGGCAGAGAACTTAAAACTGAATGGTAACAGACTGTAAATCTGAGTGATGACTGAACTTGATGACATTCAGAACAAAAAGAGCTCTCAGCAAAGTTTGTAGCTGTTTCCAACATTTCATATAGACTCAAACCATTCTAGGCTTCAGAATGATGCAGAGTGACAATCCTGGAATCTTATAGATTTTAACACTGGGTAGTCACTAATTTTTTTTCATGTGTGGTATGATTGTGCTTCATTCAACTGGTATATCTGTTTTGAAGTTCACTTTTTGTTCATTTATTTCTGATGTCATAAACCCATCTCTTTATAATCTCGATTTGTACATTTATTATGAGATCCAACACAAACTTTGTTTCTGCAAGATCATCATCATCATTGTAGCTTTATCTTCCAGCTGCATGTTCATTAATATATTTTGCTTTTGTCTGTCTTCTGCCTTTGTAATTTGTGCTGAGAGAAACATATTTTTTTGCAAAATGGTTGCTTTTAGTGCATGCCTGACATCATACCCCTTGTGCTAGAAATCTTTGCATTGTGTTGTGATTGCCTTCAAATTTATTAGAAACAAATCTGGTCTCTGCCATTTGTTTATTCTCCTATTCTGTCATTATGTCTGTATATGCATTTTTTACTTAGATGTATTTTATATCTTTCACTGCTTGCTAATTAGCACTTTTATTTGGGAAGCACAATTTTCACTAGCACTGCAAGTAACTGCTGCTCATTGCAAAAATCAAGTCAATTTTTCAGATGAACCTAGCTGTGACCAGGTTATTAGCTGTGTCACAAATAATTCACCCTTATTAGTCTATCTATTAGCTGTTCAATTCCACATTACTTTCCTGTATTATACAGGGCCGTAATGTATTGTTTACTTGAAAGAAAAATATCATTTACACAATTGTTATTCCTATGTGAATTAAAATATTCTGGAATATTCTGAACGACTGTCTACCAGTTTGCAGTCTTCTTAATACTCCCACAGAAATATTTCACAGCTCTCCAATACCTGTGGACTTGCCATATGTAGCAGAGAAGTTTACCCATCTGATTTCTCTTCAGTGCCACTTTTTTACATAAGAATTTGTAAGCACTAGCTTCACCTCCTTCAGTTTTCTGACAGGTTCTTTCCAAGCCAAGAGAGTCAAGTGGATCATTTTTGCCAAAGATTTTATTTTTCTGTTGAAACCATGAAATAAATGTGTGTTTATGGAATTGTTGGTAGAACCTGAACTTAATTTCTTGGTCCTAGTCACGTACTAAGAATCAGAGTTACAAGAGAATAATATCCCTGTCACATGACTAGAATCAGTGTCTACTGTCTCCTATTACACATGCCTTTGCCTGTTTCATACATGCACTGATTTGCAGATCTCCATGTTGCTAACTCTAATGATGTTAGTAATGTGTTGTTAAATACAGGGCATTTCTTTAAGCCACAGCTCCTGGTGTCATTTGAATATGTGAAAATCTCAGCTTTCTTTTTTTTTAAAGTTCATTTTTAGCACTTGTGATTGAGAAGAAAACATTGAATCACAGTTAAGGGCTGACCTGGATGCACCTTAAAGGTTCAAAAATCAGAAGGGAAAGAAAAAAAAGAACCAAAAATGTATTATTTTTTAAATAACTCTCATGATTTTTAAGCAAATCTTATAATTTGGGCAGGGGCAAGGAGCAGCTCACAAGTTGTAAATGTGTGAGGCTGGCAGTGTTGTTGAACAGAGACAAGAACTTGCCAACTCCATGTCTCTTTCAGAGTCACTAAGTTTATGTAAAGATTTGTTCTCTCTGTTTTTCCACAGAAGGGGAATATTTGGGTCCTAGTAGAAGAATGAACAAAAGCAGGCAGAGCTTAACTTTTCCTTGAGACTAGATGGTGTTATAATCACCCTCCATTGCTCTGGGAAACAATTTTGCATTTAAAGGCTCAGTTTTGCATTTAAATTTATTTGGCAATGTGTATCCTGTCTTCCAGCCACTTGGCTGGTGGTCAAATTTGGAGTGTTCTGTGAATCTGAAATACTTTGAAACAAATAGAATTGAATGGGGATCTTAAACTGTTTCCTGACTGGTGTGTCTTCTAGCTTCTAATGTGCCTTTCTAGTTCTCAGTTATTTCTTCTTCATAAAAAAATTGCTCTTAAAAATATCTGGCTAGATTTCTTTTGTGAGTGGAGCTGAACCGAGGAGTTCTAGGCAGATGAACAGGACTGTAGTAGTCTTGCTGTGCTTTGAAGAATGCTTCAAAATGTGGAATAAAGCTCTTCCTCCCTCAATTTTTGCATGTGCTAACAATTTTGCCAGCCTTTTAATTTGCTGTCCTGTTGCATTAGAGTTCATGATCTTTGTGTCAGTTTAGTAATTCTGTCTGAGTTTCCATCCTTCTTTTCTCCCGAGTCCCTGTTGAAAATGGTAATGCAAGTAAAAGAGCAGTATATTGTATACACACAGAAGATATGAGAACAGCACTTCTTGTGGGAATTCAATGCTGCGTCACAGAGTTTCATTTGCAAATATTTCACATGAAAAATATGCTGAGAAAGGCATTCTCTGTTTGGAGTCTCTTTTCTCCCATCCTCGGCTAAATGTTCACTATTGTGAAATGAAGGTTACAATATCTCAGAGTGCTTTATAAATATGGGGTAAATATTACCCTCATTTTACAAATGGGGACATCATGGCTCAGAGCAGTTAAGTGACTTGCTTAAGATGACATTGTCAGACAGATCGAGACTCAGGAGTGGAACACATTCCTAGTCCTTTCTATTAGCTACTAGACCAAGCTGTCCCAAGCGATTTACCATTTGCTTTATGAACACTCTGTTTAAAGGGTACAGTCTCTGTCATTTTAACTCTATCAGTCCTGAATGCAGGGTGGGAGAAAGTCTTTCTATCAATGAAGTAGCAGTTGTCTCTAGCTGATCTGTACTTTTGCAGATTTCATGAGATGCAGAAAGGTGAGGAGGAAGGGCCTGGTTCTGCATTCACATCAGTGTAGGTCAGGAACAACTTCACAGTCACTGATGGAGTTACACTTGTGGAGGTATAAAGGCTTGTCTACGTGAAGGAGTTATTTTGGAATAGCATAGGGTAAGAATTTAAAATGCTACTGCCATTCCAGAATAACTCTCTACTTGGATACTTTTGTCTGGTGTTTCAAAAGGGCCAATTTCACACAGCTGAAAACAATTAGGAACCAAATCAGCTGCGAGGAAGAATTTAATCAGAAAAATGTGAATGATAATTGGAATTGTTTAGGAACACTTTATTAGCAGTCCAAAAAGCCATAACTCCACAATCAAGGAAGAAGGCTGTATTTGTTTTTAAAAAAAAATCGAACTGATGTAGAGGGGAAGTGAAGGCAGTCATTAAAAATAAAATATATAACACATGGAAGAAAGGAGACGTTGATAGTAATAACTACAAATCAGCAGCTAGGAACTCATAAGGGAAGCAAAGGGACACAAGAAGTGTTAATTCTAACATTTTCTATTCTTGGGCAGGTTGAATTTTCTTTTGGGTGGGTTGAAATTTCTTATGTGCAATAGCAATATTGAGCTATGTGGATGTGCACCACCATTACAAACAAAATACCTAGATATAAATATGTATTTTAAACAGTCCATACATGTGGAAGAAACTATATTAAAACAAGGGATAGTTAACTAGGAGCAATGCTTACGATGTTTATTTAATATGAAATCAAATAAAAAGAAAATTAACACTAATCTTAGAGTACATGTATTATCATCCTTTCTAACAACTCAAGCTAGTAAGCACACCAAAATGCATATTATCCACACATAGCTCAGCTTTAAGATATTAAACAAATCTATGAGTCATTTAGAAATAGTATTTGCAAGGAGAGCATGACTAATACAATATTTAGTGACACTGGAAAGTAAAGTAAAAGGCATTCACTAAGACTTACACAGTTTATCTGGGAAATGTTTAGGATCTATGCTGTAAAAACAGATAAAAGTTCTCCTGGTTTGAAACTTTCACCTTGTGTGTGTCGCCAACTCAAAGAGTGGAAGCCCCAGAGCAAATTAACACATGGCTTCAGGGTTGTAGACAGATCTAAGTTTAAAGAGCTTGCAGATAAGGTTTCATCCTACAAAACAACTAGCATCACACCTAGTAATAGCTACTTCTGACTCATAAGAGCTAGAATCCTACCAGCTAGCAAAAATCTGGCCTTAATGTAATAAAATACATCATGTATTAATTAATAACACAGGATTTTAAAAAATCATTAAGATCAAAGTTTTAGATATTTACAACACTCCAAAAAATTCTGTTAAAAGAATATTTTTCCTTTCTTACTGCAAGCAATTAACACCTATATAAACTTTGTTTGAAATGTAATAATGCAAATGTCCTGACAACCCCCCACCCCATGCAGCCTGTTTTTTTCCCTTCCTTCAACACAGCCAGACAGAGAGGGTCTCACTCTCCTATCTGGACTGCAGCAACTGAATTAGGACATCCCAAACAAATTCCCCCCTACCTCCACTTCACTGCACAGATGCCAGCACTCACCTCTCTCTTCTTTCCCCCACCTACACCTGTGCGATCTGCTCCCCACAGCCCAGGCGGGGGCTGGGATAAAATCCTGCTTCTCAGACTTGCAGGCACCATCAGCCTAGTTGGGAGTCAGGACAGGACACAGCACAAATTATCCACCCCTCCTCCACCTCACCCCAGGACACACAGCACAAACTCTCTATTTCCACCCCACCCCAACGCCAGCACCCACCCACCCCATGCAGTCAGCTTTCCCCCCATCCTCCTTCCTAGCCCAGAAGGCTTGAGGAGATATTTACTGGGTTTCTGTCTCTACCTCTCCTCTCCTCTAATATCCAGGTGGAGATGGGACTTCACAAACTCCCCTCCCCTTTTACTCCCCCCAGCCAGTACTCCTTCCCTACCCCAAACTCCTTTACCCTACAACTACCCCCCAGCCACTTGCTGCCTCCTTTCCTCCTCCTTATCTCTCCTTCCTACCTGCTTTCTGAGCTCCTCTGTTTGAAGCAGGCAGCATCTGATGCTGCTCAGTGAGAGGTCCCCTCCCCCAGCTGGCTAGCTAAACTCCTTGTGCAGGAGCTCTGAGCCTCTGGGTGGGGCTCATTAAATAGCTATGCTGCTTACAGGGAAACTTGGACACAAGGAAAAATCCATGGCTAGCAGAATTAATACCAAATCAAAGGAGTTTTAAAAATATATTAGAAACAAAATGAATCCCGATACAGGTATTGGCCCATTACTACATGGGAAATAGTAGACTTATCAATAATATCATAGAAAAGGCAGCAGAGTTTAATAAATAGTTCTGTTCTGTGTTTGGAAAAAAACTGATGCTCTACAGATATCATATGATGGCACTCTTTCCATTCTTCCATCTCAGGAAGATGTTAAATAGCAACTATCAAAGTTATATATTTTATATAACTTTATATAACAGCAGCTCCATATAACTCACATCCAAGAGTTTAAAAGACGTGAATGATGAGCCCTCTGGCCTGTTAGTGATGATTTTCATCATTAATATAATAAATATTGGAACACTGGGAAAGTTCTAGAAGTTTGAAAGGAAGCTAGTGTTTTGCCAGTATTTATATTTATTACCACTGACCTTGGTAATTATAGAGCAGTCAGTCTGACATCAATCCTGGGGATAATAATGGAATGGCTAGTATGGGACTTAATTAGTGATAACATAAAGGAGACTTAAATGCTAATCAGCACGGATTTATAGAAAACAGATTATGTGAAACTATTTTAAAAATGACATTACAAATGTAGGTAATAGTGTTGATGTAATATACTTAGATTTCTGTAAGGCACTTGACTTGTTACTGCATGTAGTACACTAGTGTAGACACTTTGGGCTTGTCTATACCTAAAATGCTGGAGACACAGCTGTGGCTCTTTAGTGCTTTTTGTGTTTTTCTCCCTCATTGGCATAGGTAATTCCTCTTCCTGAGCAGTGGTAGTTAGGTTGATGAAAGAATTCTTATGTCAACCTAGTGCTGTCTACATGGGGACTTTGGTTGCTATCCAGGGGTGTATATTTTTCACGATCTGGCTGATGGAGCTATGCCAGCTTAATGTTCTTGTGCACACCAGGCCTTTCTACAGTGACAGGATTTTTTGTTGTTGTTGCTGTGGTAAAGCTACCCCTCATGAGTGACAAAAGCTAGGTTGATAAAATAAATTCTTCTCTCAACCTAGCAGTGTCTACATCATAACTTAGGTCAGAGTTATGTACCAAATTGACCTAAGTTTTAGGTATACATTTAGACCTCAGGGTGAATCACTTGAAGTTACCATCTCCATTTATTTTTAGATTGTCCAGGTTGTTCATAGGGTATTCTCCTTTTGAAAAGGAACCAAAAAAGAGCCGGGAGAACATTAAGAGTTTTTATGTGCTGTGCAATGAGTAATTTGCTGCTAATGCACTGAGAACTAGCATTCTCAGTGTAGTAGGGAAAACAATGACATTGTCCTGTGAAAAGGTTATCATTGACTCTTGTGTCATAAGGGTCTGATCTATAACACCTGCAAGTCAGTGGGTGCCTTCCCATTAACTTCAAGGGGCTTTGGATCAGGTTCTATTGCCTTTTCATATGGAACATTGGAAAGAGGTTAAAAAACACGTAGGTGAGTTTTCTTTTAAAAGTGACAATATAAAACTTTCAAAAATGTAATCTTGACTTTCAGTAAGATCTTGTCATGTTTGCTGATGACAGTATCAAAAGAAGTTGATGTCGATAGCAGGAAAATGCACTTGTCTTAGTTTCTTTCACTCTTATATAAAATTTCTCAGGTTAATCAGAGAAGCAGATCTGCAACGATATGTACTATACATCTTAACCTTTGCAGTGCATTGTCTAAATGTTACAAAGGTTCATAGATGCAATTATGGCATTATGCCTCCTCTGGCATGACTAAACTGTTTGATAGTTGATAGGCTTTAGAGAAAAAAGCTAGTAGTTATCTTAAATGTGTATTAGTAGTACTGTATAATTAAATTGAAGGTGTGGGTTGACTTTTTGTGATCTATGGCTCACATATTTGGTCATGTTGAGCAATGTTTAAAGGAGAGCAAAACAGGTTTTGAAAGTGAACAGGTAACCTATGGCGAATAGTGAGTCAGCTCGGATGTGATTGAAGTTTACTTCATAAATTATCAGTATTATTGATATATTTCATGAACACTTTGGAAAGCTGTTGCCCTTTTCTGTAAAATATTGGCCTTGGTTTTCATCTGTACCACACTTTCACACATTTACTTATTTGTGCAGCCAGGAAGAAATATATGTGGAGGAAGCGTCATAAAAAATATCCCCAAGATTAATTTTGGAGGATTTCCTGGTACTGAAGCAAAGAAAATGCTTGCAACATGTTGATGAACATGAAGAGGGAACTAAATCAACTTTATATTTTTAAATTTCCGCAGCAAGAGTAAAGACATAATCTCTAATTTGCACACTTACAGGAATTTATTCTGAAGCTTTTTGGTGTGCATCATGTAACTTGCAGCACACAACTTGCACCAATAGCATGCACATGAAATGTTTGTTCTGGCTTCAGTTTGCATGGAGTGACCTCATAGTTGCGGCTTGCTGTGAACAGAAAGAATTGTGTTCTTTGGGGGGGGGGGGGGGGGATCCTGCAGTTTGTTGTTTCACTGCCAAGCAGTATGCATCCTGAGATTGTTTGGGCTTTGAATAGTGGGGAACCAGGTGGGTTCAATTTTTTTAAAATCCCATGTTTCCATTGTCTCCCCTTCATGCTTCCACTGTGGCTCATGCCGTTTTCAAACTGCTGTCAGCTCACATGGATCCAGCAATGTTTCACGCTGCTAAGGTGACGAGCAAAAATATACCGAGGCTCTTGGGCTATATTAGTGTCAAAGCTGGATGACTTCAGAATAGGACTTTGTCCATTACACAACCGAGCATGTGGTGTGTGAGCAGGAGAATATTCTCTGGCAGCAGCAGCAACTCTTCTAGCAGCAACCGAATACTTTGACATGGTGGCAGCAGGACAAAGGAGAGAAAAAGGATCATTCTGAATTGTTGGTACTAGAGGCTTAGTTCCTGGATCAGCTGCACAGTTCAACTCCATTCAGAAACCTTCATGCATTGGTGGGACAGGATTATTATGAAGAGTATGGATGGAGCACTTCAAGGTAGGGAGGGCTATCTTTTCTGAGAGCTGTGCAGAACTGACCCCCGAGCTCCAGATATAGCGTACTAACATGCAGTGACCTTTACCCTTGAAGAAGCAGGTGACTATTCCCATCTGCTAGAATGTCACTGGGCTGTAGCCAACCAATTAGACATGGGGAAACCAATTGTCGGAGCCATTTTCATGCAGGTTTCCTATGCCATTGATGAGGAGCTGTCAAGCCTGGAAATGAGATTGTTGGGGGCTTTGCATGCACGACATTTCCAAACGGGATTGGGCAGTTTATAGAACTCATGTGCCTATCATCTGCCCCCTTCACCCTGCCAGGCTGAAGAATTTATAATCACAAAATGGGATATGGTGTGTCAAAGGCTGGGTGACCAATTTGGTCGGTTCACAGACATAAAAGCCAGGTGGCCTGGAACAGTCCATGATGAGAGCATATCTCAAGGCTCAAGTCTCTTTAGATTAATGGAGAAAGGACTATTCTGGGAGAGCTGCCCTGATGGTCTAGTTAATGGGGCCACACAGGCTACATGGATAGAAGCAATACAGCTATTACCTAAATAGTAGCAAAATAGTAGTCCAGTGTGCACTGGACTATCTGAAAGGCAAAAGGGGCTGTTGACAAAAAAGGAAGGAAGTAGCAGGAAAAAATTGTTCTGGCCATTATAATTGCAGACTGCGTTCTGTACAATATTCGTGAGAGCAAGGGGAGATTGGGAAGGAGGCTGAGGTCCAGATATTTGCTTGGCTATTTGAATGGTCAGCAAAGCTTGCCATAGAAAATGCTAACAGATGGGGAAATATTGTCAGGGAGGCCTGTTGTTCATATTTTGAGTCTCATGCCTGAACAAGTTTGGCTGTTAGCTCATGAGGGAGCAGGAGGAGGCACTGGGATGGATACACTGTGAGCACTGTTCATGGGTGATGGAAGTGGAACATTCCCTATATACCTTTGTAAAACCCTATGAATTATTTCAGCTTTATTGAAAGGATTTTCTGAGCTAAATGCAATGATGACTCATAATGGATAGATTGTAGACAGTTTTTATTACAAAAGAACAATAACATAACCAAAAATAAAGTTTTAATTGCACCAATGGAAAAATACTTTTATATTGTAAAAACATTTAACTAAACAATCTACTAAATAACCAACTATAAATACACCTTCAATTAAAGCAACAGTGCAAACAAAACTGAAAGCGCAACAGAGAACAGGAACCCTGCTGTGAGGGGGCTGACTCACCACCGCAGCACCACCAGCTGTCTGCCCTGGGAATTAGCTCTTTCTTTCCTGCTGGGTGCCTTCCTTCTGGTGGTGTCTCCCCTCTTTCTCCCAGTCACGGTGTCCTCTTTGGGACACCGCCCTCCGGCAGTCCCAACATCAGTCTCTGAGCCCCCCTTCTTGGGGTGGTTGTTTACTCAGCGTGCCATGTCTCAGGCCCTGCAGCCTGGGAGCTTACTCAGCCAGGGCTCCCCTGGCCCTGCCTTGCTTCCCCAGCACTGCTTTAGCTTCAGGGAGCCTCCTGCTTCCCTGGCAGCCAGGTCCTTACTGCCCTATGTCCAGAGCAGCAGCCCAACCTCCTCCTCCCTCCAGGAGTCCTTCATTATATAGTCCCCAGCTGGGCCCTAATCAGTGAGGCCTGCCTCAGCTGGGGCTTTACTCCCAACGTTTGCTCAGGGCTGGGGTTTGCCCTTAAAGGGCCAGTGCAGGACAAGCTCCCTGTCACACCTGCAAACAGAACAAGGTGTGTGTGTGTGAGGAAGAACTTAAAGTCACAGATGACTTCCCTTTGCCTCTTCTTGTCTGCATGGGCTCTGAAGTTGAATGCCATGGATCAAAATTATTAGGGGCATTACAGGGCTTAGAAGCATGGGGCTCCCAGGAGCCACTGTCCTTGGTGCCCAGCAACTGGTTTTGACAGAGGAGCTGCTGCTGGTCCCAGTACTCACTATAGTCCAAGGGCTAAAGGACACAAATTACAGAACTGCAGGCTTTGCAGTTTTGGGGGAGAGCATTCTGGTTCAGGATAGAATCCATAACTTGCCTCCCCATCTCCCCGTTTTTTTTTCTTCCATGCTCTCATTGACCTTGGAGATGCTGTCTCTGGCCACTCCAACTATTGGCCATGATCTATTGGGAGAACTGCATTTCTTCATCCCTTTGGATTCTGCCTCCACTTCACAGCTGTTTTGGTTCCTCTGGGAGTCTGCCATGTGCCCAGATTCTGTAATGGTGCAGTAAAGCTGGATATAACTGATGCCAGTGATGTTACTCTGTATTTACTCTAGCAAAACTAAAATAAAAATGCCCACGAATGAGTAAAGCTAATTTGCAAGTCTGGCATGGAATAACAACACTGATACCTGTAGACACATGTATCTGTGGGGGTACCATCAGTGCTGTAATTTAGCTACCAAAAATAGCAATGTAGTTAAAGTGCATAACAAAGTTAGGCAATCTAGGTTCTATTCCAGACCTCCTGTGTGACTGTGGGCAAGCCAATGAGAGCTGGATCATCTTTCCTCTTCTCTAAGCTAAGCATACTCTGATGTAACAAATCTCTTTTGAGGACTCAAAAGGGCCAAGCGGCAGGTCTGCCACATTATCCTCTCATTTTTCCTGGTTCAAGCAGAGTCTTCTCCACCAGAATTTTACAGGTGTAGGGTTTTGTGGGAGGGATGGGAATAGGAAACCATAGAATTCCATGCAGGCAGTAATGCTGCCTACAGTAACCACAGCTTCCAAAGACCACCTCTCCACAGCTGCTACTTTGCAGTCATAGAGGGACTCAACAATGACAGCTCAAGGGTTGCCCACCACTAGCAGAACATAACAGTGACACTGATCCGTATGGAAGTCTCCTGCTTCTGTAGAGGTATGTCTACACGACAGAGTTTTTTTGGAAAAACGGCGATTTTTCTGAAAAAACTTCAATTACGTCCATACTGCAATCACGTTCTTTAGAAAGAAAATCGAAAGAACAGAGGGTTTTTTTCCTACATTGGTAAACCTCCTTCTACGAGGAAGAAGCCTTTTTCCGAAAGAGCTCTTTCGGAAAAAGGCGTGTGTGGACGGGGAAGAGGGAGTTCTTTCAAAAGAAGAGGAAAGAGGAAAAAACACAGGTGCCCTGGTGGCCACTCCGTCCATAGGCATCACAGCTTACATGCGAGATAGTGTCCATTCAGTCTGGATGCTATCTTTGGCCGTGTGGATGCTCTCTTTCGGAAGAAGTTTTTCCACAAAAGCTTCTTCCGATAGAAAGCTGCAGTCTCAACATAGCCTAGATCTGCACTTGCCATTCCCCATATATTCTCAAGGCACATGCCGCTTGCCTCATCTATCCCCTTCAAAGCCCCTTCTGCTTGAAATTGGAAATTCTGTACTTTCACACACAGCTTGTATTAATTTCTCCAAGCCTTTCTGTTTCCAAGCCTTGGTTTCTCCCCAAAAGGAAACAATCTAGCCCATTTCTGTGCCTTAGTTTCCTCCTCAGGAAAAAAGGGAATAATGTTGTGCTATTTCACAGTGCTGTTGTGAGGATAAATGAATTCAGTAGCCTTAGATAGAAGGTGGTAGTCTGGCCTCTTGCAATGAGAGTTATAAGCCAGGGGTTCACCTCTAGGATTCTCAGGGCTAAAGCCCTGGTAAAAGCCAAACCCTGAGTATTATTCAGTTGTATGTTCTATAAAGAGCCCTGCCCTGGTTTTGTTTTAAAAAAAATACTACTGCATCATAATTACAGTTCCTGTAGGAGGAGAAGCCAAGCAATTAAATTCCCCATAGGCGTTACTTGTAATTGTTCCTAGCCAATAAGAAGATTAAGAATGGCAACAATGCACAGCACAAGATGGCCTAAACCCTGTTTTTCTTGCAGAATGGCAAATAGTAGCAAATCAAAATACTGTTCTCCTTAATTACCACTGTATGAGGCACCCGGCTAAAAGCAGGCTCAATCTGAATGTTTTCTATACAGCTTCAGTATGTGCATACAATGCCTGCCTTTATGCACCATCTAATAGACAATATTATACACTCAATTATTGCCTACTTTCATTTTATAGGGAGAAATCACTGGTGAGTCTAGGACATTGGCCGCTCAGCTTCCTCAGCAAGAAATGTGTTGACTGAACTAAGGGAACAGTTTTACTTCCTGAAGCCAGTAGAGACTATTTATACTTAAACACATTTCTTCACAACTTACAGCATGTTGTAGTAGGTGAGAGCCTGTGAGCTGGACAGGCTGCAATCTCTGTTTGTGTGGTTTGCAAGCTGGAGCTTGTGGTGTGCTTCCCCACATTTGCACATTTTCTCTTTCTCTTTACCCTGGAATCAGCTACCCTGCTGATCTGAAGTCCCTTTAGGATGTGAACTCATCTCACTAGAAGTCAGAGTGCTGCTACAATAAAACAAGCAGTGTTCCTTCTTTTTGAAAAAGTAAATGTTCCTGTAATTGATGAAACAGGTTATTAATTAGCATCCTGGGCCAAATTCAGCCTTGGAGGAAGCCAGCATATCTCCCATCACCTTCCTTACTGCTTATGCCAGGACTGAGCTTGGTCCTGTATGTTGTTCTTTCTTTAATCAGCATTTTAGTCAGAAAAAGGCAGCAAGCCAGCCTAGTAATGAGTCTTTTCCTCCTGAAAGTTAACTACTTGTTGAGATTTCTATTTATTCAGGAGGAACCATCTCACTCTCTGACATGCTTTTACTGATTATCAGGGTTATCGGACACCTTGTGCGCTGAATTTTAATTGGCAGTAGGCTACAGCTTTTTAGTGAGAATAATGGGATGTGCTTCTTATGAAATCCTTGGGAATGTAAAGGCTGTCAGTGAGAGCAAATGACTCACACGATTTACTGATTCACACATCTGAAGAAGATTATAAATCAACCTTCCTATTTCCGAAAAGCACACTTGAGGCATAAACAAAGAAAGGGGAAGTAATTCTGTGAAAATCTCTAATTTATTTAAATACCCAATTATTCATGTTGCTATGGCAAGTTTTTTTAATTAATGTGGAAGGTCAACAGTAGGAAAATTGATTTAGCTTAAGATACTGACCTGCTTTCAGTTATGAACAGAGATCTCTCACTCAGAGTCAAAGAATTTGTGCAAATTCTAATTGCAATTTTTTCCTTTTAGCTTTATTACATTCATTGAAACAAATAATTATTTATAAATATTTCATAATTCTACACTTAAAAAAAGAAACTCTGGATAAAAAATGAGAGGTCACATGGACAAAATTAATTTGGTACCTTCGAGGTAGAAGGATGGGTAAAAATTTAGTTAAATAGATGTTTGCTTTCTTTAATATGCATAACTTCAGAGTGACAAAAATCTTAAAGTCCTCAAGAATGAGGTTGAAAGGAATAGAGGGCTCTGATAGAGAGCACTAAATATCATTTATTAACAGTGGCACAGTAAGTGGTCCTTTCTGCATAGAAACCTCAGGGTATGTCTACACTTGCCCCCTACTTCGAAGTAGGGAGTCAAATGAAGCATACCGAAGTTGCAAATCAAGCCCGGGATTTAAATATACCGCACTTGAGTTGCATGTTCCCAGCTGGTCGCCATTTTAGAAATTCACTAGCCCGGAGTAACTGCCCGCGTCTACACGCGGCAGTGAAACGGGAGTCCGATTTAAAGCCCCTAATTCGAATTAGCTGGTAAACCTCATTGCAGGAGGAATATTAGGAGCTTTAATTCGAACTACCTAGTCGGTGCCACGTGTAGCCGCGGGCAGGGAGTTCGAACTACGGGGCATTTAAAAATGGCGGCGCCCGGGAACACGCAAATAAAGCCCGGGATATTTAAATCCCGGGCTTCATTTGCAAGTTCGAATGCCTACCTTAGCCACCCTAGTTCGAACTAGAGTGGCAGTGTAGACATACCCTATGCTTCATTTGCCTCCCTACTTCAAAGTGGGGGGCAAGTGTAGACATACCCTTAGTTATGAAGTACAGGTTGAACCTCTCTATTGCGGCACTTGCGGGACCTGACTGATGCCAAACCAGAGAATTTTCTGAACCCCGGGAGGTCAATATTGTAGTGAGTGGATCTCTTTTTATTTGTATTTTACCAAGGTGAATAAATAGAACAATGTCTGCCATGATGCTTAATAATGTATGACTGTACAGATACACGCTATATAAGCCTATGCCTAGCCAAGGCTTATTAGCTCTTTTCATAACAAAGTGTTAGTGTTGTTACACAATTTTATTATATTGGCACAAGGAAATAAATAGACAAAGCATAAAAAACATGCTTATGTTTAGCAGCATTACCAGCCCTTCTGCTGCTTACTGGGATCTTAGAAGACATTTATGGACAATTTATAGACAGTTAGAGCTAAATAACAGCACAGAACACTGAGAGCCAGGACTGGTGGCTGTAAACAAACTTTATGGGACCTTGGGAAACTTGGCCATACCCATGATAAGTGGAGATCTGGCTAACTAAAATCATGCCAGACCACAGAGGTAGCCAGACCAGAGAGTGCTGGATTACAGAGGTTCAACCTGTTCCTTAGTTAAGAAACTCATCTAGTTAAAATAGAATCATATGCATGCATACCTTCAGATTAACACTGCACCATTGCCTGGGAATAGCAGAACTCACAAGAGACTTTAAGGCCAGACAGCATCTTAAAAACTTAATTAAATGTAGACAGCCAGGTTTATTATTTTCAGTAGTAAAAGGCAAAAGTATGGTAAACAAGACACTATTATTAAGAAACTCCACTTAGGCCCAGTAAAACTGATCACCTGTTCTTGAGATCATCAGATTAATCATCTAATATTGCACAACAAAAATTACTGATACATTTCAGACAAAAAACCTTGCAGCCATACCTTAATTTTTTTAGAAATATTCTAAGCATAGGGTGAGGGAAATACTTTAAAGATTACATGCAGTGGAACCTCTCCTGATTTACACCAGGTGATGAGCTGCTGGCCAGCCACAAACATCTTGCTGATCAGCAAGCAGAAAGGAAGGGAAGTTGAAGAATATACAACTCCTTTGAACTGAACTTACTTCAGAAATGTGCTATACACTGGTTTTTCATTTTCTGAAAGCTTTAAAAAGGGGGAAAGATTGGGTTGTGCACAGTGTGGGGTGTGTCCCCCACAGGGGAGTTCGCAGGAACATTGGCAAGGCCATAACCTGCCCTATTATGCCAGACCAGTTTCATCTTCAATCCCATTAAACTCCCAATCCTGCTCTGCCTCCAGATCTAACGTTGCTCTTACTCCCTTCCTTCCAACGCAGACTAGCTTTGCTCCCATTCTTTCTTTGCCCCCAGACCAGCTTTGCTTCTAACCCCAGCTCTGCTCCCATCCTCAGTTCCATACCCAGCTCCGACTTCAGCCCAAGCTGTGCTGCTGAGGAAGCCTTGCTGTGCAGTAACTGAGGGAAGGGAGTGGATAGATTCCATTACTGGTAAGGGGGACGGGCAACTGGAAAATTTTGAGCACCACCGCCATTAATGAATAGCGTCTATGCTGACTCTTTACTGATATATCAGTTTATTTTCTCTCTCACACAGGGCCTGATTCTGAGCTCACTTACATCAGTTTTACATTGGTGTAACTCCATTTAGTTCACTAAAACACACCTGATTTACACTTAGTGTATGTGAACTAAAAATCAGGCGCTTACAGTGGTATAAGTGAGATAAGACTCTGGCCCATGGTCGGCAGGGAATAAAAAGATAATCTTGCGAGTACTGAGGTAATATAACAGGGGAAATAGTCTAACTTGTGTGCTGAATAGCTATGTGGGAATTTGCTGCAGTAATTACCCTCCTATCATTAGTGACAAGTAATTGCCATAGCAACCCCACTGCCACCTGTCTCGCATACACACATATGCACGCACACATACTAAATATTCATAGTATTGAAAGAAAAGCACAAAAAACAGTAGCTTAATGTCATTTATTGAATCACAGGGTTTTTAATCAACGAAATATTATCTCCTCCTCCCCCGCCAACTCCCCATAAATATTTATTAAAAATAAAATGTTTGTGTGTGGAAAATAGGGCTGTTCAAGCAAAGCACCTTTATTCAACACTAATTCTTTGAGGGAAGAAAAAAGAACTCCCACGGCCTTGTTTCCTTAATTTACTTTATTGCGTTTACTGGGCCTGATTCTGCGTCTTTCTTGCAAAAATTCTAATGAAGGCAACAGTGTGACACCTATCAGGTTAGCGCTCCCTGAGCATTACATATCCACAGCATCATATTTCCTGCTTTGTCCTGCCAGCACCCAACATTCCTCATCACACTGTGTAATTCTTACCTGTCTTAGTTGGTAATATATGGCTTCTTATAGCCTTGTTTATTCTTGGAAAATCTGGGCAGATTATTTGAACTTGGCTATCAATGGTGGATGCTGAAAAGTAGACAAGTGTTGTTACTACATTATTATCTAACCCGGTGCCTGGTATGTTGAAATCTTAAAAGACTATATGGTCATCAATTTCATTACATTCTAATGAATTACAGCAAATCACCTGTTCTTCAGTTAGCATCAAGTGAGATGGAAGGGAGATACCTGCTGTCCTTGGTTTAGAATATTCCCCACCATTTTTTTTTCAGTTTTCTTGTTCTCACAACTAAAAGGATTGTTTCTAATGCGGGGATTATATTTTTACAGTTCACTTCGAGATAAAATTTGCTATAAATCCTATTTCCACTAGATGTCACCAAACTATTAATAAAGAGAGCTCAAATCCCTGCATTCTTCTGAAATAGGTTTCTTTAACCATATCGCTCAGGGCAGAAGAGGAAATGAGAGCATTTTAAACATGAAGAAACAGCAAGAAAATCCAGGAACAACATGCATTGACACAAATCATTTGTGCCCCATATACTATTCATTCCAGTCCTTCGTATCAAGTATTATATTAACATTATGTTAAATTCTTTCTTGTATAGCCAAGACACAGATTCTCATTCTCTGCAGGGTCTATCTAATAAACTGCTCTTTCTCCACAAATTCTTAATGACAATGAGAAAAAATGGAAGATCCTTCCTAAAATATTGTGGTGTTCAATTTTGTTGAGATAAATCAACAATTTTTGCCTCTGGCAAATTTTGGAGGCAATCTATGTAATATTTCATTTAAAATAAGCTCTACTATTTTCATTATTTTGGTGAATTAGAAAAATGCAGTTTCTTACTGGGATAAAGTGGGGGGGAAAATCAACAAAGGATAGGGATGATAGTTCCTTTAAATGCACTGAACAATATGGGCTGTACCTATTAAAAATCTGAATGGATTATTTGATTGGCTTAAATACCAATCAGAGTGGGAGGAAGGGAGAAAACTGTTTCCAATCAGCTTAGTTTCTAGTATGCAATGGTTGGCCAATCACATGGATAGGCTTCAACTTCCTAGAAAAAAATTAATGTTCTATCCCCTGCATTATTTATGTCATCTGTTTGTGATTAAATGATTCATTCTTGTTTCAGTATTCCATTTTGGGACAACATGACCTGTCATAATACAATAGGATTTGCAAGCAGAAACTAGTATTCTTTTCTCCAATACTTGTGTTTCTTCTGTTCTAGCCCTTTAAGCAGCATACACTAATTATTTCATAATGCCGGGGTTTTGTATATTATAGCTCACATTTTGTTGTCCCACTGCCTTTTAATTGCTCTTGCTCCACATGTTGGAGATTAAAGGTCCATATTAGTTATTAATAGAAAGCTTGTGCCTGCATACAATGGAAATCATTTCACAGAAAAAAGAATAAAAAAATGGAGAATCAAATGTAAAATGAAATACTGGCTTAAAGAATAAGTGAGAATAGATCTAAGGGGACAATTTTAATAGCATAAAGGAGAATTGCATATCAATTCAATAACAGCATATTCAAGCCTCATCAATTTACATGAGGATATTAGTTTCTATTCCACTAATTAATGAGGCTATAATCCTCACTTAAAGATAGAATACTGAATTTCATCCATATTTGTTCTGCATAGGAACTATGAATTTTAGTGATCATATTTCTGATCATTACTGTTTCTGTTCACAGTTAGAATGGAGATATTAAAAGCAAAAATCTTAAAACTGTCGAAGGCTACTTTTTACAGAAACTGCACCTCATAATTTAAATCCAGTCTAAAACAGTGCCCAACATCTACATTGCTTGCCGCTGTGGTAGGCTGATATTAAAGTGACACATTGTGGAAATAATTACTTATATTAGGAAATAATTTCATATATTATTCTATAGATCACTTTCTATGTTTCGTATTGAGGTATGTTGTTTTATATTTTGCTGTATTCTCTTGGATCTTTTCAGATTCACACTCGGGTCAGACACAAAACCCTGGATCCAAACCAGGGCCACTGGTATATGTGTGTATGTTTGGGCAAATGGGGCAGTTGCCCTGGGGCCTGGCAATTTAAAAGGGCCAGGAGCCACAGGGCCTTTAAATTGCTTCTGAAGACCCGTGCAGCACAGGCCAGGAAGCACTGAAGGACTGACTGGAGGAGGCTAGTCCCTAGCCCCATCCCTTCTGCCTGAGGCCTCGCCCCAGCCAGGCCACCCCTGCCCCCGCACCTTGCCCAAAGGTCCGGCAATTCTGTCGGCAGTGCTGATCCAAACACTCCTGCACTTTAGAACATTCCAAACCTGCAGGCAAGTTTCCCTTCAGCATTTCACTTCCATAAATTCCCAGAATGAGAAAACAACAGAAATAGTTTTAAAAACCATCACAAGGAATGCTACTTCATGAGTCAGCTGCAGGGGCACATAGAAAGAAGCACTGCATCCAGCATGCTCCCCACAAACATCCGTTCTGTACTGCAAGCCAGTTAGTGCCAGTGATGCAGCTGGTAAAGTAACTAAATTCCATATTCCCTAAATCAGAAGGGAATAAACACTATAGCCATGTTTACCCTTGACTATACCATGGGCTAGTGCCAAATGTCATGAGGGACTGAGTACCTCCTGCAAGCATCCCAAATCAATTCCAATGGAGGTTGTTCAACACTCTCTAGAGGTTGCTCAGCACTTTGCAGACTCAGGCCTCAGTTTCCAATATTCTAGGCAAGGCATCCAAAAATCTCCCATGAAACTTGTGGCTCTGCTTTTTATGTGATAGAAGCAGCATGTATACTTTAGTGCACAACTAGAGACTAAAACATTGACATTCTGAGCCCCAATCCCCCCATAACTGGAGAAGACTACCAGGGATTTGCGATAACAACTGAACTTCTCTCTCACTTTCATTTACATTAGGAAGCCTGCTCCCATCCTACTCCTGAGTAATATGACAACTTCTCCCAGAGGAGAAGGCAGAGCTTCTAGAGCTCACTCTAAGACATGTCATTCTTGGAGATCTGTTGATCAGGAATTCCTGCCAGCAAATTCAATACAGTAGCCATGGTGTCCTTTATGGTTACCATGAACTCACTATAGAATTTTTATTGGAAGAGAAAAGTGAGGTTATTTTTTATCATATAATAGAAACAATTGAAGAAGGTGTCCCATTCACAGCTGTGAGTTCTGCAGAGCTCTAGCACTCTACTGAAGTCAAAGCACATTAGCAATTGTGTAAACATTTTAGACACTGACTGTTCATGTTGCATATATTTTTATGTTTTCAGTTCTCATTGCAGGCAGAAATGTCAACACTTTTACTAGACAGTAAAGGGTGGACAGTAAAGGGTGCTACAATCTTGATGCTGCCATCTGGTATCTCTGAGTGCCAGTCCTGATGGAGAGGAGAGGTGATATTTAAGAAGGATGCAAACGGAGAGACAGGAGGTGGTTTTGTCAGGAATTGTTATTTGTCTTTCACATTGACTTTTTTACGGTAATCGAACAGATAGATGAGCTCTCTTTTCCTAGATATGAAAAGAAAATTGTCAATGCCCCTCACTCCTTTGATATCTCCTCACTGTCCTATGAAATCTCAATATTTGGTAATTCAAATACAAATAAAGGCTCCATGACATTTTCAACAGCCTATACAGAAGGCATATTGATGGCGACGTATGAGTCACAAACAAACCGCAAACGTGAGAGCAAACTGTATTGAAACACTCTGCACTTTCTTCAAAGGTTGTTCTAGGGAGCTAAATACTAAGGCTTACTCACTGTGGAGGAAATTTCTGTTTTAAGGTGCAGTGGGCCAGATTATACGTGCTGTGGCTCTGGGGGAGTAAATCAGTCAGGATATCCTTTCTCCCTTTGCCCACGTGAACGGGGAGCCCCAGACCCACCCCTTCCACTAAAGGCCCTTTCCCTGCTATGGACCTGGAGCTGGCCATCCCTCCCCCACACACCTTACCCAGGGACCCTACCACAACACCTCAAGGAAACTTATCCTGAGGCTCAGAACCTCTTCCCTTTGATGTTCACTTCCCAGCTTAGAAGAACCCATCTGTCCCCCATTTTTACACCCCGCCTACTTTTTGAGCCTCAGAAATTTAGAGCAGAGGCAGCAGAAACTAGTGAAGACATTCCTGTATAGTGTCTGGAGGTTTATTGAATTAATTCCAAAGAAGTCCATTAGTATTTGCTCAGTACTTGCTCCTCCCTCTTCTACATAAATGTTGTAACCTGTCTCAATGCTTTATGAGAATAAAGAATGCACAGATTTATGGGCAGAAGGACAAAAACTTTTAAGCCAAAATTTATCAAGCTTCTTAAAAAACACTCTTGTAATGGAATGCCAAACTGTATTATACTGCTCAATCACCAGGTAAAGCCATATGTAACATATCTCACATACATACTCCACAGTTATTCTTGGCTGTGAATTAAAAGGTCTTATAACAAACACCTCTGGTATATCTTTCTGGGAACAAAGCCCTGTGGTTAGTCCAAATCTGGTGCAAGATTCTGACCTGCTAGTAGCAGACTGAAGCCTACAGTGTACCAAAGGTATATGCCATGATATCAGAAATAAAGGTAGCCTAACTCGTGCCAGAGAAGAGTAGAAATAGAAAGAAAACAGCAACAAAGGTTGCAGGATCAATTTCATCAATATGCGACTCTTCAATGCCCCAGAAAACTTCAGACACACTGGAAACATTATTTTGCAAGATTTCATGTTGCTACAAAGTTCCACCAAAATATTCAGGTATTTTCTTAATATGGAAATATTCAGGTATTTTCTTCAATTTATTTAAAGCATTTGCCTTTACCAAACACAGTCACAAAGATGACTATGAAAGGGTGCTGGCTATGTTTGATGTATAATTTATACCCCAGAGAAATGCGATTTATGAAAGAGCATGTTGTCAGCAGAGAATTCAAAAATGAGGAAAAAATGATTAATGCTTTTCAAGAGCTCTGTATGCATTGGCTTAAAACTGTGATTTTAGGACTGAAAAACATATCAGAGACAGGGTGGTTATTGGGTTAACACACAAAACCCTTTAGAACAACTACAATTAAAACAGACTTAAATTTGCCCTCAGCTACACAGAGAGTAAAGCTATCTGATCTAGAGCAAGTCAGGAACAACTTGAAAAACCTGAAACTAGTTTAGAAGCCATACACAGAAAAAGCATGATTGCTAAAAGTCCTTACTGTGGGAGGCCCAAGCCTATAAAGGAGTCTCAGCCTAACTACGAAGCATTTTTGACTAAATGCATAAGATGTGGAAAATTTCATAGCTCTAGGCACATAGATCCAGCTAAAAGTGAAATATGTAATAAATGGACAAAATATAGACATTCAAAGCTGTTTGCCAACCAAAACAGTCAGGAAGCGGATTGAGATTACAATCAACCCATTATTTCAGCAAATCTATCATATGTGATGATACTGAGTCTGAATGGAGAGTGAAACTGAACATTGGTGGAAAGGCTATTGACTTTAAAATTGATTCAGGAGCAGATGTGACCATCATCTCTGAAGGAACTTACCTTCAACCACTCCAGAGCTGCAATCACCTGACATATCCTTGATAGCCCGGGAGGTATTTTGAACAATATTGGGCATGTCATCACAGAAACAACTTACAAAGACAAAAGCTTTAGCTTTGCATTCAGAGTGCATGTGATCAAAGACTCAAAGACCAACAAGTTTCCGAGTTGCAATGTGGCAGCCAGGATGAGCCTAAAGAGAAAGGTGGAAGAACTTGGTGGAGAATTTGGTGATATTTATGAGTGGCAGGTATCATAGGAAGAGGAAGGCATTGCCTTCCCAAACTGCCTCACTTGGCCTCATCCATGCTCCACCCGAATCCCTCAACCCTCCTCCCCCAGCCTGCTGTTGTGGTGCCAGAGACTGAGGCAGGCAGGGTGGGGGCTGTGCTGCTTGTCCTCCTGGTGCTAAGGCCACTCTGGCCACCCATTGCTGGGGCTGGTGCCTTGGTTGGGGAAGGATTCCTGATCAAAGGTCCTAGAGAGGCTGGGGCTACACATCCCAGCTTTCCTCTCCAACCCTCGGGCCAGAGGATGCTCGAGCCATGCTCCCTGCCAGCTCTCCAGAACTTTGGAGGGCTTTCTGAAGCCCCAACTCTCTGAAGCTTCGGAGATGGGGCAAGCTGGGGCTGCTCTGTCTGCTGGCTCTCTGAAGCTCTGGGGGTAGGGAAGGCTGGGGTCAAACTATCTCAGGCTGGGGATACTATTCTGGGACAGAGGGCGAGGGCAGCAGCCGCATGGGGAGGGAGTTGGGCAGGGGCTAGCAGTGGCCACAGTGTGAGGACATTGGATGGGCTCTGGTGGGCACAGAAGGGGTGTGGCTTCAGGAAGAAGGGGCAGGGCTGAGGGTGTTGCCTCCCCAAGCCATAGGGTCACCCTGTGATGATATCATGGTGATATTGAACTTTTGAACAGAGGTTCAGTACACATAACCTCAAAAACCAAATAGTGTACAAACACCTCTATCAGACAGATATTGGAAAAGATGAAGCATAGATTTACGCAGATTTAAAGGACATAATTACTTAATTATGAACTTTTTTAGGTATACTGAAACAATGTGTTTGAATGACCTAACATCTTGCAGTGCTATCAGGAAACCGAGGCGCACTTTTACTCATGTCATTTTTCCTGAACAGTCAGTGATGGGTTGAACGTATTTCTCAAAGTGAAAACAGGACACCACATGGAGCTGGGCTCTCCTCCCTTCCCCCCTGAGCAGGGTTGGGGTCCCTGCTTGCCCAAAGTCCCCCCCACACACCACTGGCTTCACCACTGGCTTCACCACTCACTCTCCTGATTGTTACTCCACACCCTACTGAGGGGCATGCTACTCTTTTGACAATACTGAGAATGTGTCCAGTTTACCAATGATCGATTGATAAGAGCAAATAGGACAAATGTTCAGTTTTGTCAAAGAAGTCAGGATGTCCAGGACAGAGTTTATAATAAGGGCCCTGTCCCAGCCTGTCAGCCCCAGCCCTGGCGTCCGGGGCCATAGCCCCTTGGGACCTCTCCTACTTTTACTCTCGCCCTGCGGAGGTGGCTGCGCCTGAGATGCGGTGACCAATGTCCCCTTAGGTGGACCCTTCTCCTTCGGGCGTAAAGGTATGGTCCTAGGACTGGGCCTCACAGCCCACCCCTCCACCAAGGGGCTCCGGGTTTGCCTACCAGGATCCCGTACGCCCGGGCCCTGGATACCAGCAAGGGTCCACAGTTTGCCCTTTCTATATCCGCACTAATAGGGGCTTATGCCCTGGGTCCACAGTTTGGCCCTTCAATACATAAAGCTATAATCCTCAGCTCTGGGGTTCACTGTTAGGTCAGGCTCTGGAGCGCCTCAAGGCTGCCTGAGAGCTCTCCCGTCTTCCCCCAGGCGGAGGTAGGGGGACCTGGGCCCTCCCACTCCACCGGGTCCTGGCCCAGGGCCCTAAGGGTAGGGACAACCACTGCTACTTGGTTGGCGGAGGCAGAACCCCGAAACCCACCAACCTCTCGGGTCCATGCCACCCTGGGCCACTTCCTACTGGTGCTACGCCTACCTTTTGATGTCAGACGTGGGGGGGAGGGCCCCTTCTTTGCGCCCTCCCACATCCGTCTTCCCCAGTAGCGTGAGCAGCCATAAGCCCTCTGGGGGCCGAGTCCCTAGTGGGGCTGATCCGGGACCGTTCTGGTCCGGGAAACAGGGGTCACTGCTAGCTCCGGCATGTGGGGCTGGCGGCAGAAGAGATGCTGCTGGTGCTGATCCGCCCCCGCTTCCTTCTCCGCACCCCGCTTCCAGAGCAGCCGGTGTTTAAATCTCCTGGCGCGTGGAGGGAGCATGCGCAATAGCACTAGGGGGGAGGGGCTCGCTTGCACCGCCTCATAGGTTCTTCCCCCACTCGAGTGTGAGGCCGGAGCTCCCCATCACACAGCCAAAATGGGATATATGATCACTCAAACTAGTGATGGACAACGGACCACAGTTCACCTGAGCAGAATTTAAATCAGCCCATACAAATGCAATTTTGTTCTTATTACTAGCAGCTCATATTACCCAGAATTAAAGAAGAATTCTCTATAAGCTTGAAACTTGTCTTGCTCACCAAAAGAAGTTGGACCAATGTCACCCTTCTGCCAGGCAGTGCTAGCAGCAGCCAGGGCTGGGTTCAATATCTAGGGGTCCCTTTTTATCCATCTCACACAGAACCGGCTCAGGACCCCACAAGACCCCTCACGCCCCCCTGGGCACCTCTGAGCAATGTTTCCCCACTTGCACGCACAGAGTCTGAGTGTAGAAAAGAAACTTTTAATGAAAGAGGGAGAGAAGTTACACGGTATTAGCTTGGAAAAATACCACAAACATAGTTCCTAACCCCCCCACGAGTAACCATCCCAGCTCAAATGGAGTGAGCAATGTCCTTTGCCCCTCAGGCTCACTAGTCCAACAATGTAAGGGTTCCATTCATTTACCCAAACTTTCTCCGTACCCTACTTCAAACGCCCCACTTACAGCTCTGTCCAGTCAGTGTAGACCCTGACACATTACCCTGATGACTCCACTCATTGAGCCTGAGGCCATGCCACCTTTGTGCTGCTCCTGTGGTCTGCTGGTGCCACCTGCCGCCACTCCTACCAGCCGCCTGCCAGTTGTTCCCGCCAGCCGCTCTGCTGGCCGCCTGCTGCCGCTCCTATCAGCTGCCCACTAGTTGCTCCCACCACCTGCCTAACGCCGTTCCTACCGGCCACCTGCCAGTCGCTCTCACCAGCAATCTTGCTGGCTGCAATGGGTCTGGCTCCAGGCCAAAACAGTGACTTCAGCTCTTAGTGATTTCAACTCCTTAGCTACTACCTAGGCTGGCAAAAGATTCCAGCTTCCACTGGACTTGCAGAAAGACTCCTGATGGAGTCTGCTTTAGGTCTATCCTTAAAAGAAGGGGGAAAAAGGTAGGTTGAACCAGTCTTACAGGTTGGCTCAAGCCCTTTCCCCCCAACTCAGTTCACTCAACTCTGGAAGGGGAAGGCTTGTTCATCTGAGGCCTCTTACAATGATGGTGTCTCTCCTGTAAGCACTGGTGTCATATTTTACAGTTCCCACATATAGGGGTAGCATGATTTGTGACCCCACAACAGCCCAAATTAGTTACAATACATCACATTCCATTCTAACAACCAATCCTCCATCAGTCCTGGCTGAATTGGATTTACATAACCATACCCCCGATTCCTTCCCCATCTCAGCATGAGCTGTATTTACATATCAACAGTTACTTATCTTGAAAGGCTAAACAACTTCAGCTGGCTGCATTTCAAGCAGTCCTTCAGACCCCTGGCTTACACCAATAAAATATATTACTTTACCCACCTTGTTTGCCTCTATATTAGTTTGTGGATGTTGTATTTGGAAGATATTATATTTTATCTGCATTTTTAATGGATGGATTCCTGCAATATACCAGGCATATAATCATATAATAGGAGCATAACCTTTGGTATGATTTGACCAGTTAATAATTTTTAGTCTCTTACCAGCACTCCTGGATGTCACATCTTTATTACATTGAGAACTTAAACCTTGAATTGAACCCTGACATTTCCCAGCGAGAAGTATCATTTTGTTGACCAGGAAACAGGCTAGAAGTTATTTCAATTAATGGCATTAATTTGTTTAATAGTTGGCTACAAATGCAGGCCAGGCAGAAAAGTGAAGAATGGGAGATAAATGATCGTTTTAAAATTGAACCGTTTTAGGTCTGCTATATGAGCTCAGTCTTCCAGGTATGTTCTATTGTGGTTCTCTGTTCATGGATCTGGTAATGATGAAGAAAAGCAGTGGTGAAGATGAGCATCCCAAATAGCAAAACCAGAAAGATTACTGGACGAAGCTGGGGAAATAGAATCTTTTCAGGCTTAGCAAAGGAGACGTATAATTTAAACAGAAACTGTATTTAACTAGACTCAGAATAAGTTAGTGGATTAAAATAAACTTTTATTAGATTCAATTCTAACAATACAGGGCTAAATTCACTCCTGGCATAAATAGTCTTGGTGCAGTTGGAGTCAATAGCAATGCTTCTACTAGCATCATTGCTGAATTTGGTACACGTTGGCTACCTATAGCTAATTGCATACACCCTCTCCCTGAAAAGCAACTGTTTTTAAAAGAATGTTAAAATTGAAAAGTCCAGCATTCAACAGTTGGGAAATAACAGAATTAAGGTAGCCTTTGCAAGCAATAAAGACGAAAACTATCAAAAAAAAGTCCACCAAATTTTGGATGCACAATGTAAAACACCTAATGCCTGATTTTTCAGAGCACTTTACATATTCCAGCACAGCTTCAAGTGACTTCAATTGCATTTGTAAGCACTCAGCACATCTGCCAATCTGTTCACAGAAATCTTAAATTAGGCATCCAGAAAACATGGGACACAATTAGTGGCTACCTGTGAAACATTCTGTATAAGTGCTTGCCTGGCATTATATGTGGCAGAGGCTGGGTTAGAAACCAGTTTTCCAGGGCAGCACTGAACACATCAAGCATGAGACCATCCTTTCTTTTCCTGCAATCATCTGCCTCATTTGCTATACACATCCAAATGCAATACTCAACTGATACTTGGGGCCAGTGGTTCCTCCCATTTAACTGGGGGAAGAGCCTTTACTTTTGTGTGGGCCTATACCCACTTATCTTCAGCACTTCAAATATTAAACATATTCCAACTTTTATAACTAGTGAGGCAGAGGTCTTACAGACAACGGGCTCCTTCACTATACTTCCCTGAGGGTACGTCTACACTACAGCGTTATTTTGAAAGATCTTCGAAATATCTAGACACAAAATGCATTTCGAAATAGCATTTTGCTATTTTGAAATAGTGCGTCCACACTGAATGGACACTGAATCGCATTTAAGGCAGGCCGGAATCAGGTCCGGCAGGGCATCAGGTCAGGAGTTACTTTGTGTGGCTGCTGCCTGAGGCTATCTGAGACCTATGCTTAAAGGGACCCCCCCCTGGACAGCCGGTTCTCAGCTTTCCCTGCTTGCTTGCCTACCTCAATGAGGGACAGCAAAGCATTTTGTCTCTGCGTGCTCTGGTTGCCCTCACTCGGAACACCACAGCACTCTGCAGCATGGAGCCAGAGCTGCCCCTGGGCACTCTGGTGCTTCTCGTGGATGTGTTGCTGTGAGCCTGGCTGCACTTTTTGCAGGTTGCCATCCAGGAGGTCCATCAGGGGGCTGTCAGTATCCAGGAGGCCCTATGGGAGAGCTTCCACCCTGAGGAGCACAAAGAGCCTCCCTGGTCTGACCCACTGGGGGCTTGTGCCTCATTCCTCCCTCACGTCCTTCCACTTACCCCTCGGTAACCCCCCTTCCTGATGTCAAATAAAATACACGTATTTTCATGAACACAAACTCTCTTTATTTAACAAAACTGGGGGGGGGAGGGAGTGAAACTCTGGTGAGATTGGGGAAAGGAGGTGGGAGAGGGGAAAACCTGGGAGGAGGGAGCTGAAAGGGGGAAGCAAGGGGAAGAAGGGGGAGGGGAAGCTCAGGGCTCAGGGGTGGGGGTTTCGCCAGAGCAACTTGATTGTCATGCAAACCTGCTCCTGGATTTGCATGTGGCCTTTGGTGGCCAGGCTGGCAGCTATCCTGCCATAGACAGCCACATTCCTCTGTCTAGTGCGGAGATCATGGACGTTGGGGGCATCCCCCCCAAACCTGAATAAGGTCCATGATCTCCACCCTGGACCAGGAAGGCGCCTGCCTTCTCCAGGCCCTGGCAGGCTCCTGGGAGCTGGCAGAGTGCTGCTGGGGAGTGGTGGAGGGCTGGCTGTCAGTGGCTTGCTGGCTCATGTTTTGGGGTCACTGGGTTGGGGCAGTGACTGCTGGCTCTGGGCTGGCAGGCTTGGAGCTGGCACAGGCACTGTGTCCAGAGTCAAGTCCTTTAAGGACTCCAGGGAGGGGGAAGGGAGAGGAGTGTTCTTGGTTGAGGCTGGAGTGGCCACCAAGGCAACCTGGGAAGGCTGGAGGCCCCCTGTTTCTATATAAGTGTCTACACAGCACTTATTTCAAAAAAGCTATTTCAAATTTGATGTTATTCCTCATGGAATGAGGTTTACCAAATTTGAAATAAGCGCTCTGTTATTTTGAATTAATTTTGAAATAGTGGTTTAGCTGTGTAGACTCTAGTAAAGTTATTTCGAAATAACGGATGTTATTTCGAAATAACTTTGCGGTATAGACATACCCTGATTCACTCTCACAACATGGCCTGTTTTGGGCAATCAACAAGGCAGGAGTCCTGTGGGAAAAGTACCTAGAGATCATGCAATTAAAGACTGTATTACAAAGTACATGCAAAATGAGGATGACATAAGATGGCCTTGGCTTTTTTTAACTTTCAAGTGCTTGTCTTTGCAACCTTAACATTGTTTTAAAATGCTTTTAGGAAAAATTAATTACCAAAGTTCTTTTCAAAAGCAAACCGAAAAATCAATATAAACTTAAAAAAACAACAAATAGTCTGATAGCACTTTAAAGACTAACAAAACATGTAGACATCCAACACTCCGGTCATCTGAAGAAGTGGGCTGTGCCCACAAAAGCTCATGATACCATCTACATGTTTTGTTAGTCTTTAAAGTGCTACCAGACTATTCGTTGTTTTTAAAGTTTATCCTGTACAGACTAACTCGGCTACCCCTCTGAAGCTTTTTAAAAGACAATATTTGTGTGATGTGACCTCTATAAGTGTTATAACAGGGCTAGGACCTTTGGCTCCATCGCACAAACTTCTAGTACTTGAACTAATACGGGTTACAGTAATGGATTGTTATACTCTAGGTTGACCAGAAGGTTTCCTGATTGCAGAATAATGGTGAGTTAAGGAATCCTGAGTTCATTTCCAGGTTCTGGAGGAGAGTGTGTTATAACCTCTTCTAAGCCTACCAATTTTCCCTCTAATCTTTTCCATTCATGTGCAGAATAATTTTTTTACATGCACCAGAGCAACCACCAACAGAAACAAACACCTAGCTTTGGGTGCTTTGCTAATGAGCTGGGAAGCATTGGAATCTTTCCTGAGTGGCCGCAGAAGTGCCCAGCTTACAGGGAACACTGCCTACCCTCCTGCCTGTTCCTATTCTCCCTGTATTCCAGCTCCTGCCTCTTTACCCATCCTTCTTTTCAACCCTCTGCACAGAGTCAGACAATATCCTCCTTCTCCTCCATGCTGCCTGATCTGCAAGATGAGCATTGAGAGCATAGGAGAGATGGTGCCACTGTCAGCCAGGAGAAGCAATTCATGGAAAGTCCTGCTCAGTTTCTGAAGCTCTGGGATGGAAGATGCTCAGTCAGGAATAGTTGGTGCAGTTAGAGTATAGGAGTTATGTAGTGATGGAGCATACTCAGTGCAGACAGAATTTATAGAGATTAATGTGGCCAAACTCTTCTAATTAGCATGTGTGGACTGTGATATTTAGAAGCTTATTATCTGGCCAAATTTGAGTAGATTTTCACAGGAATGGTAAAAATCAACTCCCCTTGCCTAACCTTAAATGCCTCTTCCAAAGAGATAGTGTTATTCTCCAAGGAAAGCAGGAGTACAGATTTTGAAATAACCAGCCCATTATTCTGAAATAATGGGCTTGTTAGTGTGGATGCTCTGCTTGTTATTTCGAAATAAGGGGGAGAGGGGTTATTTTGAAATAATTCCCTAGGGTACACCAGGACCTAGAGACTTACAAAAATATATACAGTATCATGACCTTTCATGGGCAAAACCCACTTCTTCAGATGACCTTGAATTTTAAACATATAAATTGCCTGCATATGAATAGCATTGAGCATTCCTAATGTTGTTTATTATGATTTTACTACATGATGTGGAGGGATTATAACCTGGGAGAGAAGTTGGGAACAGTTCATAATTACCTGAGTAATACTTAAAATGTGAACATACAATCTTTTATGTGTGTTTGCAATATAGTGACTAATTGTACATAGTCACATGTTACATTAGCATGTATTGACGTTTACAAATAGCAATAACATAAAGATGGTCTGAATGTTAGGCAATCTTAGATCTTTTTAAAAATTAATTACTATACAATAACAACTAATTAAGTTATTAACTGTCATTCCAGTATATGAACAGAATTGGAGCATTATATAATATGCCCATCTAAATGTAATTAATTGCATAAAAGCATTACACTTTTAGGTCTGTAAAATGAAGCATAAATTTTAATCTAAAGGCAGTTGTCCTTATGGAGGGGATTACTAGATTTAAACTGAAATAAACTACTTTATAATTAAATATATTGTATTATAAAATTTACACAATATGAAATTTGAAAAAAAAATTCTCATTTTATGATTTGTATGTATTTCTTAGGCTAGCAGCAAGAATCAATCTGAGCATGTAGAGGCAAAATAAAGTCATTTAAAAGTCTGATATTAAATATACATAAGAATAGAGGCTTTTGTATTGAGATAAATAGAAAGGTGTTACGTGTTCACTAGTACTGAAATCCTTGAAGGATTTTTCTTGCCGTGACATGAAGGACAAAAAGGCTAATGGCATTGTAGCTCTGAAAAAGTGCAGCAACACCATAATTAATCACTCATTCATGGCAGAAGAAGAATAAATCAAGAACTATTTTTTTAAAAAAACTAGCTCATTAATACAAACACATTTCTCTGTTCAAATATTTATTTGGAAAGTTTGGGTCTGTACTTTACAGTAAGTTTTGATCAGTGGGAATTAATATCTCTAAGGAAACAAACATCAGTTTATGCAAGCTGACATGTCTCAGGAAATTTAAATGCATCAGGGAGACATTAACCTTTGTTTATTGCAGTTTTGGTTTATGGAATCCAAGAAAGGGAATACTGCATAAGTGCTGTTTGACACTTTTGATATGTTACAGTTATAAAACTGTAACCATGAACAGCTAATCTAATTTTTTTTTAAAATATCAGAAGTGATTATTAAGCTTCAAAGGGAGCTGTGAACAAGTGTTAGAGATTGAAGACTATGTGGGACTTTCATTGAAACAGACAAATTAAGTGATCAGTCCCTATTTAGGAGCCTTTTTCAATATATTTGATACCCCAGGGAATCTAGATCCTACCAAGAGCCATGGCTTGTAGTTGCTCTGCCTACATTTGCAACAGCTTGAAGTATGTCATCTCACATGGTGTAGGGAAATTGCTGCCAGCATAAACCAAATAATTCCCTCCCTCTGGTCCTCAAGAATAGCTGGAAAGTGTAATCTCTCATTATCAAACCTTCTGCTTTATTCTGTCCTGCTGTACTCAGTGTCACTGGCCTTGTTCACAGTGCCTTTTCATCTTAGCCCCAGATACATTTTTTGATGTGACAAAATTACATTTAGTAAGCAGCAGCATGACGGCTCCCTGAAGTTTCAAGGAAAAACCTAGAGGAGGCAATTGGACAGTACCAGAAAATGTCACTAATTAAATCAAAAAACTTTTACATAGTCATCTGTGTAGCTCCACACATTTAAGTTGGTTGAAGGGACAAAACATTTATTATGTCCTATACATTTTTCACTTAAAGAGTGAAATGAAAAACTTTTATTTAAAAAATCCTTTGTCCAGGGTGTGTCTGTCTCTCTCCTCATATGGGTAATAACCCCATTGACACATTCAATACACTAGTTGGAAACGCCATCTGCCACAGAAGAAACAATGCCTTGAATTCCAGACTTGGCAGAAATGTTACTATTTTGCTTTCATGTATGCAGTAGCAAGTTTTAAGTCTGTGTGTATAAACAAACTTGACTATGGATAAATGGGTGAGTCCTCATCATTTGTCTGTCAGACAAATATAGCCAATCCATATGCAGGGTTTTAATTCCCAGTTGCTCTGCTGTTTGGCAGGCTTTTCCAGTTAAGCAATTCCAGAGCTGAAAAAAAAGTGTTAGCTATTCTAGCCACTTTGCTTGAATCTAATCACCTACAGGGTTATCTGGGATGGGTACCCATACTAGTGATGCCACATCACAGAAAACAGTAAGTGAGGTAGGAGAAAAGATATTTTCCTTGATGTGATTGCCACCAGTGTGTACAAACAAGTACAAATGACCATAGCCACAAAGAGGATGAGTAACTATGGAGAAACTAAGTTGGGCTACATAAAAATTACAGGAGAGAAAAAAAATGGGTGAGGAAGGAATCAGTCCATGTCATTAAGGTGTTTGGACTTATCCCCAAAGGACAGCTCTGTTAAAGAAGGATGCTGTGAAGACCTATCCATCGAAGACCTTGTTAGCAGATGTATGCCAATCCAGATGGTATTGTTTTAAAAAGATGTGGACTGAATGCAACGCAGTGACCCAGTAAAGTCAGTCTATTCAAGCATCCACATGCTGACCAACGAAGTTACCACAGCTCTCAAGGCAACTGCCACTAGGAAAGTAATTTAAGGATGGGTTTGAACAGAAGGTATTTAACACTTGGTTTAGGTTGCAAGAGGTGACAGGTGATTGAACAGGAATGGGCAGTAAGAGAGAGTCTTTAAGAACCTGTTTGCAAGGAAGCGGGGTCCTACTGGGAATAAAATCTATATATCACTGAGGGCAGAGACTTGGATCCTAAGGAACTTAAAATCCCTTTTCAAATCTATCCTCATACCACTCTAAAATGAAGGGGATAGTGTATTTCTTGGCCAAGATCCCGATGGTTCTGCATCAAGAGGAAAAGATGCACCAGACCCTATAGTAAATACCGTAGTTTCAGGAATGGAGAAAGGTAACAAGGACCCAGCCATAGATCTCTAGCTTTGAGAGCAAGAAGTGTTCAGAATCCAGGCTCTGGAGTTTAGAGGAATTGGTGTGTAGAATAGACAATCATGCATAAGACAATTTCTTTTCAGTACTCAAGAAGTTGAAACCATAGAATAGCCAAAGGATTTCCAGAATAAGGCTCTATATTTAGGCATGTTTAAATTATGTTAGTAAGGATCTCACTACTGCTAAGGGCGTAATTGTTCCCATGGTGAAAACCTGATTCTATTCTGCTTTTATTGAAAGTGTTCTGTTTTACCGGGAGATGTGGCTACATTATGCTCAACTGTGTTTTTGATTTATACATATTCAAAATAATGTAGGTACACTTTAGAGCCATTAATCGTCTGTTACCTAATTTGCGGATAACCAGGAGTATGTTTATCAACATGAAAGTTTTGGGTCATCTTCTGAGGCATTGGTCCAGAGAAAGAATTTCTTGAATAAAGTAAGTGCACCTAAGTTTTGGGTTCTGGTATAGGATCCCTTTTATTGTAGAAAAGGTTATGTTACATTACGTCTTCCAGTGACCTGTTTCAGAGCCTTCTATTTGGTTAGATATGTTAAAGGGATGGCCAGGTGGCAATGTGTGGTGTGAAGCACTTGTAATATCCAGACAAAAAATAAAGTTTCAGAGGGGTAGCGGTATTAGTCTGTAACTGGAAAAACTTAAAAAACAATGAATAGTCTTGCAGCACCTTAGAGAATAGCAAAAAATGTGGATGGTATCACGAGCTTTCGTGGGCACAACCCACTTCTTCAGATGAATAATCTATTTATGACTAAACTGGACAACAAGGTTCTTCACTGTTTATACAATATCTAGAAAGAGCTGGATTTTCCTATTCCATGTAAGTTACCTTGAGTATTTGGTTTCCTTCTCATCACACTTACGCTTCTCTTAGTTCAGCCTCTCTGAGTAATTGCAACATAGATGAAAAGATGGGTGATCTCCAATATGCACTTAAATAACCATGCCATTCAAGTATGCAGCTGCACAATGAAAAAAAAAGAGAAGAAAATATGATCCATATGACACTGGAAGGTGTCTGGAACTCCATGCAATCTGGTAGCATGGCACTGAAATGAAAAAGCCCTGTAAGAGAGACAAAGGCAATTTTCTTCTTGGATTCATTTGGGAGGGGAAATTACTAAAATCTCTAAGATAAGACTAACACAGTAATTTGTTTGGCTTTCCTAAGCCTATTTGGTTGTGAGGTAGGCACATTCAGTCTCCTGAACTCTCCAAAAAGTATTATAGAATCACAGGATTCAGGGAGCAAAACAATGGGAGAGCTATAACAGGAACTGAGAGTGTCCCATCTCAACTAGAAACCATACCTTTGGAAATTTTATTAGTCTTTTCCACAAAATGTCATGAATACAACAAAAGCTTTGTTATCCAGCATGTTTGCGAAATGGGGGTGCTGATTAATCAAATATTCTGGTTAATTAACAATTCAGTCTGTGGGAGGGGGTTCTGGACTGAAAGAGAGGCTATGTCTAGTTTACAGTGTTTTACTGGAAAAAGGTACACAAATTGGACTTCGCAATTTGAGTACCTTTTCTGATAGTTTTGTTGGAAGAGGCTTTTCTGAAATTTGGCCCATCTACGCTGGGCCAAATTTCAGAAAAACCTCCTCTTTTGGAAGAGCCCTTCTTCCTTGTGGAATGAGGAAGACAGGGCTTCCGAAGGAGTGCGTCTGCTCTTCCGCAAAAAAAAAAGTGGAAGAGCAGACTTGTTCCCTGGACATGGTGGAGCTTTTCTGGGATACCTCTGGTATTCCGGAAAAACCCGTAGTCTAGAGGTAGCCAGAGAGATGGGGTGTGAAGGGGAAGGGGTAGAGGTTCTGGGCTGGGGCTGTGGACTCTGTGGTGGGAATGCAGGGGGGAGCTCCAGACTGGGTCAAGTGGTTTGTAGTGTGGGAGAGGCACAGGGTTCAGGGTTGGGGAGGGAGTTTGGGTGTGGGAAGGGGCCCAAGGCTGGAGATTGGGGCACAGGAGGGGCTGTGGTTCTGGGTTCTGGGAGGGAGTCTGTATGTTGGAGGGGGCTCAGAGCAGGAAATTGGGCATAGGAGGAGTTTTGGCATGCCAGAGCTCTGTGGCACTCATCCTGGATGGCTCCTATAAGCAGCAATATGTCCCTGCTGCACCTAGGTGGAGGTGTGGCTATAGAACTCTGTGCATTGGCAATGGTTCCTGGCCAATGGGAGCTGAGGAGCCAGCACAAAGGGAAGGGCAGTTTCAGCACATGGAACCTTCATGGCTGTGCCTCCAGCTAGGAAGAGCAGGGGCATATTGCCACTTCCAGGGAGCCAGAATGGAAGTCTGCTAGCACCATACTAAATAGGCTCTAAACTGGACTTTCAATGAAGATCAGAAATGCCAGGGTATAGACCTTTCTGGCTGGTACAGGGCCGAATAACACAGCTTTTACTGTACATATTTTTTCATGATATACACATGTACATTTATATATTGTATAGATAGAAATACTTCTGTTTGTCTATATTAGACATATATGTTTGAAATGTAGACTGATGTAGGGCACATGCTATACGTAACAGTACCTTTATTTTTCCTTTGTTTTTAATCTCCAACCAGCAAGGGAATTAAAAAAAAAAAAGTCTCTGCACTTCACAGTGTAAATAAAGCCAAACACAGCAGCAAGTATAAATATGTGTACATGGAAAGTTCATTCAGCTGTGATAGCCACATTTCACTGTTATTTATTTACCAGTGTGTGTGTGTGTGTGTGTGTGGGGGGGGGGGATGATTCAGAGAATGAGAGGCACAGTAGGCAAATCTAGCTTACATTTTATAAAATAAACAAACACATACACACATGAATCCTTGTAAAGGGCAAAGTTGTGGAAAATTTGTTAAGCATGTTAACATGAGTTGGTTTATATAAAGTGTCTAAGCTAGACAGTGAACAGTAACTATTCTGACTGTGTTCTAATGATGACTTGAAGCCAGGTCTTGAGGTGTAGCAAGGAAAACCGAAGGAACAATTGTTTTATTTAGATTTTATTATTTTTAATTCAAAAGGGAGCATCATGAATTGTTCAGGAGCTGATACAAATTAATAATAATGAACTCATTTCCATAAAGTCTGCTGAAAATTTACAGGGCTGGATTCCTGCCCAGGAAACAAAATTCTGCATATAAAAGGAGGGGTTGGTTGCAGAGGGATTCTGCTAGGGCCACTTTTCAGAACAAAAAGCCATTCAGAGAGAGAGGGTGAAAGGGTTTGTTTAGTTATTTACCATCTCTCTCTTTTGTTGGTATCAAAGGAAGCCGCCATGGAAACCAAAACACGGAAGAGAGAAAAGGTACCGGATATTACGATGGTGACTCATCAAATTAAACAGAGGCTTAAAGCAGGAAAAGAAAGCTGGGAAGGAAACCCCACACCACATGTATTCTTTCTAATGAGGAGAGAATCTATTATGCTTAAAAGACAAGAATGACAGAAACAATCTCAGGTTCAGGAAAGGTACTCTGATGTTCCTGTAGATTTTTAGCAAACACTCAGTCACTAAGGAAGTTCAGGACTTGCCCAAATAGATACTCTCTTATGTAAAGAAAAGGTAGGTCAAATAAACTATAGGAAGAATGATGACAACATAAGAATTGATTTCAGCATCCATATTCACCCTTACGTTGTATAAAGAGCAGAAATAGCACTCCTTTGGGGCTTTGATTGAATTTATTGTTCAGGAAGAACAGGCAGGGGAGAAAAGGAGGAGGAGTTGCGCTATACGTAAGAGAGCACTATGATTGCTCTGAACTCCAGTATACAGAGGGAGAAAAACCTGTTGAGAGTCTATGGGTTAAGGTTAGAGATGCAAACAACAGCAGTGATGTTGTGGTTGGTGTCTACTACAGGCCACCGAATCAGGTGGATGAGGTAGATGAGGCTTTCTTCGGACAACTGAGAGAAGCTTCCAGATCGCAGGCCCTGGTTCTCGTAGGGGACTTTAATCACCCTGACATCTGTTGGAAAACCAATACGGCAGTACACAGGCAATCCAGGAAGTTTTTGGAGAATGTTGGGGATAACTTCTTGGTACAAGTGCTAAAGGATCCGACCAGGGGCCGTGCGCAGCTTGACCTTCTGCTCACAAACAGGGAGGAACTAATGGGGGAAGTAGAGGTGGGTGACAACCTGGGAAGCAGTGATCATGAGATGGTAGATTTCAGGATCCTGATCAAAGGAAGAAAAGAGAGTAGTAAAATACACACCTTGGACTTCAGAAAAGCAGATTTTGACTCCCTCAGAGACCTGATGGGCAGAATCCCCTGGGATGCTAACATGAAGGGGAAAAGAGTCCAGGTGAGCTGGCAGTATTTTAAAGAAGCCTTATTGAAGGCACAGAAAGAAACCATCCCGATGCGTAGCAAGAGAGGCAAACATGGAAGGAGACCGGATTGGCTTACAGGGGAAATCCCTGGTGAACGTAAGCACAAAAAGGAAGCTTACAAAAAGTGGAAACCTGGACAAATGACCAGGGAGGGGTTTAAATGTATAGCTCGAGAATGCCGGGGGGTTATCAGGAATTCCACTGGCTAAGGATGTGAAGGATAACAAGAAAGGTTTTTACAGGCATGTTAACAAGAAGAAGGTGATCAGAGAGGGTGTGCGGCCCCTACTGGATGAAGGAGGTAACCTAGTGACAGATGATGTGGAGAAAGCTGAAGTACTCAATGCTTTCTTTGCCTCTGTATTCACGAACAAGGTGGGCTCCCGGACTAATGCGCTAAGTGACGCAAGATGGGATGAAGATGGACAGCCCTTAGTGCGTAAAGAACAGGTTAGGAACTATTTAGAAAAGCGAAACGTACACAAATCCATGGGTCCGGACTTAATGCATCCGAGGGTACTGAGGGAGTTGACAAATGTCATTGAGAAGCCTTTGGCCATTATCTTTGAAAAGTTGTGGAGATCGGGAAAGATCCGGATGATTGGAAAAAGGCAAATGTAGTGCCCATCTTCAAAAAAGGCAAGAAGGACGATCCAGGGAACTATAGGCCGGTCAGTCTTACCTTGGTTCCTGGTAAAATCATGGAAGGGATCCTTAAGGAATCCATTTTGAGGCACTTGGAGGAGAGGAAAGTGATTAGGAATAGTCAGCATGGATTCACAAAGGGCAAGTCGTGCCTGACCAATCTGATTAGCTTCTATGATGAGGTAACTGGCTCTGTGGACATGGGAAAGTCAGTGGATGTGATATACCTTGACTTTAGCAAGGCTTTTGATACGGTCTCCCACAATATTCTTGCCAGCAAGTTAAGGGAATGTGGATTGGATAAATGGACGGTAAGATGGATAGAAAGCTGGCTAGAAGTCCGGGCCCAGCGGGTAGTGATCAACGGCTCGATGTCAGGATGGCGGTCGGTTTCTAGCGGAGTGCCCCAAGGTTCGGTTCTGGGACCGGTTTTGTTCAATATCTTTATTAATGACCTGGATGAGGGGATGGATTGCACCCTCAGCAAGTTTGCAGATGACACTAAGCTAGGGGGAGAGGTAGATACACTGGAGGGAAGGGATAGAGTCCAGAGTGACTTAGACAAAATTGGAGGATTGGGCCACAAGAAATCTGATGAGGTTCAACAGGACAAGTGCAGAGTCCTGCACTTGGGACGGAAGAATCCCAAGCATTGTTACAGGCTGGGGACCAACCAGCTAAGTAGTAGTTCTGCAGAAAAGGACCTGGGGGTTACAGTGGATGAGAAGCTGGATATGAGTCAACAGTGTGCCCTTGTAGCCAAGAAGGCTAATGGCATATTAGGTTGCATTAAGAGGAGCATTGCCAGCAGATCCAGAGATGTCATTATTCCCCTTTATTCGGCTCTGGTGAGGCTACATCTGGAGTATTGTGTCCAGTTCTGGGCCCCCCACTACAAAAAGGATGTGGACGCATTGGAGAGGGTCCAGCGGAGGGCAACCAAAATGATTAGGGGGCTGGAGCATATGACCTATGAGGAGAGGCTGAGGGAGTTGGGTCTGTTTAGTCTGCAGAAGCGAAGAGTGAGGGGGGATTTGATAGCAGCCTTCAACTTCCTGAAGGGAGGTTCTAAAGAGGATGGAGAAAGGCTGTTCTCAGTAGTGGCGGATGGCAGAACAAGGAGCAATGGTCTTAAGCTGTGGTGGGAGAGGTCCAGGTTGGATATTAGGAAAAACTATTTCACTAGGAGAGTGGTGAAACACTGGAATGGGTTACCTAGGGAAGTAGTGGAGTCTCCATCCCGAGAGGTGTTTAAGTCTCGGCTTGACAAAGCCCTGACTGGGCTGATCTAGTTGGGATTGGTCCTGCCTAGAGCAGGGGGCTGGATTTGATGACCTCCTGAGGTCTCTTTCAGCTCTATGGATCTATGATTCTATGATTATTTTCACAGAAAGCACTGTGAATGTCCATTATGCCCAAATCATTAAAAACCACTCCTCAAACAATTAGGAAACAGAACTTTCCAAAGCTAAACATAATTCTTACAGCTTCTATGGTGTCCTTTTCAGGTTCAAAGTGCTTAACAAATGTTAACTATTTAATTCTCAGCTCTCTTGTGAAGCATGGAGTTTGTTTCATTTCCTAATTTGTAAAATTTGCAGTGGATCTCCCAGTCACTAGTGAGGTTCTTTTGCATAGAAACTGGATTCTCTTTTAGCTTATGTGGTCATTACATGTTTTGAGGCATTAAAACAACAAAGGAAAAAAAAAGAAACAAAACAAACAACTCCCTCTCCCCCCCCCCCAAGTCTGATAGAACATCATAATTTCCTTATCTCCTGTTTATTCACTCCACCTTTGCAATGGCCACCATTCGCTATACTACAAATAAGGGTGGAACAGTTTTTTTGGGGAAATTATATAGGACACATCTCTGAACAATGTGTGGCATCTCTCTTGAGCAATTGCGTATTCTTCCCACAATAAGGAGTCAGAATTCTTATATGTTTTATAGCTGTATATAATATTTACCAGACTTGACTCCTCTTTCTTCAAACAGTCACTGTGTGAAATATAGGAAATATTATGCAATTGATTACTTAGTTCAGTTTAACCTGAAGGTGAAGCTAATTAACTAATTATGTCTATTCATGAAAAAACAGAATTTCTATTCTAGAAAGTATGACCATGCAAAAGTGTTATTTAGTTAAAGGTCAGTTTAATGCCAAGAAAAATCAATGGCATACAAAGGTGAGAACTGAGATTATACACAGGGAACTCCTGTTGATGTATCTATGAACCAGGTATGGCCTGGTTCCATTAGGCAGAGGGCACAGGGGCACATCAGTGTTACAGGTGTTCTTTGGATCTGGTGACTACATACCAGTTCAGATAAATCTGCATCACACTGGTAATAATCCTTGCAAAATGTATGCATAGATACTATGTAAGGAGTTGCATATGCATACACTGAAAATTATGTTCCTAAGGCCTGTGACATGGGGCTGGTTGCAGAAAAGATGAGAAACAGGTTTATTTCAGACATGAGGTGTGTATCGATCTGTTCACATGTATAGTGAGTATGGCATGGTTCACCATATGCACCCATTTCCAGGCTGAGTAAAATTCTAATCAAATGATTGCAAAGTCTGCAGGGGAGATCCTAGACAGGAAAACACAAACAAGGTGGGGAGGGATTTCCCTGCTTGCAAGTGAAGGTAAAGGATTATTTTGGACTGTAACTGTAGTGACTGAGACAAACACTGGGTCTTTCCATTGAGGAAGCAGGAGGGCAGCATGTTTGTTTCATGAACAGAAGATCACAGCCATGCCTGGCAGTAACAAACTGGGAGGATTTTTGGGGTAGCATTTGCTCATGAAAATATTTTGTTAGTTACATTTAGGCTCTATTGTGCGTGTTATGATTTCATTTTACATGTTATTTTTTGTTTCCATTGTGGCCATGTGCTGTCATTTAAATCTTTGTTCATTGTGAAATAAACATATACATGCCTTCTCTATAAAGAAACCTAAGTGGAGCAGTGCTCTACAGTGTAACTGTTAAGTTGTAGGGTGCTGTTCCTTTCAGAACAGAGGATCTGGGAATTCTGTGACAGTCCAGTGGATCAGGGGCTGGACATTGCAGTGAGATGCTTAGGTGGATGCAGGGGTTAGAATGTACTTGATAACCTGTAAAGTGAGAGGAAGGCATGTGAAGGCCTGGAAGGTAGTGCTTGTGTTACCTGAAGCTGGGGGTGTTTGGGACCTGACCCACAGGGGGTATGGACAAGGCTTCCTCAGGTTAAGGGCACATGACAGTGAGGTACCTCACAACCCTGGGTATGCTGGGAAGTGTCACAGTACCATAAAATGAAGGCCCCAATTTAGATTTCATTCACATTTGTGTAGAATTTGAAGACAATAAAGTGCACTGGTATAAATCAGAAGTGAGGTTATAATCAAGCCTATTCTCATCATCATCAAACAAGGAGGACAAAGACTTGAATTAAATGAAGTTTGTCCCTTCCATTCTACACTGCCCATCCACCACAAATATGGATAGAAACATAGCAAAGTGAAAGAATGACCTCTGTTAGGGCCCATGATAGGAGGACAAGATGGTATTGCATGAAAGAACCAAGGGGGAGGTTTTCAAAGAAACAAAATGACAGGCACCTATATCCCACTGAAAGTCAATGACAATTAGTTGCTATTTCATTAACCAAAAATAAACTTAATCCAGATTAAGTTGAACAAGGGAGCATTATAAAACCCTGTGGACTGCTCTATCCATATGGCTGGGCTCCTTCCAACTTACTCCAAATGCTCTATTTAACCCTTGGTGATCTCCATTCTTAGATTACACTGAGCCTTCATTACTAGTTGGTCAACTCCATATTGTACTTGCAAATTCTCTGAGTTCTTGAAGACAAGTTGTACTATCAACATGTCAGAAATGACACCATAATTGATATGCAAGTACGCCTTCCATTGCCGCACACTGTTCCTTCATGCTATCAGAGATGGTATCGATCTCCAAGTTGAGTGTATGTGCTTTCTTTAAGACAGGTGGGCAGGTGGTATGGCAACAATGCCCCTTTCTCCTGGCATTTATCACACAACCAGCAGGTGTCATGCCTTACTATCAGAAGCAGAGTTGTGTATTCATTTCCAGCCAGTAAACACACTCTTGAGCTGGGCTAAGACAGCTATCAATGCCCAGATGCAAGGAATGTATTTTTGCATCACATGCTTACGTAATGAGGCAGGGACGACAGCTCTCTGTCTTTGAAATAGGATTCCATCCTGCATACTCAGCTCATCTTCTGTTTAAAAATATGGTTCTGCTCCTCCCATACATAGCTTTGGTCTTCTGGCCACCCTGCTAGTATCACTATCTTGCCTGCCTGTAGCTGAATGTCCTGTTCTTTAGCTTCCTTGATTTCCATCAGCTTTGCTACTGGAAGTAGGAGATAGTGCAGCATGTTAGTGGATTCTGTGTCCTCATGCCTTTCCCCCAGCTTGCTGATATCAGGCATATATATGTCCTGCATGGAGTGTCAGCTCCTCTCTTCCAAAATGGAAATGCCTGCTCTCTCTGCATTGCCTGGAAGAGAAAAGGTGCCTCCTTTCCCCAAGGTATCATAAGAGTTGTAGTCTCTCAGGCTAGATTGCTCACACAGGATCTTCCCAACTGGAACATTCCCAATAAAGGTCAGAGACTCCTACAATAAAGGAGGCCTGCAATTTGATTTGGACTGCTCTTTATAATGGATGTGTTTGAGTCCAATTCACCTGACCACTCACATTGCAGGAGGCCTTGTGCAATGTGGTGCAGACTTCTCTGCCTTGTGCCTTAGGAAGATGAAATAACAGTTTTACTTTCCTGCTGTTGCTGTCTGCCTGCATGGCCAAGTCTGTGTATAACTCAAACTCCTCCTTCTTCCTGCTCCACCTCCTCATCCTCCTTCAGGCACTAGATTTGTGTCTGAAATATCCAGAAGTCTGGGGGTTTGTGACAGAATTCCATGACTCATGCTGCCAGTTGCTGCACTTCAGAGAATTCACAGCTCTGATGTTGCTACCATGTTTCATTCGTAAAAAGTAAAGCTAAATGTTCATTACAGTTAAACAAAAGGGAGGTTATTAAACCTTATACATGCTCTGTCCATGTGGCTGAGTTGCTTCCAGCCTTACTCCATGCCTTCCCTATTCCCCTGGTGTCTCCTCAATAACAGCTCCTTCAGGGAACATGGGCCTCTGACTCCACCAATCAGGATACAGTTGCCATTTGTGCCTCTGGAAATCTCCCATTGCACGATTGAAAAATGAAGAGGTACTGTATGTGTTCCAGTTAGGAGTATATTTGTGAACTCTTTATCTGACTGAAAAATATGGGCGAGAACAGGAGCAGGCAATATACACAAGTGTAGGCATTTTTTGCAGAAAACTCCCATTTGCTTTGATGGGAATTCAATATGCACAGTAGTAGAAGAATTAAATCTTTATACTTAGCATTTAGTAATGTATCGTTCTGATAGTAAAAATAGAGGCTTGTTCATCTAATTATTCTCTGGAACTGAAAGAGGAAATTATATATTGACAAGAATAACAAATTAAGCGAGCTCCTTCATGTACATCTCCAAGTGGTCCTGATTCTGATCTTACTTCACTTTTACATAGGTCTGACTAGAGAAGCAATTCCTAATTTATGGCAGTGCACAAGCGATCACAATCAGACCCATATAATCCATGGTGTGACAGCAGCGAAACAGAGTAAATGGACTTCTGAGCATGCAAATCTTTAAACCATCATGGAAGGAAGAGACTAGCCCATGTGAAGAGAGTGTTATTGTTTTATGGAAAATATGGTCCTCTCAACCAGCTAATTGAATTGCCAAGAGGGAGAAAAGTGCTGTAACCATGATTTCAATATATCACACACACCCAACACTCCCTTTCTAGATTTCAGAAGTCAAAGGATCATCCATCTCTTTCCTTCTCAGGGTTTCCTTTCTATCACCTTACTTTCACTCTTTCTCCCTCTGATTTTTTCCCAAGTAGTGTCTGACCAATCTGAAGCACGGGGCCTTCAGAATTCTCTGCCTAACATCAAGGCATGCAGACTCTTTAGAAATGTAAATGACTTTAGCCCTCTCTCCCTCTTGTGGTGTGTATCTTCTCCATGCTTTGTACAGCGCCAAGCATGCTGTTGGCATTCAGTAAGTGATGGAAATGATTACAACTACAGGTAGAATATATACCTATGAAGTAAATGAAACAATTTTTTATTCAGCTGTATATTTTTTAGAAGCCCAGCAAATTAAGCTTTTCCCCTTCTTCCAACTTGGCCCTTTTCAAGCTCTGTCTAAGTATGTAATAGCTAATAATTCATTTTTATGCTTAGAGAATGATGCTATCCTAGGTAATTATTTTGACTTAGCTGTTAAGTACCTTACTTTCATATTTGTGTTCTGAATCTATAAAGGGAGGAAGACTTCGGCTTTACAACTCCCAGACATTCATTCCACTGGGTTGAACATGGCATTTACTGCAAACTCACATTCTAGCTAGGATTTCTTTGTGTCTGTGTATAGGGAAGTATTATCCCATTGACAATACTGTTACTAGCTTATTTAATTCAAGCCAGGCTTGCGGTGAGCTTATACATTTCCCATTGCTCCTTTTCACCTTTTATACACACACATGAAGTGTGATGTGACTGTAAATATTCATGAAAATACCTGTAGAAGTATCTAAGTTCTTGTCTAATCAAATGGTGCAGTAAACAAGCTACATTTTGTGCTCATTTCTGTTGCGTGCCTTGAATTTCTTTCCACTACTGTTTTTCTCTCTTGTGTACATGAATGGCAGAAAGCTGCACATACTTTCAGTTTCCCCAAATATAATTGTACAGAAAATATTTTCAAAGTGATGACCTTCCAATGCCACCTAGACTTTGATGGCAAAAGCTATCTTTTCCTCTCCTTTTGATGCTCTTCTTTGCTTTGTTCCTTTCTCATGGGAAAGTAGATGGGGAAATGCAGCAATTATTCTGTCTAGAAACTGAAGAGGATTTCTGAGCAAGCTTGCATGATAGAGCTGGCATATGCAAAACCTTTTTCTGACTCATTGAGTTGGCATGGACTGTGAAATCAGCATTGGCTGGGCTCCCCAGAGCCTGTCACCAACAATGGGTGTTGCGAAGAGCATCAGTTCTGACTGCAGTAATAGGAGTGCAGTGAATCTCTCCTTGTTTTGCTAAGTTAAGAAAAGGCATCATGTGTCCCTTCATGTTACATCTGACAAAACTCCAAAGTCTACAGAAAAGGTGCTAATAAGGACAGTGTATGAATCATTGGGAACCACTGAAAACTGTGCTACCAAAAAAATGGAGAGAGCCAAACTTCTTCCAGTGCTCAATTCATTCCTAAACTAATATCTTGCACTTCTATTGCACCTTTTGTCCATGGATCTCAAATCATTTTGCAGCTAGTAAGTAAGCTTCACAACAACCAGGTAAATAGCATATTACTATCCCCATTTTACACATAGGTAAACAAATACTGAGGAGCTAAATAACATAGCCAAGGCTACATAGTGAGTCTGGGCAATGAGAGGAATACAATCATCTTGACTCTGAATTTTACAAACATGGGAGCTGTGTATTAGATTTGCCAATATCCTGTATCCAGCAGTGACCAGCACCAGATGTTTCAGAGGAAGATACACTTACATGCAGCAAACTCTCATGAGATAACCTACCTATTGGAAAAATGTCTCCCTAACATTCATCAGCTATCAACACAATGCTAGTTATTGGGACAGTTCCTCCCCTGAAGAGTTTGAATTAAATTATATTGTGGTCATCATTCATAGATTCGAAGGCCCGAATGGACCAGTATAATAATCTAATCTCATCTCCTGTCTAGCATAGGCTAGGGAATCTTCCCACAGTAATTCCTAGAATGTATCTTTTATTAAAACATCCATTCTTATCTTGAACATTGTCAGTGAGGGGAATCCACCACAATCCTTAGTAAATTGTTCCAGTCTTTAATTACTTTCACTGAACCAACTCCTGTGTTACATAGTAGGACTAAACTGAGAATAGCTTTTGTTCTTCCTTGCTCCAGACCTACCTGTTGCAAGAAGCAATCAGTCCAGGTGTTGAGAAATTGCTTCTCTGAACTTTGTGCCTTTGTGGTGTTTGACCAGTCAATATGTGGATGGTCACCTGCTATTGAAATCATCTGCAATTGCAGTTTCATTAGCCTTAGTTCCCTCTTTTATCTTCCTTGAGTTTGTGCACTCAGTATCTTTTTCCTAAGCAGGATGTTAGTAGTATAATCCTACTGGTATATATGTTTTAGGGATTTTTATATTTATACAGATTATATTGTACAGCTCTCTCTGAGTCAGAGATTTTATCTTATTGAATTCCATGTACTTTCTTATTACTCCCCACACCTCTGTGGGCAAAGCTATCCCAACCTGTAAATTTATAACTAGGCATTTGTCTCTCTACCATGTTTAAATAATCTCTTCTATACTAAAGGGTTTTTTTCCCATTGTCAGTCAGAGCTCACCTGATTTTGTTTTTAAATATCTCATTTTGCTAAAGGAACATTTAAGCCAAGATTTTCACAGTATAGGTGCCTAGAGTTAAGCTCCTGAAACCATATGCATGTACACCTGCTTATACATTTTTGAATTCTATGTAGCTGATATATTACAAAAACCACACACCTAGGTAATATCATTTACACATATGGAACCACTTAGGACAAATAAACTCAGCAGATGTAAATACAATCAATAGCACATATGTATGTTAATGCTTAAAAAGTGCTGCACACAACTTAGCATGTGTGTAAAAGATCCCCTTAAAACCAGAACCATAATCCTTTTGCATTGACACTGACTTTACTTCCTACAAAAATCAGTTGATTATCAAAGGAGCAGGCCCAGCAGGATTTGAAGCTCGAAAAGCCCAGATTTCAAGCCAAAATCACAGGTTTCAAAAATTACTGACTGGTTCCCCAGTTGTAGACAGCCAGCTGGCTCCTCCAAGGCCTTTGAATTCAAGACTACAACATGCACGTGCTGGAGTCCTGTTGTGCTGAAGCTGCCTTGGTCTTGCGGAGACTGGTCAACTGACTAGAATGAGGGAAACAGGCAGGCTTTCAAGTCTGCATTCAAGAGCCAGCTTCCCCATTTATAAATTCATTCATAAATGATCTAGAGAAAGGGGCAAGCAGTGAGGTAGTAAAGTTTGCGGATGACACTAACTGTTTAAGATAGTAAAGACAGAAGCAGACTGAACAACTTCAAAAAGATCTCACCAAACTGAGTGATTGGGCAACAAAATGGCAAATGAAGTTTAATGTGGATAAGTGTAAAGTAATGCACTTTGGAAAAAATAACCCCAACTATACATATAATATGATGGGGGCTAATTTGGCTATGACAAATCAGGAAAGAGATCTTGGAGTTATCGTGGATAGTTCTCTGAAAATGTCCACACAGTGTGCTGTGGCGGTCAAAAAGGCAAATAGAATGTTAGGAATTATTAAGAAAGGGATAGAAAATAAGACACAGAATATCTTACTGCCCCTGTATAAAACTATGGTATGCCTACATCTTGAGTACTGTGTACAGATGTGGTCTCCTCACCTCAAAAAAGATATTTTGGCCTTGGAAAGGGTTCAGAAAAGGGCAACTAAAATGATCAGGGGTTTGGAAGAGGTCCCATATGAGGAGAGGCTAAAGCGACTGGGACTTTTCAGTTTGGAAAAGAGGAGACTGAGGGGGGATATGATAGATGTATATAAAATCATGAGTGGTGTGGAGAGGGTGAATAAAGAAAAGTTATTCATTAGTTCCCATAATATAAGGACTAGAGGACACCAAATGAAATTAATGGGTAGCAGGTTTAAAACTAATAAGCGAAAGTTCTTCTTCACACAGCGCATAGTCAACCTGTGGAACTCCTTGCCAGAGGAGGCTGTGAAGGCTAGAACTATAACAGTTTAAAGTTTAAAGAGAAGCTAGATAAATTCATGGAGGTTAGGTCCATAAAAGGCTATTAGCCAGGGGGTGGGAATGGTGTCCCTGGAGATGGATGGCACGAGACAACTCTCTTGATCATTGTCTTTGGTCCACCCCCTCCAGGGCACCTGGTGCTGGCCACTGTCAGCAGACAGACTACTGGGCTAGATGGACCCTTGGTCTGACCCAGTACGGCCATTCTTATGTTCTTCTTATGTTCTTATTTATTTACAGGGTTTGGTTGTCCCCTGAGGCCCTCAAATAATTGTAGTTCTATCTGTAGCATGTACGAGAGACAGGAAGAAAGATAGATCTATACATTACGTGTAATTTTGTTTGTGCTCATAAATGGTAATGGACAGTGTGACGGGGCGGAGGCGCCCCGCACTCCGGTCCCGCTGGCGGCCGCTTATCTGACGGCTCGCAGGGCAGAGGGCGGGGTAGTGGTGCCGGGCGTGGCGCCAGCCGCGGGCCGAGCGGCACAGAGGCCAGCCTACTGGCTGTGTGGCGGCTGTTCCCGGGCGGCTGCTCTGGCAGGATGCCCACGTCTGGCTGGGAGGCCGAGTGCCGGCGTGGGTGGAACAATGCCGGGGCACGGCCCCGCCGACGGCCCAACAGCGTGGCCACGCCGGAAGGGGCGTGACCCCGCGGGCTGGGAGCCGGCGTGGGGATTTAAACGCCGGGAGATGCTGTGTAGAGGAGGAGGTCCGAGGGAGCGGCCTCTCGCGGAGGACCAGCGGTGGATGGGACCCAAGGTGAGGAGGTGAGCCCGGAGGCAAGGGGATATTTGACCGCGGAGAGAGGAAGGAGCCCAGGGCGGGCAAAGGGAGCCTGTGGGCTGGCGAGTTACGGCAGACGCCCCGCCAGCTGGACCGGACGGTAGACGCGTCCGCGTCCTTAGGGCCCTGGGCTGGGGTCTGTGAGAGGGGGGCGGGCCCAGACCCCCCCTCTCCCCGCGGTCGGGACGAGACCGGCTCCGGCTTTGGGGCCCGCAAAACCCCCAAACGAGGGAAGACCCGGCGAGCCTTAAGAGAGACAGCTTTGGACGCCGGGGAGCACCCAAAAGGGTGAAGGAAATACGGGGACGGGGGAGTGTTGTTAGGCGCGAATGGGTCGCATGGTTGGGCCCATTTACAGACAGGTAGTACTTAGAACAGAAGTCATTCAATTATTCTGTGCTAGCATCTAAAAGAAAGTCTTCCTTCTGTTATCTCAGAAATGACCTTAGTGCTGACCAAATATAACCTACCAATTACCCTTTGTGAACCATCCAGCATCTGATTAGTTTTATTCAGCACTCATTTAAGACTGTGATTTTGGTTTGGAAATCTTCTTTATAGCTTATAATTCCCTGTGCAGAAAAAATGCTGTGACCTATATAGTTAAAAAAAAAAAGAAAAAGAAAAACACAAGTATACGTCTCCAAAAGCAGAACAAAGAAAAGAAATAACATACCTTTCAGGAGGGACTTGGTGTTATCTGAAACCCTATAATCCAAATCCCATTCTGTTTCTTCAGTAGGTTGAATGATTTCAGTAGGCGTGTCTGCGATCTAATCAATTTTAAAACAGCATCTGCAAAAATAGATTACATTCATGAGAAGGGCATCCTAGTCATAGATTAACACAAAAGTTAGTAAACATAAAAGGGGGGTGGATATGGATTGGAATTATCTCGACTGCAGCATATGACTGACCCCTAGAGTGTTCTTGATTTACATATTGTATTTTAGGCAAAAACACCTCAGGAACCTACCATTATCGGTCAGGAGTAACATAAAATAAATCTTGCTTTACTCTAGCAGCAAAAAGGGGTTGCTTGTTGTTACCAAATAGACCATGGCGAATAGTCAATCCTAGAATGCATTTTGACCACTTTTCTGTGTTTTTTATTTCAAGATTTGTATTATAAATATGAGAACTTTGTGAAGCAGAACTGATTGAAACCCATGTAGAAGCTTTAAAAGATTATCTGTGTAGGTAAAATGTGGCCATTCATTTAGATGGACAAAATATGTGATAGCTGGGATCCGCCCTGACACTCTTGCTAACAGTTCTCATGTGTGCATTCCTAACACTTTGTTAGAATCAGTGCTAGAGATGTATGGGTGCTCTGAACTTTACACAAGTGAGCACAGTGAGCAGGGAGAAAAGTTTTCATTTGGTTTCAGTGGAGTTACACTTGAGATTTATTTAGTTCTATATGCTAGTCACTGAATTTTAGTAGTTATGGAAATCTAGAACTTTGTAGCAATGTAGTTGCAATGTTACAACATCTCTAGACAGGGACAAGATGTTTCCTATAAACACCCTACGATGTCCATAAAATGACTTCTAGATGAGGCTTTCCCAAATTTTTCATAGAATGGACCACCATGAAAAAGGACCACCTTGCGATCACATAACATCCTTATTGAAACCACAACAGTTGCTTACATTAAAAGACAGCATTCAGAAAATATTGAATGTCAAGTTTAGCAGCTGGAAACAAGGAGAATATGGAAGCAAGAAAACTATGTGAACAACCACCTCTCCATGGACTATAAGCAAGCACTAATAGTGCATAGGCTACAGTTTGGGTATCTCTGCATTAGATCATTAATATCAGTAGATTATCATTAGATCAATAATATTAATATTATTAGATATTTTATGAATTGATGCTCCAGTTCAACTAATATCACCATCTGCTCCTGAGTTAGTCAAACCTCTTATGAAGTCAGCAAATCTTTATCCTCAAGAGGAAACTACCAGGTGATGTCATTTTTCATTTCATCATCTGAGGCCAAATGCGCACTAGACAATTTTCTTTGACATTTACCACTTACTGTCCAAGTTAATATAAGAAAACCTTATTTCCATCTTCAAATGTACTATGAGCCATTTATTATTATTGATGCATATCTAATCACAGAACACTACCAGAAAATAGGGAAGATTCCATCTGTTCTAGTATGAATCTCTGTTTTCAATACACAGAGATAGTGGATTGCTTGAGCTATTTAACTCTTTCCCAACTACATCTCTGTGTTGTGTCCCTAGTTCCACAGAGCTCCTTAAATTAAGATGTATAGTTTGGTAGTTATATACATAATTGTAAGCTTTATTGATCTTGTTTACATTGTACTCACCCAGCTTAGAAAGTCCTTTCCTGGTACTGGGATAAATGTAGCCTCTGAGCATGGCACTATTAGAATAGCTTCATCTTTGGCTGTGCCAAAGTCCTAACGGGGATTCTAAAGAGGAGCATCTCCCAGGATATTCCACCCTGCTCATTTTTCTTTTTAGTTTGTTGTGTCATCATTGACAAAAACTAATGGCTCTAATTATTAAAAATACACTTAGTACATTTAGTAATTAGTATTATAAAATTTCATTCCAGTACAGAAAGCAAATAACCAATCATAATATAATGCATTCCCTTCTCAACTCCATTCATATCTTATAATACATATTATAACTTGAAGATGTACCCAGTGTTGCTTGGGTCCTTAACTCAATTCATTTTTATTTTTCTTCATTTATATCATCATTCTGCAGGGAGGGGGGCTGGGACAAAGGATTCAATATGCAAGCTGCTCCCAGGAGAAAGGACTATCCCAGCTCTCTCTCAACGCAGCAGCTTGGGACCAGGTGAGATGTGCTTCTCCATGGCCGCTGCAGCTACAGCGAGAATAGCCAGGGGAGGGGTGCATTTCTCCTTGCTGGTAGGCAGACAGACAGACAGAAAGACAAACTCTCTCAAATATTTAGTAGATAACTGTTCCTTTCTACACCCTTGCCTCCTGCTGCCTCACTGGGGTTATAGCTGTCCCAGTCCCCATCTCTGGAACCTTGCTGCTTCCGCTGTGGTCATTATGCAGTATAACTGTCACTACTTTCCATCCCTTATATTCTGCTGCTCCCAACTGGTCATTGTATAGCAGGGCTCTCCTTTTTTGTTTTATGAGAAGCAATGCCATTCCAGGCACATCCCATTTTTCTGGCTCAACCAAACCTTTACCTTGCTTTAAATTATGATAAGAGGAAGCTGCATAATATTTTGAAGGAGTTCTTAAATAAACAGACAGACAGAAAGAAACACTCACAGCCAGACAGACTCTCTCAAATAGATAGTTTCAACAGGGGAAACTGAGAAAGACTTGCCACAGAATGATCACACAATCCAGTGGTAAAGGTATTCATCCGGGAGGAGGAGACTTAAGTTAAAACTGTGCTCCACATCAGACAGAGGAGGAGGAAATTGAACCCCACCTCTGAGCTTTATCTCTGAGCGAAAAGTTGCAAGAAGGAACTAACATAATCATCTCTCCCTCCTCCAAGGTTTTTGGCAAGAAATGGCTTAGGCACCTAACATGAGAAGAGGGTTCTTGGCAGGGAGAGACAAGCACATGATTCTCTTTGAGGGATGGGACTTAGGCAACACCCCTGTCCTCTGCATTTTCCATTGGCTAACCTTAGGAAGGTCCCCACTCTAGAGAACTGACTTTTGTGAATCCCATTTTTAGGTGCTAACTCTCTCCATGAATTGTTTAGGAAGCCTGGGGATGTCACCCAGGGCTATTGATTCTATGAGTGGCAAGGTACCTAAAAGTTAGGTATTGTATCTTGAGTTGTAGTACTTTTTGTGGATCTAGCCCAGAAAGAGTTGGATAAAGATAAAATACATTTTAAAAGTTCCATTATCAGTTTTAAGGGCCACATTTTTGAGGCCAAGAGCATTGAGGGTGGCACCAGAAAATTCTTTCATTTCTATGAAAAAATTTGGCATTTGAAAAAAATGGATAGCTATGCCAAAAACATGATTTGTGCTTGAAGATGATGTTTGGATATGTAAATGCAGGGTTCTACATTTTTATTTTTTTTTAGAACCCGCTATGCTAGAACTTTAGTTTTAAAATGTGTATTATGGAATATCATGGGAAAGAAAGATAGAACCTAATTTTTAGGCCTGAGTTAGACACACATTTGCACATGCACCATTGGATTTGACTTATATCTAGCATACACAGGAAAAATCAATAATTTGTACAACCACACAGCTGGTAAAATACGTGCACACAAGTTTGCTTCTACCTGAGAAACTATAATTAGGGCCATAATGCATATTCAGTTAAGTAAATAACACACAAAAGGAATATACAGGAATGTTTTTAGGATTCAGAACTATTTCACAATTCTGTGACCCTGTTTTTCTTTTTCTTCACAACTGTTTACGTGGAGTTACAGTAGATTGGAGATCAAATGAACTGGCATAAGAGTGTCAGTTACTTTGACAGGAACTGAGGACCTTCATGTGTGAAGTTGATGATGGAAAAGCTGAAGCTGTAGCCAATTGCAAAATTCCCTTTATACACAGTTCTGTCTTGAATCAAATAGCTGTCTTCGATAAACTCCACATTTCTTATAACGTGTGTAATTTTAATGATTAACAAAATGTTTAGCTATTTGTTTATAGTCCCATGTTTCAAAAAAACATTTTGTTCTATTATTTACTGAACTTTTTGTGGGTCATTTTAAACAGAAGGATACAGTTTTGTCCCAGGAGGCTTGCATTGCACGCATGCTTTAAAATTATATGTTTGGACCTGCACAGCAATATCAGTGGTTCAAAGCATTAATAGTGCTTTCATGGTAATGCAGTCATCAGATCATTCTTGCGGTTCTAAGACTCTGCCTGTGGGCATGACATGTATTTTATATTTGGAATTAAAATCCAACTGAGCTTCCATAAATCTGCAAACTGGTCAGACTTTCTTATAGGCTATTATGGTCCACACTACACAGAAATATTTTTTTGTGTGACTCAGGAATAAATAATACATAAAGCCAGAATTTGTTTATAATATTTTTTAAAATTTAAACCAAGTCTTTAAATTGATTTATTAGCAAGCTGCCACCTGTATTTTTTAAAATCTCACATTAAGTTTCAGAAAAATAATATAAATTAGACTTTGAATGCTACTTCTTTGTCCTGTCAGTGGTTTTATACTGTATCAGAATAACAAATGAAACTCACATATGCTTGCTTTCAACTTAAATAAAACATTTCATCTAAGATATTTAGATTAATGCAGTTAACATTTTTAGATCTGAAGCAATGTGCAATTTTGGACACCTTAATGAGTGAATAGATAGCACGGCTGCAGCCTTTTTACCTTTGTGTATATGCACGTTGGAGGTGGCAAATGGAAAGAAATGCCTATGGACATCACCAGGCATTCTAGGTTTGTTGGGGGGGGGAGGGGAAGGTGCGTGGAGGCAGAGCCAAGATTGCTGCATAATTTTGCCCTTATGTAGCACCTTGAGTGCTCTTTCATGGTAAAGGATGAAAACTGTTGCACATGTCATTCGAAGTGGCACACATCTTTGGGCTACTTGTAAGCCAAGTATAGATAATTCAGTCGTACTGAAACCTGACCTACTTACCTCTGGCAATAATGTTATTGCCACAAAACATTTTAACAAGCCTCTGAGCTGAAAGATGGGACTCATATTCCATTGCTAATTGAATAACATCTGGTTCTTTCTTCTATTCAAAAACACACCCTTAAGGCTATCAACGGAATCTCGACTCCAGTGTAAGACAAATAAATAAATAAATAAATAACAGCTGTGATCCTCTAGGGGTATTGAATTATTCAAGCACTTTGTGAGGCTTAGGGACATCCCTCCCCACTTTAGTTATCTGAGGTGCAATGAGATTTAAACACTTGAATAGGATTAATAAAAATCTCTATTATTCCTAAATACTGAAGTTTTACTTGAATATCAGGAGGAAATTCTAGTGAACAGTTAAGTGTGCTCTGTCTTTCAGCAGCGAGCAAGACTTATACAGTTCTTTGGCCAGATTATAATAAATCTATTTCCTCCCTTTTCTCTAGTCCTAGAATACAAAAAAGAATCAGAGACTAGGTGCTACTATTTTATGTCAAGTATCAGAGGGGTAGCTGTGTTAGTCTGGATCTGCAAAAGCAACAAGGAATCCTGTGGCACCTTATAGACTAACAGATGTATTGGAGCATAAGCTTTTGTGGGCAAAGACCCACTTCATCAGATGCATGTCAGTAAATTTATATTAGGACAGACTAAACCTGACAGTTAGGAAAGAAAAGAACTGATCTGAACTTTGGCTCCAAAAATCAAACCAAATCTTTCTGGAGGTTGAAAAATGTTTCATGTAACTTTTTCTTTTTAATGAACTAATTCATTTTTGGCCATCTCCTCACTGCCGAGTTTCAGTCAGGATTAGCACTGTAAAAAGTAGCAGGAGAAATGCTGCATTTATTAGCCTGAGTTGCCTTTAACTTTTAGCAGCATAAATCAGGAATAGCATTACCATTATATCATTGATGAACTGAGAATTTCTTGTTGTATTGCTGGCCTGGCTGAAATTGGGATAAACTAGAATTTTTGAGAGACCCCAGGGGCAGATACTAGTAAAGCTAAAGAGCAAAGCACCCAGTATGCTGGACACAATTAATAGTTTTATAACATTTCTAATCTCAGTGTTATCTAGGTGTTGCCTGTTTGTGTGTTCTCAGTGAATTTCAATATTCATTTCCCATTCTCAATACCTGTTGCCTTTCTTTCTGTTTTCTAGCTTTCTATTTTTCTTTGGCTGTAATGAAGACACAGTCCTGCACTCTGAAATGAACCCTGGGTGAACAACTGAACTTTGGATGATTATCTGAACCACAAAACCTTTCAAAGTTCTCCAGTCTCTAGTTTTAACCACCCAGTGAATTTTTAGGTATAGGCTTGTCTACTGATTGGCTTTTCCTATGAGACACTGAAACTTGATGGAATCCCTAAGAATTACTGTATAAAAACTGTGTTTCTAAAATTTGTAGCCTATCCTCTGATTTTTGAAGTCCCCAAACGACATTAAGCCATAGTAATACAAATAATATATACACATTATTGTATTTGTTAGAATTTCAGAATCTCCTTGGAAAACAAGGCCAATTCTGTGGCAGAGATGAGGAGGAGAATGGAAATACATTTATTTTTTAATGATGGAGGCGAAAATTAGGTCATCCATTTCTTTCAAATTGCATGGTAAGAGGACAAATCCAGTAATTCATTTCTTTTCTGTTTTCCCCAGGTTGGATTGGAATGTGAAAATGGGAAGACTGCTCAGTGAAGGGTGGCATTTCTTTTCAGTTGAAAAAATTAATGAGTCATATTACAGGGTGGTGCAAATGGATGCACATTGGGAAAAAAATTATTCTCATGAACCCTACAAACTGAATCTGAGATGTTTATATGAATGTTTAGCAACTCTCTGAAAACACTTTTAGTTTCCTGGATGCCTCTACATTAAGAAAAGCAGAAACTGCTGCTTCTCATGTTGGTGTAGTGTTGTGTCACTTAGGCTGTGTCTACATTGGCAAGATTTTGCGCAAAATCTTGCCGCCTGTCTACACTGGCCGCGAGTATTTGCGCAAGAACACTGACGTTGTAATGTACAAAATCAGTGCTTCTTGCGCAAATACTTTGACGCTCCCACTCAGGGATAAGCCCTCTTGCGCAAGTATTCTTGCGCAAGAGGCCAGGGTAGACAGCAACGTTAATTTCTTGCGCAAGAAAGCCTGATGGCTAAAATGGCCATCAGAGCTTTCTTGCGCAAGAGAGCGTCTACACTGGCACGGATACTTTTGCACAAAAGCAAATCTTTTGCGCAAAGGCACATGCCAGTGTAGACGCTGTCTTGCGCAAATACTTTTAACGGAAAAACTTTTCCGTTAAAAGTATTTGCGCAAAATCATGCCAGTCTAGATACAGCCTTAGGGTATTACATTACAGAAGGTTTTTTTTTGAAAAATGGCTGTTTGTCCGAAAAAAACTTCAATTACATCCACACTGCAATCGCATTCTTCCGAACAAAAATTTTAAAAAAGAGGTTTTTTTCCCAACATTGGTAATCCTCATTCTACGAGCAAGAAGCCTTTTTCTGAAAGAAGCCCGCAATCTAGACACAGCCTAAGGCTGCGTCTAGACTGGCATGATTTTGTGGAAATGCTTTTAACGGAAAAGTTTTTCCGTTAAAAGCATTTCCGCAAAAGAGCATCTAGATTGGCACGGGTGCCTTTGCGCAAAAAGTGCTTTTGTGCAAAAGCATCCGTGGCCAGTCTAGATGCGATTTTGCGCAAGAAAGCCCCGATCGCCATTTTCGCCATCGGGGCTTTTTTGTGCAAAACAGTTCTTCCCTGTCTACACTGACCCTCTTGCGCAAGTATTCTTGCGCAAGAGGGCTTATCCCTGAGCGGGAGCATCATAGTATTTGCGCAAGAACACTGACAATCTTACGTTAGCTCATCAGTGTTCTTGTGCAAATTCAAGCAGCCAGTGTAGACAGCTGGCAAGTTTTTGCGCAAAATCTTGCCAGTCTAGACGCACCCTAAGTGTTCAAACAAGAGAATATCTGAATGCAAAAATACATGCAGAAACCTCAATTATAAGAGTGACATAAATGAATGCCCCTGCTCTGCCTATTGTAGGTGAGCAGACAATTCTAAACTCATTTAGAGAGAACCAACTGACTGTATGCCATGTGAATTATATCGCCTGATCTGATTTACATTTATTTTAAATAAGAAAAATCTCCTTAATCCATGACAATGTAATCAGATGGGTGAAAGGTGGTAGCCCAGGTAAACAGTGCCTGACCTAACCGTTTTACATTTAATTCTTTACTATCTAGCTTCCATAAATGTGCCTTCAAAAGTTGTGGAGAAATAAATTTGTGCTACAAAACAACTATACATATAATAGAAGTCAGAGTTATGTGCACAAGGAGTGGAAGGAAAGCCCTATCCTCTTCAGATGTTTTCCCCAGTCCACCAGCAATCATCTCAAAATCAGATTTTGGACTAACCTTCCCTCATTTCATTCTCCTCTATGTTCTAACCATGGTCAGATAGTAGGAAATCAAAAATACATCACAATTCAGTACAGATGGAGAGCAATCTATTATCTCCATAACAATGGCAACACAATCTGAATTATGTTATCATCACTCCGAATGGCCTCACATACACATTAAATGGGATAGAACACAGACAGAATTGATGCCTCTGATGACCCACACAAGACATCCGTGGGGATCATATGCAAGTACTCAGTACCAATAAAGATATGTTTAAAAGGAAAGAGAGGAACCTCAGGAGTGAGATCTCATCCATTTGAAACTGGCTCTGCAACTGGTTAACCAAAACTTCATGTGTCAAGTGGTGTTGTTGCCATGTCAGTCCCAGGCTATGAAACTGACAAGATGGCTGAGGTAGTATCTTTTATTGGATCAGCTTCTTTTAGTGAGCGAAGCATGCTTTTGAGCTTACATAGAGCTCTTCCTGAGGTCTGGAAAACTAACTCAGTGTCACTTTAAAATACAATATTTATTTCCTGGACCTGAAGAAAAGCTGTATGGCTTAAAAGCTTGTCTCTCTTACTAACAGAAATTGGTTCCATAAAAGGAATTACCTCACCCGTCTCATCTCTCCAGCTTCATGATCAGCACTACTAAAGATGGCTAATATCTCCAATGTAATTAATACAGACGGCTTCTCTAAGGGTACGTCTACACTAGCCCCCTAGTTCGAACTAGGGAGGCTCATGAGGGCGACCGAAATTGCAAATGAAGCGTGGGATTTAAAAATCCCGTGCTTCATTAGCATGTTCCCGGGTGGTCGCCGTTTTGGAAACTGATCAGCCCGGAATAACTGCCCATGTCTACACGCAGCAGAGAAGTGCAATTCTGAGATAAACCCATGAGGTTTAACTGTTAATTCAAACTAAGGGGTTTATCTTGGAATCACGCTTCTCTGCCACGTGTAGACGCGGGAAGTTATTCCGGGCTAATCAGTTTCCAAAATGGTGAGCGCCAATGAAGCATGGGATATTTAAATCCTTTGCTTCATTTGCAATTTCGGTCGCCCTCATTAGCCTCCCTAGTTCGAACTAGGGGGCTAGTGTAGACATACCCTAAGTCATTTTAACATCAGGCAAAGAGTAGCACAATATCTTTGCTATACTATGATCATTAGCTTTTCCACTCTCATAAAAATACAGTCAAGATGTATTATCAAAGTCACTTTCCTTGGTAGGGGGTTGGGTTTATTAGCAATCTGATGAAAATAAATACAAACTTTACCTTTGTCTGTTTCTAGGATTTTGTTCTTTACATTCAAATTAGAGTGACTGAGGCCATGTCTACACAGAGATAAGGTCAAATTTATTAAGGTTGATTTTTAGCACCCGATTTTGTAAAGTTGAAGGAGCATGTCTCCACCTTGCACAAGAATTCAACATATTTGAAGTAGTGCAACCCTGGTAGGGTAGCTACCATTGACTTTGAGAGTGATGCACTGTGGGTAGCTATCCCACAGTTGCTGCACCCCATCGCATTTTGGGTTATGTTCCCAGTGCAAGAGTTGTTTCTGGGTACATGGCATCAGCATCCCATAATGCACTTCTCTCCTCCCTTCCTCATCCTTGAAAGCAATAGTAAACAGTCTTACATGACATTCTTATAAGTCAGCTAAGGAACTGTGATCTAGATCAAATTATAAAAAGGTAGGCGCATAACAGCTTGAAAAAACATACTTGAAGATGGTGCACAGTCAAACTAGTAAGGCATATGAGAGTGGAAAATATGCTTATAAAATGTGTGGCTGATAACAAGCTGGGAGGGGTTATAAACAATTTATAGGATATGATTAAAATTCAAAACAACATTATCAAATTTAAATCTTAGTCTGAAATGAACAAGATTAAATTCATTAAAGTTAAGTGCAAAAATACTACACCTTAAGAAGGAAAAAGAAATCAAACATACAAATGCAAAATGTCGAACAACTGCCTAGGATACAGCATTGCTGAAAAGACCTGGATGTTATAATGGATCACAAATTGAACATGAGTAAAAAGTGTGATGCCCTTCAAAAATAGGCTAATATTTGGGGGTATATTAACAGAAGTGTCATATGTAAGACATGGGAGGTAACTGTCCTACTCTATTTAGCACAGTTGAGGTTTCAGCTGGAGTATTCTGTTCTATTTTGGTCATCACACTTTAGAAAGGATGTGGACAAATTGCAGAGACCAAAGGAGACCAATAAAATGATTAAATGTTTGGAGGCTTGACCTATGAGGAAAAAAATTAAAGAAATGGTGCATGTTTAGTCTTAGGAAAAAGAAAATTGAGGTGAAACCTGATAACAGTCTTCCAAATAAGTTAAGGGCTGTGACAAAGAGGATGGTGGTCAGTTGTTTTCCTATCCACTGAAGGCAGGGCAAGAAGTAATCTGTTCAGTCTGCAGCATGGAACATTTAGATTATATGTTAGAAAAAACTTTTAAACTATATGGATAAAAACACCTGTTAAAATGATCTAGGTTTACTTGGTCCTAAAAAAATATGGGGTAGGGCAGAGGCTGAACAAACTAACTCTTACATTCCTTTCTAATCCTACATTTCTATGACTGAAAACAATCAAAGATATCTAACAAATCCAGATGATACCAAAGTTGTTTCACCACAAGTTTCTCAATTACCATACCAAAAAAGGGAAGTTTACAATGGCAAATAAATGATGAGATTATCAACATTACGACACTACTTCTTCAGCTGGGATCTCACAACCACTCAATGAAGGAAAGCAGGTTTCTTCCCCTTCCATAATGAGGCATTATTATTCTTCACCAACAATGCACTCATTATTTGCAGACTGGATATTTTCTTTTCATAGACTACAAAGCCTGAGGGGACCATTGTGATCATCTCGCCTGACCTCCTACATAACACAGCCCATAGGATTTCCTTAAATTGATTCCCAATTGAACTACCACATATCTTCTAGAAAAACATTCAGTCTTGATCTAAAAATTGCCAGTGAGGAAGAATCTACCACAACTTACAAAAGCAACACTGATTTTCCATGCCAGTGATTTCTTCCCAGTTCCAAGTGAAAAAGCAGATTTACTTCTTCTGTCCTGCTTTTAGCAGGGGGTTGGACTCAACCTCCTGAGATCTCTTCCAACCCTATCATTCTATGTGAAGGAGAGGAAAGACCACAAACAAAACAGCAAACCGATAATATAAAGTTGGAGTTGCACTAAGTAAGGTGATATGTTGTGTGTTTATAAAGTAACATAAGATAAAAGAAGATAGGTAGAAAACTAAGTAAATGTTCTTCTAGGGAAAATGAATAACTTGTGCCCAATAAAATACAGAATTAAATTCATATGAAAAAAAGGATATGTGAGGAGGTTTGAGCATCTTGGCTGATATTAACCTATATGAATTGCAGCTAAAATAGGGTATGATCACACAGCCTGAATGATTGGGTTACATTGAGCTGTTCATCACTAGGTCAGAGGTTCAACTCCAATCCATGGTAGACAACTGTCTATAAGAAAAATGGTTCATATTTTCAGTCCAGTTTCTTCTGAGTGGTGGTCCTATGACAAAAAAAGCATTATTTATTCCTGGTAGGTACTGTCCACAGTATGCTGAGCACTCTTCAAACATACAAGGTACAATCCCTTCCCCTCCAAGAGCTCTTACTCTAAAGCAGTGGCCTCCAAACTTTTTACGCCCAAGATCATTTTTTAAATGTCAGAACAAGCCAAGATCTACTGCCCCATCCTTCCCCCAAGTCCCCACCCCTTCCTTGAAGCCCCACCCTCTCTGTTCTCTTCTCCATCACTTGTTATCAGCCCTTATACACTCTCAGGGCATGGCTACACCGCCACTTTTTTTTCGATTCTTCTGTAGGAAGAGGTTTTTCCAACATTTGGCCTGTCTAGACTGGACCAAATGTCAGAAAAACTGCTTCTTTCAGAAGCCCCCTTATTCCTTTTGGAACGAGGACTACAGGGGTTACCAAAAGAGCATGTTTGCTCTTTTCCTAAAAAAAGTGGAAGAACAAATGTGTCCCTGGACACAGAAGAGTTTTTCTGGGATACTTCTGGAATTCCAGAAAAACTCCTACAGTCTAGCACAGTGTTTCTTAAACTGTGTTCCGTGGCACACCACAGAGAACAACAGAATTCAAAATGGCCATCCTTAAAGGGATAGGTGACTTTTTTTTTCTCAACAAAAAAATCTTTCATGTTCTTCATTAAAAAAAATTATTGTTTGGTGTTAAAAAGTTTAAGAAACACTGGTCTAGCAATACCCTCACTGCGTTGAGACAGGATGTGTAGGCTCTGGGGTGGGAATGAGGGATTTGGGTGTGGGAAGGGGTGAGAGGTGCAAACTCTGGGAGAGAATTTGGATGCAGGAGGAGATGGAGAAGGGGATGCTGGCTCAGGGAGGGGGCTCCAGGCTGGGGAGTGTTGGGGTCAGGTGGAGGGCTGGGATACTGAGCAAGCCACAGGCTTGTGGATGTGAGGGTGCAGGAGTTTGGAATGGGGTTTGTGAGGGGCTCAGGGCAGGGATGTTGGGAGTATGATGGGCTCAGGACACAGTTTTGCGGTGTGTGGAGGGTGCAGAAGTGTTGAGGCAGAAGACTGAGGATGTGGGGGTGCAGGAGTTTGGGAATGTGAGAGGCTCAGGACAGGGGATTCCAGTGTATGATAGGCTCAGATCTACGGTCTGGGTGGTGGTGGTGCAGGAGTGTTATGATGCTGCAGCCAGATGGGGGCTTGGCCCCAATTGGGGTTTGTTGGCCAGACTTCATTTTTAAATAAAATATTATGTTAAACACAAAAAGTTTCATCATTGTCTTTATTTATGAGAAAGGTGGGGAACCTGTTTTGAGTCAGGGGTCACTGACCCACAGAAAAGTCAGTTGGGGCCACACAAGTGAAATGCAAAAAAACCCTTCTCCAACCCCGCCCTCCCCCCCAGCCTCACTAATGTGGCCCCAACTGTGCTGGTGGGAGCAGGGGACATGGTACTGGGGAAGGGTGCTAGTGGGTGCTGGGGTAGGGGACAGGGTGCCAGCGGGGACAGGGGATAGGGTGTTGGTGGGGACAGGGAGCCCCCAGCATGTGCCTCCTCGAGGGACTCCTATCCCCTTCCCCCCCGCAGAAGAGGGAAGCCCCGGCTTGCGCCTCCTCTGGAAACTTCTACCCCTCCCCCCCCCCAGCAAGTCCCCGGCATGCCACAGACCTGGGTTGTGGTATTGCGCCGGCTGTTGGGGGGGGAGCAGCCAGCGCACTTCTTGAAACCCTGGAAGTGGCGCGCAGCTGCCGGACTTCCTTCTACCCTGCAGGAAGCCGGCACTACCTCCATTGTCACTGGAGGTAGGTAGTGGGGCTTTTTGGGGGTGGAGGGAATGGGGGGGCCCTGAACGCCTTGTGATTGACTGGTCAAGCCCTCCCGATTGACCAGTCAATCGCGATCAATGGGTTGGTGAGCACCACTCTAAAGAGATGATCTTTACAGAAATATGAGATTCATGGAAAAAAGGGATCCAGAAAGTTACTACTAATTGGTAGAGCGACGATTCAATCTTGGACCCTGCAAATTAAGGTTGAGACACACTAGTACAGGAGTGGGCAATAAAATGCCACTATATTTTCCTGAACCTCTGCAGGGATGGGCAACTGCAGCTTCCATTGGCCAGGAACAGTGATCCATGGCCAATGAGAGCTGTGATTCCCCCATACCTGGGGAGACGCAGGTAAATACAGCAGTGTGGCGGCTGCCAGGGCTTGGCAGACAGGATCCGGCCCAGGGGCTGATAGTTGCCCACCCATGCACAAGTAAGACTGTGTGAAGAAGCTTGCATTGGTGCTATATGTGCTTCTCTGTGGATAACCATGGGCTGTTGACTCAAGAGCTGTCAACATGGCACCTGGCACAAGCTATAACATTTACTTAAGGCTTTTAAAGAGCTATATCCTCATCTTGCAGCTTCACTCTGTTTTCCATCATTAGCATGGATTTACTGAACAATCCATTTCCAAAGTTCAGAGAGAGCTGGGGCTGGGACAGGGCAATTGGTAAAATATTTGAAAGTATTCCACAGTGCTTGTTCTGCACAGCTACAGTACAGGAGTGCATTTGCTTCATCTGGGCATTCTTTTTTAAGGCAATTCCATTCTTTATTTTGCTTCTGAGCCCCTCAGAGGCATAGTGGCAAGTTAGTAGCATAGCAGAAAAGTGAATAATAAGATTAGGTCTCCATTTCTTTTTATTGTACCCTTTTATGAAGGTTGGGAAAAGGATTTCCCACTTATAAGATACTGCATAAAGTGGCATATTATTTATGCAGATCGTGACTGGAATAAAACCCATAATATATTCCTGAGCAATCTTTAAAGTTGAATATATAGTTATTTAATTATTGAAACAAAGAAAGGTTTTGAACGTGTTTTGCTTCATTAGTAGTAACACTTTGCATTTCTATAGCATCCTTCATTAGAGGATCTTAAGCACTTTACATTTGTTAACTAAGATTCACAGCATTCAGGGAAAGCAGAATACAGGTTGCTTAGCATCCTCCCCCACCAGTACTTTCATCATAAGAAAGATATTCCCGTTTCTATGGATAAGAAGTGAAAGACAGCAAGGCTATGTCTAGACTGAGACTTCTTTCAGAAGAACCTTTTTTCGGAAGAGATCTTCCAGAAAAACTTCTTCCGAAAGAGAGCGTCCACACACAAAAGTGCATCAAAAAAGCAATCTGCTTTTTCGAAAGATAGCATCCACACTGAATGGACGCTATCTTGCATTTAAGCTGTGATTACTATGGATGGAGTGGCCACCAGATCACCTATGCTTTTTCCTCTTTCCTCTTCTTTTGAAAGAATTGCCTCTTCCCCATCCACACACGCCTTTTTCCGAAAAAGCTCTTTTGGAAAAAGGCTTCTTCCTCATAAAAAGAGGATTACCAACGACGGAAAAAACCCTCTGTTCTTTTGATTTACTTTTGGAAGAATGCAATTGCAGTGTGGACATAACTCAGATTTTGTAGGAAAAACGGACATTTTTCTGACAAAACTCTGTAGAGCAGACATACCCGCAGTGAGCAATGGAGCCATGGGAGCTGCTGCTTCTAGCAGGGGACAAATGAAATCATCTAAGCCCCTGGTCCAGAGGTGACTGGGGAGAGGGAGGACTCAGGGGACCACCAGCCACATGACCCTCACCCCCAGCCTGGGGACTAGCTGGGACAACACCCTTGTCCCAGGCCCTGCCTCTGGCCACCCCTGCTCCACCCATCACCTCTCCTGCTCTGCCCTCGGGCCCTTGCTCTGTCCCTTCACTGCCTCTTCAGGGCCCTCTCCCTGCCTTTTCCTCACCCCTGTTCTGCTCCCACCCCCCGTCTTTTTCCCCCAACCAAGGTGGCCCAGGGGACTAATAGAGGCAGAAGTTTGGCACAATCTCCAGCAGTGGCAGGAGAAGTGGAGCAAGGTGACTCCAGTTAGCTTTGTTCCCCTGGTCACATTGCTCCACTCCTGCTGGGGAGTATGGGGCAGTCCCACATTACTCCACTTCCCCCCACTTCTGCTGGTGAATGTGGGTGGTCTGGACCCCTGCTGTGAGTGCCAGCCTCCTCCCACTAACTCTCTCACCGTCTGCTGGCCAGTCCCTCCCGCCCACGATGCTGGGAGCATGTGACCCCTCATGCTGCCCATGCGTTGCCCAGGAGTCCAGGTACTTTGCTCTGACCATTTGACTTCCCGTTGAGCTTGTGCTGTGAGCGTATATCCAGCAAAATGCAACTCACTATAAATTAAATTCTGTTGTCTAAATAAAATCAACTAGTTATCAAAACAAATCTTGTTTGTTATTTTATTGGCTTTCACACACTAAAACCTAAACCTGATACTGTTAGACTTTTGTTAGAAATAAATAAATGTACAATTTGACTATTAATTTTATTTTGATCAAAATACCACCAAGGTTTCTAATAATTATTATCTTTATTATACTGTCAGTTGATGCAAATTACAATCATAATGTACTCAGTAAAAATAACTGTCTCCAAAACCTAAGTTCTCATCTAATTAAAATTTTAATCATTAAAATGATATGATCCAGAAATCCCTATTCTTTTTGCCACTATCATAACAAAATGCTAGGATAATCATTAATCTATTATGCATATTTATTGTTTAACTAATCCCCATTAATTTCTATAATTGTTAATGATCTTCTGTCTTTATAATGACCTATAAAACAGGACCATACTCTGTTCATTGTGGTCAAATTCACCCGGAAAAGGCAATTGTAAGAATCAAATAAATCCATGGAATCTGATGTGACACTCATAGCTGTGGGCATTAGTACTGGATTAGAGTTACAACACCATAATTGTTTATGCTGTCTTGGGGTGTAATACTGACAAGACTACACAATCAAAGCCTTTCCAGACATAAACAGGCATCACATGCTGTAATTATATTTGTCTGCCAGATTATAATAATTGTAGATAGCAGGTAGTGTAAAGCAGTTCTTTTTATTTTCAGGCTAAATTATGTGGCATATTCCTCAAACTTAAAACCTGTGAAGGACAAGTTATGGAGCGAAAGTACTCTTTTAACTAGACTTTTATATAATATGAGATATAAGAACAAAAAATGAATTTATTCTGCCTGGTACCTTTTGATATGGTTTGACTTAAAGCATTTAATCATTTTTTTCTGGAACCATGAAGTACAGGAGTTTCTGGAATTGCGAAGTACAAAGCTAATGTATAGTTCAGAATGAACCCTGTGGAAGCAGACTTATAGTTAGTTATAATTAGTTACAGACATATAATTAGTTACAGTGTCATACTGTGTAAAGCAAAACATAAGGATTCTAGCTCAAAGCTTCTGAATGGATTCCTATTTTTAGAATAAGAGATCATACCAACCCTTTCTATGCCAGACTTAACTAAACCCCCTTGTTATAGTGACAGTGGAATAAATGCTGGAAACCTGGGAATAGATAGCATGGAAACATTTCCCTTATAATGATGATGACAGATGAATCTTCCCCTGTTTTCTTTCTAGATTCTGGTGACAGACCCTTGAAACCATTTGACTATAAAATTAAAGTGTTTGATTACCTTAAAGTTATTAATAAACTGGACGGGGAAGGGCAACTGAATGGATCAGGAGGGCTGATTTATGTGGAAAGATTAAAAGAGATGAAATATATAACTTCACCAAAGAGTTAATTCAGTGTGCATGGGGAAACATAGTAAAAGTCAATACACAATTGAAGTGTTTGAAAATCATGGTATAAATATGAGGAATGGGATAAAATTAAGAGGGGGAAATTAAGATAGACTAAATGCTTAAAAGTGATTGTCTATGGCAGAGGTGAAAGTCCCATCAACCTATGCTTTACATTTAAAAATGAATTGAACAGAAACTGAGAAAATGTGCTAGAGGGAACAATCATGTGCTGACGGGGATGGGCTTGGATAATCTAATAAGTCTTCCCCTCTCAGACTCTATAAGCCTACAATTCTTTATTTGCAAGTTAAGAGGTGGCATGGGTGAATATTATATCAGTTTGCTCAAAACCCCTGGCTCAGTCTAAACTGAATTAGCTACCACTTTTATTTCTGTTCCATTTGTTATCATCCTCATCATCATCATTTAACACTTATTTTACCACAGTGCCTGCAGGCCCCATCAGGACTGGGAGTCCTTTGCATTATGGACTGTACAAACAGATATGAAGAATTTACAGTTTAAAATGTCAAATCATCTATGGAACTGTGACGTGAAGGAACCATTCAGTTATACACAGTGTTATACCTATCTATGAATTGATATTAATGTAAATAAAGTAAGCACAAATTATCCCCACATGCCCCTGTAACCCACGCACCTAGCATGGTTACTGAGTAATGCAAGTGGTACCTAGACCACAGCAACAGTCAAGACCAAGAGACTTCTACAGCATGGGCTGGGAGCCAGCTGGCTTTTAGCTCAGAGGGTAGAGGCTCCTATACTGAGGTCCCAGGTTCAAATCTGCCTGGTGGTGGTTACAAGTGGGGGCTTGGGGTCTCTGAAGCTCAGGATGTGTTTCCTCACCTAGGGGAAGCATGTAACCCACACACGTAGGCTATGTCTACGCTGGCGGGTTATTGCGCAAGAATGGCCGTTCTTCTAGAAAGCGTCCACACTGCCCACCCGCTCTTGCGCAAGAAGATTTACAGTACGGCGTGGTAAGAGAGGGCTTCTTGTGCAAGAGCTATGCTCTTTTTTAATAGGGGTAAGCCCTCTTGCGCAGGAGCTCTTGCACAAGAGGCCAGTGTGGATGCTCCTCAGGGATTTCTTGCGCAAGACAGCCCTATAGCTAAAATGGCCATCGGAGCTTTCTTGCACAATAGAGCGTCCACACTGCTATGGGCACTCTTGCACAAAAGCACAGCTCTCACAGGGCAGTGTGGACGTTTTCTTGTGCAAGACTTCTTGCACAAGAACCCTTGCGCAAGATATTCTTGCGCAAGAAGCTGCAAGTGTAGACATAGTCCTAGTGTGGTTACTGAGTAATGCAAGTGGTAGCTAGACCTTAGCAACAGCTAAGATCAAGAGACCCCTACAGCATGGGATGGGAACCAGCTGGCTTTTAGCTCAGAGGGTAGAGGCTCCTATTCTCAGCTCCAGAGCTCCCAGATTCAAACCCGCCTGGTGGTGGTTTACACCCCTAAGCCCAACAACCTTTCTTTGGCTGATTTCTGATAAGAATCATGTCAGAATAGGGCCTTAACATTCCTACAAATACTAAAGCAAATAAGTCTGCAGGAATGTTCACTGCTGAGCAAATGGGCAAGAAGGGGCAGGGAGCATGAGTGATGGCTTCATCCCTTTCAGATCCCAAGTATTGGTTCGGAGAGTTGACTGGATCTGATGGGGGCAGGGAACAAAGTACACTGTACCTGGCAAGGGGTACAAGACACAGCATACTCCTGTGGAGCAGACAAACTCTTTAGGGATGTGCCTCAGACACAATTCCTTCCCAGAGCTGCTCCTGTATGGCACATCCCTAAGCCATTTACGCACTACAGTCTAAATAAGAGTGCATGGTAGTCACCATAATATAATGTACAAATATCACTCCCCAGTCAAAGAAATCCAACCTGTGATGCCTGATCAAGTGTTGTATAAGTCCTAAAAGCTAAAGCTCATCATTATGTGCACCCCCAGTTTTTCCTATTTGTACGTTCAAGGTAGTTTTAGTTAAAGCTGAGGAATAATTGATAAAATTTGAAGAGATTTTACCAGAGCTGTCCAGGCAGGAGACAACAGTAATAACAAGGGATCCTCTACAGTGCTTTCCACCCACAGATTGTAATGCTCTTCACAATGATAGGTCATTGTTATTACCCCTTTTTTACAGATGAGGAAACAGAGGTGGGGAGAAGTAACTTTCTCAAGCTCACACAGTAAGTAGAGGTAGAGTTGAAAATAAATCCAGGATTTTCTGACTTCCAGTTTGGTGCCCTTCCTGTTGATTCACCGCAACTTTGAAGTATATTCAACAGAACTAATTTCATGAATAACATGGACTTCTTTCCTGGATAAGAGCTGTGAGATTGTGCCTTATATTTCTACCATGTACTTCACAGAGTGCAGGTTTAATTCACTAATGTTTATAATATGCTTTACTATCCTTAGAGAAAAAGTACTTAAGTCCAAAATATTATGAGGTTTTCCCCTCATGTATAAGTTCTTTGCAGTGATATTATACAGAAAAATTGATTCATCTGATTGCTAAAATTTTGGTTGATTTTGTTATCCATTCCAAAGTTCCCAGGATCAACTAGTGAGAGAGGAAGATCCTATCACTACCCTACATCTTATTCAGTCCATGATTTTTAGTGTCTAGCAAAGTTGTGAATTTAATTTCTCAGGCTCATCATTTGAAAGTGCTGTGCTGGTTTCCTTTGAGGATGAGCACTGAGAGGTCTGACATGGATTGATAGCTTTGTGAAAAGTGTTCAGTCATAGGTGGTATGGTGTTTATCATTTTCCTGAGTGAGTTCATTCAAAGCCATAGTATATTTGATTTTACCCACATACTGGTTATTGAGGATATCATGCATAAGGCAGATACAATGTTATGATAGGACTCATGGATCTTAAAAGTGGGGCATGTTGATAATTGTGGCAGTAGAAATATGTCTGCAGGCTTGCTTCTGTTCTGACGGGGTCTAGTGCTACTTTGAGTTGGTGTGTCCTGGTCTGTGGGGAGTTTGCATCTGATGATGAGCTTGGAGAGGTTGTTGGAGGGGGTTGAAGGCCAAAAGAACGGGTTCTGGAAAGATTTCTTTCAGGATGAAGTCCCCATTGAGTAAGGTTGGTACTTGTTTGATGATACTCTAGTAAAGACAATCTAGTTTAAACTGAGAGGGTGTTCCCATCGGTGCCAATAGTCCTGCTTCTACGAGGAGTAAGGGAAGTCAACAAGAGCATGCACTCCCTTTGATTTTCTGCTGTGTGGACAATGCCATAACACGATTTAAGATACTTCAACTCCAGCTACTGCAATTAACGTAGCTGGAGTTGTGTATCTTAAGTCAACTTTCCCCTTTAGTGTAGATCTGGCCTCTGGGAATTTAAGTCATCTGTCCAGAGGATGAAAATATTATTAATGTATCACAGTTATATCATTGTATTTGTCCAGAAATTCTTCTTTGAGGTAGCACAAGAATTGGGCAGTCCAAAGAGCTAAATGAAGAGCAAGTGCCAGCACCCAGTTATGCTAGCTGGATGGATAGTTTGAAATAGTGATCTGAAATAAGCCTACTGAGGACATTATGATTCACACAGTTTTAACATGCACATTAATGACAGCTTTATCCAAGAATGGTAACAGAAACTAGTACAAACAGTGGGGGTGATTATGCAAAATCATGACATCTGTGGAGGAAAAACAGGATGTTTTAATTAGGAAACTTTTAGCTTTCAGTAATTTGCGTGGGGTTACACATGACAGCATAGAGCTCAGCATTAATGCAAAAATTTATCTAGGAGCTCAAACAAAAGTTCTTTCTTCATTGCCAAAGTCTGTATCCTTTCACAAAAACAAATCCTGGATATTTTGGGGGCAAAAATTGTACCAAGGGATTACTGGAGTTAGAAAAGCCAGCTGGACAATGATGACCTATCTGAGAGCAATGATACACAAAGGTTACTTAAGGGAATGTAGGAGGAATGTGGTAGGATTGTTAGCCATTATAAGTATTAAGTGTCACATTAATTATGTTGCGTTGCTGCCCTGAACTTTCGCTTGGACTTAACGCTGTAATGTGACAATAGACTAATAATGTGAGTAAAGTGGAGCTGCTCTATAATAATTTGAGTACAGTATATTAAACTGGTTATTGACATGTTACTTTATGAATATGCTGGTTTAGTAATAGGAGGGCTGTCAGAAAAAGACAAGCAGGAAAGGAAACTGTAGCTCAGGATAAGCCACAAAAGGGTCAAGAGACAATGTCCAAACTACTAGCTTTGAAGTTTCCAACTCCTGGTTCCAGCCAATGTACAGAACTCTTTTTGATGATGAAGGCTGAGGCTTGGAAACCAGAAAATCAAAGAGTCTGAAATAGCTTAGAAAGCAACACTTCAAGAGGCAGTTACTCATGGGGACCACACTAAGGGGTGTCTGAAGAAGCTAAGCCTGCCTAGGTCACCATAACAGGTTGATTTAGATAAGATAAGTGTAGAGTTTATTTTACAATCCCTTTTCTCTAAATGTTTTGTTACTACTAGTCAATAAACAATAATTTGATTTAAGAAGACCATCTGATCACTGCATTCACCACTGGTCATTGACTCCCAAGGGAAGAACCACAGATACTAAAACTAGTCAGACCTGCTGGTTAAGCCTGATTGATACACCAGGTAATGGGAGCTGGGTGGCAAACTTGCCAGGCCCCTGAGCCAAGAGGGAAGAGGCCTGGCTCTGTGCTCCCAGAAGAGGCTGGGCCTCAGATGGAAGGGGCGGGGCTAGGGCTAGCCTCCTCCCTGACAACCCTTCAGTGCTTCCTGGGGCATGCTGCATAGGGCTTGAGCAGCAATTTAAAGGGCCTAGGGCAATTCATCTTTTCTCCCTCTGCTGTCGGCGGGCCTACAGGGTACAGCAGCCCTGGGCCTGGTCTATGAGTGGGAGGATTGTGGAATTATATCCCAAGAGAGGTAAAGACACGAAGCCTGATATTTGAGGCTTGCATTCAGAGAGATCAGCAAGGACACCATGGCTGCTGCAACTAGGAATCAAAGACATTAGTAGGTTTGATTTTAATATATTTATAAACTTCTGACATGAATAATGTATGTGTCTCTTTCAACTTTGTGTTTTTTCTGCTTCCTATAGTGATGCCTGAAATCATTTTTTTTTTTTGTCTAGGCCCCACAAAGGAAGCCTACCTTAGAGCTTTTAGCAGTCACCGTGATCCCCTTGAGCCAATGGCTGAGTAAGTGTAAACTTCGGAGCATTCTTATTCCATTGTTAACTGTGGCTTGGTACTATATCATGTCTTACTCAATCACCTGACAGAAAGTGAAAAAGCAAAACAAAAAATAAACCTTTGTGATCCTGGAAGAAGCTGTATATTTCTATGAATGGCAATTAATTTGATTAATTTTTGGAGGGAAGACTCCTGTGAAGTTAATAAACTAAAGTATAACAGAAGGCCCTTTGGGTGTCATTTTTAGTGATTCTCAGTGTTGGACAGTTGGGGGGTAGGGGCCTATCCATACTCCTCCTTCCCAATCCCCCCAGTTGTCCCTCTGGATCTTTAATGGCTCCTAGCTGAGCCAATTACTATTTGCTGTCAGTGAAAAAGGTTGAAACAGAGACCTAGCCTGCCAGGCAAGTTCACAGAGAAGGAATTATACCAGCAGTAAAGGGTTAAATCATGCAGACAGCTCCTATGTTAGACATAGCAATACATTAAAAACTATACATCCCCTTAAACAAGCCTCTCTTTCACAAACATACACTGATAGTTCCTGGGCTGGCGTGCCTGGCAAACAGGGAAGGTAGTTACCAAACTACAGGCAACTCCTCTTCTTGTTCATTCTTCTCCATTTTTTACGGTCTGAACCTCCAAAGCAAGGCCTTGTTTGCTTTGAAATCCCTCTGGTTCACAGTCCCATAACCCACAAATTGGAGTGTCCCTGACTACTTCAGGTGCTTGAATTAAAGAATTCCTACCACCAGTAATTTACTTTGCTTGATTCTTATACTTTCTTTCCCAAAGGAGTCGCATGTCTTAAAAGCCTGCCAGGTGGATGTATAAATACTAATTTTACCTAATTAGTATTTTTGGAAGGGGCTATGAAGGGAGGTACCCCAAATCATCCTGCTTTCACTTCTTCATGAGCTTTTATGTGACCTTTTGCTGTTAGGTTGTGATGACCAAGGCATCTTAAGCTCCACTCTGGAACTTTACTCATATGATATTTATTTTTGCATGGGCCCATATTTACGGAGTGTTGATTACACATGCAGTCCAATCCATGCCAGTTTGATTCATCAAGTTTACTTCAGCTCACTTCTGCTTAAAGAGGACCTGCTTCCGGAATCCTCTGTTATTTGGACATGTTTAAGTCATGTCCAGGTGTGCTAACGTCATTTACTCAACATGGGCACTCCAATTTTGCACATCCCAACACTCACCACCTACAACATCAATTGAAGTCAATATGGTAGGTGAGTTCTGAGAACCTCTGAAGATCAGGCACTTTATTTGTCTTGCTCATTTTTTTTTTTTTTTTTACAAATACATCTTCTATACCCAAAGGGTGCGTCTAGACTGGCATGATTTTGCGCAAATACTTTTAACGGAAAAACTCGTTCGTTAAAAGTATTTGTGCAAAATCATGCCAGTCTAGACGCAGCCAAAAGGAATATAGATGAAGAAAGAGGTTTCATTTTCACCCTGCGCCATTATTTGGGAGCTGACAGTGTAAAGGAAACATGGGCACAGAAACTGTACATCCAACTTCACAAAAGCCGTTCATACAGTCACATTTGCCAGTCTAGATGTCAGAAGTTTATAGCACCACCGCTGTTGTGTTCAGTCACCTGGAAGATTTTCAGCAAAATAAGTCAGGTATTCCTGTTGAATAACTACTCAGAAATTGTATTGTTGAGTCCTAACAGCTCCACCGCGGCCCTGCTGACTTTTTTTTCCTGATCATTGAAAGACTCATCACAGCAAAATACTTCACAAGCCAAAATCTAGAACATAGTGTTCCTTTTCTGCAATTTGGTGTCAAGGATATCTGCTGTTTTGTCACAAAGCCAATGATTATTTTTGGTGGCTAACTCTTCCATTTCTACTGAATGAAGAGTTAAAAATCAAACCTTTAAAAGGCCATGTTTGTCCTCAGTTACACACATGAAACTACTATTAGCTTCTGTGGGAACTGCATACAGTTATCCAAGGGCAGAACTTGAGCCCAAGAAATAACTGTTGTTGTAAATTCAGTAAGAGCTCATTAAATAGCAGCATTCAATATGCATGGCAGAAACTGTGGAAGTCCCTAGTGTGCGTGTGTGTGTGTGTATATATATACACTCGATTTATCTAGCATTGCTTGGGTCCTTAACTCAAATAAGTTTTTCTTCATTTAAATCATTCATCTGAGGTGGGTCTGGGGTGAAGCGTTCAGTATACAGCCTGCCCCAGGGAGCAAGGACAACCCCAGCCCCTATCTCACCATAGCAGCTTGGGACCAGGTGAGAAGCACCTTCCAGGGCCCCTATAGCTGGCACCTTCGGGGGTGGGGTGCATATCTTCTATCTGGGGGATAGACAGCCACACAGACAAACTCTCTGAAATACCGAGTAGATAGCTGTCCTTTTCTCCAGCCCTGGCACTTGCTGATCCAATATTATTATATTATGGTAGCAGTTACATGCCCTGTCTGAATTCAAGTCCTATTGTGCAAGGCACTGTACAAATACATAGAAAGAGACAGTCTCCGTGTGGCAGTGTGTTAGATATATAAGCTAGAGTCAGCACTCTTCACAGCAGCTCCAATCAGGCAAAGCAGATTGGAGCTGACTATACAAAGCCTAATTTGTGGGTAGGGCAGAGAAGAAAGGCTAGTTAAGCCATTTGTCAGAACCCACAACTAGGCACTGGAAGGAAGTAAAAAGGGGAGAAAAGCAGACAGCGAGAAGGGAGAGAGAAAGGGGGGTAGGGGAAAAGGATTGGGATTGGTCTCCATCTCCTCTGCTTGGTAAAGATGCTTTGTACACTGTGAAGGTGGTGGGAATCCATTCTAAATAAACTGCACAGGGTGTTGAACCAGCAAAAGGGCCTCTGCATGGTTTGTGGACTGCGGCAGAAGCAGGACCAAGGAGGTACATTCTGCCTTAAAGTGCCTGTAATTTAAATAGGCAGGACAGACAGGATGGGAAGGGAGAGACAGAATGGAGGTGCTCAATTTCACATAGGGGTTTGCAATCTTTGCCTTTGAGTTCCCCTGAAACATGCTATATGAACTCCATGGCCCACCTGTGCCACAACTTTTTTTCTGTATATAAAAGCCAGGGTTGGTGTTAGGGGGTAACCAGTAGGGCAATTGCCCAAGCCCCATGTTAAATTGTTCAGGCTTTGGCTTTATCCCTGGGTGGCTGGGTTTGGGGCCCCAAACTTCAACCTCATACAGTAGGCTTTTGGCTTTCTACCCTAGACCCCATTAAGTTTAATGCCTGCCCTGCTTGATAGCCCCCCTAAAACCTGCTCATAGTCCCCCAGGGGCCCTCGGATCACTGGTTGACAAACACTGCACTAGGTCACACTGCCTCTCTCTCTCTTAAAAAAAAATGCAATCAAATTACCCACTGGGCCAGCCCAGGCTGAAATTGAGCACATTTGTGCTGGGTCAGCACAGTTTAATAGTAATTCATGTGTGCAACACATCACCTCCTTGCTTCCTTAAATATTCTCACTTCTTCCCGTGTTAGCTTGGCACCTGTTGCTGTAGCACCTGGGTATCATGCAACATTTAAAACATTAACAGATATATTTAAAGTCTCTCCATAAGGAGAGTGGAAAAAACACCTCACATCCACTGCTCAAATAAGTGTTTCACTGCAAAACCATTCAAGACAATGTTTAGCTAAGTAAATAGGCAACGGCTGAATGCTGCTAAATCTTGGATTTGCAGACTCCAGGAAAGAAGCAAAACCTACAGTCACGGTCTCTCCACTCATTTCAGACAATTACTTCCCAGAAATGAGATAGAAAGGTGTATATATACAGACTGCCTGTCCCTAAATATGTGGACAATAATGCTACATCTATTAACAAGCAATTTTATAGCCTAAATAAGGTTCTTTCTCCCACACTTCTCTTCTTGCTCTTGCATCTTCTACATTGCTATCTAAAATAAGCTTTACTTTTTATTTATTTGTGTTACAATAACATTCACAGGTTCCCAACTTGGACCGGGGGCCCATTGTGCCCAGGCATTATACAAATACAGCGTCAGAGTCCCTCCACAAAATACAGCTACAAACTGAAGAGAGGGAAAAGGGATGATCATGATCCTCATTTTATAGTTGGAGAATGCAAACAGAGAAATTAAGGCCTACATTCACAAGTATTTAGGAGCCAAACCCCCAGATTTCACCTAACTCTGGTTTAAGGAGCCTAAATCTCAGCTTTAAGATCCTCAAAACACCCACTGAACCCTGTAGATGCCCTAACACACTCAGTACCTATCTTTTCACCCTACTACCTCACTGTAGCCATCCAAGCATCTGTCTCCTCACTAAGCTTCAGAGTAAGTCACAAAATGGAGAAGACAAACATAAACCCATCTCTCTCACAGGTGAGATGGGCTGCCTGCTGGATTGGGTCCCTTTCAAAAATCTGGCCACAAGTGCTAGTAGTGACTTTTTAATTTTTAGCATAGTGGTTAGAGCACTCACCTGGGCTGTAGGAGACTCAGGTTTAATTCCCTCCTCAGGCAGAGGTGAAGAAAGAAGTGGGGAACCCTGTTCAATTCTAAAGAGAAGGCTGTAATCGGTGAGCTAGGGCACATTTTGCTCTGAGGCATCCTCAATTTTTCCTGTTGAAGCTGTTTCACTTTGTGTAAGTAATTACAAAGTCACTGAAGCAGGGGGACTGTACTTAAGGTCTCCCACTTCCAACTGGGCCCTAGAGAGTGACTGTCTCAGTGGCCCAATGACTAAGTATTTAACCCAAATGGAACACCTTCAAAGAGAAGACCTGCAGGAGCCGGAATAATTCTACTTCATTCTGGGATGGCACAGGTCACTTAAGAATGCTTGATGAAAGACCAGGATGCCAGGGTCTGCTCAATTAACACAAAAAGGCTGCCAGCCAACAGGCTTTCAGCACTAAATTTAACCTATGCAAAAATACTGTGTAACAAAACCTTCTACTCTCAAAAACCAAAGAAACACAAAAACTGCCAGCTCATACAATTTTCCTGCAGCTAAGGTTTGTCCTTAGTAACACAGCTCTGATTTCATGCGAGATTGAAAGCTTCCTTAGAGCTCTCTCCCTTTTCTTATTCCTTTCAGATTAAGCAACATTTTCCATATAAGCCAAGCCATATTTCTCTCATGGCCATTTTCCCTGGCAATCCTTGCACTGATGTAGGCTGAGCCAGTATCTCAGCACAGGAGCAGTGTGTTAATCCTCTCCTTTCAAGTCACAGGAGTGGGTGTATCTACCTTACAGGAGGCAGGGTGTGCTTCTTCATACATTCTTTCTTGTTGAGGCTCAAAGAGCAAAAAGAACAACAACGAGTATGATATGCTGATATTAAAAATCAGTATGGGTTATACTGAGCACTCTTTACATGCCTGACAAGTCAGAAGTCCACTCTATAAAGGAAGGGTCATTCATATTCTCACTTGTTAGAAAGGAATGATGCAAAACTTGGATCCAGAATCTTTCAGTCTAGGAGGCTGCGTCTAGACTGGCAAGATTTTGTCAGCTTGCCAGCTGTCTACACTGGCCACTTGAATTTGCGCAAGAGCACTGATGTTCTAATGTAAGAAACCAGTGCTTCTTGCGCAAATACTTTGACGCTCCCGTTTGGGCAAAAGTCCTTTTTTGCAAAAGGGCCAGCGTAGACAACTCAGATTTGTTTTGCGCAAAAAAGCCCCGATGGCTAAAATGGCGATCGGGGCTTTCTTGCGCAAAACCGCGTCTAGATTGGCCAGGGATGCTTTTGCACAAAAGCATCCGTGCCAATCTAGACGCACTTTTGTGCAAATACTTTTAACGGAAAAACTTTTCCGTTAAAAGTATTTGCGCAAAATCATGCCAGTCTAGACTGTTTGGATGTGAGTGTCAGTTCTAGCCCATTATAAAGATAGAAGTCAGTGGTGAAGCTGTATACAAAAGTTTGGGTATATTCAGATCTAGATTTTGGTTTTGGCCAATCTCTACATTTGAAATTCATTTTCCATGACAATTTATTTTATAATGACTCCTAGTCACTCCTCTTTCCATTCCTTGAATACTGCAGAAAACCGATGCAAAAATTCTTGTTTTTCACTCAGTGCCCTAACAAAACCAAATTTAAGTTCATTGTCTGTTTGGCTTACCAGGTTTTATCACTCTACAATCTACATTCTATAAAATTGCCCTGAACACCAGCTTGTGGTTATTCTTTATTTAAACCAACAACTGACATGCATATTTTGTATCCTTATCATCCACTGAAATAAAGTTTGGTTCTTGTTATTTAGTAGTATGGCAACATTCTTTTATGGCATGTAAACAGTGAAAGTATTAAATTTGTGCAGACTGTTCAGATTTTAACACAATCACCTTGAAGCTAATATAAAGTGAACATATACAATTGCAAGAACATTACAAAATACTGAAGACTATTTCACTGCATGTCAGTACAGAACATATTATTGATTGCTTGAGCTTTTTCTTATTCTTAGATCATCTTTATCCCTCTGCTTGCTGTTTTTCACTCAAATGATGACACCTTTTCCTCTAAGATAAATTAGCAGGATTTTTTCTTTTCATTTAAAAGCACAGATCCTTAGAGAAGCTTAATATAAATTAGTCTCATTAGACTTTGGTAAGAGTCCAAGTTTTATGTAAAGCAGATATATAAAAATTGCAAGAAAAAAAAAGACTCAGATACTAGAAACATGCATGGAATTATTATAAACCTTCTCTAATTATGGTACTTATGATTATATGAATGATTTCATTTAATTACTTACAGCTTCCATGAATTTTTTTTAAAGTCTGCCTTCCTGCATGTTTCTGGTGATATTAGTGCCAATCCTTCAATTTTGTCTGAGCAAGGATTGCCAAAATGAAATTACAATGAACTCTTTGAATTTCTTCTTCTAGCCCACAGTTCAGTTTGAAGGAGAAACTATTTGTTTATTATCCCTCTACTAACAACTAAGTATAATACATAAAATGCTTTGTAATTAGAATGATTAAAAATAATTAACAGCAGAGGTTTTAATGACTGATTTGGCACAGATACAGCATTTATACTTCTTTCACTGGACGTAAGAAGGAAACTGTGTTGGGAGCTGGTAGTTTAAAGAAACCTGAACAAATCCTACCAGTGCTATACCAGTATTTAACAAAAGGCCGGGGCACTCAGAGCATACAGTCATATGGAGAAAGACAATATCATTTTAAAAAATGGTAGTGGGCAGTGGAGAATTTTGCAACAGTTTGCGTAAAAGAATATGTGTGTGATTTTAATAACATAAATATTTTCTCTTCTAACCTTTTTGTTAGTCTAATAAAAAGATTAAACTCTTTTCTACAATGCATTGTTGTGCCCGTCTGTTTAAATACCACAACTATGTTAGCAGAGCATGGATTGTGAATGTGACTCTTTTGAGTAGCTATGACTATCTGCGATCATAAGTGATTTCACTGTAATCTGTAACAGCTACACTAATCGGATTTAAAGCTGCCCAAACACTTTTAATATGACCAGGCAGAGGCATGCATTAAAATTTTACACTGTTTTCCCTTTGAAGAGAAAGAGGGCACTTATAGTGTAATTATACTGGATTAGAATTTTTTCATTAAAATGGATTTAAACACATCAGTGACTGAAATTTAGAATCCTATTTAATGAGGACTAGAACGAATGCCAGCCAGAGAAAAGCAAGCAAATACTTTCACAGAACCCTTTTCCTCTGATACAAAGTGTTCCTTTCAACAGTGCTATGCATTTTCTGCTGAGTAAGGGATACCAGATGAAATGATTTAGAAAACAAATATACAAACAGCAATCCAGTAATTAAAGAGCAGAGCAGAAGGCCTCACAAAGCTATATTTTAAACACTATCTTGTGTAGTGCTCCTGCCTGAATGCTGTGGCAAGTAGGCGAAGGCTATGGTATAACTTTGGTTACGTGGAGTTAAAGAAGCTAACCCTGAAAACCAAGATCAAACTAATAAGCTGGAATGTTTGCACACTAAGGACACATCTACACAGCAGGGCTAAACTCGAAATAAGCTACACAACTTGAGCTATGCTAATTGCGTAGCTTAAGTTGAAATAGCTTATTTCAACTTTTGATGCTGTGTACACAGCAGTTATTTCGAGATAGAGCACTCTTCCCCTGACTTTCCTTACTCCTCATGAAATGAGGTTTACAGAAGTTGGAGTAAGAAGCCCGTTATTTTGAAATTATTTCAGAATAATGGGCTTGTTGTGTAGACACTTGCAAAGTTATTTTGGAATAATGTCCGTTATTCCGAAATAACACTGCGGTGTAGACATGCCCTAACTGGCCATAATATGGAACTGATAGAGACACTGAAAAGGAGGAAGATACAGATAGCATGCACCAAGGCAGGACTGACCGTATGGCATATGCAACATATGCAGCTGTGCAGGGCAGCGCCACATTTGGGGCACCACTGTGCCCCTAATTTTATGGCACTCTAGGCAGCTGCATGCTGCATGTATGCATAGGGCCACCAGTAGGATGGGAGAGCAAGGCTGGTGCTGGCTCTGGCAGCCAATCCCTCCTATGGCCCACCTGTGGGCTGTGGCCAGCTGCTGTTTATTGGCTCTTTCCCCTTCTGCAGGAAGCGGAAACCACTGCCCATCTCTAGCTGGCTGCATTGCTCAGGCTGCTTAGGGCACCAGGAATGACAAGGACTGTATGCACATGGCATCAAGGGAACAAAATGAAAGGAGAAGAAGGCAAAAGAAATTGTGAAAAGAACCTCCTACTCCAGAAACAGAGCAGGTAGAGGAGGCCCTGCTTTACGACGGCCCTATTTACGACCCCCCCCACACTTATGACCTATGCTGTAAGTGCGGAAGGGGCCAAAATCTCCCAACTTATGTCCTCGGCCCCGCATTTATGATGGCGTACAATGCCTGTCGTAAATGCAGGCTTGAGTTACAATGCCCCCGACTTGCGACGCTATCCCTGGAACCGATCGCGTCTCAAGCTTGTATAGCTCTTGCTAGTAAAATAAAGGAAAGAGTGATTACAGTAAATTGAAGCCAACACAGGTTAAGGGCAGTGTCAAAGAGGGTTTGGAGTGCAAGGCTAGCACTATCAGCTACTGGTAATTCTCTGGACTGTGTCCTCTATGGTGAGTGTCAGTGGTCACTTTGCCTAGCAGGCAGAGACAGTGGCTGTGTCACTCATTGATGATAGGCAGTGGCTTTCCCCCTAATGGTTAGTGTCAATGGCTGTGTCACCCAGAGATAAAAATCTGCCTCCAAATTGCCCAGTGGGGAGTCAGTGAACACTTTGCCTACTGGCTGGAGTCAGTGGTTGTGTTGCCTGATGGCAGGGGTATGCAGTTGTATCACTCAATGCCATGGGTCAGTGGCTGTGGGTACAGGAACCTGGGCCCTCCTTGCTCCACCACGTTCCAACACAAGGCCCAAAGAAACAGTAATTCAAAATGTGCAGCCTAGGGAATGGGCACTGTGACACCTATTCCCAGGGCCACTCCCAAGACCAGCTTCAGTTCATTTTCTGGTGCCACTGGGCTGTCTTGGGTTCCCCTTTGAAGCTCCCCTGGGTCATTCTCCAGAAGGTCTCCCTCTGTTTGCAGCGACTCAATGTCCTCGGCCTATGTGATCGAAGAGCCTGCAGTGGCTTGCCTGAGCTGGGTAGAGCCCCAGCAGCTTCCCTGTAGGAGGATGCACCACCCATTTGCTTTCCTTCTCTGTCTGCCCAGACTGAGCCGAGCTGCTCTCTTTTGAATTCTGCCTCCACTGTGAGCATGTCCAGCAGGGAGAGTGGGGTGTGGCATTCAGTGTCAAGAGCAACTCCTTCACCCTTGCTTCACCGGTATGGGGTTTGTGCATCCCCAGCATAGATGGTCCTGATGTCTTTTGAATGTGGCATGATAAACAGAGTGTACATGCACCCCAGTCAGTGTCTGAGAAATGTTAGACACTGCTCTACAGCAGGTTCCATAAAATGAGTGACTAGTTATTTGTGCCAGCTTAAATGGATATGTTGGAAGAGACAGGAATAGCTATGGGACAGCACATGGTGACCAGGTCTCTGGAACTGAAAAAACAAAGGAGAAAACATATGGAAAGTTGGCAAAAGCTCATAACTTTGCAGTATCTAATGTGTTCTTTATAAAAAGCAATGAACATCATATTACATATTAGACTGGAAGACCTAGAAGACAGATTGACTAATTTTCATTTTCTGTCAGAAAACAAAAGATATAAAAGACTAAAAGGTGATTATGGGGGAGAGTCTTACTACCCAAATTAGAACTTTCACCTTAGATATATTTCTTAGAATGAACATACAGAGAAAATCAAAGAGGATAACACCCAAGATAAAGTGGTGGAAACTAGTGGGTAAAACTAAGATTACAGGGAGCTGATTATGCAGAAGGAGTGGAAAAATTTGGGATTTTGTGGCAACAAATATATTGCAGAGTTCTATAGTTGTGGGTGAATCAAGAAAGAAAACCTTTCTTTAGAAGAAACTTGGTGGTGGAATGAAGAAAGTACCAGAAATGATAAAAGGTTAGAGAAGAAAGTTTAAATTCTGGCAAAAGTGTGGAGCAAATGGGACCTGGAGAAATACAAGCAGGAAAAGAAATTGGAATCTAGCAGCAAACATGAAAGCAAAGGTCTCTGAGGAACTCTATGGACCAGACGAAGTGGGAAAAGAAGTGCATAGACTAGTGAAATCATGGGACAGAAGTACCAAAAATATCAAGGAACTAAAGTACATCAAAGATGAAACTGGTATGGCATGGACTGATGATTGTCACATAAAGGATTGATGCAAAAGATATTTTTAGCAGCTGTTAAAATGAAGAAAACTGAAAACACTAATGCAATTTCAAAATGATGAACTTTGGTTGAGTGTTCGAGCCTATCATACCTGATGAAGTAGCAAATGCCATAAAAAAAAGAAAAATAATGACCTCCGTCCAGATGGAATCCTTATTCAGGCATGGAAAAATCTTGAAATAGATGACAACCTCCATCCACTAACATCCCTGTTCAGTTCAGTCATGAGAGGGGCAAAGATACCAAATGAGTGTAGGAAAAGTATCATGGTGCCAATACACAAGGGAAAAGGTGCTGCTAGCAATTGCACAAATTATAGAGACTAAGAAGTGAAGTAGATATTAAGGCAAATCAATATGACTTCATGTCAGGAAGATCAACAATAGATGCTGGTTTTGCACTGGAGCAGCTAGTGGAAAAATTTACAGATAAAAGGAAAAGTATTCACATGGCATTCATTGATCTAGAAAAGGTCTTGGACGAGGTTCTGAGAGAAATCATCTGGTGGTGTAGGAAGGAGAAATTGTACCAGTACTTTATACGCAGCTTGTGTAAGCCACATATATAGGTTCAACCTCAATAGAGTTCTAGCGGTGAAACAAACCACTAGACAAACTATCAGCAAAGGTGAAATGCATCAGGAATCAGCACTGATCCCTTTTTTGTTTGTCCTTGTCCTGGATATCCTCCCAAGACACATACAGAAGGAGGCTCCTTGGTGCATGCAATTTGCAGATGATATTCTGTGTATTGAGGAGAAAGTCCAGAAAAATCTCTTGATCAATGGAGATGTGTGGGAGAGACATGGGCCCAAAAGAAGCAGAGGAAAAACAACATATTTGGTGTGCAATTTCAATAGTGTGAACACTGAAAAAATTGCCTCGAAACTAGATGGACAGGTATGAAAAGTTTCAAGTATCTAAGTTCTGGAATCCTGAAATATGGCAGATTAAATTAGAAGTAAGATCATAATACCTGTCTCAAATGGACAGAGATAAGTGGTGTAGAATATGACAGTAAAATGTCAGTGAGATTAAAAGAGGAAGTCTATAAATCCAGTTTTAATGTTTGGTGCTGAGTATTGGGCAACAAAGATTAAACTTGGGCAAATGATCTGTTCAGCAGAAATGCAAATGTGGAGGTGAATGACAGGTGTAAGCAAGAAAGACCATGTGAAGAACATGTATGTTAGAGAAATGCTCAGAGCAACATCCATAATGAAAAAATGAGGGTACGAAGGCTCAGAGGTTTTGGTCATGTAAAGCACAATCCTGATAACAAAAAGGCATGAGAATCCCACAAATCAGGATTGAAGGAAAAGACAGAAAGGCTGACATAAGAAGTTGTGGGATGTCATAAAGGAAGACATGTTAGCAATGTGGTGTGATAGAAAATAGGGCATTGAATAGAGCCCTTTGGAAGGCTTATAAAGTGGGCCCATTTGATAGGATTAATGAAAAAGACTGATAAGTACTTGCTTTAGCGACTCTGTAGATTTTGTTTATCAACATTCCTCTTTGAGGGTCTCTTATTGCAGAAAACAAAAATTTTGCCATTGACTTTAATAGGCTCACGATAAGGCACTATATAAGTACAGAAACAAAGACCATGTTCCCCACTCCCCCCCCACACATAAAAACTGAGTTGTCCCACTCTGCTGGTGAAAGGTTGCTCTAAAGCCAGTGTAGTTTGCCACATGAGGACAGCTCCTGCGTAGGGTATCCTCAGGTGGCATAGAGCCAGCAGAAGGGGAGTTGCCAGGGTATTTTTGCTAATCTCTGGCTGACATAATGACTTCTTGGCACCATAGGCAGCCAGCTCATGTTATACTAGTGTAGACTGGCACCCTAGGCAGATTGCCAATCTAGGCAAATAATATGAGCTATCTAGGATGGGAGGAAGGGAGATCTGTGTCAAGTGCTCCTCAGCTGCAGCCGCGGATCAGAGCCACAAAACAAAGATAGGCCTGAGCTGCAGAAATATGAGAAATTTGAACCACTCAGAGATAGAGTGGGCGTCTTTTGGATCTGAGGTTTTAGTTAAACCCACTACCGAGATAGGTACTAATGAAAAATTTTGGTTTTGGCTCTGCCTCTGATTCTGAACCACCCAAAAATTCAGTGTCCTTCAACCCAGGGGGTTATATTCAGACTCTTTCTAACTAAGGAACTAATACTATAAATGGGTAAGAGTGCATACTCTTCCCCAAGTATCTCCATAAATTGTTATTGGAAATACTCTCATTTCTCTGTAACCTGCAAAAGAAGTAGGAACTGGCCCATCTGATTCCAAAACCAGGTACTGAGTTTGGGAAAGTTTATGTAATTTTACACCAGTATTATGACAAAACTTAAAAAACAACGAATGATCCTGCAGCACCCTAAAGACTAACAAAAAATGTAGATGGTTTCATAAGCTTTCATGGGCACAACCCACTTCTTCAGATTAATGGAGCAAGGGGTTCAGAGTTACAAATAAATAGCAGAAGAAGAGGGGATGGGGAAGGAAAGAGAAGTAAGAAAAAAAATCTGGCATTGGCACACTTACAGCAGGATTATCCAGATGTTGACTCTCTCCTCAGACCCTACGCTACCAGCACTCCAAGCTATCTTTGAGACACTATCTACTTACTGAGGAAACTACAGAACATCAGCAATCCTCTTGAAAAGACTGTCCTGGCCACCATGGATGTAGAAGCTCTTTATACCAACATTCTACACAATGATGGATTACTGGCCATCAGGAACACTATCCCTGATGACGCCACTGCACACCTGGTTACTAAGCTCTGTGACTTTGTCCTCAACCACAACTATTTCCAATTTGGAGACAATTTGTATCTTCAAGTCAGTGGCACAGCTATGGGCACCTGCATGGCTCCACAATATGCCAGCATCTTTATGGCTGACCTCAAACAATGTTTCCTCAGCTCTCGCCCCCTAGCACCATTATTCTACTTATGCTACAGTGATGACATCTTCATCATATGGACCCATGGGAAGGAGACCCTTGAAGAATTCCACAGGGATTTCAACAACTTCCTCCCCACCATCAACCTTAGCCTGGACCAGGCCACACGAGATCACTTCCTTGACACTACAGTACGATTAAATGATGGCCACATTTCCACCGCCTTATAGTAGAAACCTACCGACTGTTAGTTACCTATATGCCTCTAGCTTCCATCTAAGACACATTTCCCAATCAATTGTTGACAGCTAGGCCCTAAGATACAACTGGCTTTGCTCCAATCTCACAGACAGAGAAAAACACCTACAGGATCTCTATCAGGCATTCTTAAAACTTAAATGCACACCGGAGGAAGTGAAAAAAACAGAATGACAGAGCCAGACGAGTACCCAGGCATCAGCTTCTTCAAGATAGGTCCAACAAAGAAAACAACAGAACACTACTGGTCATCACCCACAGCCCCCAACTTAAACCACTCCAGTCCATCATTAACAATCTACAACCTATCTTAAAAAATGACCCCTCACTCTCACAGGCCTTGGGGGACAGGTTAATCCTTACCTACGGACAACCCCCTAACTGAAACAAATCCTTTCCAGCAACCATGCAGCACTCCTCCATCATACTTGCCTAGGAACCCACCCCAGCAATAAACTCCGGTGCCAACTCTATCCACTCATCTACACAAGCAACATTATCACAGGACCTAACCACATAAGCCACCAAATTAGAGGATCATATAACTGCACATCCACTAATGTGATATATGCCATCAAGTGCCAGTAATGCCCCTTTGCCCTGTATATTGGCCAGACTGGATAGTCTCTACAATAAAGGATTAATGGACACAAATCAGATATTCAAAATGGTAACACACAAAAACCTGTTGGGGAACATTTTAACCAGACCGTGTACTCATTAATGGATCTAAAAGTAACTATATTATTACAAAGCAATTTTAAAAACCACCCGGAGAGAGAAGCTGTGGAACTTGCCTTCATTTGCAAATTTGACACCTTTAATCAAGGTTTGAACAAAGACATGAACTGGATGGGCCACTGCATTCAACATCCTTATGATATCAAAAGCTAAGTATGGGGCACTTACAACCCGCTCTACTAGCCTCATTTAGTCTAACTGACTAGATTTTTTTTCCTTCTCTTTCCCTCCCCATCCCCTCTTTTTTTTATTTGTACCTCTGGACCCCTTGCTCCATTAGTCTCTATGGTGCTGCACAACTATTCATTGTTTTTTAATTTTTTTCAGTTACAGACTAACTCGGCTACCCCTCTGAAACAGTATTATGACAGACACTCATCACATCATGCAACAGATGTACTTAGAAAAAAAGACTTAGCATGCCAAAATATTGGGCCAAAGAATAGCACTTTGCCATTGCTTTTAGAAAATAAATAATAGTGTATTGAAACTACTTCTCAAGGTATTAAAAAAAACCCCATGATTGTAGTCTCATGCATGACAGCTTGTTGAAAATCTTCTTGTCTAGGATATATTTAGGCTGGCTTTAACTGTAGTTTGCATCTGCATGGCAAATTTCCAATGCATGAAGAATGTAACTTGACATAAACAAGTTAGCTTTAAATTGGCTGTAATATGAAAGTTCATTATCGCTATATGTGGGTGTAACACTAAGCATACTTGTATTCACACCCTGCACATTACTGCAATAACTTTTGTACAAAATATGCCTTGTGACATATAGTTTGAAGACTAATAACTCAAAGAAAATTCATGTTCTTGTGTAATATATGTATACGGTATGTATTAAGAGTCATGGATAAATGCTAAAATTATGACTAAAGTGTGCTTAATCCAGACATGCAAGGGGGAGTTGGTAAACAGGTCTGTCATAGACAAGGGAATATCTTTTCCCCACCCGGGAGCTACATCCAAAGGTCTTTGAAAGACAATGAGAATGTATTTATATATAGTCTGAACAGACCCAGCAAGTAATAACGGTGGGAGGCACTGACAGCTGGGAAGGAGATTGCATAGCCTCCACTCATAGCAGAAGAGAGAAGGTTGGTCAGGGGCTTACTTTTCAAAGAATACATTAAAAAGATTTACTGGTCTATAAAGACAGGGGGAAAGTAATAAGATATTGAATCAATTGATTGTATGTGGTATTGCTGTATTATGAAAGAGTCCAGAGTGAGTGCAACCATGTGGGCGGGGGCCACCCGTAGAGGTCCTTCCTCTGTCCACCATCCTGCCACCCTCCTGGGCATTCCCAAGTGCCCTCAATGTCTGTGAGGCCACTGACCTGCCGGACGAGTCTAGTCTGGTGGCAGTTTCCTGCTACGTCCCAATGCAACTAAGACCTTCTGGCCGGGAAGCAGCTGGGAAAGGTAGGGGGGCTTGGGCCCACCCCCTCTCCGAGCCCCCGCCCAGGGCCCTAAGGACCAGGATTTGGTTCACTGGTCCAGTTGGTGGGGTTGAGACCTGTAAAGCACCAAAAGCCGTGCCCTGGGCCGCTTCCTACCTTCCTCCTCTCCTCACGGTCGCTTCTGACTGCTCCATCTGGCGACCCCCTTCTTGCGGTGGCGGTGCCTCTTTTGAGCGTCCCGCTGATGCTGTGTCCGATGTAGGGAGTTCCGTGCTGCCGATCTCGGCCCCTCCCCTTCTGGCTTTTTGGCGCGTGGGCGTAGGTTGGCGTCCCCGGCCACTGGGGTGCCTGCACGTCCACCGTCGGTCCGGAGTGCCACTGCTGCTTCTCCCCCGCACACTGGGGATGGTATGCTTGGCAGTGGGGCGCTGGAGCATCCTCCAGGCGGTTGCTGGCAGCTGTGGAGCAGGCGTGGCAAAGCCAGGGCTGGAGCAACACGGTGGTTTCTCCCCGGAATGCCGGGGCTGGTGTAGTTGGCGTGCGGGGTGCTTGGGCGGCCCCGTCACAGTGAGGTCTTTTCTGAAAGCTAATGACACACAGGTGATTAATATAATTGTGAAATGTATATACTAGCATTATATAAGGAATTAGGTACTCACTGATACTTGGCTTTCCTGGCACATGGACCATACTGCACCCTGGAAGTGTGGGAAAAAAGTTTGAAAATGACTCACTTAACCTATGTTACTGGGCCCTTTTAAGGTGAAGCACAGTCTGCAGTACACTGCTGACTGGGAGCCCCTAGAGGTAAGTCCATGCCAAAACATGGCACCCCAATCACCTGCCCCAGACCTGAGTCCCCCCAAACCTGGCATCCCCTATTGCACACACCCCACATCCCAAGTTCCACCCCAGAGCCTACACTCTAGTCAAAGATATAATTATGTTGGGTCACATCATGAACAATTTTCTTCAACTAGGCTGTAAGGGAAAAAAGTTTGAAAATGACTCACTTAACCTATGTCCTTTGTTAATAAATTTGTTTTATTTTGCTATAAACCAACTCAGTGCCTTGTTTAAAGGGATGGGTGGATTTACTCTAGTCAAGTTCATAAGCTGTAACATGGTTTTATCTAGGCGTAATAAACCTTATTTATCTGAACTGTCCAGGAGACACCTTTAGCCTCCATGGCTCAGAGACACCTTTAGCCTCCATGGGCCCCTGGCATGGTGGAGAAGGGCCAGCTCTGTGCTCTCAGAAGGGGCAGTGCCTCAGGCAGAAGAGGCTGGGTTGGGGGCAGTCAGCTCTCCACACTGCCTGGAGTGTGTCCTGCCATCCTGCCAGCCCTCAGAGCCACATGGAGCATGCAGCATAGCACTCAGGAGGCAATTTAAATAGCTTGGGACTCCAGCTGCCTCTGCTGTCACAGTAGCAGTGAGGGCAGCCAGGAGCCCTGGACTCCTTTGAATCACCAGGCCCCAAGGCAATTGCCTCCTTTGTCCTTCCGCCCCCATGTCGGTCGGCTTGGAGGGGCTGGATCCTTCAGGGCACATAGCTCTGGGAAAATTCAGGACTGGGAGTGTGTTTGAGATATCTTGATGCTGTAACCAAGGCGGCTACTGGAAGTCAAAGTGTGACTGGTGTGTTGCTGGCAGACTTTTGGGATCAGAGTCTGCTGGGCCAGGGCTGCAGCTGTACAAATGCACTCAGGGTGTAACCTGAATGCTGGTAGGTTGGTTGTGAGCAGACAAGGTTGCAAGCTACAACAGCAAAGCATTGTGAGGCACGCAGAATTACAGTACATGTGGTGACACAACCACACACAGGTCCGGATTGCATTCCAGACTCACAGTGGGATGATGAAAACCAATTGCCATAATTATGTACATTAACTTATTGCTAATTTAAAAAAAATGCTCCTGTACTTTTTAATAGAAAATGTGACACAAATGCCAGTCTAATACAAGCTCCATCTCAGTTAGTATGAGGCTATTCTGCACTTGTCTTCAGCAGTTGGGGTTGCTGATTAAGTTATGCTGTTCAAAACAAGGCAGAACACCAAAATATGTATATACTTGAGTATATTCAAGCACATTATATGATTTTTTATGGATGGAGTTCATTTCAGTGTAACATAGAAGGCCATTTGGATTGATGAAACCAAATGCAAATTGGCTACAGCACATTTAATAAGAGTCAACAGAATCTGGAAAGAACACTGTAAGCATATTTTCGGAGGCATTTTTCATGTCATGGAAACCTCACCTTCCATGTATCTTGATGGATTCTCTATCACTGAGTGTTTAGATTGGATGTACTTGTAAAATATATGCTCTTGGAATTATTTTGGGGGAAGTTCCAGGGCCTGTGTGATACAGATGATCAGTGTGCTCTCTTTTGGACTTGCAATCTATTTCTTATTCTTATACACTGTCCCATGTTTTCTAGACTGTCATACATGTTTCCTGTGCTATCACCTGTATATCATAACAGCTGATAGCTATGAGCAAAAGAAGCATACCACTGATTACTCCATTTTAGTGATATGTGAGTGCTCCATGTTTATTCAGTACCTCAGACGCTGGCACACCAGTGTGTGTGTGTGTATTCTGTGCAAAACATTCCGTGGAGGTGCAGTGTAAGTCTGTGAAATGTGGCTGTGTTATCACCATAATTCTCACATTCAGCAGCAAGACAAATTCCCACTGAGATAAACTATACACACTGGATCAGAGAACAGAATCATTAATCTGCTAATTGAATGAGTGTTGATTCATTTGGATTAATAGCACCTGACAGAGAAACAACTAATTCTCCTGACATTATTTTCTGTGGTATACCTGATCCCCACTTCTAGGTAAAAGCCTCTTTGCACTGTCAGAGGGTTGTAAAATTGCCTTAATCTCAATAAGAATTAGGCCTAGTAAGTATGTAAAGGGTTAGGTAGGAAAATCCTTAGAGAGATAATAACTGCAGTCTGAACTGTGACCTGCAGTAATAACTAGAAAATACTCATAGGATTTCAACTAGTCAGATTGAATCGAGTGTATGTCTTTGAGAAATAATGACACAAGCTACAACTACAGAGGAAAAAATCTTTGTGAGCAATTAATATAAGAAAAGCATCTAGCTATTAGCCTAAGCAGAGCCTCCATGATCAGACACTAAGGAAAACTGTGCACATCCAGACTTGTGCTATATAGCTACTAGAGTGGGTCTACGTGACCTTATCTCTAACAGTCATTCTTGAAACTCAGTGACAGCCAACATACAAGCACATAGCTGAAACATATGAGATGCTTGTTCTCAGTTACAAAACATGACAGTGTTTTTAAGACTACATTTTTAATCTTAAGTCATTGATATTAGGAGAAACATTGGCTTTATTTGCTTTCCTTAGGAGCAGAGCTCTTCTCCACCCAGTTTTTAAATCTGTCTCTTTATTCTGTGCCTTTTTAAGCAATATGATTGATTATCGTTTGCTACAACAGATAAAAGAGTAAATTTACCTCTTGGATCCATATTTCTCTCTCTCTCTAGAGACCTATCTACATAGCAGGGCAAAAGTCGAATTAAGTTACGCAACTTTGGCTATGTCAATTGTGTAGCTGAAGTTGAAATAGCTAAATTTGGCTTTTGGTGTTGTCTATACAGCAGGAAGTCGAAGGAAGAACACTCTTCCTTCGACTTCCCTTATTCCTCATGAAATTAGGGTTACAGGAGTCGGGGTAAGAAGTCTTCCAGACCGCCATTATTTTGAAATAATGGCTTTCTGTGTGAATACGCTCTTTGTTACTTTGGAATAATGTCAGTTATTGCAAAATAATGCTAATGTGTAGACATAGCCTAGATGTGTGAAATTCTTAAATCTTTCACACATAGGGAGAATACTGGAGTTAGAGATGACCTCTAGGAGTAGGCCTGAAAAGACGAAGAAAAAGTTGGGTGAAATATAATTACAGTGCTATTTTTAAAGTAGATATTAGGGGCCAAATTTTCTGTGTTCACTGCTGAAATCAGAAATTTCAGGATTGATTAATTTGGTCCACAGTGTAATGAGGAAAAAAAAATCTACTGCCTATATATAAAAACATACTGATTTTGATGGTACACATTTAAAAATGCATCTGTGTATGCTATTAGGCTGAACTGTTAAAATATTAATAAACAGTCCTGACTAACATTTGTCTGAATTTTGAATAGCTATTCAATTCAGACATGTGTATATCCCTTGTTAGTTGCTGTTTGCAAACATTCCTGTTCAAACCAGGGTCTGTGGAAAGGCTATTCTTCCGTATGAACAAAGGCTATGTTAACGAGACTTGACACTATTTGCTGTTCTCCTGTTTTAAAAGATTCACTCATTCAGTCAGGGAGTAGAAACAATCCTGGTGACTCTTCATAGACCACCGATAATAAATATCCAAACAGCTCACGAAAACTCAAAGGCTGAAAGCTGTTTGCATAAATTGTTGTTGAATATATCTGAATAGCTCCCAGATTTGAACTATCTAAAGTCCCATAGCTCCGTGTAGGAGCATAAGGGAATGGCAAAGGGGACTATGTGCCATCTTTGCACTCACTAAACACTTCAGTCAATGGGCTCACTGGATTCAGTTCCTGCCTACCCCACAGACTCACTGTGTAACCTTAGGTAGTCACTCAGTCTTTCTTTCCCACCAGTCACTCTTTATAAAGGGAGGGTAATAATACTTCCTTACATCATAGAAATGTGGTGGGAAAAATGCAAAAATGTTTTTAAAGAGCCCCAGGCCCAGCCAGCTCTATGAAACCCAGGTTTTGCTCGAGGCCAGAAGAATTCCCTGTTAACTAATTAGTCAAGGCTAATAGGGCAGAGATTCTAGATCAAAGAGCACTCCTACATGCCAAAGAAAAATTCCCAATGCCAAGTGTCAGAGTCTGGGTCAACTGACTTGGGCTCGTGGGGCTAAAAAGAGCAAGCTTGGGTTGGACCTTGGGCTCTGAAATCTGGTGTGATGGGAGGGTCTCAGAGGCCAGGCTGTGGCCATAGCCCAGACATGTACACTGCTATTTTCAGATCCACAGCCAGACTCCCCTGAGCCTGAGTCAATTGCCCCAGGCTTTCAGACTTGGCATTGCAGATTTATTTGGTTTTTATTTTCTGTATGCCAAAAACTAGCATCGAGTATAAAGGGATATATTTTACTCACAACAAATAATTCAATTATGTGTAGAAATGGATCTTTAAAAACATGTTTCCATAGGATAACATGTACCTAAATGACACTTATTCTAAAATGTATTGCACACTATGACTAAGCGATACAACTGATCTGTACATCCACGTCATTTGTAAGTTGTTATTGGAATTTCTTTTATCACAAAAGGGTAAAAATAATGCCACTGGCTATAGTCCAGAAAAATGTTCCTGCTTTGCTGATGACCTCACCACTCCAGTACCCTTGTTGTCACCTAGTCTTTCCTGAGCAGACCATTAGTCATGATCTATCACATCATTGGATTTTTTTGAACAGCCCCCAGCTAGAATCACATTACCGAAACCCCCAATGATTGTGATACAGTCTGCTCATGAAAGACATGGAGACAACAACAGTATTGGAGTAGTGAGGTCATCAGCCAAGAAGGAAAACAACGAGTAGTCTTGTGGCACCTTAGGGTACATCTATACTGCACGCGTATTTAGAAAAAAGCTATTCTGGAATAATTATTCCAAAATAGCTTATTTCAAAATAGCATGTCTACACTGCAGGGAAGCCTCAAAATTAGTCCAAGGCAGGCTTCCCTAATGTAGATGTGCTATCTTGATTTAGAGCCTCAGGAAGCACTGGGAGGAATAACTTAGAATGGCCCTGCTGAGGAGCTATTTCGAAATAGCAGCAGTGGAGCGTCTACACACACCTTATTTTGAAACAGCTATTTCGGAATAAGTATTATTCCTCGTAGAATGAGGTTTACAGATTTCAGAATGAGCCTCCATTATTTTGAAATTATTTCAAAATAATGGAATGGCTGTGTAGATGCTCACATTGTTACTTTGAAATAACACTAGTTATCTTGAAATAACGGTGCAGTGTAGACGAACCCTTAGAGATTAACAAAAATAATATACAGTATCATGATCTTTCATGAGCAAAAGCAAAGGAGGAACATTTTTCTGGACTATAGCCAGTAGTATCATTTGCACACTTTTGAGATAAAAAATTCCAATTAGAACTTACAAACGTAGTGGAGGTACGGATCAATTGCATCACAGCTTAGTCACATGAGCCTGACAGGACAATGGAGTTCGGAATTTCTAGGCTTTTCTTTTAGTTTAAGCCAGAGCCTTAACGGTATTTCAACCTAGTTTTAGTGGTATGAATTCAATTAAGTACTCAAAGAACTTACTGTTGTGAATTAGGGGTATCCAAATAAATGCTTTGCTACTGACTGACAAAAATTATCCCTGCTAATTCAGCATAGCATACACTGCTACCTGTGTAGGCAATTTTCTGATTAACAATATTGTTGAAAGTTCAACCATGTTATATAGATGAATAAAAAGTAATTTAAAAGTATTGAATGAGTAATGAATGCTATAGAAAAATAAAGCCATAATTTCACTTCAATAATTGCTCTGCAGCCTATTGTAGTTGACCTCATTCTGGTAGGGGAAAAAGAAGAGGTGTTGTTGTCAGGAAAATCAAATATTTATGTAGCTATTGTAACGTACAAAAAATGACAGTCGATTCACAAATGCTTCAGAGATTTAATAGCTTATCTCATGGTATTTCTATTTAGTATCTCTTGCAAAAATAGGAAATGCATGGGTGGACAAAAAAAAGTAAAAAGCTTATTATGTTTGTTTAAGCCTCAAACTAATTTTTGTACCATTTGTTTTAAAGACGATTAGGCAGCCATTTTATCCCCACCTATTTGTGCAGCTATATAAGGAAAGTAGCCAGGTCATATGACCTTGACCGTATCACTTAAATTCCTTTCTGCTTAGAGTTCTTTATTTCTAAACTTTCAGGGGAATGTATGTCTTAGTTTCAGTGTAAAATATGGAGCATCACATATGAATGTCATGGGAGTGGGGTGTGCACATATTTAATTTTCAGTATTGCACAACGCTCTTCCAAACTCTTCACTAAAACAATCCAAGCTGTGAATCTAGCCATAGACTTCCTTTACCTGTCACAGTCCATGAAAAGCAATAGAATAAAATAAATATAAACATCCCCTCCTCCTTCCGTGATTACTAGAAGTCAGCAAAATCTTTTGTGCACTCCTGTGGGCTTTACACAACGGCTTAAAATAAGCATCTCATTGTCAAGTATGTCTAGATAGGGAGATACAATAGACAAAAGATGTACCTCCATGCCTTACTGTTAAAATACCCACAATCTATGCTGCACATAAATAACAATAACCATTTATTATTTATGCAATGCCATAAGTGTGCATGGGCTTTAAAGACATGGCTTGTAGAATTATTAATGAACTGAACATGAAATATTTTAAATATGCTCAAAAACCCTAAACTGGTGGGGGGGCCCCAGCTGAGGATGAAAGTTAACTCAAAGCAACTAGGGAGCTACACAAATATGGAAAGTATTCTGAAAGGGGCAGAAGTGGCCTGCATACACAGCTGTTCCATGCATTTACAAAAAGCTAATGCATGAAACAGTTAATCTTTCATTAGCAGTGTGCAATCAGTTGGCATGATTTGCTCAACACTTGAGAACACTGGGGACAGCACTCCAGAGACGGTAGTCCCAGCCACAGGATTATTAGCTCCTTTGAGTAACCTTACTGTACTGTCAACAGTTTTAGACACTAACAAGGCTGCTACCCCTCAAGTCCACCCCATAAAAAACAGAAAAAAATTGGAGTAAAGAAGACAGAGGGCAGGGAGAGAAGGCAGGAGAAAGCAAGACAAACTTTTCACCTTTGTTGGTACTGAGTGTGGGATCAATACTGAGTTATGAAAAGACTTTGCAGATTAGTCCTTGGATTAGTGCATTTCATCAGCAGCACCTTCCTTCTGCAGTGATGAAGAGGCTGGAGGGGAGAGGGTGGGACTCAGAGCTGAAAATGGTCTTTAAACATGTTTTTTGCCCTTTGCAAACATACTGCAGTCTACCTCTCTGAAGGAGAAATCTAGTGCCAAGACCAGCTAGTGGTGGTGGTGGGGAAGATAGTAGAAACAGAGGAAAGGAATGGGGTGGGGTGGGGTGGGGTGGGGTGGGGGAGGGGGGATGGTACTGAAGGAATCTTGTCTCTCTCTTCCACTAGTTACAGCCACTGGGGTTTAATGCGATCTATAAACTCATCTGTCTGTTTACATACCAGCAAATGATACGTCTCTCTGATCCACTTACATTTTCAAGCCTAATGTATACACAGGGCGCTGACGTTGTGTATACAAGACATAGAGATAGCTGGGGGCTGTGCACTGTCCCTGCTTTCACAGCACACTGTCACTCTTATAAATAAAGCATTTGCTCGGGTAAAGAGTCTGAGAGTCAGAGAGCCACATTGCGTGCAAATCCAGCTCAGTGCCTGAGCTTCCTTGTGGTTGAAGCTAATCCTAACTGACATGTTACAGTAAAAGCACTTTATAAAATCAATATTAAATTCACAGACTTTGACATCCTGGGACATCAAAGATAAAGGGGAAATAAGCCGTGGAGTAAACAGTCCTGCAGCTATGCCAGTTGCTCAAGGAAGGAGGTACGGGAAAACATGGGAAACCATGGGGTAAATTAGAACACTGCTAGTCTTGTTTTTATATCAAGGTCTTGACAGCAATGAAAACATTATACAAACAGCACGCAAACTCTTACACACAAGAAAAAAATATCAGGAAGGACCCACTAAGTTACAGCTTCAAATAACCTGTTGAGTTGAAGGGATATAATTCTACCTGTGTAAGGTACTACATTCTCTCTCTCTCCCCCTCCCCCACAATAGATTATACTTAAGGATGATTACATGAAAAATAGCAAATGTCATCAGACTAAAGAAACACTGTGGGGAGGAGTTGTACAATTTTGATCTGATAATAATGGTTTCCTTCTTATGCATATCCATGTGCATTTCACAGAAACCAGGACACATATAAAGTCAAACATTGTGATGTTCATGTTCTGGGTGTGAAACTCAAATATTGCAGGGTACTGTGTTGGGAGGAGGTTGAATGGGGATGGGAGACAATCTTCTCTGTCAAATCATAAGGTCCCGTGCTTCACACATGAAATTGCCGTGTAGCCAGCAGTGATACTTCCCATGGTGAATGACATTGGCTTCTGGTTCATGGCACCAGACAGGCCAGGGTCAGCATTAGTGGGGATAATATACTTCCATCTCCTGCTCTTCGCACCTGCTCCAAGCTTCTTTCTGTGAGGTGCAGGGCTCACATGGTGTGCAAGGCCATCCACATCATATGAGTGAGCAGTTGCTGGAGAACTGAATTGTGGACGCTGAAGATGAGCTACATCTCATCATTTTGTGATTCACAAAGCTTTTGGATCTGGAGTCTTAAAGTCACAACTTTTTAAAAACTGCAGTTTGAGCTCATTGTTGTTCCATGCCAAATATGTCCTGCACTAGCTCCCAGGACAGATCTATTTCAAATCAAAACATTTCAGTCATAAAGCAAACACAGTGAAATTGACCATTAAGCCGATAGAAAAATTCACTCTTTTTGACTAATGAAATGTATCAAAGTTACACTAAATGAAAATACATTTCCAGACCCAGCAATTTAATTTTCACAGCAAAATCTAGGGTTACACATCACTTGAGTTAGAGTGCAGGTGCAAGCACGTGTGAAGAAGATGGAAAGCTGAAAGTGAAAGATGTCACACAGCTAGCTGCATGAGATGATCAGTCTTGCCCTCACTGACCTACATTGTTGACTGTCACAAGTGGGAGACTTTGGAAAGGGAAGTAAGGGGCTAGTAACATGTCTGTTAGAATGAAAATCTGAAGAGAGTGTCCCAGTAGGACCCAGTTTTTCTTTCACTTTTATCCGCTTATCAAAGTTATTTTCTTTCTTCCCTTTCTATTTAGTCAAAGACAAAAGGGTAACAATGGCAGTGAAAATGCAGACGACTGGAGAAAGGGACTGACGGGGTGATACCAGAAGCTGATAAAACCAGACAGACCCATGGTAATTAAAATAGGAGCCGCATTATCTCTCATGATGGGAGAGCAACTTAAATAGAAATAGACCCCTCCTCATTCTGAATGCAGAACTCCAACACCTTGAGGAGCAAATAAGAGCACCAAACAAAGCTTGATAGGAACAAAAGAAAGATCACTTGTAGCACATCCCCTTAATATGCATTTAGGGCTCAACACTGCTCCTACCAAAAATCAATGGGAGTTTTGGTATTGATGATGAATAGGAGCAGCAGTGGGCTCTTGCTCCTGAAACAGCCCAGGCAAAATTTTAGCCGAAGGCCATAGTTTTCTCTGGGAAGTATAAGAACAGTGCCTCATTTTCCCTATGCATAAAATGGGGATAACATTGGTGTCCATACATAAAAGGGCAAGGAAAAGCTACATTTATTAACATTTGTAAAATGCTTTGTGATCTTCAAGGTGAAAGGCACAAAATGAAGTATTATTTTATTATTAATACATCTATCTGTTGCCCCCTTTATGTTTTAGCCTTAGTTCTTTTCTGTCTTTCAGTTTTAATGTCACCCAGAATTACATGTACAAAGAATTACTATGTACTAAACATTATGTTATGGGTGACTCAGTATGAAGATCAGATCACCGGAGCATTCAAAATGTGGTGCTTGGAAGATTTTTAAGGTGACTGAGTTGTTCATTTAGGGTATGTCTAGACAGAGGCATTATTTTGGGATACTTCCAGTATCCTGAAATAGCTATTCTGCATCTTTTGAGCAAGCCCATTATTTCGAAATAGATTTTGAAGTAAAAGGTTCGCTATTCCAACATCCCTGTAACCCTCATTCCATGAGGGTTAAGGGACATTTCAGAACAGTGGTTTTGTTACCAGCAAGGCACACTGATAATACCCTCAGAGTAAACTGCGTTAACTGACTTGTACACTGCCTTGTCCCAGAAGATAGATCCGGCCTGGAAATACCATGTCTATCACCGGTTGGTCTCTCAAGATGTTAAATAAACACAGACTCCGGTCCAAATTTGAATAATCAATTGAACTGTATTGGATAGAACAGATAACACAATCGAACACAACACTAACAGACCAACCCTCACCCTCTAAAAACAGGAGAAAGAACAGAAATAATAAACAGATGTTGTGAATACTCAGTCTGTCTGAGGACTGCAGAAGCTCAGGACCTACAACTCCTTCAGCCTTGTTGGCTGTCAGAGGAGGAACGCTGGGGCGTCCTTGATGTAATGAAGGCACAATGGAGTAGGCCTCTATCTGCACAGCTGAGTTCGCGCACAAGCAGTCTGACAGCACGCCAGAGGGCTTTCGCCACAACGGTAGTAGACGGCTTGTGGAGTCCTGATGGTGTTACCAGGAGCGCAGGTAGCTAAGGCTCACTAACTGGGCTTTCACCACAGCGTGGGCCAGAGCACCCTGAGGACGGCAGGCAGGAATGGAACCGGACCAGAAGGGTTAAACAGGGCCTTCACCACAGTCACCTCTGTCTTGGGATCCTCCTTCTCCAAATGGTGGGGAGAAACTGCCGACCAGAGCTTCTTGATCTTGGGGGTTTTAAAGAAGCTGAGGCGGGAAAGTTCTTGGTGGTTGAGTGCAAACAAAGCGTGCCGGGTGCAGACAGGTGGTGCTGGGTGCAGCAGCTGGGCAGTGTGCATAGATGGGGTGCCGTGTGCAAAACACTGTTTTGGTGGCAAAAGTCCTTACAGGCCTGATGGTTCCATTTTGTATGTCCCATCATGCATCTGCACTCCATTTTGAAATGTCCTTCTCCATTAACCTAAACCTTCTCAACAGTTTATTTTGAAATTAATTTCAAAATAAACTATTTCGAAATTAGATCAAAATAAGATACACAATTTGCATAGCACAATGTGTGTACATGTGGATATAGTTGCTATTTTAAACTGTCTGTACACAAAATTGACCCAAATGTGGCATCAGAGTTTTATGATGGCTGCTATTAAAAACCTCAGTATTTGCATACAGTCACCATTCAAGGGTTTCTAAGATGCCATAATTGTATACAAGGAATAAATATCCCTGTTACTGCTGTGATTTTATGAACTACAGATAAATGCTGACTTTTGAGTGACAGCACCTGTATTTGAACCAGAACAAAGATAATTTGGCTGAACTGTGTGTCAGAAGCCCATGCTGTTTGTTCATACTCCTAAGCACCAAATACTTCTCCATAGTTTTCAAAGATACAATAGCTTCCAAAGTTTCCCTTCTTTCTGCAAAGAGAATTAAAACAAGAACAATTCTTCCTAGTGAGCCAGATGGCCCCAGTCATGTTCCGCTGGCCATTAACTTTTAAACAGATCTTTATGTACATTACGAAGCACATGTAAACATGTCAACAGTCCCCAGAGAGAGTCGTAATAAATCATACTTAAATTTTGTTGATAGTGACACTGATGGTAACTTAAACCATGATCCACATTCTAAATGCTGATTTGGTAGACTCATAATGCACCCGTTACTGTACTGAAGAATATTTACACATATATTGAAAAACAAATATCACAAACCTCAGAAATAGTAAATACCCTCCAAATTACTTAGGGCTGTGAAGATATTTTTTTTAAAAAATCAAAGCTAATTGTGAGATTAAAAAAAAAATTGTGATTAACTGCATTTTAGTCACACTGTTAATCATAATAGAATATCAATTTAAATTCATTATGAATATTTTTAATGTTTTTTGACATTTTCAAATATGCTAATTTCAAATATAACTCAGAATACAAAGGGTATAGTACTCCATATTATTTTTGATTGCAAATATTTGCACTGCAAAAAAGATAAAAAATAGCATTTTTCAATTCACCTCTTACAAGTTCTGTAGTGCAATCTCTTTATCATGAAAAGGCAACTTAAAAATATAGATTTCTTTTTGCATAACTGTATTAAAAAACAAAACAAAGTAAAATTTTAGAGACTTCAAGACAAAGGGGCATACAAATGTTTAGCATATCTGGCACGTTAAGTACCTTGTAGTGCTGGCTACAGCAGTGCCATGCGACCACCATTTCTCACTTTTAGGTAATATTGTTAATAAAAAGTGAGCAACATTATCTGCCATTTAAACTTATTTGTCTTGATGATTTGGCTGAACAAGAAGTAGGAGCGACTGGACTGAAAAATACTATTTCTTTTATCTTTTTTGCAGTGCAAATATTTGTAATAAAATATTATAAGATGAGCGCAGTGCACGTTTTTAACTGAAATTAATTTATTCGAAAATGTAGAAAAAACTCAAAATATTTATAATAAACTTAAATTAGGGTTCTATTATTGTTTAATAGTGTAATGAAAATTGTGGTTAATCACAATTAGTTTTGCGTTAAACATGTGCATTAACTGCAATTAATTGACAACCCTAATATAAGTTCATCTCTATGCTAATTATACATGTAAATACCAAATATTAAATAACAGTCAATCGTATCAGTATACTCATAGGCAAATACATATATAATTCCACTATACTGTCAAGTATAGCCTATTTCAATTTCATTTTAAATTAAAGATCTAAAACCAAATGTTTATATGGATGAGTCATACTGTGTTTAAAATGTGATCACAGCTTCAGATCTCAAAACTATTAAGTTCAATCCAAGTAATTTCCTCTCAGTGTTTCTTACTTACATCCTAAGTTTCTTCTTCTTCTTAACCAAAAAGTACCAAATAAAGAAGTTGAAATAAGTCCATCAAATAATGAAGGGCCTGATTCCATGAACCTATTTTTGTAGTGAGTAATTTTTACTCACCAGTAGTTCCATTTTTATCAGTAGGACTACTTGCATGAGCAAATGCTGTTCAACCTGAATAAGAATTCCCCCCTGAAATGCAGAATTGCCCCCTCAAAGTATTAACCCTTGGAGAAAATATGCATTTTAATAATGAAAATCCTGAAATGAAATCAAAAGTGAAATTGCATTCATTTATAGTAAAGGACCCAGTTTTCCTCTTTCATCATCTTTGCACAAGAGTTTTAATTTTAAAAGATTTCCCTGTAGTTAATCTAAAAACTAGAGTTTTCCAGACAGTGGGAAGGTGAAAAATCCAACAAACCCAATCAGAGTCTGTTTAACAAAACCTCTCCAGTTTGGCCTGACCTCTTCCTCATCATGGAGAGGTGGCTTGGCCAAATTTGAGAGACTGGCATTGCACCAGTTTAGCTGACAGAGGATCAAGTATTCCTGTCCTGAGCTGACAATTTTCAATCACAGGTTTAAAGCCAGCTCAGAACGGTCGTGACCATAAGTTATGACCACTTGTAGGCTGTTCAGTGCTCTGTATGAAATGAATGATACAGTCTCAGTCTCAGGTCTGGCCCAACCACATAGGTGAACTAGGCGGTTGCCTAACGTGCCAGGCTTTAAGGGGCACCAAATTAAGTGGAAGTGAATTTTTTCTCTATTAAAATATATGATGATGTTATCTCTTATAAACAAAAGCACCAAACAATGTACTTGTAACACAGTGCACCATTGCCATGTCAGAAGTTGAGTTATATTATTTATTTCAGTGTGCAGCATGGCAGTATATATAAATATAGTTAAAATGTGTCATGGCATAGCTTCAAAAGAGTGCCACCTGGGTTTCATTCTTACTCTTGTTCCCAAAGACACTGTGCCTATGAAGAATTTGTATTGTGCTGGACTTGAAAAATTTGGTAAGAGGTTTTAAAAAGATTGTAGAAGGAGATTCATAAGTACATGAATGTAAAATTTCATTTTGGGCTTCTCATTTTTCTCTATATTGAAAGCAGGGGTGGGGGGGAGGTGCCTAGGATTGAACCTCTCTATTCTGGCAACATCCATGATCTGGCAGGACCATGGATATTGCTGGACCAGAGACCCCCAGCAGCAGAGGTTGCTGGCTGCTGGGAGTGGAGCCGGTCAGCATTGCCAGAAGGGCAGTGGAGCACAATGGCTGGCAGAGCTGTGAAGCTCAGGGGGCCATGGAACCAGAGGGGCAGCAGAGTCAGGGTGGTGTCAGCAGAGCTCGTGGGGAGGGAAAGGGGAGCTGATGGGGCAGCGGAGCTTATGGGGCTGTTGAGCCTGGAGGCTAAGGAGGAGAGCCCAGTGCCCACCACCCTTGGTCCAGTAAACTCCTTTGTCCAATATCAGTCAGATCTCAAGGATACTGGACCAGGGAAGTTCAACCTGTATTTCATGATAGAGGCCAAAAGGGCTATGGAAATGAACTATAATGTCCCCACATTTTAGTTTTAGGACAGTCAATGTGGCACCTTTCAGAAATATTAATCTTACCCAAAAAGAAAAAAGCCCACGTCGATAATTGGACTAGAACTGTACATTGGTATGAGTAGGCCAGTGGTTAACTCAGTCACATGTGTCTTCTGCCTCAGTTTGCCTCTCTCAGGGTATGTCCACACAGCAAGGTTATTTCGAAATAACAGCCCTTGTTTCGAAATAACTTTCCTAGTGTCTGCACAGCCAAACTGCTATTTCGAAATAAATTCGAAATAGCGGAGTGCTTATTTTGAATTTAGTAAGCCTCATTCTATGAGGAATAACGCCAAATTCGAAATAGCTATTTCAAAATAAGTGCTGTGTAGACACTTATTTCGAAATAGGGGGCCTCCAGCCTTCCCAGGGTGCCCTGGTGCCACTCCAGATTCAACCAAGAACACTCCACTCCCTCCCCACCTCCCCAGAGCCCTTAAAGGGGTAAACTCTGGTCACAGTGCCTGTGCCAGCTCCAAGCCTGCCAGCCCAGAGCCAGCAGTCGCTGCCCCTGACCCAGTGGCCCCAAAACATGAAACAGCAAGCCACTGGCAGCGAGCCCTCCACCGCTCCCCAGGAGCAGTCTGCCAGCTTCCAGGAGCCTGCCAGGGCCTGGAGAAGGTAGGTGCCTTCCTGGTCCAAGGTGGAGATCATGGACCTTATTCAGGTTTGGGGGGATGCCCCCAATGTCCATGATCTCCACACTATACGGAGGAATGCGGCCGTCTATGGCAGGATAGCTGCCAGCTTGGCTGCCAAAGGCCACATGCGAACCCAGGAGCAGGTTTGCATGACAATCAAGTTGGTCGGGCGAGACCCCCAACCCTGGGCCCTGAGCTTCCCCTCCCACTCCTTCCCGTTGCTTCCCCCTTCCAGCTCCCTCCTCCCAGGTTACCCCCTCCCCTCTTCCACCCTCTCTTCTCTCCTCTCCCACCTCCTTTCCCCAATCTCATCCGAGTTTCATTCCCTCCCCCCCAGTTTTGTTAAATAGAGAGAGTTTGTGTTCATGAAAATACGTGTATTTTATTTGACATCAGGAAGGGGGGTTACCGAGGGGTAAGTGGAAGGACATGAGGGAGGAATGAGGCCCAAGCCCCCAGTGGGGCAGACCAGGGAGGTTCTTAGTGTTCCTCAGGGTGGAAGCTCTCCCGCAGGGCCTCCTGGATACTGACAGCCCCCCGATGGACCTCCCGGATGGCAGCCTGCAGAAAGTGCAGCCAGGCTCACAGCAACGCATCCAAGAGAAGCACCAGAGTGCCCAGGGGCAGCTCCGGCTCCATGTTGCAGAGTGCTGTGGTGTCCCGATTGAGGGCAACCAGAGCACGCCAAGACAAAATGCTTTGCTGTCCCTCATCAAGGTAGACAAGCAAGCAGGGAAACCTGAGAACTGGTTGTCCAGGGGGGTCCCTTTAAGCACAGACCTCAGGCAGCAGCCCCACACAGTAAGTCCTGACCTAGCGCCCTGCCGGAACTGGTTCCAGCCAGCCTTAAATGCGATTCAGAGTCCACTCAGTGTGGACGTGCTATTTCGATATAGCAAAATGTTATTTCGAAATGCATTTTATGTGTAGATGCGTTATTTCGAAATAAGCTATTTTGAAATAACTATTTTGAAATAAGATATTTCGAAATAACACTGTAGTGTAGACATACCCTCAGTAAGGGGGTTTATTCACACTTTGTGCAGTAAAATAGTTTATTTAGTCTTTAGGCTAAATCAAACTTCAGCCCTTCTGAGATCATCGAAGGTCCTGGCAAAACAGAAGTTTCAACCAAATGCTTTCCTTTGTCCTCCATTGGTCACCACATAGGTCCAGTGTTTGTTCAACCGCCTTCCCTTGATTGTAAGTTTACCCCATCTTAACCACACTGTGGCTACGTCTAGACTGCAGGCTTCTTGCGCAAGAAGCTTTTTGCGGAAGAGATCTTCCACAAAAACTTCTTGAGCTAGAGCGCATCCACCCTGCAAAAGTGCATTGAAAAAGTGATGCGCTTTTGCGAAAGAGAGCGTCCAGATTGCATGGATGCTCTCTCAAAAGGAAACTCTGATTGCTATTTACAGAATGGCCACCAGGGCACCTGTGCTTTTCTCGATTGCCTCTTTTTGCGCAAAGCCCCCCTGTTCCCCGTCCATACACACCTTTTTGCTCAAGAGCTCTTGTGCAAAAAGGAGTTATTCCTCGTAGAAAGAGGAATACCTATTGTGCAAAACCCCCTCTGTTCTTTCGAAATTTTTGTGCTAAAAGGCGCTTGAGGTGTGGACGCTCTGTGAGTTTTTGCGTAAAAAAAAGCTGGTTTTCCACAAAAACTCTGTAGTGTAGACATAGCTTGCCTCTGTGTGGCCTGTCAGTGCCATAAGGGAGTCCATTCCCTCTCTACCATGACTCAACCACTAGGATCACAAAACACAAAGCAGACGTGTACTTTAGATGCCTGTAGTGCAGAGAGCTCACCTGTGTAGACAAGTTCTTAGTATGTGTTTGCACAGAGCTTAGCTCAACAGGACCCTGTTCTCTGTTGGCCTCTAAGTGCTACTCCAAATAAATAGCACAAGTGCAAAATATGCTGCAAACATAAGAAGAAGATACTGAGGCTCAGGCTGTAAAGAAGTGAATATCATGTTACACTTGGTGCTTGGTCTTGCCATGAGGGCAGGGGGCTGGATTTGATGATTTTTCATCAGTTCAACAAAATAAAATATAGTGATGGAAAATCAATTTTTGGCAGATTTTGTGGAAATTGAATTTTGTGTTGGAAAATATTTCTGCTAGAAATTTTCCAATCAGCTCTAATTTTGATGCATTGAAATTCACTGTATATTCAAATTATTGCCAGGGGCATCCTATACTAACACATGGGAATCTCTTGATGTCATGCTATCCAATAAATACATAATAAAAGGTATATTCTTTGTGGAGTGAAATTTCCAGTATCAGATAAATGATTGAGTGATTTTCAATATTTTCATTGGGATCTATTACCAATGCATACATTTTGCTGAAGTGTTTGCACTTTTCATTTCTTTTATTGGTCAGTTTTTTTCTGACTTGGTAATAAAGGCTGTTTTGCCAAGGCATCTCAGCATAGATGTTGCCTGACCCTGACCAGACAGACCTTGGGTACATCGAGACTGTTAACTTCTTTCGAAAGAAGCTTTTTTGGAAGAGATCTTCTGAAAAGACTTCTTCCGAAAGAGAGAGTCCACACTGCCAGAGCACACCGAAAAAGCGATCTGCTTTTTCGAAAGATAGCGTCCACACTGAGTGATTACTATAGACGGAGTGGCCACCAGAGCACTTATGCTTTTTCCTCTTTCCTCTTCTTTTGAAAAAACTCCCTCTTCCCCATCCACAAACGCCTTTTCTGAAAGAGCTCTTTCAGAAAAGGCATTCTTTCTCGTAGAATGAGGTTTACCAATGTCAGAAAAGCTCCTGTGTTCTTTCAATTTTCTTTCAAAAGAACGTAATAGCAGTATGGATGTAAGTGAATTTTTTTCAGAAAAATTGCTGTTTTTCCAAAAAAAGCCTGCAGTCTAGACATACCAACTTGTGATATTCACTGATTTTCCCTGTGTTTGGGCTGTAATAATTTTTAGATCTTATTTATTTTAAAATTGTGCTGGGTATATAATAATTTCTCAGTGTAGGATGGCCCAGATATTACCTCCAATTTTTGTAATTAAATAGTCAGACAGCAGGAAGTCTTAATATGCCACTCACAATACAGCAGAGTCAAGTGCAGGATTAAAAAGAGGTAGGGCTGGTACCAGACTTCTCTGGGCTCTGGGCAATCTGAGAGAAAGGTCTGTTCCAGGCCCCTCAGAAAGGACAGGGCCTCGGGCAGAAGGCATGGGGCTAGGAGCCAATAGTCCTCAGCACCACCCAGACCATGCTGTGCTGCGCCTCCCACAGCCAGCCCTCAGTGCTGCCCGGGGGGGTCCGATGATGATGTAAAGGACCCAGGACTCCAGCTGCCACTGCAGCTGTAGTAGTGGCAGTGGAGATCCAGAGCCCCCAGCCCTTTTAAATCGCTGGGCTCCTGAGGCAACTGCCCCCTTCACCTCCTCCATCTGTGGCCCTGAAAAGAGGACTTTTTAAATCAAGCACGATGAGGAGGAGAGGGAAACCTGCCATCCAGACAAAGGATTGAGGCAACAGCCTGGAATATCCCCAAAACATTTTCAAAACCAAACTGGAAGACAATGAACAGTATTGGCAGCATGTTGGAGACTCAATGCCGCTTTTACAATATCTTGTTGTAGGATAAATGGAGGCAGCCCATGGTATCTTGCTGAGAACTGACAAACTCAAATCTGAAAGTATCAGGCCAAGCCTGAGAAGCATACAGTACAGCAGTTACTGTGACCCTGGTTCCCCTGGCAACCACATTCCAAAAGGGCCTCACTTTGATAAGGCCGGTACCAAACAACCAAACAACCGCGCGGGATTGTTTTTCATTGTCTGCTTTGTTCCTAGAAAATAAGCTTGGATCCCAAAGATCGCGCCAAGGCAATACCACCCCCGCAGGAGACGCATTATATTTCCGGCCGACAAAATGACCATCAATATGCCTTTGTTTATGTTGGCTCATTTAGCTTGTTAGGAATAATTACTTGTATTAGTGATAACATGTTTAATTGGCAATGGGCAGAGATACTGTGTAACTTTGTAGCTCATTGGCTTATGTGCATATCTTACTACCGCTGCTAGACCTATCAAATCACTTCTCCTCTGTCTATCTGCTACCTATATAATCTAATGTATGTTTTGGTTAAGTTAGTGTGCTCCAGGCTAACCCCCTGGTCCGCACTCCACCAGCGCTGTGCGTTCAATAAATCCTCTGCTTGTTTTCACCTGCACCCAGTGTGTCCAAGAATTATTCCCAACACTTGTCTTTTTTTTTTGATAGATGTTGTTTGTTGTTTTTTGGTTGTTGGGGTTTTTTTTTAGAACTGCATGAAAGAAGTGTGCAAATATCTGCTAATTTTCCACAGTGAGAAAAGTGTTAGTCTCAGAAATATTTTCTGGTGGATAAACTGTTAAGAAAACATTTTGTTCTACTATAGTATCAGAAAATAAAATTGTATTCCAGCACTGTCTGGCTGAATGCACCCTTTCCATCCAGGAGGTTGTAGCTTTTAAAAGCCAGGAAACTCACTTCATTTGAAATGTTGCTTAGAATGACTGATACCACCACCTCATTATTCATCCGCAACTGTGTTTATAGCTAGGTCATGGGGGGATAGATTACAATGACTTTTTCAAATGATGATTTTAATTTCCAGCCTAAAAAGTTAGTAACATACACCCAAAATGAGAAACAGCCTTCCACAAGAACATAAGAACATAAGAACATAAGAATGGCCATACTGGGTCAGACCAAAGGTCCATCGAGCCCAGCATCCCATCTGCCGACGGTGGCCAATGCCAGGTGCCCCAGAGAAGGAGAACAGAAGACAATGATCAAGTGATTTATCTCCTGCCATCCATCTCCTGCCCTTGTTATGAAGGCTAGGGCACCATACTTTATCCCTGGCTAATAGCCATTTATGGACCTAACCTGCAAAAATTTATCAAGCTCTTTTTTAAACCCTAATAGAGTCCTGGCCTTCACAGCCTCCTCGGGCAAGGAGTTCCACAGGTTGACTGTGCGCTGTGTGAAGAAAAATTTCCTTTTATTAGTTTTGAACCTACTACCCATCAATTTCATTTGGTGTCCCCTAGTTCTTGTATTATGGGAAAAGGTAAATAATTTTTCTATAATCACTTTCTCCACACCATTCATGATTTTATATACCTCTATCATATCACCCCTCAATCGCCTTTTTTCCAAACTGAAAAGTCCCAGTCTCTCTAGCCTCTCCCCATATGGGACCCTTTCCAAGCCCCTAATCATCTTAGTCGCCCTTTTCTGAACCTTTTCTAATGCCAATATATCTTTTTTGAGGTGTTAGAAGCCATTGGACGAGTATCTTTCTCCTTCTGTTTCAAGATACAATTAACAAGGGAGCTTAATTCTTTTTCAAAATCTCCCATTAAAGTTCACTGTTTAAAAATGCAGCTATAGTAAATCAAGGGGCGATTATCAATCTGTGATGGAAATAAGAAGATAGAATTATTTGATCATGTAGGCAGAAGTTTATAGAGTATTTTTAAAATACAGAGAGAGGCAATACATTCCAAGTGGAAGCAAGAGAGGCACCATGCTGATTCTTTTCTCCTGTTGTAGTGGATAACAGAAAGAACTGATAAAATGATGTGTACAAATGTACAAATAGGGTGATTAACTATTATATTTCTATCTAGCACAGTACATATTCTGGTCTCATGCTTTGGGCCATTACCTCACTCAGGACTGAATCATTCAATCTTTAAAAAAGGGGAACAAAGAACACTTAGGGAATTATAGATCACCTGGAAAAATCATTGAGCAATCAGTTTGTAAGTACCCAAAGGACAAGAGCGTTATTAGAGATAGCCAACATGGATTTGTTAAGAATGAATCAAGCCAAACCAACCTAGTTTCCTTCTTTGAATGGGCTATTGGCTTAATGGAGGAAGCGAGGAGGGAAATTGTAGGTATGATCCAACTTGATTCTTAGTAAAGCTTTTGACAGTACCACATGATATTCTCATTAACAAAATAGGGAAATGTAGCCCAGATGAAATTATTATACGGTCAATGAATAATTGACTGAAAGACTGTATTTAAAGAGAAGTTATCAATGTCATCATCTATCGGTCTGGGAAGATGTATCTAGTGTGGGCAGGCCCATCAACAATGGGGGAAAGGGGAGAGTTGTCCCAGGGTCTGGCTATTGAAAGGGGCCCATGGCTCCCAGCGCATATCAACTTGGGCCCTTTAAATCACCACTGTACCCCCAGGGACATGCTTCAGGTGTCACTGAGGTATGGTATGGGCAGCACTGAGGGTCAGCTGTCCCAGCCTTGTCCCGTTTACCTGACTCTCCACCCCTTCCATAAATCTGGGAGACTTCCTCTTTTGCCCATGTCCCCAGTGAGTCTGTCAGCTCTCTTGAGTGTGATCCCACAGAGGTGTGTCTGCATCTGGCACTATTCAAGATTTACATTAATGACTTAGATAATGAAGTGGAAAATATGCTTATAAAATTTGGATGACACCAAGTTGGGAGCAGTTGCAAGTTCTTTGGGAATAGAATTCAAAATGACCTGGAAAAATCTGAGAATTGGTCTGAAATCAAATATATGAAATCATAAAGACAAATTTAAAGTGCTACATTTAGGAAGGAAATCAAATGCACAAAACCAAAATGGGAAACTGCTAGGGAGTAGTACTGCAGAAAAGGATCTGGGGTTACAGTGGATCATAAAATGAATATGAGTCGCCAATGTGGCTCAGTTGTTGTGGCAGGGTCAGGCCAGAGAGCTGCTGCAGAGAGGGAAAAAGGCAGCCCAAAAGGGGAAAAAAACCCTGTAATTAGAAGCAGAGGGCTGCAGGACAATTAGGTGCAGCTGGGAGGGAGCTGGCTCAGGCAGATGGGGCCAGCTGACTTCTCTGCTGGCTGACTGAAGGCCTTTAAAAGCCTCAGCAGTTGGAAGCTGAGGTGTGTGTGAGGATGGAAGGGAAGGGAAGTGAAGGAGAGACAGGGAGCAAAAGGTTAGAGAGAATGCTCTGTAACAGCATTAGACAGAAAAGCTACGAAGGGAGTCTGAGGAGGTGTGGCCGGGCTCCCTACCATAGGGACCTGCTGCAAACCCCAAACTCTGGGGTTGGGAGCAAGATGCTGGCCCCCAGTGATGGCCTGGGTAAGAGGGGCCCTTACCACATGTGAAAAAGGCTAATTAACTGGGGTGAATAATGGGAGAGCCATATGTCAGACATGGGGCATAAGCTCTGGTGAGGCTTCTTCTGGAGTGTGTGTCCAGTTTTGGAAAGATGTGAACAAACTGGAAAGAGTCCAGAGGAAGGCAGCAAAAATGCTAAAATGTTTGTTTAACTTTTCCTCAAGGGTCACACTTTCCAAACTGGTTGGCTGTGTCTACACTGGCGCGATCTTGCGCAAAAGCGGCTGCTCTTGCGCAAAAACTTGCTGCCTGGCTACACTGGCCGCGTGTTCTTGCGCAAGTAAACTGACGTTCTAATGTATGAAATCAGGGCTTCTTGCGCCAGAACTCTGATGCTCCTGCTCAGGAATAAGCCCTTTTGAGCAACTGTTCTTGCGCAAGAGGCCAGTGTAGACAGGCAACATGAATTTCTTGCACAAGAAAGCCCTATGGTTAAAATGACCATCAGAGCTTTCTTGCACAAGAGAGCGTCTACACTGGCATGGATGCTCTTGCGCAAAAGCACATGCCAGTGTAGACGCTCTCTTCTGGAAGAGTTTTTGCAGAAGAACCCTTCCGCAAAAGAGTTTTTGCATGAGAACGCGCCAGTGTAGACGTAGCTGTCATGTTTAGTCTTGAGAAAAGAAGACTGAAGGGGAATCTCATAAGTCTTCAAATACGTTAAGGGATATTATAAAGAGGACAGTGATCAATTGCTCTCCAGGTCCACTGAAGATAGGACAAGAAATGGTGAATTTAATCTGCATGAAGCAGTTTTACATTAGATATTAGGAAAACTTTCTATTTATAAGAGTGGTTAATCTCTGGAACAGGCTTCCACAAAAGGTTGTGGAATCTCTGTCACTGGAGGTCTTTAAGAACAAGGTATACAAACAGCTGCCAGGGACAGTCTGCCTCATTTTAGGGGCCTACACTGAGATGATATCTCAGTAGTCCTCAATTGTTACAAAACAGTTTGTCAACTGTCACACTCACATTGCACCCTGATGGTGACCATTACAACACAGGAAGCACAAGTGGTATGTGATCAGGCCAGATTGTCCAACTTATTACAACAGCGATCCTCAGAGTGAAATCTCTTTGGGGCTTGGTCTATGTCTTTGTATGTGTTTTTGCAGTGCCTTTGCAGCAAGATGACGCCTCGGTCATGATGGGGCCGTATAAGTGCTAATGTAATCTAAATATTTAATAACAATGGCTGAAGCTTCTGATTAAGTAAAGCTGATTACAGAGATCGTTTTCCTTCACCAGAGACTCATTTGCAAGCTGGATCTGGTCTGCTAGATCTAGCTCCTGGTGGGCCCTGACCGCTATAATTACTACACAGCCATAGGTACGGGTGATCACAGCTCCTGTTGGCTCTGGATTGCCATTCCCAGCCAATGGGAGCTGAGGAACATGGTGTCTTGGTCCGCACTGCTTCCTGCTGCTCTCATTGGCTAGGAATGACCGTCTACAGCCAAGGGGAGCTGCAATCGTCGGTACCTTTGGCCGTTTATGTAAATATAGTGGTGGCAGCCTGCCAGGGGCTAGCCTTGGTGAACAGCCATGAACTGTTGAAACATTTGGATGTAAATGTCAGATCAGTGTAAGAAATTATAGTATTTATTGACAACAGCTGTGGTGCTAATGACATTCTTAGTGAAAAGTTAAAGGAGTCAGAATTTGTTGTAGTCATATTTGCTAGTTCCAGAAATATATCTTACAAGTGAAAATGAAATTTTATTCTGTTTTCATGTTGATTATAAGGGACAGATTGAACGTAATTTTCTTAGTCTGTTCTGGTTAGATCATGGATGCTCAGCTGATTCATTCATCAGTGATTTGGTTTAGCTGTTGCAAATGGTGGATCTTAATGACTGGAAACTTATGCTTGTAATGATTTATTCTGATAGTTCTCATGTGAATATACAGTGGTCACATTTAAAATCTTTAGATACCTTTGTAATTAACCTTATGTAATATTCACTAATCATCCTGAATTCTACATACGGATTATGACAAAAATACCTTGATGGAAATATCTGTTTACAAAGGAAAGATTGCAAAAATATGAAAATTTTGATTAGTGGTGGTTTAGCAAAACAGAAACAACTGGTGTGTACTTGTGGGAATAAAATGCTCACCTTTTGAGAGTCCCGTACTTGGGAGAACCCATGTAAAATCTAGTGACCCTATTTGGTTTACTGCAAAACACTGGATAATTATATATTTAAACAGTGGAAATTTTATTTTGGATCTGGGAAGAGAATAATAAAGATGCTACAAGAAATCATCAGTAAATTGGATCCCCTGCATACAGCTCTTGGTAAATACCATAATTTTTTATTCATGAGACATTTCTCTAACTGTGGAAGGTTCTGTCTGTTATGGAATGTTATGTGCAAGATTGCAAAGAAACTCCTTCTAAAGCTTGTATAGGCTGATAATTTTAAACACTTTCAGCTCTATGCCTGTTAGAAATAATAAATAAAGAAGAAAACATCACTAATCTCACAGACAGATGTCCCTTCATTTTTTTTTTGATTGCAAACAAACACTAAATGCTGGAATTACTGTCTGATGATCTTAGATTAAGATTCTACATCCAATAGAAATAGGTGAAGACAAAATGTTATTGTTGAATCCATAATTCGAGAAGGATGTTGATACATTGGACAGGGTTTAGAGAAAAGCTACAAAAATGATTAAAGGATTAGAAAACATGCCTTAGAGTGATAGACTCAAGAAGCTCAATCTATATTTTTAACAAAAAGAAGGCAAAGGGGTATACTGATTATGGCCTATAGCTATTTACACAGGGAACAAATATTTAATAATGAGCTCTTCAATCTAGCAGAGAAAAGTAGGGCATTATTTAATGATTGGAAGCTGAAGCTAGACAAATTCAGACTGGAAATAAGGTGTACATTTTTACCAGTGATAGTAATTAACCATTGAAACAATTTATTAAGGGCCATGATGGATTTTCTGTCACTGAAAATAGTCAAATCAAAATTAGATGTTTTTGTAAAAGATATGCTTTAGGAATGATTTTTGGGGATGTTCTACCTCTATTATACAAAAGAGCAGAAGAGTTGATCACAGTGATCCCTTCTGGCCTTGGACTCTATGAATCCTTTATAGAAATGTTTGAAAACTGGTTCATATTATTAGAAAATAGTTAACTTGTAAGCTGTCTTTGGCTCTGCCTGTAAAGAAAGGTTTGGTGAAATATGAAAATGTTGTTGGCAAGGGGATACTGACAAGATAAAAGTTTGCTTCACCTTACCAAGATAGAGCTGTTAGTGAGTGGATGTGATGGAATCTGGGGTGACATATTAATGTCCACACATTTTGTCTCCTCAACACCTTGCAAAAAAAGAGCACAACATGAATATCAAGAAGTCACTATTCAATCTTTCTCTCTGAAGTGAAGAAAGGCCTCTCCTGTGTATAAAAGTCAGTTGAAATCAAACAGGATTTATGGATCCTCAACATCTTTGAAAATCATGCCCCTTTTAACTGGGTGCCTAAGTATAGATTGAACTATTTAACTTCTAGAACCCAAATTTCAAAATTGTTGGCCATGGTACCTTTCATCCAGATAGATCCCAAAGCACATTGTAGATTAGGAATAAATTATTGTATTGTTTTGTATAGGAATTATTTAATCCATCATTGAAATTAAACAAGCTCTGGGGTGGATTATATTAGTTGTATAACAGAGCACAGCAACATGTACACAAAAGTTTAGGACAGAAAATGAAATGGAATGTATTCATTCGTTAAAACTAGAGAGACAATGTAAGTAAAGGAGAACATAATTACCCACATAACCATCTACCTGGGGCTGACAACCCTCCTTTTGAAAGAAGTGTGAAACATTTTTCTATAACTGCTGGTCCGGAAGCACACTTCACTTTTGCTTCATATCTTGGACAAGGAAGCTTCAGTGTCTATCCATCTTAGGTGCTTATATGGTCTCCATTACTATACAATTTTGCATCTCACAATCTTAAATGTAATTATCTTTACAACAACCTTATGAGGTAGGGTAGTACTATCATCCCTATTTTACATAAGGGGAACTGAGGAACAGAGTCCAAGTAATGTAGCCAGGGCCACACAGGAAATCTGTGGTAGAATAAGAGCTTAAACTCAAGTTTCACAAGTCCAAGTCTAGTCCCCTAGCCACTACCCATCCTTCCTCTCAACTGTCACTCCTGAGTTACCTGATAACACATGGTTATCCAAAAGATTGCTCTAGGGAGTGTTTCTCAATCAGTGGTACGAGTACCCTTAGGGATATTTGAGAGAAGTCTGGGGGGTGCATCAACACAACTGAAATTTGGAGAAAACTAAATTTTTGTTTTAAGTTTTACAGCACTTTATTATTTTTGTACTTTTTACACCCCAAAATTTCATCGCCCATCTGGCTACAATCAAGTTGTTTAAACAAATGTGTTGCAATGGAAGAAAAAAACGGTGTGTCTGAAAACAGTAGGTATTGGGGGTACTTATAATTTTTTTGAAAAGTGTTACTTTATTAAAAAAGGTTGAGAAACACTGCTCTAGGGTATAGCGTCAATACTAAATCAGAGGAAATAATGCAATCTATTTAAGCACCAGCAACACTTCCCTAGATACCTGATTTTTTTTCTTGGTGGTCTCCTACGCAACTTGGGAACCAACCAAATCCCATGGTTGCCAAGCAGGTTAAGGTCCCTATTCTTCAGCTGACACAAGACAGGCAGCCACTTGTACCTGCATGGTGCCCCATTGTAGTCTATGGAGCTTTAAAGCAGCACAGACATCTATCTGCCCATGTAGAATCAGTGAACGAGATTGCAGTCTAAGATGATGTGACTTCAAGTAATAAAAATGCCTTGGAGGCAGTCTGAGACTGCAGAATTAACTCCCCCAGAAACTAAGGACTATCACAAACTCCATCACTTTATGGATATTTCTCTGATCTTGCTACCTCCAGTATATGCACATATTATCAGGTATATTTAAGAAAACACACAAACAAAGAAAAATCCCACAATCTACCAAAACAAGGTTCTCCACTCCTCAAATTTCACCCTCTGGCTATGTCTGCACAGAAGCATTATTTCAGAATAACTCTGTGCATATCTACACAGCAAGCCAACATTTGAAATAATGTTGAGATAGAGGACTTTTTACTCTGACTCCTGTAATCCTCATTTCATGAGGAGTAAGGTAGGTCTAAGGAAGAGTGTTCTTCCTTCAACTTCCTGCTGTGCAGACAGTACCAAAAGCCGAATTAAGCTATTTCGACTTCAGCTACGCAATTGACGTAGCTGAAGTTATGTATCTTAATTTGACCTTTGCCCAGCTGTGTAGACGTGCCCTCTGGGGAGAAGATGAGAGAACAAACAACACATGGCACATGCAGAGTCACATGACTTAATCCACTACCGGAAGGTACTATAATAATAAGTTTGCTATTCAAACTTGTATTGTATAGAAACAGCATAGGCTAGAATGATTTGGATGAGTAATTTTGAGTACTAACATCTTCTACTTTGTGGAGGGACAAGATACTGAATCTAGGAATGTAACAGTATTTAGAAAAGGTTTAGTCAGCTATCTGGCTAATAAGAACGGTCACAGTTAGGTTGATCAGACACACACACATACATACATATATATATATATTCATTTTGTAAAGGAATATTAAATCTTCATGTTTTAGGTTTCAAACCATAAGCCAACTACTAAAACTGATGAGACTAAAAAAGAAAATTCCCCATGGACTGGTTATTTCACAATTGTGCCATATGGGATTTCTTGCACTTTCCTCTCAAGCATCTGGTACTTGCCTTTGTCAGAGATGGGATACTGGACAAGATGGACTATTGGTCCATTCTAGTATGGTAATTCTGCTGTTCCACGGTCTGCCAATTATTCAGTGGTTATAATTGTTAATAGTTTAAAATCCCAAGTTGATTCATGGAGAATGGAAGTTTTTCACATATCCTTCACAAGCCTCCAAAAGCCAACATTTACTGAACACTCTATCTGGCAAATACAATTTGGCCAGTTTTAAAGAGATTGCCTTCCATAAGTGAAATAATGATCTGATCTATTTGTATATTTTCTGATTTCCATGTTTTTGGTACCAAGAAAAAACTAAATAAATGGAACAGGAAAAAACAATGATCAAGAGTTAGGTAATACATATGCCTATATATATAGGAAACCCAAGCAAGACAAAGGGTAGGCAGAGGAAATTGCCTTGAAGAATTTACCACCAGGGTGTAGTATCCTTTGTTTAAAGTTACACATTGACAACAGGCATTTCAGTCTATAGTTTAGGATCCCTTTTGCATGGTAATGTAGCATATAGAAACATCTGCAAGTTATTTTCTGCCCTCTCTATTTACCTAAGAGACTCAGTCCTATCCTGGTGAATGATTACAAGTGCAGTGACACAAGACATTTTCATCTCCTATCTAAACTCCATTAATGCAGTACCCCTGGCCATGAAGCCTCCAACCCATGGGAAACTCCAATTAATACAGCATACTGCAGTGTATCTCCTCAGCAACATGGTCTGCCAGAAGCATGTCAGAACTGTTCTCCACTCTCTGCACTGACTTCTCATAGAACATTGACCCAAAATTAAGATCTTGGTCTTTATTGTCAAAGTGCAGCTTTGCCTGGGTTCAGGATATATTAAAGATCACCTACAGCTCCAGGATGAAGGCAGTAGGTGACACTGCTATTCACACATAATGGAACTTCCTTCCATACGTATACTGCTTATCTGTAGAAAAGACACTACTTTCTTGGGGGCTGGTCCACGACTATGGAATGGACTCTATTGTATTAATTTACATAGATTAAATGGGCCCAAAGAGTCAAAAGTGTTAACATGACACAGAAACCAGTGAACGTTAGCAGCAATTTTAAACAAGGTTTGGGATACAAAGACCTCTGTCTGCTTAGTACTATGGCAAAACCATTATTAAAACCTTTTTATTAAAAATATAAAGGGAAATGAAAAAAATAGTTAAATATTTTGAAATGTAAAGTGACTTTTTTTTTAACATCCCTTTTTGTCTTTCCCTCTAGCTGGAGAGATTATTTATAAGGAAACACCCATCTGACAGTCTCTTTGATGGTGTCAGAAAGGGTATTAACTTTCCTTTTTGGAGGGAAGGAGAGGAAGTTAGTTGAGATGGGCTGCAACTGTTATTATTGCTGTTGTTGTTGAAGTCTGATCCCATTTCCTATTAGAGAAAGCAAGACAAGCACTCCCCCCCGCCCCAGGAGAAATAAAAGAACAACAAAGAAAATGTAGCTTCTGTCATAGAATCATAAAATACCAGAACTGGAAGGGACCTCGAGAGATCATCAAGTCCAGTCCCCCGCACTCACGGCAGGACCAAGCACCATCTAGACCATCCCTGATAGATGTCTATCTAACCTGCTCTTAAATATCTCCTATGTCTGTCTCTGGTGTTGACTCTTCCTTGCAATCTTACTGCTGAAAAACCACAGGCACAGCACATGGTCTTCTCTGCCACTCCAAAACCTGGCAAACTTGTACCAGTTTTGGGCTGTTTAGGGCACTGCTTTTAGTTACCTCTTCCTAGTCACAGGATTACAGCAGTTGTTGCACAATATACAGTCTTGGCCAGGGCTTAAAGTATCACAGAGGATTTCAAGGAGCCCTAAGGTATGGGATTTTTTCCTCTCAGGGGTGCCAAGCTCAGGGATTCCATCCCTCAGGTTTGAAAATATTTACCAAAGGTCTTTTTCAGATAGTTCTGGCTGAATTTAAGCCCTGGTTTTGACCAGCTAAGTCAGACTCTTATTAGACTTAAGGAGAAAGACAGGAAAGAGAAGAAATGAGATGGGGAAGGAAAATGACACATTGGGTGGAGGCAAGGTGACAGACTCATATGTCCCAGGTGGTGTTTAGGATTTCGCTGGAGCTGGTGGAGTTGAAAACAGTATCTAGCTCACTTTTTTTTTGGCCCAGTCTGCTCAGGACCTCTCTCAGAATAGGTACGAGGTTTCAAGAACCAATGAGAGTGTCACACAGGATGGTGAGGCTCATTCTTTCCCCTTCTCTTGTCTTGCAGTCTGCCAGCACTGCAGTAACCACTCTGCCCATCCAAAGTCTCTTTTTGATGTCCCCAAAGGAAATGATGGGTGAAATAGCCTATCTTGTATACCAATTAGATCTTCTGACATCTTCTGACACATCAGTTTTGGTTCACTGATTTCCTGTCCCACACTTCTTTTGTATATCAGGGTTGGCTTTAACATAGTCTTTGAATTGTGTCTATAGGCCTTTTTATTTAGAATAATTTAATTTTTCTGTCTTCCTTTTATATCTTTTCCCATTTTTTAAAATTTGTAGGTTACTTGTGACATTTTTTGAACTTACAATCACTTTTTACAGTTCGATTAACTGTGACAGGGTGGGTCACTGGAATTGCCTTGGAGTTGTCCCCTGGTGTGCTGCTCAAACCATTGATGTTGCCTTCCTGCCTTCTGGGACTTCCCACCACCTTGGCCTGCAGGGCCAGAAGCTCTGGTCTCCCCCAGCCAAGGCATAGAGTAGGGGTTACTGCCCCTCTGCTGAGCAGCACAGATGGTAAACCAGTTCAGCTCCAGGAGGTCTCAGCTATAAGGGCTTAGCACCCAGGAAACCAACCCCAAAAGGGACTAACCCCCTTTCTCAAAATCCATGTGAGGCTATGTCTAGATTGCAAGCTTCTTTTGGAAGAAGCTTTTTCAGAAGAGATCTTCCGGAAAAACTTTTTTTGAAAGAGAGCATCTACACAGCAGAAGTGCAACAAAAAAGCGATCTACTTTTTTGAAGGATAGCGTCCACACCGACTGGACGCTATCTCACATATAAGGCCACTCGGAATCAGTTCAGGCAGGGCATTAGGTCAGCAGTTGCTTCCGAGTGCTGTTGCCTAAGGCTAACTGAGAGATGTGCTTAAAGGGACCCCCCTGGACAGCTGTTTCTTTGCTTCTGCTGCGTGCTTGCCTACCTCTCTGAGGGACAGCAAAGCTTTATCAGTGTGTGCTCTGGTTGCCCGGCTTAGGACGCCACAGCATACTCCTTGCCATGGAGCTGGAGCTGCCTCTGGGCATGCGAAGGCCCCACACTGCCATGCTGCAGTTTCTGCAGCAGTTTGTGCAGGCTGCCTTCCTGGCCCTGCATGAGCTTGACACTGAGCTCATCATTGAGACCCTCTCCCTGTGTATGGGAGCATGGCCCTTGCACCCGTACCCCACAGTGGAGAGACACTTTTGGAGGTTGGACACCAGTTCCAACTGGTGGGACCAGCTGGTCATGGAGCAGTGGGATGACCAGCAGTGGCTCCAAAACTTCCGCATGAAGAAGGCCACCTTTATGGAGCTGTGTGCCTGGCTCACCCCTGCTTTCCAACTATGGGACAACCACCTGCGGACCGCTATCCCCCTGGTGAAACAGGTCACCATTGCCATCTGGAAGCTTGCCACTCCAGACAGCTACTGCTCAGTGGGCAACCAGTTCGGCGTGGGAAAGTCCATTGTTGGGTCCCTGTTGCGCAGGGTAATCTGCCTGGGAGACCTGGACCTGATCGTCAGAGGATTTGCCATCATCAGCATCAGCATTTAAGTGTTCCATTCCTTAAATAGACTCCTCCCATGGGGGCGAGGGGGAGACTCTTTGTTCAGTCTCTCTACCAGATTCAAAATGATTCCAGTACCAGGTGGTATGGTCACATGTCTTTCTGGGACCAAATACAATTTGGGCTTTCAGGAAGAATAAAACTATTAATGGGTCGTTGGTTTGAGTACTGAACCATTAAGATCCTAAAGTATCCTTAATGCCCCTCATTAGCACACTTAGAATTATAAACAGATTCACACTTCATATTTCTAACTTCAGATACACAAATGATACATGCACAAAAATAAGATACACAGATTCAGCAGATTGTAACTTTAAAATTGTCATGCTTCATGATGCATTTTGCATAAAGCATCTTCAAATGATACCTATTCATTTTCATGAGCCAGTTTTGATAAAGTGTGGGAGGCCCTGGCATTTACGTTTAGGGTAAATCTGTAGGCTCAGTTATTACAATTCCTTCCACAAGAACCAAGGACCATTACAAATGTCACTACCTTCAGATCAAAGAACAGGGAACACTCCTTTATCTTATCTTCTCTAAGAAAAACACAGAGCAGTGTGTACATTAAAAAGAAAAATCCCTGAAATAAAACTGCATCAAAACAAAGCATTCCACTGCACACAGAGTTCTCACAGGGAGGGGGGGGAGAATGATAGGAAAAACAAAAAGCATGTCACAGATGTTACTTAAGTTGCTTATTGCACTACTAGAAGATGCTCAGATAAAATAGTGATGGGTGCGTGTGTGTGTAAGAACTAATATAAAATAGAATTTTGGATAGGCTTTATCCTTCAACTCTTATGCACTGGAATAGACTCAATGCTGTTAAAAGGACTACTTGTGTGAATAACTACTACAAAGATCATAGGATCAGGCACATTATTCATTGTCAGACTGAGATAAAGCTTACACAGCAACATTAGACAATGTGGTTTTAATTAGCTCAAAATACTTTCAGTGAAAAAAGTGTCATAAAGTTAATAAACTAGGGCATGTGGAGGTACCAGATTTTGTGTTTACCACTACAAAAAAAAATCAAAACCAAAAATAACTCTCAGTCCGAGAACAAGATTGAAAAATTTCAGCGTGTGAAAAACCTGACCAAAATTATGACTTCTTGGAGAGGAAAAAGGCCCAACAACAACCCATTGTTTTGTAGGCAACAATAGTTAGCTTGGAATACAGCTCAGCAGCCTAATCCCAAACTAATTATATGAATGGAGCTGAAATGCAGCGCTCCATCCAAAGGCAACAACTGCATGGAACAGATAAAACAACTATAGAGAATTTGTGTTTTAAAATTAGATACTGCCAAACTAGAATTTAAAATGTTAAAAAACTCTGAGGGTGAATTCTCCATTCTCTTAAGGCCATTTTATAAAGCTTCAGGGATCTTAAACTGGCCAGAGATTTCCAGTGAAGTATTTCCTATACATGGGGAATCTACACTGGTGGGACAGCTCTCATGCCAGCTATCATCTGCTCACCTAGCAAGAGAGGGCCTTCTGGAGGAAGGGTGTGATGGAGCTGACCAGAGCTTAGTTATAGTGGATAATCAAGCCTGAGTATTTAGGTCCATGGGGTTAAAAAACTATTGCAAATAAATACAATAAAAATAGAAAAATGATTTTTCAGAGTTATACTCTGTATTAGAAAAAGAATAAGCTCGAAAAGGTAGGTTTGCAAAAATGGGTAATGTATATACAGTATGCATAGAGAATTAACTTTTTCACCAGCATTTCTAACCTTGCTGTTCCTTCTTAAATTGCCTACCCCTTTTGTTGTCACTCTGTCTTCTCTCTGATTCACGTATTCTTAGCTTGCCTGATTTTCATGCCAGGGCTTTAGAATCCCTGTCGGTGAAGATGGGAGTATGGAAGTCCTGATTTGAGTCAGGGCTCTCAGGATCCATGGATCTAGGACAGCTCTACTGTGAAGACTGCCCTGGGCTAGGGTTGCCAGGTGTCCGGTTTTGAACCAGACAGTCCAGTATTTGAGCTTTCTGTTCGGGAAACAAATAGAGAAAATATAAATGAGAAAATATAACTGTCCGGTATTTTCTAAATAAGATGTAATGTAGATTGTGATGTAATGTCAAGTGTGTCCGGTATTTTTGTTGAAACCATCTGGCATCCTACCCTGGGCAGGGACCTCATAGCTTCCAGAATCCCAGGTCAACTGGTTTCCTAGGCTACCTTATTCCGGCAACTTGATGAGCCATGTGTTGTGAGAGCCCAGAAGTCCAGGAGTTCCCAGCATAGGGTAGTTTGAAAGGATGACTTGCCCTGGAAGCACTGGCTATGGCTGTGTGAAATTGACAAGATTACTATCAGTTAAACTGCTGATACTTAGGGAGCACCGAATTAACAAGAATCCTGTCAATTTTCTCAAAGGCTGCTTGTGTTTATGTCATATCATATGTCAGCATGTCTAAAACAACCCTCCTCCCCCGCATTTCTGATTCATGGGAAATTAAAAAAAAAAATCATTTCATTCTGGACTGGACTGAAATCAAATTTTGAAATGTCAAAATTTCCTGAATACCAATATTTCAAGTTTTGGCTAGTTCTATTAGTAGAATAGGTACAATTTCAAATTGCAGGGGGAATTCTGGGAAAACAAAGATGCTAGTGGCCCTTATAGGGAGGATATGAAGTTTGTGACTTCATCTATTAAAAAGTAAAAAAGCAGTTTTTAACTGAAAGTTTCAGGACAAGAACCTGAGTCACCTTTGACTTGCTATGAAATCCACCATGAAATCTTGCCATCAACAGTTTTCTATTCCCTTTAAACTAAACTGGAATGCACAATAATGATTTTCAGCAAAATACATTTTATCTCTAATGTAGTTTTAATATAACTGCCCACCACCATCTGTAATTCAATTTCCACTTTTCAGAACACTGTGGACATCTGTTTAAATGCCAGGCTGTCCACAACTTGATAGCATTCTAACTCCAACTTAGTATCATATAAAGAAACATTAAGTTACAAAATAACATGAAAATTAAGTTACAATCCAAAGTGGTCACGGAAACACTGGCATTTAAATGTCATCTTTCCTCCACCTTTTCTGTTACTAGTTATTCTCAGGGTATTTTCTGCTCCATGTAAACATTACAGGTACAATCACAAGCAGGGGTTTGTTTGGGCATCATTGCCCAAAACTCCCTTTTCTGCAGTACTTAGGCATTGATTGTGTAGTTGCTGCTTTGTAATTTGGGAGAGTTTGGGTTGAAAGACACTAAATAAATCTGTTATTATTTCAGCACCACTTTGTGCACATTACTGTCTGAAATGTTAAAGCTTCTGTTTTGGCATTGGCTTTGATGATGCATTAGCACAGAACTAATGCAGAAGAGGCCTCAATTCTTGAGACTACTGGCTGGCTAGATTAAATATACTTTTCACAGTAAAATAAGCCTTAAGCACATAGCAATTGCTCACAGACACCTCTAGCCATGTGTTTTGTTTCTGTGTTTATATTTGACACATTTAAAAATGGCAAAAGGGTTTTACATTTATAATTAATGTACTGAGAAGCAATGTAAAAGCCTGGGCAACATTTGTTAAAATGCTCATATAAGCATAGCTAAGATACGAGGATGAGTCTGAACTGGGGAGGGTCCCTATTAGAGATAAGGGAATCAAATAAAAATTGCTCAGTGGTATGAATATTAACAATATTGAGTGAGCACAATTTGGCCTTATATTTTCACTAAGATTCATCCTATTCAGTGTTTGGCTGCTGCTAACTAATTGGGTGTTAAACAAGACGCATCGATCAGATTTCCTCCTCATGCTTGCCTGGACAGCCAACCGTAATATTTGAGGTGCCATAGAGTAAAAAATTCCCCTAATCTCATAAGGTAGGAGGGAGAACCTCTCACTGCCAGTGTGTGTGGTCTCTTGGTAGGGAGTCAATCTCTCAGGAGGCTTCTTGCTCTTGGTTCTAGAGAAAACTCTAGTCAAGATTTCCTATCTGCTCCCCCCCCCCACACATACACCTTGATTATCAGATGGGTGAAGTAATGAAGACCCTCTTGGCCAACTCATCTCTGCAGAGGTTGGAGTAAAGGGATTGAGAATCATCCACACTGCCTCCCGCTCTGGGCATAGGGGTGTAGAGATGTCCAACCCTCCTACAATGGCTTATCTCCACTCACATTTCCCTTGAACTGTATTCTAGATGAGGACAGTGGTCACAGCACCCATTTCTAATCTATTTGTCAGGACAGCAGTCTGATAATCTTTTTCCTCCTTCGTTCCTTGGAAGTTATCCAGCTAGATCTGATCAATTGCATAATACAGACCATAGATAATTCTATGAAATAGCTCTTGCACATCCAGGGTACGTCTACACAGTTGTGTGTAGCTTGAAATAAGCTACGCAATTTCAGCTACACAAATTGCATAGCCTATTTCCAGAGAGCCTATTTTGAAATTTGGCACTGTCTACACAGCACCAAATTTTGAAATAGAGCACTCTTCTGGCATCTTCCTTATTCCTCGTGTAACAAGGTTTACAAGAAGCTGGAATAAGAGGCCCATTATTTGTAATGTATTTTGAAATAATGGGTGTGTTGTTAAGATGCACACAACGCTATTTTGGGATAAAGGACATTATCCCGAAATAGCGCCACTGTGTAGACATATCCTTATTTGGTAAGATTGTCCCCACATTGCTTGAGAATGTAGCGACCAATATTTCATGATTTCCAGAACAAGAGAGAACTCTGTATCATACCTGTTCTAATGATGCTCTGTGCTGCATATGATTTTGCCAAGAGGCCTCCTAGATCTTGTACAACAAAGGAGATATGTTATAACATATGTTTGGTGATTCATGCCAAAAGCGACTGAATGGACCAGTATGATCAAAATGACCTTGATGTAATATAGCTGTTATTGAGGCAGGTTACTTGGCACTCAAAAAATCAAAGCAGTGAAACATAGTGGGGGAGCTACCATGAATTTTGTTGATCAAGTCAATATGTAAGTATTTAATCATCAGTGATTAAACCCCCAAAGTTTTGTCCATCCCATCATTCAGTGGGTATAACATAAACCCCAGAATGCATTTTGTGAGTGACAGCCTCAGGTTGTTAGAAAGCCCTAATAAGAGGTATGCAGGAGCACATTGTAGTTTCAGCACACGTATTTGAAATGTCACACAATCCAACTCTGGAGTATTTTTACGTAAAAACCCTATTACTCACAATAGTCTAATCGTTGCATCACACTTACATTGACACATTCTGTCTGTCATATAAATTAGTCATTTCAGGATGTACTTGTGTAACCTGTAAATCACCTCTCATAGCTGAATCTATCATGACTATCAGCTAAAGGAATTTCTCTTTCAGCTCAAGTGGAGGAGACTCATGCTAAATTCTGATTTAAGTCTCTGATGATAAGCCATGATGATGGTTGTTACACTTGCAAATCTCTTCTTTCTTTTTACTATTAACATAACCATTTTTTGAGGAAATAAGAGTAGTTCAAAAGCATTGCTGTTGAGGGATGAATGTGGTAAGATAGTTTCTCTCTATCTCCCACCTTATAAAAGAGATATACACAATAAAATTACTTGCAATATGATATAAACATTTTATTTACTAATAGTTTAAAATTATATCAAATTATTAGTTTGAGAGGAAGGTGATCATGGGAGAAATAGCATAAGACTTTGTAATGAGATTGAGAATTTATACCTTCTTCATAGCCACATACATGAGTCACAAAACATACTAATATTATTTTGTTGGTATCATCATAATTAGAAGGTTTCAGAAAGGCCCTGATTCTCGTTCCACTAAAGTTAATGGAAAAACTCCCACTAATTTCAATGGGAGCAGGTTCAGGCCCCAACCTAGATAGACCAGGAAAGATTGTATGGTAAAGAGAAAATCTTTGAGACAAAAGACATTTAATAATGTGAGATACAAGTATTCATGAGCTTCAAAAGGTCATGAAATTGCAAAGATTAAAGAAAATGAATACACTATGCAGAGCCCAGGCCAGAAGATAGCTCTGATGGTCAGAATAGAGAAAACAATGTAATTGTTGACACATTGGGCTGTATTCTGCTTTGTTCCTCTTGATGTCAATGGAGTTGCATGAATGTAACTAAGGGTTTGTCTACACTACAGAGGGTTTTTTCAGAAAAACGGCTGTTTTTCCGAAAAAACTTCACTTACGTCCACACTACTATTGCGTTCTTTTGAAAGAAAATTGAAAGAACGCAGGGGTTTTTCCAACATTGGTAAACCTCATTCTATGAGGAAGAACGCCTTTTCCAAAAGAGCTCTTTTGGAAATAGGTGTGTGTGGATGCGGGAGAGGGAGTTTTTTTGAAAGACGAGAAAAGAGGAAAAAGCACAGGTGACTTGGTGGCCACTCCGTCCATAGTAATCACAGCTGAAATGCAAGATAGCGTCCATTCAGTGTGGACATTATCTTTTGAAAAGTAGATCATTTTTTCGATGTGCTTTTGCAGTGTGGATACTCTCTTTCGTCCAGATTTTTCCAGAAAATCTCTTCTGGAAAAGCTTCTTCCGAAAGAAGCCTGCAGTCTAGACGTACCCTAAGAAAAGAATTTTACTGCATAGTTGTGGTTCAAAACATAAACAGCATCTTTGCAACATACACATACAGGAATGGAGAATTAAATATACTTTAAGTCAAAGGACTTGGAAGATCTTATTTAAATTACAAAGCCTAGCTTTGAGCACAAGTCTAAAAGAACGTGTTGAGAAGAACAGAAAGATCAAATAGATTACAGCACAATTTTTAAACAGTGTTAACTTACAGAGTAACGGTAAAATAACCCATCTTGAGTTCTCTGGTAGCATGTTTAATGAGCATTCTGAGTGAAATTTTCATGATGCTAAACTGAAGGAAGAGAGACTATGCAGAAAAAAAAATCTTTGAACTATTCCCATCAGAAGTAGCTGAAAATTGACTGAAATGACAAAAAAAGCAGGTGAAAACTGAACAAAAAGACAAAACTTTTCCATACACACTGGATAGTGAACTTATGGAAGGCTCTGTCAGGCTCAATAGTAAGCTACTGGAGCTGTCATTGTCTAAAACAAAACTGGTTGGAGCACGAATACTGCTGATTAACTAGACTTAATGACTAGCCTCGTAGCAGGGTCAGATTTGGTTCAAAAGCTTATTTCTGGCTCATAGGATCTCTAGAATTATCCTGTCCTTGTCTCTAAATACCTAATGACTCCACAATGATCTTAGGCAATGTATGAGAAAAACATAGAAATGCACTGAAAACTTAAAGAGAGGCTATCAGGTTTGACCATGATTATATTTTCTATAGTTCAAGTAAATTCAAAGGTAGATTCTAGGTTCCTCTGAAATGAGAGCAAACCCTAGAGCCTTTCAAACAGACAGACATTACACTCTGGTCAGAAGGAAGTTGGACTTTATTTAAAAATTACTTTTGTTTTTAAAGTTATAAATGTTTAGCTTTGACATTCTAGAAGTTTCTAGATAATGGATTACAGGAACCCATAACTTAAACATATAGCTTTTGATTGGAATGATACCACTGTTGTGAATCCTGTTTTCTATGGACTAGACGAGGAATTAAAAATGTCTGGAAACTGTGTCTACTATTCCATTTACTTCCTAATCAACATATTTATTCATTTTTTCCACAGTGTTTAAAATGAGCTGGATTATTCAAGAAGTGTGACCTTTTCCTTGTGTGCATATTTCTTCTTAATATGCATTAATGTTATGTGTGTTTTTCTAGTATTCTCTTTGGGGTGGGGGACAGGGGGGAAGCACAGCAGGAACCATAGCCTTTGGCCATTTCTGAAATAGACTTTTTACTAAATGTATTTAATATAGAAGTAGGCAAATAACAACTGATGATTTTTCCAGAAAAAGTGTCCAAAAAGTTAGTGTGGATGAGACGCAAAAAAGGTAATTTAAAACAAATGTAATACAGAACTCTGACACTCTAACAAAAGTACTTCTGAATAAAATCATATTTTTCATATAACTTTTGTCTGCTCCTTTTGCTTGCTCACTCTGGTTTATATTCCATGACAGACCTGGGATCTCTGATTTGCACAGCATTATGGAGAGATGGCTCTGGATATAGACAAGTCAGTTTACAGGTTTTGTCCTTTTAAGCGGTAAAAGTTCCCTTTGTGGACCTGAAAGTTTTTCCTTATTGAATGTCAAATCAGTTAGGTATCCTTGAGAAGTAATACCATTAATGCTTATAATTACATTACAGCCTTCAGGGCCATGGATTACTGTAGTGAAAAAAGCAGGCTTCAGTATGCTGAAAAAGGCGAACATTTGCTACAGATTGTCACCTATCATAAGATAAGGTCATATTTCCTTTGGTAAATATCACATTTTATATATTGAATAGGATTGGGTCTGTTTGGTTCTTACTCTGTAAAATACGTATGTACTTCATGCACCCCTGATCAACACTAGGGAGTTATTTTGAAATAACCCCCCTTATTTCAAAATAATAAGTGGGGTGTCCACATTGCCAAGTCTGTTATTTCCAAATAACAGGCTAGTTATTTCAAAATCTGTACTCCTGCTTTCCTCAGGGAAAAACACTTATTTTGAAGTATTTATTTTGAAATAGCAGTAGTGTGGATGCTTTGCTGCTACTATTTCAAAATAACAGCTCCCCAGAGTAATTCAAAGTAATTTCTTCCTGGGGCTCTAAGTCAAAGTAGCACGTACATAACAAGGGAGCCTGCCTCAGACTAATTTCAAGGCTCCCTCCATAGTGGGGATGTGCTATTTCGATTTTGTTATTTTGTGACTTATTATTTTGAATATAGTTATTTCTAAATAATTTCCTAATGTAGAAATGCCGACCGAGACTTCTTTTGGTGTTCTTTAATTGACATCTAGGTTTAAATTTAAATTCCAGTTATCATCCCACTCACTGAAGGAAGCTGGCAGTGGCGCAGAAAGCTATGACCTCTGATTCTAAGTCATGCAAAAATTGCTTGGGACTGTAGTGAGTCATGTAAATTTAAAATAAATATCAGGAGTGATTGAACTGATCTCATTGACCTGCACTGTATATAGAGGTGCTTCTGCATGCAAAACAAAACCAATCAACCAACCCACCCCTGTAGCATCCTGATAACTGTTGGGTTTTAAAATGGGCTATTCAAAACTTTAAACAATTATGTGATTTTTTTGGGGTTGATTTTTGTGCTAAACAAATTAAGGCCTCTCTCCACAAAAGAAAGCATGCAACTAAGGCTGATTTTCATGATCTGAGAGCAAAATTTTAGGTCTGACACAACCATATAGGGACAAACAGAGATAAGCCTTTCAGCTGCCTGGGGTCTTGCTGTGAATGCAGCATAGCTAAAGTAAAGGGGGAAAATAGCTATCTTAAGTACACACCTTCATAAAAACAACCCTACACAAGTACAAATGCAGGGAGCCATAAACAAACAGGTTTTCTGATATATTAAATGGATTGTAAGATCAGTGGTGTAAGGATTGTGTTCCCATGTGTCTGAACAGCACTCAGTGCCTTTTCCACAATACTATCACATAAATATAATAGTATACATGACATTTCTCCCAATACACATCTAAATATGAATGTAGTGTGTCTTCTTTCATTGTGAACTTCAGGAAAACATGGGCACAAAAGTGAGGCAACTCAAGGGGCACAGTCCTAAACTAGGCCCAATAAGACCTCATCGTGAATTTGCTATGTAAGGATATTGCACTGCATTCATCTACTATCTGTCTGTCCAGTGCCCTCCATAGCTATTTAATTTGAATTCAGCATCGGCACCAATAAGATAAATTGCTACTGCTGAAAATGACAATGGTATCCAAGATGATTGTTTTTGTTTAAAAAACATAATTTCACACTAAGCAAAGAAAAATGTAAGAAATATTAACGCTTTGCAGCCTGCATATGAGTCAAGAAGTGGCATTTAAAAAAAAAGGCCAAATTCTCTGCTGGCATAATCCCCCTTGTGACAGGGTGTCTGCCCTGCACTGGCCCTTTCAGGGTTAAATCCCAACCCTCAGAGAAGGCTAGAGTGGAGGAGCCAGTCGCTGAGGCAGAGCAGCCAATTAGGGCTCAGCTGAGGGTTGTACAAATAAGGGCTCCTGGAGGGGTAGAGACACACATACTCTTGCGCCAGCTGTGGAGCAGGAGGGACCTAGCTGTCAGAGAAGCTAGAGGTTTCCTGATGCAGAGCAGGGCTGGGGAAAGGCAGGTAGCTTCCCCCAAGGTAGGGGCTAGATGAAGACTGGCAGTGGATCCCCGAGGCAAGGTGGGCACAGGGAGTTGGGGGGAGGACCCCAGAGTGTGGGGGCATTGCGGTAGGGCAGTACCCAGAGGGGAGGATGCCACGGTCTAGGAGGGAGAAAATAACAGGTAACAGCAGGAGTGACACCAGTTCTAAAGGGGTGCTCCAGGGCTGAATAACCTAATTCCCAGAGTCACCAGAGGGAGGTGTCTAGGTGGTGAGTCCCGTCCTGTTACACACCTACATTCAGTAGAATTCTGCCAGCAGACATTTTGGCCATGGAGACTTGTGGTCTTAAGCACCAGCTGGGGCAAAGCAGTAAGGCAGGGAGTGCTGTAGATCTTCCATCTCCTCATAAATACTGGGTGAGAGCCCTCCCAGTCCACTTGGGCAGCCATTCTGGAAGAGATGATGATTTCCTGCCCCCTCAATTTCTTAGCTTTTTGATCTCCCTAGCCAAGCACAAGTGAGTCCATTGTAGGCAGAGGGCCAGGACACATGAAGGAGGACAGACAGTGGCAGAGGTACACTTCTAGAGTGATTAGGATTATGCAGAACTCTTCTATATGTAACTTTATTGCTGCTGCATCAGCATTTTCCCCAAGCATTACATTTTCATCTTGGCCTCCACATCTGTACATGCTTTGGAGAGACTGATAAATAACAATGCTAAAATATATTATAGTGGTATGGGAGTCCCACAACTGCTATGGTTGTGAAGCTTCAGGGGATAGCCGAGTTAGTCTGTACAGGATAAACTTAAAAAATACCCCAAATAGTCTGGTAGCACTTTATAGACAAAAGATGTAGATGGTATCATGAGCTTTCATGGGCACAGCCCACTAAAATAAACTTATGTTTCCTTGAAATTTGTCATGTCTCAGGATGGTGCGGAGTAGATTTAGTGGCCCACATCTGGAGGCATTTGAACTAGAAGATCCAGAGATATAAGCCCCTAAACATTAGCTGCCTTATAAAAAGTTTCTAGGTGTTTCCATTCCCACCATTTTGTATGCTTTAAAACATATTGAAAGTGCTTTAGAGTCCAAGCAGATACTGATTGCTTTGAAATGTGGTGCACCTCACAGGAGCATGAGTTAACATTAATGATCCAGATTTGCAGTCAGTTGACAGAGTTCCCTAGTTACAAAGGTTTCCTTTGGCTGCCTTGTACAGTTAAACTGAATCACAGACATCTTGATTTCTATGAACTCATCCTTCATTATTATCTCTAAGCATAAATTAATTAGAATCCCCATGACAAAAGAAGTTCTGAACTGACTGGTTGGAAGTTGCTGCAATTTTTGAGTTATAGGTAGCAATTTTACTTTGCAGGAAGAAGGCGGCTACGACCCATGGCAAGTTTTCAATGCTGAGAAAACGAGCTTATAATGGAAACGGATGCCATCTAGGACCTATATTTCTGTGAATGAGAAGTCTGCTCCTAGATTTAATGCCTCAAAAGATTGCCCAACTCTGTTGTTATGCCAGCGCAATGCCAGCAGAGACATGAAGCTGAAGCCCTTGCTAGTGTCTTGTAGTGAAAATCAACATACTGTACTATGAAAAACTATGAGAAATCTCAGCTTCCTGTCATTTGGAAACCCCAGAGAAAGGCCTGGATGACCAGGCAGCTTTTCCGGGAATCGTTTGTGCATTATTTTGTTCCAGAAATGAAAAAGTATTGCAAGAAGAATAATCTTACATTCAAGAGTCTCCTCATCCTGGACAATGCTAGCACCCATGACCCTCTGTCCTAACAACAAGGTGTTTTTGTGCCACCAAGGAAAACCTCACTCATGCAGATGATAGACCAGGGTGTTATCACAAACTTCAAAGCTTATTATTTGCAGAAGACATTCCACAGACTCATTCGGGAAACCGATGGAGAAGAAAAACCCACAGTCCAGGAATTCTGGAAAAAAAATCAACATTGTGGATGTTGTTATGATCATCAGTGCTGCCTGGGGAGAAGTCTCCAATCGGTCAATGAACGGTGCCTAGAAGAACCGGTATCCTGATGCTATGCATGAGTTCTTAGGCTTTCCAGAAGCCCTCATACATAAGGAAATTGTCCAGCTAGCAAAGGGGGCTGGCTTTCAGGAAGTTGAAGAGGACGATGTGAAAGAATTGTTGGAATTTCATTCTTTGTCTCTCAGTAATGAGGATCTAGTGGAGTTGGATAAAAAGCGCCACGAAGAAGACGGTATTGGATAAACACTGGAGTTGGATAAACATCACCATGAAGAAGATGGTGTCGATGAAAATGAGGATAAAGATAAAGATGCAGATGCCAGCCTCATAATCCCTATCCTCCAATGTGTCTTTGACCTGTATGAGGAGATGATGGATATTCTTAAGGAATGCGACCGTCTCATTGATTGTTCTTCAAGAGCAGCAGCAATCATGGCAGATGGCTTGTCATGTTACAGACAGATTTTAGATGCCAAACTTAAGCACACCAAGCAAACAATGCTGGACATTTTCTTCACTAAAAAAGTAAAAAAGGATCCCAAACCATTCATGAATGAGTCTCAGCCAGGACCTTCTAGCATTAAAAGCAGAAAAAAACCCCATGCAGCAGCCATTGAAGAGCCTTCAGAAGTCGTGACGTTTTTTATTATTGACACTGATTCAGCAGGTGTCAATTATCAGTCGTCAAGGTGGTGGATGTTTTAGATGTTGAGATGGCAGTTGATGATCCTCCACCTGCTTCCCCATCCTCATCCTCCAACTAACTCTCCTTCAACACCAACATCAGCCCAATCAAGCAAAAACGTCACCTTCTCAAAGTAAGATTACAGTTTTAAAAACTACAGCAAGATGTCTTATAATCATGTTTATGTGTTGTTAAAATCAGAAATATGGTATTTCCTAAGTTCTGGATCCTAACCTTCTCTTATTCCATTGATTCTTATGGAGTAAAATTCCCTGCCTTGGATCTTTAAGGTGATGTAAAGACTTTTCCAGATCACATCCCACTCCTCCCCAATTTACATTAATTCTTATGGGGAAAGTTCCCTGCTTTATGCTGTTTCATTATACACCCATGTTTTTTGGAACATATCTTGGATGTATAGTGGGGATGGCCTGTATAGCTAAGTTCCGTAACTGAGAAACAGCCATATTGGTTGAGATTAGTCGTAAATCTAGCTGAAAATCCTGTCAAGAAAATTTACAGAAAATTAAATTCTGATTGAAGAAAAATATGACAAGTGTCTGCTTTCCTAGACAATGTTTTTTTCTTTTCTTTGGAAAAGTGAAAACCAAAAGTGCTTGGGATCTGGCTACTTTCTTTTAAAAATATTTGGGTTTTGGCTGACATTTTTTAGTTTTTTAAACCAGCTCTAGTTAGCCTGGCTTTGGAATGTTTGCATCTTCTCTTTTGGGTCAAGCAAAACATTAGCAGAGTTAGCAACTGCCCTTTTTTGCAACCTGCTGGATTCATTATTCCCATGGTGTTCTGTTCAATGTCACCTTTATTGACTATTGTTGCTATACCCACTGCTGTGGTTCTGAAAGTCTTGAGATTTTAAAATCACTCTGTAGGGCTTGAAAAATTATTCCAGAATCTGAGACTCAGAAATCTAAGTTTATGCAGGTACAGAATGCACATAATTTGCTTTATGGATCAGCATGGCTGTGGGCACAATTACAATAATTGTTCATAAAAAATATTCACTTTCTTCACTTGTCTGTTAAATCTAAATATGCCAAGTCATTTATGTAAAATTAGGTGTTTGATACTGTGGCCTTGCCCAGATTTTCCCTCTTTAGCTTACCACAGTGTCACACAAATTGTCAGCTAGATACAATCTTGCACTTGTGAGGTGTTTGTATGTAATGCAGTGGGAGATCCTAAATATAGTAATAGTATGTTACAGTTAATTAGCTTGCAGCATCATACTGAGTCTGATGCAATATAAAACTATACTTACAAAACTAGATTTTTCAGCAATAAAAATCTAAATTGTTATTATCTTAAATGCTCTTAAAATCTTTATGATGGGCCTCTTATTTTGTAATTTGCTACACAGTGTTCCCCTTAGGAGCTGAATTTAGTCACCCTGTTTGTGTTTCTGCTGGCAGAGAATAAAGGCTATCCTACCTGGTCTTATGTGCACCTTCCTGCAGTGTTGAAACATCAGCCCATGCTGCATGGACCTGCTATTAGCAGGGAATTAAAATTTGGCTTTGTAGGTTTTACTCAACATCATTCACATGAAAAGGCCAAGTTCATCATTAAGCTCCAGGCTATCTTCCAAGCTGAAATATTTCTGGGCTGCCACAGCGCATACTAGAATGGGGCAAGAGATTCCCAGTGCTGAGCAACCCAGTGAGAGAATCAAACAGTTCATCATGAGAGAAGAGCCCTCAGAAAAGATTTGTTTAGAGGGGTTGGTTCATGGTGAGCAAGAGCTGTAACAATAGGAGAGGCAATCATTTTCCAATTTGAATGATACTTCGTAATTAATGAGACATTCATGGGTGGAATGTAATGTATTTTGAAGAGACTCCTTTTTAGGGTAAGACTATTTAACAAACATGAAAACCAAGCAACGCTATTTATTTTAAAATATTGATGCTGTCACCCTCACTGCAAAACACCGAGCAAAAATTCACACATAGACAGTGATATCCGAACGTGTCAGCTGAATATGAAAACAACAGCCTTGAGGAGTATCACAGTTTGTCAGATTTAAGACTAAGATGTGAGAGGTATAGTCTAGTGACCTGCACTCGGACTTGGAGCCAGAGATTGCAAAGTTCTCATCTTAGCTTCCGTCCTCTCAGGCAAATCACTTAACATCATTCTGCCTCAGTTTTCCCATCTGTTAATAGGGGATAATAATATCTAATGCATGTGGGTATTGAGAGACTAGTATTATATGTGGACAGGATCCCCCACAACATTCTATGGGAGAAGAGACAGAGCATGTGGCTGATAGAACAGCCATCATGCTGGAGAATAATGATGCAGAGCACTCACGCTTTGGACAGCAGCAGGAAGAATCCCAGGACATCGGAACCAGGCGCCTCCCTCAAGATCAGATGAGATTCCTTAGAGACAGAGACAGACTCTAGAACAGAGTCTCTGACCCTAGCATGGCTGGAGCAGCATAAGAATTTGTGCAGTCTTATCCAGCAGCTTTAAACCAGGTGTTGGATATTCATTTGCCCAACATCGTGTCTACTGATGCTTGACCAGCAGAACTATTCTGGATAGACTAATGAACCCTAATGACTTTGTCAGCTCAGCCACATGCCTGAGTATTTCATGCTGTGAGCTAATCACTCTGAAGTGATCAATCATTTTTGTCTGTGGTAGTCTCTCTAGTTCCCAGAGAATCAATTCAAAGCTTAAATCACCGGTCACACTATGGCCTCTATCAGAGTTTAGGATGATTGCATGGTAAAAAAAGTGGGGCTCTGAACCAGGCTATGCAATTGGCAAAAAGGCAATGTCATAGGTGAATCTTTGGCTTCTGCTCACCTAAGAGACCAATATTCCCTGCTGAGACCTTGCCTAAAGAATGCTGTTCCCATGTTATTTTTGGATTCAGATACATCTTCCTGTTTTGTTCCTTACATCTGCTTTCCTGAAATGCAATATTCTCGGGCTGCTATGGTCTCTGATCCATTCCTTTTGATGATATATTTAAGTATGTTGGATCACAAGCACCAGACTCTATAACTGACCTCCCTGTTGGCCTGCATGAATGACTCATGTGAACACTATACTATTATTAATAATTATAATACTTAAGCACCAATCATCATTTATTGTGGTAATTTATTCTTTCATATTGGAACAAAGTCCTACAATGAATGATTGAGTGGGTTTGAGGAAATAGAGCGCTGAGAGTGGAATAGATATGTATTTTTTATGCAGTTGTTTTTTAAAGTAAACAAAACCCTGAGAACTAGCACCAGGGGAATGGATTGAAACAAGTGTAATAGCAGCAGGCTAGAGACTGGAAAACATTTTATTTTTTTTAATTGAGAGTGCATGGAATTGTTACTAGGAACAGGCCTGGGTAGCTGACAAGGGAGATACTGGAACAGGCAAAAGCCAAAATTGCTGTATGTTATTGTTTATTTAATTAAGAGTATCTAAATGAATGTAAGAGGTACAGCTGGCTGGGAATTTGTCTATGTGTTTTTTTTCCCTCCAGTGGAAAATGCTGACTCATTGAAACCAAAACCATTCACAAGAAAAAAAAATGAGTTCAAGTAATGATTTGTTTTAAAAAAATCCATGTTGAAATGACTAAACAAAATGTTTCAAAATTATTGAACTGAAACATGGAGTGACCAAAATTAATTTTACTGGCTTACAAAAACTTTTTTTATTTGACTTCTTTTGTCCTGAATCTCCTAATGCATTTATTACAAATTGTTGAAATTAGGTAGGGAAAGGCTATCCAGGTAAATCAATTTCTATCTACCATGACGAAAGCTAATTAAATAAGTCAGTTTCTCTTAACGAATCCCTTTTTTCTCTTTAGTATTTATAGAAGCAGTAGCAATAATTTTTGATGGGGGGCACTCTAAGAATTTGGTAAGTGGTCAAGGGCTGTACTCTTCCATGATATTAATGATCTGGGATTCAGGTTGAGTACAGAAGGGAGCTTGGGTAAAGGACTGAGGTGCAGGGGTGTGGGATGGGAAAGGGAGTTTGGAAGGGGTTGTGACCTGGGGCAGGGGACTGGGGTGTAGGAGGGATGCATCGTCAAGAAGGGGGTATGAGTGCAGAAGAGAATTCTGATCTGGAGGAGGGAGTGCAGTGTCTGGGAGGGGGTTGTAACCTGGGGCAGGAGTGCAGGATGGGGTAAAGGGATTTGGGTTGTGAGCAGGGTAGAGGATTGAGGTGCAAGGTCTGAGAGGGAGTTATGACCTGGAGGAGGAGAGTTTGGAGGGGGTGCAGGGTCTGGGAAGGGATATGGATGCCGGAGAAGGGGTGTAGAGGGTCTGAGTTATGTGGGGTAGGAATACAAGAAGGGGCCATGGGGTTTAGGTTACATGGGATAGGGGTATCTGAGGAAGAGGGTTAGGGGGAATGGGATAGCAGAGGAAGGCTCCAGCTGGGAGGGGCTCTCTCAGTGGCTCCTGGCCAGCAGCCCAGCATGTTCCTTAGCCAGGATCCCTGCCTTCCATGTTCTCACATGTGCTCAGAGCAGCTGCAGGGGCCATGTGTGCTGCTCTGAAGGCTGCGAGCCCTAGGGGAGGGAGGGAAGGATACTTCACATGCAGCCAATGGGAGCTACAAGATTGTGCTGGGGGCTGGAGCAATATGAAAAGCCCATAGGCTCTCCCCATATGCTCGCAGCATTCAGAGAAGCACATGGCCTTGCAGCTGGCTTTTCTGAGCACCGAGCAGGGGTAGGGCAGGCAGGAAGCCTGGCTGAGGCTCCTGCAGGCCGTATTTTCCCAATCCTCACTTATATTATGCTTATCACCACAGTATCTACACTCCAGATATAGAATAGTCACCAAGTCAAAGAGTCCAAGCCGAGAAGGGACACTGCCAAACTTCTCCACTGCTTCAGGAATGGAATTGGATGGCTACTAGTCCCAAAGCTGCCTATGCATAGGATTGTGGCTATGACTGCTAGTGGTAATCTCCATCTGTCTCTTCACCGTGCCCCTGTAACTGCAGGACTTGAATTAACGGCATAATGTATGATACTAAATATGGGATGAGAATTGCGAGAAAACCTGCGTGGGAAATTTTTAAAGGAGAAAGCTGTTGCATTGTGGCAGCCTCACTCTTTCAGCAGTGGAATCCAGATTCCAGTGGCACAAAGAATTGTTACAGTTGGGGATTTCCTTCCCTGCAATAGGTGACCTAGACATTTTCCAGCCCTTATCATGCTGTCCATGCCCCATAGCACATTGCTGAAGTACCTTTATAGCCATGGAATCAAACATTGATTTCTTCCACCCAGCACGCCGGAACAGCCTTCACATGCTAGGGAAAGGCAATTTCCTTATCTCACTAAAGCCAAAAGACCCATTGGCTATCCTCACCTGGTTTGGCTGCTCATTGAAGTGTTTGCTCAGGTGTAGCTGCTGTTGCAGGCAAATAGCTACTTGGGGCCACAGGTGAGAGCTGGGTGTAGGTGGGGACCAGCATGGATGAATTACTCCCAAAGGAACACAACATGCTCCTTCAACAGAGGTAGTACCTCTCCCTAGTCCTCTATGTGCCTCACAGACCCCAACACCGGCACATCAAACCCCGCAATTGAAATTAGACCACATTAGACAGGTTGACTGTGCACTGAGTGAAGAAAAACTTCCTTTTGTTTTAAACCTGTGACCTATTAATTTCATTTGGTGACCCCTAGTTCTTATATTGTGGCAATAAGTAAATAACTTTTCCTTATTCACTTTTTTCACACCAATCATGATTTTATAGACCTCTATCATATCCCCCCTTAGTCTCCTCTTTTCTAAGATGAAAAGTCCAAGTCTTTTAAATCTCTCTTCATATGGGACCCGTTCCAAATCCCTAATCACTTTTGTTGCCCTATCCTGAACCTTTTCCAATGCCTATATATATATTTTGAGAGGAGGTGACCACATCTGTACGCAGCATTCAAGATGCGGGCATACCACGATTTTATATAGAGGCAATAAGATACTCTGTCTTATTTTCTATCCCTTTTTTAATGATTCCTATAATTCTATTTGCTTTATTGGCTGCCACTGCACACCGAGTGGATGTTTTCAGAGAACTATCCACAATGACTCCAAGATCTCTCTCTTGAGTAGTTATAGTCAAATTAGTCTCCATCATATTGTATGTATAGTTGGGATTATTTTTGCAATGTTCATTACTTTACATTTATCAACATTAAATTTCATTTGCCATTTTGTTGCCCAATCACTTAGTTTGATGAGACTTTTTGAAGCTCTTCACAGTCTGCTTTGATCTTAACTATCTTGAACAGTTTGGTATCATTGGCAAATTTTGCCACCTCACTGTTTACCTCTTTCTCTAGAATCATTTATAAATAAGTTGAACAGGATGGGTCCCAGGACAGACCCTTGGGGGGCCCCACTAGTTACCTCTCTTCACTCGGAAAACTTACCAATTATTCCTATCCTTCGTTTTCTGTCTTTTAACCAGTTCTCAATCCATGAAAGGACTTTCCCTCTTATCCCATGACAATTTACTTTACTTAAGAGCCTTTGGTGAGGGACCTTGTCAAAGGCTTTCTGGAAATCTAAGTATACTATATCCACTGGATCCCCCTTGTCCACATGTTTGTTGACACCTACCCCGAAGAACTCGAGTGGATTAGTAAGGCATGATTTCCCTTTACAGAAACCATATTGACTTTCCCCCCAACAAATTATATTCATCCATGTGTCTGACAATTTTATTCTTTACTATAGTTTCAGCTAATTTGCCCGGTACTCACGTTATACTTACCGGTCTGTAATTGCCAGGATCACCTCTAGAACCCTTTTTAAATATTGGTGTCATGTTAGCTATCTTCCAGTCATTAGGTACGGAAGCTGATTTAAAGGATAGGTTACAAACCACAGTTAATAGTTCTGCAATTTCCCATATGAGTTCTTTCAGAACTCTTGCGTGAATATCATCTGGTCCCGGTGACTTGTTATTGTTAAATTTATCAATTTGTTCCAAAACCTCCTCTAATGACACCTCAGTTGGGGACAATTCCTCAGATTTGTCATCTAAATTCCTCAGATTTGTCACCTGGTTAGAAACCTTTTAATTTACAGTCAGAATTTGTTCCTTGTCAGTTTATACTTTTCTTCTTTTGCCAACATCATTCTATAGCTTAAATAGCTTGTTACCCTCCCTGATATTAATGTATTTATAGAGAAGAATCATATCTATCTCAACCTTCTTAAACAAGCCAAGCTTTCCCAGTCTCTAGTCATATGATAGGCCTTTTATTCCTTGATTCCTAGTAGCTCTTCTCTGTACCTCTTGCAATTTAAATTCATCTGTCTTGAATATGGGTGACCAGATTTGTACAGAGTATACCCAGCAGAGCAGACAGCCTTGCAGGGCCCTGGGCAAGGGGACTGGGGACTAGCTCCATGCTCCCAGAAGGGGTGGGGTTGATGGGCAGTAGCAACAGTGGCAGCTGGAACCCCAGGCCCTTTTGAATCACTGGGCACTGGAGCCACTACTCCCTTTGCTCCATTCCCCTTGCAGTTGGTGGGCCTGAGTATACCAAATGAAGTCTTACCAAACCGTCACCTCCCAGATTTTCCATGTATTCCATTTAAGTAGCATTTTTGGTTTAAACTACAAGCACTGAAAACACAGACCTGATTTTCCATCTAAACCTCCTCATCTTTACTGCTTTCCATGTATTTCTCTCCCATTCAGTTGTGGTTCCCAGAAGTCGAATACTTTAAATATTTAAATATTTAAAAATTTAAATATTTTTTCCCTAGTCCATATTTGTGACTTCTCCAGGCTACTGGTGCTTGTAACATCTGCTTTAGTATCACCTGTGCATTTTAATAAGGAGCCAGAAATTCCTACTTCAGGATCACCAATAGTGCTAGCTAATTCCGGGCCTAAAACTAATTCCTGTAGTAATCAACCCAGACTCATCTGAACTTGGCAACATTGCCCTTTCTCATTTCCTTTTGGTTGCAGTTCCACTAGCTTTCATTTCATTCAGTAGTGCTCACGTTCTATCAATTTGAATTAATTTTTTTTCAGGCAAGACATTATCAAGATCCTTAATAAAGTCTAACTGTATGACATCTACTGCAATCTCTTTATCCACTTATTTTGTCATTCAGTTGAAAAAGCAATTGAGTTTGTCTGAAACAATTTGTTCTTTGTAAACCCATTTCATTTATGGCTCCTAATTGAATTAGTCTGTAGGTGCTTGATATTCATATTTGTTCCAGTATTTTTTATTTTTTTTACTAGAGACAGAAGTTGGATTTTTCCCAATGGTAATTGACAGGATTACTGTGTGTGTTAGTGGAGCTGGTTTAAAATGTGTTCCTTTTTGTTGAAAAGTTAATTTCAAAATATTTCAATAACTATAGAACCATGATAATATCCCCTTTTTACATAATGTTTAGTAAAAATTCTAAATTTTTCAACCAGCTGTAGCTATCTATGATTTGTACCACATTTGTTTTTGCTACTTTAGCGTATGTGACTAATTTCTATTAATTTTTTAAAAATAATTGCCAATTATATGATAAATTCATTAGCTAATTAGTGTAGTATTTCTTCTGCACCTCCACATTGTTTTACATCTCTAGGTTTTTCAATTATTCCCATGCCTCCTTTTCATTAACATCATCTTAATTACCTGACATTTCTTGTCTTTGTTTTGTGAAAGACTCATTTTACAGAGCAATAGAGTAGCATAGGCATTTAGAACCACTGCAGATTTCACCCCCTCATTTATTAATTAACCTACTTTCTGTTTAATGTTTCTTTCTCCCCCTGCTATATTTGTAAAAGCTCTTCTTCTGCCCCTTAATCTCTCTGGCTAGCATTAATACATTCTTCTTTGGGCTCACTCTGACAGGTGACTCAGTTCAGCAGCTATTCAAAACAGAAAAGAAAGCTGTGCAACAGGGTTATACTTTTAAGACAATGGTATAGTTTGTTTTATCCTAACACAAATCCTCCAAGGGGAACAGTAAACAGCAGCCACCACAACAGACTGAAAGAACCCAGAGTTCCAGCAGGTGAGAGAAAGTTTCATCTCATTTCCACCATTGATGCACATATGTAATTCTACTGATTTCAAATGGAATTACTTCTAATGTACAAGCACAGAGCTTGTCTGCCTGACATAGTAAAGCATCCTCTGACTTAACTTCTTAAGAGAGACTTCAGATCCCACTCATCACAGCCCCTTTCTTGATGTTTGTTTATGCTACAGCTAAGGCCGGCACAGTTAGGTTTGTCTGGTAAATAAGGTCTACTGTTGCTCCAGGAGATACTACAAAGGGAGCCACAGGAACAGGGAACCGTATTCAGAGCAGGATGGCTAAAGAAATTTATCAGGAAAAAATTGCGTGAGCTCTTTCATGCCAACAGGCCATATAAGACTTTGGATAGGTTTTTTTTTTTTAATAAGAGCACATCAGTATGGAACATCTGTTCGTCCATTACTGGGAATGATCTGAGAAAGGTTCCTGGAACTAGAACAGGATAGCTACTAGAAACAGAACAATTCAATGTCTGTCTTTTGGGTTGGACAGCTTTTCTTCTCTAAGAGGTTTCTGAGCTATGATGTTAAATAAAGCAGTAGTGTTTACTAAACTTTCCTAAATCACTAGAATTACTATATATCTTCAGGGCCATTCCTAGGGGGCAGCAGGGTGTGGGGCTGGGAACAACCACGCTCCACTCTAGGTCCTCCCCCATCCCGTCTCTTCCCTCTCCTGCTCTGCCCCTGCTGGTTCCATTCTGCCTCTTCATCTAAGCCCCGCCCCATTCTTCCCATCCCTGCTCTGCCCTATCCTGCCCCCACTGTACCCCTTCCCCGAAGCGACAAGACCCCAGAGATTAGCTGGAGGCCTGGCAGCAGGGTGCAGAGGTGAGTGTGGGGAGGCCTGACCCTGCTGCCCGCCCTAGACCCCCCAGATAATCCCTGAGGCTGCCCTGGGCCACACAGGCTAACCTCAATATGGGGGATTGTCCCATTCGTAGGATGGTTGGGGCAGCTGCTGTGGGGCCCCCAAGGTGTGAGGCCCAGGGTAGCCACCCCAAAACATCCTATAGACAGGACCACTCTGAATATCTACTATAATTCATTATTCTTCACCAAACTCCAGCTGGTTGGTTAAACCCAGCAGCCAGATAGCTGTAGTAAAAGTATCAGGTAATTTCCCATCGGCAATACTACAAGGTATGTAATGAGTGGAGTTTGAACTCTGTTTAATCTGTGCTGTGAGGGGTGGGATTTCTCTCACATGATGTAACTTTCTACTTTTGTCATGTTTGATTCAATCTCCTTTCTTCATTGCCCTCAGATATTTTTGGTTCTCATTGGTTGCCTCCACTTCCTCGCACTTTGCAGTTTCAGCAGAATTGCAATCTGTAGAGCCAGGGAACAAGCACAATCCAAAGGGTAGAGGGCTAGCTGGGGACTTGAGAGACCCTGCTCTGACATAGATTTCCTGTGCAACTCGCTTTGGGTGAATCACTTACTTTCTCCATGCCCCAGTTTCCCATCAGTAAAATGAAGATAATGTTATGCTATAGCTGTGCAGAGAAAAGTAATGCAGTTTTGTGGAGGATTGCAAAATTTGGTTTCATTCGCATTTGGAACAATGTCCCCAAATTTTGAAATTCTCTGAGAAAGGGAATGGACCTCCTGCCCCAGCGCTGGGGTCCTGGATTTCACAGCAGCCCAGCAGGCAGGCAAGGCAGGCAAGAACCAAGAGCAGGTTCCATCAGACCTCTGTGTGGGTTCCATCAGAACATTGCTGAAATCAAGTCACCTTTGTGGAATGTTTTGTTTTTGATGATCTGGAAAATTCCAACTGACAAACATGTTTTGTCAGAGTATATTACTCACTAGGTTTAGCTACTAATGTCTCTCTAACTGCCTCTAGTGTTGTGAGGAGGATTACAACTAAAACTCTGAGGTGCTCAGATCTTATACTAATCAGGGCCATATAACTACTGAACATAGATCATCATCATATTTTTTCAGCCACCTTCTAGTCTCTTGGGGTATGGCTAGACTGCAGGGGTTTTTCAGGATACCAGAGGTATCCCAAAAAAACTGCACCGTGTCCAGGGAACACATTTGTTCTGGCGGAAGAGCAAATGCTCTCTTTCAGAAGCCCCTGTAATCCTCGTTCCACGAGGAAGAAGAGGGCTTTCGAAAGAGGGTTTTTTTCAGAAATTTGGCCCAGTCTAGACGGGCCAAATTTTCTAAAAGCCTCTTCTGACAAAAGTACCGGAAAAAGATCCTTGCAGTCTAGCCGTACCCTTGGATTCAAATATGTCCTCCTGTTTTGTTCCTTACTTCTGCTTTCCTGAAATGTAGTACTCTTGTACTGCTGGTCTCTGATTCATTCTTTCTGATGATGAATTTAAGTATGCTGGATCACTAGCACTAGACTCTATAACTTTTGTATTGATAGTCAAGTCCTATCTCTTGATTAAGAAGCCAACCCAGGATACATTTACATTTAATTCTTTATCGTCTCATTCATGGCATTGCCATTTACGGAACTTAGGAAATTCATTAATCCTTATTTGGTTTGTTGTTCCATGTATGTGTCATTCAGTGGAGTTCTGAATAGTCAAAATTCCCCAAAGCACAATATCCTATGTCTTCAAGGTACTCTAGAGCTGATCCTTTTGCTGTCCTCCAGCCATGAGGATCTGTAGGAGAGGTCCATTATAGTTCCCCCCCTTTTTGTTTAATTTATCATATCGTTAATCAAAGTGTTTTACTAACATTTTCCCTTTTCTCATTTGTTTAAGACTTATTTGGTAAATAGTTTATACATATAGTCCACTTCTCTTTCTCTTTTCTTTTACTAAAGGTATGTCTACACTTGCCCCCTAGTTCAGACTAGGGAGGCAAATGAAGCATACCAAAGTTGCTAATGAAGCACGGGATTTAAATATCCCATGCCTGATTAGCATATTCGCAGCTGGTCGCCATTTTAAAATGCCGGTCGCCCGATTTAACTTGCCATGTGTAGACGCAGTAGTACTCCTCATTGCACAAAGAGTAACAGTTAATTCAAGGGAAGGGTTTTGGCTCAGACTACTGCGTTTACACGCAGCAAGTTAAATCGGGCGACCGGCATTTTAAAATGGCGACCGGCCACGAATATGCTAATCAAGTGCGGGATATTTAAATCCCGCGCTTCATTAGCAACTTCGGTATGCTTCATTTGCCTCCCTAGTCCGAACTAGGGGGCAAGTGTAGACATACCCCAAGCCTTCTTTCATGCAATGGTCTATCCTGGGGACTTCTTTCCTGACCCTCTACTTTTGCAACACCTATAACACTTTACAGTAACCCTTTCTAAACTCTCAAGATTTGTGTTTCAGCACAATCTCATTGCTGCATTCATCTTCCTCTCATCTCATTGTCTTTCGAGACACAATTGTCACAGTCTCATTCTCTCTTCCTTTCATTTAGATTACAGACTCTTTGGGATAGGTATGTTGGGTGAAATCCTGGCCTAACCAAAATCAGTTGGAGTTTTGCCATTGACTTAGAGTGGATCTGATTTTTATTTGTCTCTACAGCACTATGTAGATTTAGGATGTTATATAAATGTCCCAAACAAAATCTACATCTAAACTTTGTGGCTTGATTTATTTCTTCTTATTATCTATTGTAATTAAAGTAACTCAATCTCAATTATAATCAAATTGGAAGCACTTATCTTTTTTTGGCTTATAGGGAAACCCACACGTATACCACTTCTCCTTATGAAGAATAGTGTAAGTCTGCCTACTACGTTACAATGGTGTGGCTCTGGAAGTTCAATGAGAAGCAAGCTGTTGCTACTGCCTTATTCAACTGTTGTAGCCACTTTGTATAAAGGCCCATCGCATTGGGATTCTGCAGTTTGTCAGTAGTATTAACATTTGGCTTTCAGCAAGCAGAAGGTCATAACTTTTCTTTCTTACATTTTCCAGGCATTTGGCGATGCAGAACATACAGTAACTCTGTTGGAATGTGCAATTTTTTAGACAGAAGTGTTTAAATGGAGTGAATCCCTCCTGTAGTCTATCAGGGAACTATATAAGATACAAACATTAACAACTATTTGGGGCATAAAACAAAGAAATGCTTAGTACCATCTGAACTCTCCAAAATGTGTAACAGTAAGGCAGTAAGTATAATTATACTTATGCGTCACACTAAGTAACTGTAGATTACAGTGAAAGGAAACACCGAAACAGAACAGTGACCAAGACCACTAGTATTTACTTAGTTTGTACTGAGGTTTTGAATGGCTTGAAATCTGAGTTAAATTGGATTCTGTCATTTGTTAAATCTCTTTTAAATGATGATTAAACCAAAGAAAAAAAATCTAAAGCTCAATAGAAATTTCAATAATTTGTATCAGAAAGAAAATGGTTCCCGTCAATCTCTTTAAGGGAAAAATGTTTAAGTTGTTTACAGGGAAAACTAAGTAACTGTTACCAGAATTCAAATAAGTGATAATTGCAAAAAGAGAAGATCATATTTAGTGCTTATGTGTTTAAAAATATACAAGCAGATGGTATTTTAACTACTGGAGGTTTTCTGAGAGAGAGTTTTGGAATGCTAAATATGCCGATAGTCCAGTGTTTTCAAAACTGGGTACCTAAAGTTAGGATCCTAAAGTCCATATTTAGCATCCTAAAGAAATTTCCTGATTTCAAAAATGCTAATCTAGTCTAAACTGCAATAGATGTCAGTGTGAGCTGTTAGGTACTCAGTACAGGTTAAACCTCTCTAGTCCAGAACTCTTTGGTTTGGAAACATCCATGGTCCAGAATGATTTTAGTTAGCCAGATGTCCACTTTACATGGGTGTGGCCAAGTTTCTCGTGGTCCCATAAAGTTTGTTTACAACCATCAGACCTGGCTTTCAATGTTTTGTGCTGTTATTTAGCTCTAATTTACCCCTAAATGTCTTCCATGAGCCCAGTAAGCACTGGTAATGCTTCTAGACAATATTGACTTCCCGTGGTTTGGCAAATTCTCTGGTTCAGAACCAGTCAGGTCCCGAGGGTGCTGGACTAGAGAGATTCTACCTGTAGTTTTGAAAAATCAGTCCATTTACTTTGGACTCAGAAGCCTAACTTTAGGTACCCAGTTTTCAAATATCAGGTAAAGAACCCAATTCAGACTCAAAAGGCATATACCAAATGTCTGATGAAAGCTATTCGAGTTCAGCAGAAAAACTGTTGATATGCTTAAACCTCAGTTGTGACAGCTTCATGTTTCTGTCCCATAGGCACTAAACCAGTGGTCTCCAAGCTTCTTAACCACACAATCACGTTTTCAATTTAAGTGCAATGTAAGATCTACCTCACACCCAAATACCTATGCCACACTTCCTTCCTGCCCCTTCTTTGAGGCCCTGCCCCGCTCCAACCCTTCTCCGAGGCCTAACCTGGCTCACTCCGTCCTCTTTCTCCCCCATTCTCACTCACTTTCACCACTCTGTGGTAGGGGTTTGAGGTGCAGGCTCTGGCCTTAGGCCAAGGGGTTCGGCGAATGGGAGGGGCTCCTGGCTTAGTCCAGGATGGGGACTTGGGCTCCAGGAGGGGTTTCAGGGTGCAAGTTCTGGAGAGGAGTTTGGGTGCAGGAGGACTCATGTCTGGGGCAGGAGGTTGGGTGCAGGAGGAGGTCCAGGGCTGGGACAGGGGTTCAGGAAGCAGGCTCTGGCTTGACACCTTTTAACTGAGCTGGATTCCAGATGGTGGAACAATGGAGTTAAGGCAGGCTTACTCCTGCCCTGGCCCTGTACCACTCCTGTAAGCAGCTGGCATGTACAGCATTGGCTCCATGGTGCCGTGTGCTGCCCCTCATCTACAGGCACTGAGCCCACAGCTTCTACCGGCCACAATTCCCCGTTCTTGATCAATGGCATATGCAGGAGTGGTGTCCGCAGGCAAGGACAGTATGTGGAGACACCCTGCTCTGCCTTTCTCAAGGGCTTCAGAGACATGCCAGCCACTTCCAGGAGCAGCAGTGACCACAGGGATAATGACTTCCGCCATGACAGGTTAGGCATTTTAGAACTACTCAAAGAACTAAATTTAAGCATAAGAGAGAAATGAAAATTATGAAATGCACAAACAAAACTAACCCACTGTGCAAGCAGTGAAAGTAGTAACAACAATCCCCCACATATGTATTAGGTCTGGATATGAGAGTGAAGGACAGTGTGTGGTTGTGAGACTGATAGAGACACACACAGTGTGTAAGAGTGACAGAGATTTGCATGACAGTGGGTGGAGGGGCAACTGAAGTGCCAGCACTTGATAGCTTCCCAGCCAAACCAGTCAGGGTCACCTGTCAGAGGCTCCAAAATCTACCGGTAGATCCTGATCTACTGGTTGGTGACCACTGCACTAAACTGTCCCTTCTGTTTCTTGTTGCCATCATCCATGTCTCTCAGAAATGCACCTGATGGCTGCATGCACTGAGAACACCTGCCCCCATCAGCTTCAAAGTGCATACGCCTTTTTTGATGTCCACTGCAACCATTTTACATCAGCTCTATTATTGTGCATGTTCTGTCCACAGAGGCACTAGCAATGAATATAGATAATATCCCTGACAATATTCAGCTTGTGTCATGCAGCTGACCAAACCGAATAAAAAATTGCTGGGAATAGGAAGTGGAAGCTACCTATTTCCTTATGCTTTTATCATTTTCTTCTTTTTTTGTCAATTCTATACCCAAGTTACTTTGTGCTGCCACTAGATTGTGAATGTTGGAGAAGGAAGCATATATTACTATAAAAGATCTACACTTTCAAATGGGACTGGTAAAGGGATCCCAACAGGCAGCACTAATCCCTGGAAACATAAAGCAGATCTTCAACACTCCTGTCTGTGGAATCCATGCAGGACCTAGTGATCAACATGCATTTCCTGAATGAAAGTACCATGATGTATCCACACAAACATAACTTCTCATACATCGTTGACAAAAACAGATTCGCAACAAGCTTATACACTAGTGTCCTCCTCTTATCAAGTCAATCGGTTCTGTATTCAGAGGCACTATTTCCAAAAGTTAAAAGCCTTTTCCTTTAACTGTCATGATACAGGAGTCCTGGCACAAAAAAGATAGTGTGACACTGGAATGTCTTTATTCAGTGCAAAGACTCTCAGGTTAAAACCTTAATCTCATAGCCAATGTGACTTGGTATAAACGTATTAGAAAACTGATATTCATATGTCCAAAAGAAGGTTCAAAGTAAAAAATCACAGGGTAAAATCCTGGCTGCATTCCAGCCAATAGAAGTTCCGCCATTCATTTCATCCATCATTTCAGATCAACAATACTTGGAACTTGGGGCTCAGTGGTTCTGGAGGAAATTGAACATAGCATCCTCTAAGCATGGCACAACAGCAGAGGAGAATTTCCCAGAGCTCCTGCTGGGAAACTGCCCCTCTGCACCAATCTCAGTGCAAGGCTGAAGCTGTGTGTCAGTATTTAGCCCTGCATAAAGGGATATACTTGCAAGATAGGGAGGCAAATGCAAAAGCAGGGTCTGAGAAGAACTGGACCAAGAATTTGCAAATATTAGTTCTGTTATATTATATTTTAAAATCTGAATCAATGTTATATTTAGTACTAAGACACAACAGGGTATGAATTATTGCACATTAATTCACACCTAATGTGTTGCTGCAATGAAGCTAAAAGCTGAGTGCAATCAACTCTGCTAACCATCAGCACAACATTAATTCACATAGTAGATGGTCTTATGGTACTTATAAAAATAATATTTCTAAAGGTCTTAGTTTCCAAAAATAATTAGTTAACTTATTAGTGTCATGAGGTCCATGAAGAGATTTACATTGGTTTATAAGATTTCTAAGCAATAAATAAAGCCACCAGTTCCCTGTATTTCTGTGGTCTTTTTAAAAGAATGATACGTATTACATAGACCATTTGCATTTAGAAGGCCAAATCCTGATTTAACATAAACCAATATTGAAGTCAAAGGAATTGTGCCAATTTACATCAGCTGAGGATCTAGTCTCCATGTCTTTAATATGGCCCTAGCATTTGAACACACACACACACACACACACACACACAAAGAATAATTCTACCGCATGCATTGCTGGTAAGAAGAGAACAATGCAGAAAGGTGATTTCAGGAGAAATCACATACATTATTTTATTTGTATTGCAATAGTACTTAGAGGTCCCAGCTGAGATCACATCTCCTTGACCTATTCAAACTCAGTTCCAGCCCTGAAGAACCTACAATCCTTACAGAGAAGACAAAAGATGGGAGCAGAAAGAAAGAAGTGAAATCAGGTTGCACACTATGTTGACAGCAGAACTGAGAATACATCCTAGGGCTCCTGAATGCGCATCTAGTGCCTTATTTACTGATGCGCACTCGCTCTGATTGACAAATATGGTCAGATCCATTTGTAATATTGCTATTTCCAAAATGATTCTGGGATGTCACTTCCTGATCCCTCAGCTATCAAGATATGGGTGCTGAGCTATGGAAACATAGTTTACAACCTTCTAAGATTAGTTTTAAGACACTTCTAGACTTCCCCATTCAGACACAAGAACTTCTCTTATTTTAAGATACAATTAATTTGTTTACTTATTTCTAAGCACGCACTTGAACAAAGTATATTAAGGCTCTAGCTAGCCCCATGAATTGTTGGGAATTCTCATGCAATCTGTTCCAAGCAGTCCAGTGAGACCATGGCCACTGCAAGATCTCCTACCATGGGCTGTGAGACTTTAAGCCTAAGGCTATCGCTATATCATGAGCTAGGGTTGTGATTTCCTTGCTTGTGTGCATATATGCATGCTATCTCTCATTGAACAACTGTGTGTCTGCAGCCAGGATAGCACAGGCAGTGACCTTGGGGGGACTGCTTAGCAAGTACAAGCTTCCCTGAAACTGATGGGTATATACTCAGCATAGCTCAATCATACTAATGCCTCTACAACTACACTGCTTTTAATACTCATGCTAGTTTGATGAGAATTAGTGCAAACATTTGTGCACACACAGAAGAATCACACCCCTAGCATGGCTGAAGAGGGCAATTTGTGATTTAGAAGATGATGGAAAGAAACCTCATTTGATATGGGGTAAGGTGATTTCCCTGAGAGTGTTGTTTTTTTTCAGCCCCAGCATTACAAGCCAATAAAAAACCGCGGTAAGAGTCTACACAAGTAGATTGTAGGTTTAGACTTTGCATCTATGTTACATACTCCGAATGGGCACAGCCCTTGCCAATATTGGCTTCAACCTCAGAAAATGTAAGTATGTGGCAAAAGCTCACTCTAGGCTCCAAGTATCACCTGCAGCTTTCAAGCAGGATTATCTATAGGCTACATCAGGGCTGTGTTTAGTTGGTATTTAAATCTGAATATTTTATCTGAAATTAGTTTTGCTTTTAGGGAAACTGCTGCTACCCTTTTAACTAGGTTCAAGTGGGGTTAACCTCCCTCATGACTGGGAGCAGCTGTCTGGAAGCTATTAGCAATCTTTTTATATTCAGAAAAAAAAAAGGTTGGCAATATTTCGTCAGTCTCATTTATCTGTCTCAGGTTTCACTTTACAGAAGGGCTCAGGCATTGGCTGACAGTAGGCAGTGAAGGACATTTTGCTGCAAGCGATAGCTGGGGTTATAAGATCCCTGAAGAAGCTGTCTCCACTTTCTTTTTACTGGGACTGACAAGAAGTAGAGAGATAGGGAAGGGTCTGGCCAATGTTCCACTTGGGATCTGACCTGAATAGCAGTAGGTCTAAAAGAAAGTAGTGAGAAGAGGTAGGTAAGATCAGTATCAGAAAAACGTAGAATTGTAGAACTGGGAAGTCATCAAGTCCAGCCATGTGTGCTGAGGCAGGACCAAATAAACCTAGACCATCCCTGACAGGTCTTTGTCTAACCTGTTCTTAAAAAGCTCCAATGATTCCACAACCTCCCTTGAAAGCCTGTTTCAGAACTTAACTACCTTTATAGCTAGAAAGTGTATCCTAATATCTAACCTAAATCTCCCTTGCTGCAGGTTAAACCCATTAGTAATCGTTAAATCTTCATCAGACATGGAGAACAATTAATCTCTATTCTCTTTATAATAGACCTCAGCATATTTGAAAACTATTATTAAGTCCCCCATCAGTCTGCTTTTCTTATAGTTCAGGTTTTCTAACATTTTTATTATTTTTTCTTGCTCTTCTTTGGAATCTCTCCAATTTGTCCACGTCTTCCCTAAAGAATGGCACCCAGAGTTGGACAAAGTACTCCACCACTGGGCGAGTTTACAACTATGTTTTTATTATAGACTAATCCAAGAAGGTGCCAGCTCTCTTGAATTCCTTTTTCTCTCAGATTTTATTCCCATGAGACTTTACCTACCAATTCTCAGAGAAAGTTTTAAAAAAAATCCTTTGCCCTTATTCTGCTGCTCTCACTCTTTTCCTAGAATCACGAAATCTATCATTTCAGGGTCATTTTTACCCAAATTGCCTGTATTAAGAGGGAAAATATGAAATGTGCCCACATGTTACTGGGGTACGTCTAGACTGCTTCGAAAGAAGCTTTTTCAGAAGAGATCTTCCAGAAAAACTTTCTCCGAAGGAGAGCATCCACACTGCCAAAGCGCATCGAAAAAGTGATCTGCTTTTTCGAAAGATAGCATCTACACTGAATGGATGCTATCTTGCATTTAAGCTGTGATTACTATGGATGGAATGGCTGCCAGGGCACCTATGCTTTTTCCTCTTTTCTCGTCTTTCAGAAAAACTCCCTCTTCCGCATCCACACATGCCTTTTTCTGAAAGAGCTCTTTCAGAAAAGGCGTTCTTCCTCGTAGAATGAGTTTTACCAGTGTTGGAAAACCCCCTGTCTTTCAAAAGTACGCAATAGCAGTGTGGACGTAAGTGAAGTTTTTTTGGAAAAACAGCCGTTTTTCTGGAAAAACAGCCGTTTTTCTGAAAAAAACCTGCAGTCTAGACACACCCTGGGAGTAGAGTTCCACTCCCAAGTGATGCTTTTAATCCTTGGAGTTTAGGATTTAGTTAGGGAAATTATACTATTCATAATTCTCAGTGACTTTTCAAGTATTATTTGTGCATTTTTTGTGTTTAACTGAAGCACTTCAGCGTATTTTCACTTAGATTGCCCTGAATCGCAACATTAATCCAAACCTCCTTGAATTTTGGATAAATTTGGATCTAATGCTAAATAGTTTTCAGCCCAGCTCTAGTTTTCACTGACAAATCACTCCTCACTTAATTGTATTTGACAATGTAATTTCTCACACTTTGGAATTTCACCAATACCAGAGAGTATCCTGGCTTTAAGTGAATGTAAAAGATTTGGATTTAGATAGGAGGAAAGGACAACGTTCGAAGTTTTCTGAGCTAATCAGTTAAATAAACTAGTTTACTTACTGGATCTGATTTTCCTCCCACTTACACTTATTTAAGTCAAGAGTAACTATTATAGTCAGTGAAGTTACATGAACATAATTCTGCAGAGAATCAGACTCGCTGCACAATTTTCCTTTAAGCAAATGATCAAATGAATGCAGGCAGTAATGATGTACCATACTGATAATTAGAATGGCTTTGTGGCAGTTTGTGCATTTCATTTCAATTTGGGAAACCAAGACTTTAAAAATAACATTTAATGTGAGAAAACAATCACCAGTCCTAGCTAACTTAAATCTTTCACAAACTGACTAAACCACTTCATCAAGTGTGGAAAATGTAGAATGTGCAACACAATTGGTAGGAAATTCCCTCACATAATGTATAGAGGTGACAACTACAAAAATGTTGTGATTACAGCAAGGAAAAGTCTGTTTTACTAAGAAGAGGGGGAAAATGTCAGAAGATGGCAGAACTGTGCCGCAAAACTTAAGGGAGTGAGCTGCTGTCTCAGGGCCCATGGTGAGTTAATATTGGGTCTCTGCAAAGATGAAAAATAATAATTAAACACTGCTTGTCAATTAATGCCAGCTTAAAGAAAGGCCCTACACTTAGATTAAAGGAGGAGCACGAGTTGCTTGAAAACAGCAAGAAAGGAGGAAGGGAAAGGATTGTGGAATAATGGAAGAGATAAGGTGAAAAGAGAGAATAATTAAACACACATGCACTTTCACAGAGTTGGGGCACTGCTATGCCTAATTAGAATTTCAATGCTGGAGCCCAATTTAACCTTAGGAAGTCTTTATATTCATGTCAGTTGTTGTGCACAGCAATCAATCTAGTGCTGGTATCTGGCTAGCAAGTTGAATTTTCTTATTTAAGAGAGTCCTATTCTTTACATGTGTAACAGACATGTCAGTTTTAATGTGTACTTAAATATCATTTTAGTTTGTGAGCAATGGGGTCTGTTTAGCAGATGTTTGTAAAGTTAGCTAGTTCACAACACGAAAGCTCATGATACCATCTACATGTTTTGTTAATCTATAAAGTGCTACCAGACCATTTGTTATTTTTTTAGTTCATAACAGTAACCGAAGAATGAGCCTATATGATACCCACTCCATAATTGTGTGGTATATTGGGCACGTTCCTGTGTGGCTGCATTTTATTGACATTCCTTTGAGATCAACAGAACGTCAATATTTAAGGTTCAGCAGCACTGATGGTACAGTTATACTCAGGTGCAGTCAACGGGTGAAAGTGGTGTGAAATGGTACAAGAACCATTCTGATATTACAATATCCATGTACTTCCAAACACAGTCAGATGACTGATGAGCTGTATGAGGCCCAAGGCAATTGTTTTATTCCTTTTGAATTTTATCTCCTACCTAAATAGATGTGCCCTGCATTAAAAGAACAGGCAGTCGGTCAGAATGATGATTAGTCCAATACAAAGGTGCTGAAGAGCAACATATTCCATGTTTTCTTCCCTCTGAACCTGAGAATATCATTTTTATTAACACTTCTTGTCTATGCCAGACACCCAAATGTCAGTCCATGACCCAAGTCTTCTGCAAAATACACAGGATTGGCTGAAAAAATTAAATCAAAGTTTCAAAATGTACATTTCCCAAAGAATAGCTTTTTTTTTCCTTTGGGTATTACAATACTTCCATTTAAAAAAAAAGAGATACTAGCTATGTACTAGTTTACAGTGCAAAAGATCCTTTGGTTCTAATATATCTGTATTCCTACATATGACCTCTTAAAATCCCCCCTACTAATGCCCCAAACTGTTTACATGGATTTTGTGCACTAACATCTGCTAAGCCTATTTTGCTCAAGAGGAATAATTCATGCCTCTTGAGTTTGCACACGTTTCCCATATATCTAGAAAATTACATGTTCTTGCTTCTTTCTTGTCACGGTCCTTCATTCTACAAATACTTGTCAAGTAAGAAAAAACTGCAAACATATTTTATTTTCACAGGTCCTTCACTGACCACTTTACATTGAGGGCCCCTGTACCTCATATACACTTGCATAAGAGTTTCCAAGGAAACCAGAAATTAAATATCTCAGAATAGTCTTAGCCGTTCTAGGGAAGACAAAATTGAATCTAATAATCTTAGAAGAAAATTGTGTGATTAGTTACAATTTTGGATTTTTAGGACTATGCTGTGGCTGCTGTTTCATAAGGATGCAAGCTGAAATGTAAGGAGTTCTTTCACTCTCATGCAAGACTGTCCAGAATGCATGTTTATACTCCCTGACTGCTAGTACAAAATGGACTATCTAGACCCAGGGTGCTGAGTAACCTTTTGTCGCGGGGTGCCCCATCCCGCACTGCTCGGCCCTCGGGTCGAGCCGTTACCCTCACAGGCCCGGAGGCCTAGTCTAGCACAAATGCAGGCCCTGAGGCCTAGTCCAATGTAAACGCAGGCCCTGAGGCCTAGTCCACGGCAAACGCAGGCCCTGAGGCCTAGTCCATGCTCAGAGTGGATGGGGTAGGGGGGTCTGGGCCCTCCCTCTCCACCGGACCCCAACCCAGGGCCCTATTAGTGGTGGGTGGTTCCCACCACTGGCTTGGCCGGGGTTCTCCCCAAAACGCGCCAAGCCCACCGGGGGTTTCCCTGCCCCCTGCCCTGGGTTGCTTCCTACCCCAGCCCCGTGGCTGACAGAGACCCCACCTGCAGGTGCTGGGCTGGCGGCGGCCGTGATGTTGGCAGGTCCTGCGTCTGAGGCAGCAGCGACGGGGTTGTCCACCACGGCGGGGCGGGCTGCCCACCGGGGTCGGCGTTGCGGTCATGCTCAGCCCGAGGACTATAGCGGCAACGGCAGCAGGCCTGGCGGCTCTTGCTCCGGCGGCTGGTCCGGCTGTGGCTCTGGAGGTTGGGCAGGAGTTCCTCCCTCCTCGGAGGCCAGCCCCAACTGGGCTGTCTCCCTGGCCTTTATACCTGGCCTGCAGTTGGAGCATGCCCAGCACTGATGCGGGGGCGGGGCCTGCACAGCCAAGCAGGCCAGCTGGCTCCCCCCTTGGCCAATGCAGGGCTGGACCACCCCATCACACCTTGGTAGAACTAAGGTTTTGGTTTGGGGCTTGGGCCCATACCAATGTCTTACACTTTAAGTGTAATTGCTGCTGTGTAATCAAACATTGATCTAGACCATGGTTGGGCAATAATTTTTTTTGGGGGGGGGGCACCTCACCAATGTTGGTAGTGGTTGCGGGCTGACCTAAGGTGGAAGGGGCGGGGCCTTGGGCGAAAGGGGCGGTTCCCTCTAGGCACCACGTCCGGGGGGAAGACTTTGCATGCTCCCCATTTTGAACAGCTGGTGGTTCCCTCTGGTGCCATGCATCCCTGGCAGGAGGAGGAGAGTTCACACACTCCCTCACTCCCAGGCTCTGATTGGCTTGTGGGCAGGGGAGCACCCAAGGTCTCTCCCCCTCTCCCGCTGCCCCACATAGAATGAACTACCAGATGTCTTAACAGCTGGCAGTTCCCTCTAGTGCTGCATGCCCCTGGCGGGGGAAGGAGACTTCATACACTTCCCCTGGGTCTCGATTGACTTGTGGGTGAGGGTATGGCAGGGAGGGCCATGGACTGGGTCAAATTGCTTGGCGGGCTGGATCCGGCCCACAGACTGTATCTTTCCCACTCCTGGTCTAGACTAAGGCATGAGGTTTGGCTCAGAATAAAGGGCAATGTGCAACTATATTGCCCCAAATGAAGCTCTGGGGAGAAATAGTGTCCCTAAGAGTTATAAGTCCTCCCTGCTCGCTTTTAGGAAAGGTTGGGCACAAGTAATTTCACTTTTTTTGAGGATGCAGCTAACCCTTCTAACCCCCAGCCAGCTAGGTCAAACGTGAGTGCTTAGGAGAGAAAGCTTCAAGACTTCACCTCCCCTATCCACAGGTGGAAATAGCAGGCAAGCAGCTCCCACATTGCTAAACAGGGCAAGCTAACCCACTGCTTTCCTTTACATTTCATATTGAGGGCTGGGAATTAGACAAGGTAAGTTCGGGAGCCGTGGGGAGCTTGCCACAGCTCCCAGCCCCAGTGATGAGTTCCCCCTTGGCTCCAGGCCTCTGCAATAAGCTCCATGCACCTCCTGGCCCTAGGGTGAGTTCCCCGTGGCTCCTGGCAGCCACTGTGAGTTCAGGAGCCACAAGGAGCTCACCATGGTGGCTGGGAGCCACCGCCCCCAATATTTGCATATTTCGCTATTCACGGTGGTGCCAGGAATGCATCCGCCATGAATGGCAAGGGCTTACTGTATTCTACATACAGTGCCACCTAAAGACTAAGCATGATAATGCAATTTAAACTTCCAGCACAACACTCCCTTTCAAAGTTTTCTTTACTGCCTTTTTACAATTTTAAACCCTTCCTCCCCCAAAAAACTAATTTTAAATCTCAGCAGCATTTGTCTTTCATCACTGTCTTTTTGTTATACTGGCTCTTTAACTATATGCTCAGAGTGGATACAACATGATGAATAGGCTGTCTTTAGCAGGGTTGGAATAAGTCACTCTATTGTTTTTGCAGTTTGTAGCATTTGCTCAGTTGATTGTTCTGTCTCTGGAATGAACTGAAGATGTTGACCATTTCTGTTGAACTCCCCTCTGCCTGTCTCAATAGTGTATGGTCTGGGTGATACATTCCTTTTCTTTACAACAGCTGGAGTTCTCCATCCTTCTCCACCATCCAGTAAAACACAGACACCAGGTTCCAGATCAGGTAGTATGCTAATAGTGATATTGGTTATAGATGTTTTCATAAGCTCTTTTTGATCTGATTTGGATTCTCTTCTCAGGTCTGACCATAGTGGGGCTAGATTTTTGGGGGGGTCACAACAGCAGTCCTGAGTTTCCTTCCCATCAGGAGCTGGCCTAGGCCATAGTTGGCAATTATTATCTCTCTTGAGATGTACCTCACAGCAGAGCAACAAATGGATTCAATATTTTTTTGGCTGTATGTGCAGCCCTCTCAGCTTCTCCGTTTGTTTGTGAGTAATGCTAACAATGTGTTCAAATTATATTTTGTTTGGAATTACTTGATTCCAGCTGTGTTGCATAGTGGTCTGTCAGTAGTTGTTCTGGAATACTAAAAATGGCTCTTTAATTTCTCAATAACAGTGTAACCAATATCTTTAAAACATGCGATTTCAAGATATCTAGAAAAATAATTTGCTGCAACTTGGTAGTGATGTCATCTGACTTCACATAAAAACTCTACTAGTCTCTTCTAGAGTCTGTCTGGTAGAGATTATGTTAGTAGAGGCTCTTTTCACTGTGTTGGATAGTTTTCCAACATACTCGTATATCACCCCATGTCAGTGCGTCACAACTGAGAATGCCAGATTCAGGAAAAATGACTGGGAAATAGGGTAGATTCACCCCAAACTGGTTGTCATTCTATTATTGGATATAACAAGCCAGAAACATAAATTAACTTCTCTCTTGCCACACTGGTCTACAAATCCTCTGAGCCTTCTAGCCCTTGTTTCACCACACGAACACTAGAATTTATGAGCAGTTATTGAAAACCAATGTAATCAAACAAAGAGTTCTGATCTCAAAAGATCAGCCACATAGCCAGGTCAGATCTACCCAGTAATAGAATTCTTTAGAATCTAATATATGAAGGTTTATTTATAAGAGAAACAAAAGAGACTTTAAATGGTTAAAGAAATACTATATACAATCATTGCGAAGTTCTCATATCAGGTTTGAAGCAGTGATGGAATAAACTGCTACCTTGCAAAAGTCGTCTTTGGAAAATACCCAAACAACTTTTAGGTCATCCATTCTTGTTTAGAGCTTCCCTGTTAGAAATTCAGTCCAGAGAAATAAAACAGTAAATTAAGACAAAATAGAAATGTTTCCAGGGCTTTTTATACCCTCTCCCATGTGGATGCAATTTTACTGTCACAAATAAAACCCAAAGCATAGTTTGTTGAAAAGTACAGGCTCAGGATGGAGCCAGAGTCACATGAGAAAGTCACATACCCTTACATGGGCTGCTGACTCACAGGGGCAAGCAGGGGGCCGACAGACTTGCCGGGCTCTTGGGCAAGGTGGGCGGGGGGGTTGGAGGGAGTGGTGGCTCCACACTTCCGGAAGGGTGAGGACTCAGCACTGCACCACACTTGCCCCCCAGGAAGCCGCACTCCAGTGGTGATTAAAAGGGCCTGGAGCTCCGGCCACTGCTGCAATAGCAGCAGCAGTAGTTGGAAGTCCTCGGCCCTTTAGAATCGCTGGGTCCTGGAGCAGTTGCCCCTTTTGCCCGCCTGTTGGTGGGTCTAGGGACAACTCACTGTCTACTTGGAGGCTAACGTGTCTGCAAGAAGCGTCATCCAGATGGAATGAGTTTCTTCTTTGGACCAAAGTGAGAGTTAAGTATTCTTTGATGGGTCATCAGCATGAGCTGTCTGGCTTCAGTATAGATTTTGGAAGGTGTGTGATACCCCCAGAATAGACAAAGCTGAAATGCAGGCACATACATAGTCAATATAATAACTTTAGATACAAAGATGATACATACATATGAACAGGATTATCATTTTTATAGTTTGTAACTCTTCCATTGATACCTTACATGACATCCTTTGTATAAGCTTTGTAAGAAGATATAGGCATCCATTGTGACTTCCTCTAGGTTTCTTTCGGGTGGCCATTGGTCTCTATTTTGGTTTGTAAACATTTCTGATTGTCTTGCCATTTTTATTGCTATGTAAATGGTCACATCTCTCTTCATTTGCAATTTTTCTGGCAGTGCCTTGTCTACAATGCCAATAGCGAGTAGCCCTGTGGCAACTTAGGGTACGTCTATACTGCAACACTATTTTGAAATAACTAGCACTATTCCTAAATAACTTAGCAGGCAGTTATTTCAAAATACTGTCAAGCTGGAGGACTTCTTATTCCAACTCCTGTAACCCTTATTTATGAGGAATAAGGGAAGTTGGAGGAAGAGTGCTTTATTTTGAAATAAGTGCTGTGTTCGTGCTCCTTATTTCAAAATAAGTTATTTTGAAATAAGATACGCAACTGATGTAGCTCAATTTGCATAGCTTATTTTGAGTTAAGCCCTGCAGTGTAGACACACCCTTAGAGGCTAACACAAATATATATAGTATCATGAGCGTTTGTGGGAAAAACCCACTTTCTCCATTTCTAATATACTCTTCATTTTTAGCTTGAAAATCAGAGTTTTCTGCCATGTCGTAGAACATTCCAGAAACTCCCCAGGTTTTTGGACATGCTGATAAAAATATACTCACTCACATTTTGTAGGAGCATAAAATACTCAAACTTAACAAATGCCACAGCATAACAGTTCTTGTGGCTCTCCTGTCCAAAGGCAAAGGATTTAAAGATATCCAGCTTCCATGTCCACAAAATAAACTGGGGAACTAACTTGTACCTCCTTCTCTCCTCGTTGAGCTTAGTTGCAATGGAAAACACTCAAATTATTCCTTCTAGCCAAACCAGTCTGAAACACTCTGATCCATGAGACTTTGGCATTTTTACAAAGTTGTGCCATTTCTATTGTTTTTCTTTTGACACAGTCTTGGGCTAGTCATACACACAGAGAGGCAAAATGGACACTAGCAGCAACAACTTCACTGTAGAAAATGAATGTAGACTGCCTCCAGCACCAGGTAAAGTTGTTGTGCAATATGAGGATACAGTGCCAACTAATGACTAAACATAATAATGCTGTTTAACCTTTCGATCACTCCTCCCATATAACACAAGCCATACAACCTCCCTGAAATAATTCCTGTTTGAAATGGAACATAACTTTTAGAAAAAACTTTGTTTTAAACATTTCTACGATACAGAATGCATCATTACTATTGGTAAATTGTTGCAATGGTTAATTATTCTCACTGTTAAAAAATTGTACCTTAAAACTAGAGGGACAATGTGGGTGACCAACATTGGACCAACTTCCATTGGCAAGAGAGACAAGCTTTTGAACTACACGGAGCTTTACTGTAGCTTGAAAACTTACCAACAGAAGTTGGTCCAATACAAGATATTACCTCACCCACCTTTTCTCTCTGATATCCTGGGACCAATACACATACAACAACACTGCATACACCTTACTCCTAGTCTAATAATGTGAGTCCATATTCTGACCTGGACATAGCCTAAGAAAGGAATAATCTGTCAGAAATATGGGGCTGTCAGGTCAGGATAAATCCATAGTAACAAATATTGAAGTAATTCCCTACATCCAGACTCCATTCCAGGACCTCCTTTTTGCTACTTCTACTTTGGAAACCTGCAGCAGGTTTGTAGTAAACTGATCAGAGTACCTTCTTCTCAGATATCTCTTTTCTTGTATATTCATATATGAAAGAGTAAGCCTGAATTTGATCACCACATTATTATAACATATTAACGTATGTGGCTTCATTTTTATAAATATTATTAGATCCTAATCATTGTTATGTGTACTAGAAACTAGTAAATAATGTCAATCTTCAACCTGTTAAAAACTTTTTAAAATAACTAACTTGGTGCTTAAATAATTGGTATATTTCTCTCTAGTTCTGTTTTAAATATTTCTCCTGGTATATTTGATTTAGTCTAGAAATATCTTAAATACACATTTGTCAGCAAGAACACAGAGATACTATAATGCTTGCTGTTGAGTATCAAATCAATCTAGATACCAAACTGTAAGTTAGAGGAACAGTGAGATACCATTGCACAGATGGTGAGGCTTGGTCACCTAATGGAAATATAATGAGTATCTTATATAAGTATAACAAGACCAGTGAAGCTATGGAGAATTTTGATAAATGGATGTAGCAACTGCAGTTTATAGCAGACAATAAGTCTAGATGAGTAAGAAGCAAAAGATAAGAGTTCCCAATATAGAGTGCAGAGATCATTGTCCCTAGCATGTGGTCAAATACACAATGTGATGAGACACTCTTTTCCTATACTAACATTTTGTACAACAAATTTGTGATTTGTCAAGTTATACAGAATCATGTCCTGTATTGAATGTGTCATATTAAACGACATTATGATGAAAACAACATTACAAAATGTGACAGGATTTAACATGAGCACAAGTGACGTGCCATAATGTATACCAGCTACTTGAATTAGTATTCAGCAATTTGGTATCAGATATTGAAAAATAACATAGCAATATGGTTCTCATATAATAATCCCATCTCCAGAGACACAGAAATACTTGGCTACTCCTCATGCTATCTAATGCCCCACAGTGTGATTATCTTTTAATAACTTTCTTAAATATGTCTTTTCTCTTCAATTAACACTAACAGTCTCATGAAAATTAGCTATCAAGATGAGTTACAAAATAAAGATATTAACATGACAGATTAAATTGTGAAGCGGTCTCTATCCAATAATTGCAATTTGCACTATGGACAATGAAAACTCCTTAGAAGAATGTTTCCACTTACTAACATTTGCAGTGGTTGGTAATTACACATGATTACTCAACAGCTTCTGGCAAAGCTTATATTATGGAAACCACTATGATTTTTTTATATCCATGTCCTAGGGAAATTTTCACAAGAAAAATAAAATAGCAGTAAATACATCAACCATAGTTTATATATTACACACAGGTAGTAAGTTAAGTACTGGGGACAAGTAGCTGAGGAAGGAGGGGGGAATTAGGATGTATTAGGCAAGGAGACTGGGATTGGGTGTGGGGAGGGGAAGATATTGGGAGGGAGAGATTGGGACTTGTACAGTATGCTTGGAAGGGGATGCTAAAACTGGATGGATAAAAAGACTGAGACTAAAATGAGAATCCTGAGGAGTGAGATTAGGAATGGGTAGGCAAGGGCAATGGAACTGGGAAGTAGAGCTAGATTATGAAAGAAACAGGATTGGGACAGATTGGAGGGATAGGACAGGAGGAGCCAAACTTGGAGGAAATGGGTAGAAGACAGTGACAGTCTATGACACCACATGATGGAATTTTTCAGGTTCTTTTAAAAAATTGTGAAGTTGCCTGCAAAAAATTATATTGAAAAGACATTACTAAATTGCAAAGTCAAATACTCAAAATTAGGAAGTGCCAGAATTAAGGTTGCACAACCATAATTCAGTCCCCTTATGCACTTGTATTATGATACAATCTTTTTATATGATCACATACTCAAACTCTGAAAGAAGATAGAATTTAGCTAAAGGGATTGGCAGCCATATCTCCTGCACAAATGAGTATAACAGTAGTATATGAAACCCCTACAGCTGCTCAGTTCTTTTCAAACCAATTGGTGAGCGTTCACTCTATAGAAAAGGACTCTAAATTGAAATAAATGAACACCCTAGTGAGACAGTAAAACCCAAACCCTGCCCTTACAGAAATGTGCTCACACCTGTTCTAATTGCAATACCCCACATTTGCCTATACCAACTGCGTGTATATCCAGTGTGAGTGCGACCAGAAGTGAAATTACAAGTGTGCATACAAATAAATGTGCATATCAATATCAGACTACATGCTACTGTTCTTTGCTTTGAAACCCTGTCACTCAAGGCATAACCTTTAAAAGTAGGTTATGGCATTCACCATTTTTCAAACCTGGACAGTCAAATAGTATATCATTTATCTAGTTAGACAATCAAATATTTGCAACATTCTAGGTTCCCAAGTGCCTACCTGAGCATCCATATGTGGAAGTGGGTGCCTTATTTTAAGTACCCAAGTTTGAGAACCGGGTTGTCTCTGATGGTATTTTGATGCCTCCTTCTGTTATGGGCAGAAACACAAAAGTGATTTTTTTCTTTTTCCAATTATTTGAAGTATTTGAAACTTGAGGAAAAGGTTTAGATTCAGTTTGAATTCTGGATGCCAGGACAAGTCTTTCTGGATTTCACAGAAAACTGTTTACCCAAATCTAGTGATGACAGAAAGTCACTGCTGCCTGATGGCTGTTCAGAGCTCTGTGCAAAGTGTGTTGGTGGTATCAGCCCAGTCCCTATTGAAGAGGTGTCCATCGCGCAAAATAAATCACTGTTGCAATTGTCACAACAACAGTCTCTCAGCAAGGAGGTTAACATCTCACAATCCCCTCATCTGTGGTCCCTTCAGAAAGCATTAAGAAATTCACAGCTACCCACTTGATTTTGGGCAAGCTTGCACTGCTGCTGTCTGTGATATACTTTTGCTGTGAGTAAGAGGAGGACTGCACTCTTCAGAACCACATTTTTCATGTGGATTGTGTTTTCTTTAAAAAAAATATTGTAGCATCACATTTCTTCAGATTGAAAGAAACTGATATTCTGGATTCCTTTATAAATAGCAACCCTGTAGGAGCTTAAAATGGGAACAAGTCTGTCTCTTCTTACAGACTAAAGCAGCAGGCTGCATTTAATCAGGGTAAACACAAATCCAACACTTTTTATGAGAAGTGATGCATTCTTTCATTTATAATACAAAAAGTCTACGAAATACTTATTCAGGGATGTTTTTATAGCTCTATAAAATGTCTCTCCTTTAAAACCTGGATAATACAATCATTTCCTTAGCAATCTTGTCCTTCTCTATTAGGTAAATATTGACTTCCTCCCCATTTCTTCCTTTAAACAAGCAAACACCGGACTGTTTCATTTACTTCCTCATCTGTTCTCTATTAAAATCAATTATCTCAACACTGCTTTGATTGGTACTTCCTCTGAACAGTAGCATAATGTAGGTTTGAAATATGCAGTCATTTTTATTTTTCAGAAACACATTAGTGGCACTTTTAAAAATATCTGTTCACAGTGTAAAGGATATTTACCACAAAATCACAAACAGCCTCAATGAAGCACAATGTGGATATTTTGGACAAGCGTGGATTATAGAAAATGGGGGGGGGGGAGAAAGTGGGAGAAAAACAGAGGTCTTCAAAATGCTTCAATATGGTTTGAGTAAGAATTCTGACCTTTGTGGTGACTTACCCAAACTGACATATATCACATTTTGCAGCCCACCAGGAACATTAAAAACCCCTCCAAAATATTCAGTGCTTAAAAATGTGTGGAACAAGTTGAAAATAAAATAAGAGCTTACTAGATATTTTATCAAAAGCTGAAACCAAGGGTGTGTCTAGACAACACTGTATTTTCAAAAAAAGTTGGCTTTTTTCAAAAAAACTTCACCCGCGTCTACACTACTGCGTCGACAAAAGTGACAAGGAGTCCTGTGGCACCTTATAGACTAACAGATGTATTGGAGCATAAGCTTTCATGGGCAAAGACCCACTTCATCTGACGCATGTAGTGGAAATATCCAGAGGCAGGTATAAATATGCAGGCCAGAATAAGGCTAGAGATAACGAGGTTAATTCAGTCACGGAGGGTGAGGCCCACTTCTTGCAGCTGATCTGGAGGTGTGAACACCAAGAGAGGAGAAACTGCTTTTGTACTTGGCTAGCCATTCACAGTCTTTGTTTAATCCTAAAATGATGGTGTCACATTTGCAGATGAACTGTAGCTCAGCAGTTTCTCTTTGAAGTCTTGTCTTGAAGTTTTTTTGCTGCAAGATGGCTACCTTTAAATCTGTTACTGTGTGTCCAGGGAGATTGAAATGTTCTCCTACAGGTTTTTGTATATTGCCATTCCTAATATCTGATTTGTGTCCATTTATTCTTTTGTGTAGGGACTGTCCAGTTTGGCTGATGTATATAGCAGAGGGGCATTGCTGGCACATGATGGCGTATATTATATTGGTAGATGTGCAGGTGAATGAACCAGTGATGGTGTGGCTGATCTGGTTAGGTCCTGTGATGGCATTGCTGGTGTAGATATGTGGGCAGAGTTGGCTCCGAGGTTTGTTGCATGGATTGGTTCCTGAGTTAGAGTTACTGTGGTACGGTGTATAGTTGCTGGTGAGAATTTACTTCAGGTTGGCGGATTGTTTGTGGGCGAGCACTGGCCTGCCTCTCAAGGCCTGTGAAAGTGAGGGATCATTGTTCAGGATGGATTGTAGATCACTGATGATGCATTGGAGAGGTTTTAGCTGAGGACTGTAGGTGATGGCCAGTGGTGTTCTGTTGGTTTCTTTCTTGGGCTTGTCTTGTAGTAGGAGGCTTCTGGGTACATGTCTGGCTCTGTTAATCTGTTTCCTCACTTCCTTGTGTGGGTATCGGAGTTTCAAGAATGCTTGGTGAAGATCTTGTAGGTGTTGGTCTCTGTCTGAGGGGTTGGAGCAAATGCGGTTGTACCTTAGTGCTTGGCTGTAGACAGTCGATCATGTGGTGTGTCCATGATGGAAGCTGGAGGAATGAAGGTAGGCATGGCGGTCGGTAGGTTTTCGGTATAGGGTGGTGTTTATGTGACCGTCACTTATTTGCACCGTGGTGTCCAGGAAGTGGATCTCTTGTATAGACTGGTCCAGGCTGAGGTTGATGGTGGGGTGGAAGCTGTTGAAATCATGGTGGAATTCTTCCAGAGTCTCCTTCCCATGGCTCCACATGATGAAGATGTCATCAATGTAGCGTAGATAGAGAAGTACATTGAAAGAACGCGGAAATTTTGTCGACAGTGGTAAACCTCATTTTACGAGGAATAACGCCTTTTTTGACAGTGTTCTGTCGAAAAAAGGTGTGTGTGGACACGGGGTTTTTTTTCGACAAAACAGACCTCCAGAGAAAAGCCCTGGAGGACAGTCCATCTCCACGGAAAACCTCTATTGCTCCTGTCTGTAGTTCCCTCTGCCCCCCCTTCCTATCCCTCAGCCCCTGCCACCCCTTCCTCCCACTCACCCTCTGCTACCCCTCCACCCCTGCCACCCCTCTCCCCCCCTGCTAGGGCAGAGCCAGCTGCAGCCCCCCCACCATCCCAGGTCCCACTTGACCCCGAGGACAGTTAGGTCCACAGACCCGAGGAGGCAGAGTTTTGTGGCCCAGGCAACACCCTCATGATACCTAAACTGTCCGCCTGCCCTCCCCCACTCCTCCCCAGTTTTAAAAACACTTTGATAGTTGAACAAGAAAGTTTATTTTCAAATATATTTTGCGCAGTTTTATTTTTTTACAAACAGTTATTTATTTGCACGTACTTCGTTAATAAACATAATGTTTTTTATATTTAACCTGGTGTGTGTGTGTTCACTGTCCAGAGACTGGTGCAAGGATGGGTTGTGGAAGGAAAGGTTTTGTGGAGCGGGGCCCAGGCCCACAGGTCCCATTGGGGAGACCCTGGGGAAAGTCATTGGGCTCCCGCTGAGAAGCGCTCACGCAGAGCCTCCCGGATGCGAATCCCCACCTGATGGGCTTGGCGAATGGCAGCTGTCCTGGTCTGGGCGAACTGCCTCCCCTCCACTTCAGCCTGTGTCCCCCACCCTGGGAGGAAGGCCTCCCCTTTGCTTTCCACCAAGTTGTGGAGGATGCAACACGCAGCCACCACCTCTGGGATATTGCATTCCCCCATGTCGAGGCGAGTGAGCAGGCACCTAAACCTTTCCTTCAGCTGGCCAAAGGTGCATTCCACCTGCAAGTGCACCCATGTCAGGTGCACGTTAAAGAGTTCCCTGCTCAGGTTCAGATGCCCAGTGTACGGCTTCATGAGCTAGGGCATGAGGGGGTACACTGCACTGGCCACAATGCAGATTGGCATCTCCACATCCCCAACAGCAAACTTTTGCTGCGGGAAGAAGGTTCCAGCCTTCATCCTATGGTAAAAGTAGTAATTTCAGAAGATCTGAGCATCATGTGCCTGGCCCGACCACCCCACACAAATGTCAGTGAATAGTCCACGGTGGTCAACCAGGGCCTGCAGCACCATGGAGAAGTACCCTTTTCTGTTGATATACTGGGCTGCTCGATGGGGTGGTGCACGGATGGGAATGTGAGTTCCATCGAGCGCTCCTCCACAGTTCGGGAATCCTAGCCCCGCAAATCGGGACATGATGGTGTCTAGGTCTCCCTGTTCAGCAGCTCCGAGTTGATGGCCCTCACCACGTGCAAAAATAGATACATACAAACACACATTGCCCGAGTCCTTGGGAGGTTTCTCCCCTTCCTCCTCCCCCCAAGACCCCAGGACTCCCCCCCCGGCGGCTGCTCCCAGCAGTAGGGCAGAGAGAGGCCAGGAGCCCTCCACCACCTCCACTCCATTGCCCCCCCCACCCTTTCCTGTTACAGTCTCCCTACCCCCCATGGACTGCCCCCCCCAGAGGGACTTACCTCCATCAACATGGCACCAACAGTAGATCTCCCCATGCCAAACTGGTGTCCCACCGACTGGTAGCTGTCAGGGGTGGCCAGCTTCCAGAGGGCAATAGCCACCCTCTTCTCCAGTGGGATGGCAGGGCGCAGGTGGGTATCCTGTCGTTGCAGGGTGGGGGCGAGTCAGGTACACAGCTCTTGGAAGGTGGACTTCCGCATCCTGAAGTTTTGGAGCCAAGTCATCCCACCACTCCATGATGAGCCAGTCCCACCAGTCTGAACTTGTCTCCAACCTCCAAAATCGCCTCTCGTGGAAAAAGTTCGGTGGCAAGAACAGTGTTGCTGCATCCTGAATGAGGGGCTCAAAGCTGGGTTCAGAATCCAGACCTGGCATGAACACCATGAAGGTCTCATGGAATTGCAGAAGCACTTGAAGCACTACGCTGTGGGGCCATCGCCTGCCCAGGGGCAGCTCCGGCTCCAAGGCAAAAAACAATTCAAACCACAAAACAGAAGCAGGAAAAAAAATGCTGTGGTGTCCCAGAAAGCAGGGCACTCCAAGCAAGCACTGCAGAAGCTTTGCTGTCCCTCTAGGAGGTAGGCAAGCCAGCTGCAGGAGCAGAGCAACGGCTGTTCAGGAGGATCCCTTTAACCACACGTCTCTGCAAAGAGCATGCCTCTGGCCCACCATGATCCTCTGGGCCGGACCCGGAAGTAAAGGCTGCCCCCATGCTCTGGCGCAAGTGCTTCCAAGTGGCCTTTTTCGACAGAGCGTCCAGGCAGTCTGGATGCTCTTTTTCAAAAAAGTGGATCAAAAAATCGATCTGCTTAGTGCAATGTAGACGTGCTTTTTCGAAAGATACTTTCGAAAAAGCCTCTGTCGAAAAAGGCGTGCAGTCTAGACGTACCCCAAGTTTAAATCTGAACCTTTGCTGAAGTTTGATAAAATTCATAAGCGTATAGCATAACTATGCCACCTGGTACTAGATTCATTAAATCTCAAGTAGTTCAGGACTGGGCTTCTATTAAAACAGACCTTTAAGGAGAGATTTTCAAAAGCACTTAAGAGATTGTTTCCAGAATCAAAAGTTCCATTGATTTTCTGAGTATTAACTTACAAGGAATGGCTACGTTTAGATTGCATTGCTTTTTTGGGATACCAGAGGTATCCCGGAAAAGGAATGCATCCGTTTTTTCGAAAAAGATTTCAAAAAAATAGACATGCTCTTTTGCCATTCCTGTAAACCTTGTTCTACGAGGAATAAGGGATGTGTCGAAAGAGAACTTTCTCTTGACATTTGGCATGGTGTAGACACGCCAAATTTCAAAAGAGCCTCTTTCAAAAGTAAATCGGAAAAGTTTCTTTTTCCGATTCAACATTGCAGTGTAGACCTAGCCAATAATTCCATCTGCTGAATGAGATCTTGTTGACTGAACTGGTTCACTCACTTCCACTCATGATTATATTAGAAAGATTTTATTGTGTTTTTACTTTAAAAATAATTCCAATGAATGTTACTTTATGAACATCAAATGTTCAATATTTATCATCCTTATTTTGGTAACTATATTACCCTAATACTGCAGCCCAGTCTGCCTCCAGATTATCTTGGGCATTTACAAGTAGATCCCTGCAAAATATCTGCTTAATTTGCACAGATTGTTCTTTAATACTAAGTTAATTCCACCATAAATTCACTACTGAAAGGAAGTGAAATGGTGATTAGGTGAGTTTGCCTCAGCAGTGGGCAAAATATGGCCTGTGGACTGGATCCATCCCACGAAAGATTTTCCTCTGGCCCACCATGATCCTCTGGGCCGGGGCTGGAGGAAAATGTCCTGTGTCTGAGTAGGTCACTCGGGCAGTCTGCTGACTGGTGCAACCCCAGTCACGCTGCTCCTGGAAGCACCACGGACAGAGGCTCCTGGCAGGCATGTCTCTATGTGCCCATTGGGAGGAAAGGGGCAGCAGGTCTCCACACACTGTTCCCCACCCTCAACACCATCCTCACAATGGGAGCTGCAGGGGTGGTGCTTGCAGGGACAGGCAGCATGCAGAGACCTGTTGCTCCCCTTCACCCAAGGGGAGTGCAGAGATACACTTGCCATCAGCAGCTGGCAGCTTTAAGCAGCATGTGGGGCCATCATGGCATGCAGGCAACCAGCCTGCCTGAGTGCCGCACTGTGCTGCAGGCTGGGAGCCACCTGTGGTAAGAGCTATCAGGGCCAGAGCCTTGCACCCCAACCTCCTGTGCCAGGTCAGAATCTCCTCCTGGTTCCAAACTCCCTCTCAGACTCTGTACCTCCCTGTACCCAAATCCCTGCCCAGAGCTTCCTCCTGTACCTAAACTTCAACCCAGACCCCACACCTCCTCCATTAATACAACAGAAAAATGTGGCCCATTGCCACTTATCAAAATTCTTGGAGTGCCCCTCCCCGCACCCGTTGTTTACCTCATTTAAGATGGCAAAAGTCTAAATGTATTTAGTGGATCATATACAAGCGAAATGTTGGCCTAGTTTAGTGTGGTCAATAAGCCCTCTGAATAATCCTTTTGGGAAGGAGGGCATTTAAAGCCTTCTTGGCTTACTCAGTATTGTATTATTCAGTTTTTGAAATAACTCTGATTTAGGGGCAGGATAAAGAAGAGGTTATTGTGACCTGCCTAACATGATAAGGGTAAACAAGAAAAGTCCATGTCAAAGAATAAGATGGACAGCTTTGTTATTGTTAATAAGTAGATACACATTAAATAATCTAGTCTGGCAGCCCCTGTCCCTCGATCTCTGACTCTCCATTGATCTCTGACAAATGCCTGGACAGGGAATGGCTCACTGAATGATTGCCCTGTTCATTCCCTCTGAAACCTATGATGCTGGCCACTGTTGGGGTGGATGGACCACTGTTCTGATCCAGAATAGCTATTTGTATGTCTTATCAATAGCTTGTGCCTGGGTAGGTACCCCAAATGTTTAAACTGCTCAGTGGTTTCTGGTACATTGATGACCTGCTATGCATGCTTCTACAGCAGAATATGCATTACCGTGCACATCTCCATCACAAGAACACCCACCAGGGGCTTGTCAACGAGAAACTGGTGCTTAAATAACAAGAAACTCTCTAGCGTACTCAATGTCCACATAGAAATTGCCACTTTTCTATGGGCAGCAGTGCTGCCATCCAGGTGTTTTGGCACTACAATGCCAGGGCAAACTCAACACAGAGGTGCAGAAAAGTCATCTTTCCTTTCTGAAGCTATACAGTTACCATTCCCATCCCAAGTCATGAGAACAGCTCAGTCTGCCCAGTCTGTGATTGTTGCTCGGATTCAAAATGCCATGCTCTGCCCAGGGAGCATCACTGACAAGTACTGCACAGGGCCAGCTACCCTAGGGGCGTGAGTGTTGCCAACAAAAACTCCGCTGACTAGGTGTCTCTGGCTCCCCATAGGCGGTGTCTGAACTCCTTCCACTGACTCACTGTAGCCTACTGGCAACTGCTTTTCAAAAACTTCAGCAGCCGCCTTTCTTTCTGAGTAAGGAGCCAGCAAGTGCAGAGCATTTATTCTGGCGTCCATTAGGAAATCGTGACTGACTTCTCAGAGTTTCTCCAAGGAATGTTGGGAGTCGGACCTCTTCTCCAGTAATATCCCCAGACCACCGGAAAGCTATGTTCTCAGAGTAGCACCCTGAAAATGAAGGTATGAGGCTGAATTGCAACTGCAACAGCATGGCAGGCTTGGATACATGGCTGTCACACTAGTGGTATCCCATCAGCTCAATTCTGTGGTGTCTAAGTTTATTTACTAAAAATCAGAGTCTCTCAACTAGCAGCTGAAGAAGTACAATAGTAATGAGTTTGCAACAAAGCTTATTTGCATGCAAAAAATTTCAACTACAGCTCAAGTATCAGCTATGTAGCAATCAGGCAGTAGCTACTTGAAATCAATGACTGAGGACTTTGGGTATATTGCAGTAGTTAGCATTAATGACATTTTTATCAATGTTAATGCAGATTCATTTTAATCTCAGCAACCCTCATACTAACAGTTGAAGTGGCCCATTTACTTACCCACACTCAGTTTTCATGAACCATTATGATTAAACGTACTACTGTATATGGCAGGAGAAACTAGCTCAGATTTAATGGGACAGTTTCATTAGGAACTCATCAGCAGCCATACTGATAAGTTAGGCTAGACAATCTTCTAAAGCAATTACTGTACCTCTAAACCTGTCATGACACAAATTCTACCTCATTCATTTAAAAAAAGAGAAACCAAAAACCATGGTGGCTCTTTGTGATTTTCCCCTCATAGCGCAAATTTTTACTTATTTGCCTTCTCATGGTTTGAACTTGAACAGAGAAAAAAGAACGGAAAGAATAATTATAAGACAACCAATTGTAGCTCTAAATTGGGACGTTTTCTGTGCAGCAAAACACATTGACAATATACTTCTCATTTGCCTGTGGCTATTTCTAGAACTGAACGCCTTGAAACTGACCAATGATTTTGGTGCTTTTGGGGTTTTTTTCCCTTCATGCTCAGCTTGAGATGCCTAAGGCCTGATTTTCTTAAGTGTGGCGTATCCACCAGTCTAGCTGCAGTGAATGGAAGTCATGGATGCTCAGCACTTCTCAAAATCAGGACCATTGAGGTGTCTCCATTGGGGCAGCTCAAATAAAGAAATACCCCAAATCACCAGCCACTGTTGCAAATTTTGGCCTCGATTTCTACATTTCTATGTTTCAGTTTAAGGAAGTGCCTGATCCAGCAATTGATGTTCCCACAGAGATTTGACCAGGGTGAACATAGGAATTTCCATACCTGCTTAGACCTGTTTCTTCTACAGAGAATGGTGCAAGAAAGAACTGCAGTAGGCAGTTTTAGAATAAGCAGGTTTCTTCCTTACCCCATGAATTCGGTTTATGCTTTGAAGCATGAAAGTTTATAACCCATCCAAAAAGTATCTTGTTCTGTTATTACTTTAAATCCTTATTAGTGTGAATCATTTCAGAGTGTTACTTAGAAAGAGAAGAAGGGTAGTCCAGTAGTTAGGGCATGGTATGTGGGGGACCTGGCTTTCATTTTCTCCTCTACCACAGATTTCCTGTGACACCTTTGGCAAATCATTTAGATTTTTAAAGATAGGTGCCTAGCTCACATTCATTTCAATGGAAAAGTTGGACACCTAAATACCTTTAAAAAAAAATCTGACCTCTAATCTTGTTTCTCCGAGCTCTTCCCTACCTCACAGGGGTAATGGGAGAATAAACACACTGAAGTTTGTGACAAACTCAGACACTATGTTAATGGAGGCCAGATAAGTACTTAAAACAGTCTAGCATTAGGAGAATGAACATGGTGAGCATTTGAATAGTTATATCAGCACATATAGAATTTGGCTAATGGCAGCAAGAACAGGATCAGACCCTCATCTGCTCTGTGTCAAAGAATGGTCTTTGCCAGTGTATTTGCTGTGGCTATAGTATGGCTCTTGAGAAGGACAAATCTGGTGTTCTGGAAAGGTTTGTAGGGATTTTATCTTATAGGCAGAGGAGCCATTCTTTTCTTCTTCTTGCTTTTGCCGGCAAGAGTAAGTCTCAGGTCTGACACTGGGTTCTCAAAGTACAAAGGACGCTACACAAACACAAGTAGTTTATTTCCTGACAGCTAACAGCTGTGCCCCATAACTGGAAGAACAATATAACGAAGAAGCGGCATATCTTACGTCCCTTTTCTGCTAGCCGGGGATCCTGACTAGTGGACGAAGTGGGAGGTTGTCTCAGCTTCCGAGGCGCCGGTACCCAAAGCCCATCGGTGAGGTCCAAATTGCTGTGCTTTGGTGTAGCCTTAAATACAGTTCTCTTGCCTTGTTTTGCAGTTTGGAAATTTCCAGGGGTTACTCATTACATGCTGATGTAGGCTCAGCTGTTAGTTATCGATCTGGTTCTGATCTAGTTCTACTTGTTCTTTGGCCTTGTTTCCGTGATCAGTACGTTGAGGTAAACAGAATTGTTTATGTGTTCTTGCCCTTTACCCTTATCTTATACTTGTTCTTGCTATACTAGCAACAATGCTTATCTTAAATGGCGTATGTTCCCAAAGACTTGCTTCTGGCTCATCAGATATAGGGAAAAAGGAAAGGGGGGAAAGAATGCAGGCCTCACCACCCCTAAACTAGCACATACAAAGTTCTTTCGCAATTAATCCCTACACATGTGGTCAATGTGGGAGTTGGGAATGGAGACGTTTCAGAGGTTTATCCCCCCACCAGCAAGGAGAGCACAGCCAGACAGCTGGTCCTATAAGAATTGGATCAAAAATTGTTTGTCCTGCCTCAGTCATCAATCAGGGCACAAAAGAAGTGTTGATCACCATTGTTTTTCCAGTCCAGCCCAGCCCAGACCAGCCCAGCGAGATTCAGGCAGAATAGAGGAACAGATTTCCACAGCCAAGTCTGTTCTAGAGGGAAATTTGGGAGATAGAATGGAGCTTGCTTTTGTTGCAATGTCTGTGTCCATAGATCCACAACAAATACAGAGGACTGATAATAAATTTAGCCTTCATAGAGATTCACAAACTCCTCAGCAGTATTTATAATATTTAAGACAAATCAGGGCAGTTTTTGAATCAGATTTTCTCAGGTGCCATGTTGTATCTAAGTGTCATACCATATTTAAAGATAATGATCTCATGCTTCATCTTATCAGCTTTCAGGATTGTCATTATGTGTGTCACCCGGCAACCTATTAAAGTGTGATGGGACAGAACCGGTACAGGCATGGTTGGGAGATCATTTTTGTTCAGAACATCGCGAGGTTTAATCATCACTGGGCCCTGTGAGAAGAAGATGAAATGATGGAAACCAAAGATTCAGTGGTGGATGGAATCTGACAGCTGATCAGAGAAGATCGGAGTAGCAGTGAGGTGGGGTAACAAAGAAGAGGTTGTCTCCACAGCAACTAAGAAGCTTCTGAACATTTTACTTATTATTCTTCCTAATTAATTTACAAAATCAGAATATACTGTGTTTATTGCAGGTTAAGATGTTTGTAAACATGAGAGGTTAGTCTGAATATGTTGTTTATGCTGTGATTTAGATACATGTGTTCATCTGAAGATTTGTCATAATAAGATACAAAAAATTAGATGGGGGCTGGAATGAGATAACTAAATAAAGCTCCCTTATAGAGAGGATGAGAGTTGGCGTTATGCCAAATTCTTCTGAGTGTTTTGGAGATCAAACAACATGGATCTCTGCTGGCATTATCTTATATTCTTTGGCAATATTTACAGATAGCTGAGGGTACATCTATGGTACAGAGAAGATCGAAGCTGCCGCTATCAATCTTCCAGGGTTCAAATTAGTGAGTCTAGTGAAGACACGATAATTCAAACTGAGAGGGGCACTCTGGTCAATGCTGGTAGTCCTGCTTCCATGAGGACTAAGGGTAGATGAAGGAAGAGTGTTCTTCCTTTGACTTCCTGCAGCATGGACAGTGCCAAAAGTCAAGTTAAGGTACTTCGACTTAAGCTACACAATTAATGTATCTTAAGTTGCGTATCATAATTCAACTGTATTCTTTAGTGTAGACATACCCTGAGTCTCTGTTGAACTGGTGGCTCTATAGTTTTTTTTGATATGGTGACTTTCAGTTGTCTGGACTTCTTTAAATAAAACTTTGAAGAAATTAAAGTTCTTATCTCTGATTTTCTCCTGTAAACCCCTCCTCCCCCAAACACTCAGAAAAACTGTTTTGTGGACAAATTGTTTGATCTAGCCAGGAAAAATTATTGGCCATTACTTAAAATATCTGTGTGTGTTAAGGCTTTACGACATGTCATTTTGATTGCTAAACTTGCTTTACACTCATCTCTATGTCATAACACTATTTGATGCCTTCTAATAATTTAAGGCCTGGTCTGCACTAGATCAGGAGGTCTGCTTAAGGTATGCCATCCAGCTACGCAAAATGCAAAGCTGAATTTGGCTTACCTTAAGTTGAGCCACCAGAGTCCACACTGCGGGAGGCCAACGGGAACACATGCTCCCATCGGCTTCCCCTACTCCTCACAGAATGAGTAGTACAGGATGCCGGTGGTGGCTACTCTTAGGGTTTGATGTGGGGGTCTACACTAGGCCTGCTAAATCAAATGCTAGAAGATGGACCTTTGGAGAGTCGATCTTCTCTGTGGTGTAGACAAGCCCTAACAGTATTTTAGACAAGTTCAAATATCTTTGGGGTACTCAGTGATTGTTTTGCAGAAGGGAATCAGGAAAATCCTTCCCTGTTCCAAACATACACTCACCCCTCCAATCTATGTACTTCTTGGCCTGAAACAGATAAAGAAAATATTTTCCTCTTTTCTCTATATATTTTTCTGTGATTCACATGATTTTTACTAAAATATCACAACAGTGTGTATGTGGCAAGCTGCTTTGTGATGGTTCTGTAACTCGATAAGCCCTCTTGTTCACATCTTCTTTTAATCTCAGAAATGCAGACTTACTTTCATTCATTTCTTTAAATAACTATAATCCTTTTGCACTTCAGTCATTTCAAATTGGCTGCTTTGTACCTATCCTGGGATTATATAAATCTTGAACTTTTCTTTTTGACTCATCATTTTGAATCATTCATCATAACTCTCACAAAGGAAGTAGCAGCTTGCTACATGTGTGGAAATAACTTGTATGAATCAGTATCTAAATACAGTTATTTAAAAAACATTTGGAAGCTTATTATTTAGCTAATTAGTGACATAATTTAGTTTTTAAAAACAAATACAGTCCCCTCCGGTTCTCTGAATCAGCTCACAAACAAAAACTATAATTATTTATTATTTCCTAAGCACTAAAATTATCCTTAAGACATGCCACAGAATGGACCAAACCAAAACCCAACATCAGAACATTGCCCAACATTGCCAGGTTTGTGGTTGGAATCAGACTCCTGCAGCTTCGGCCCATCTTCAGCTTTTAATGTATTGTATGTTAATAACATCTAATAAAGATAGTCATGTGAAATATTATGTTTCAGTCAAGATAGTGTGTTCATTGGCTTTCCCATTTTTTGACTTGCAGGATAGAGAAGAATTAGCTGCTTCAAGCTCTTTGTAGATAAGACAGAGGTAATGCTTGTGGGCCTCCCTGGAAAGGAAGAGAGGGAATGTGCATACCCATGTTTAAGTTTGGCTACTACAGAAAGGGTCTTGAGGTTCTTTAGTTGTTTCTGGCAGGCTGGAGACTTGTAGTGCAGCTGAGACTGCTTTTTTCCTCCATCTGTGTGTGCCTGACTAGAAGGCTAATAAGATGTATACCTGACCACAGCTATCCCATTGTCACCTCCAGACTGGATTACTGTAATGGAGTCTATAAAAAGCTACAATTAAAGGCCACTTGGAAACTTTGGCTAGCTACTCAGTTATAGGAATTTAATGTTTTCTATTTCCAGTGTTATCTAAAGGCTGCAGAGACTCCCACTTAGATCAAAAATCAACATCTCGAATTGGATCAGGAAACTATCTAGCTTTCTCTGGTTTGAGTCCTGAAAAACAAAGGCCATTTCTTTCTTGTACTTTACCATGACAGATGAGCTCAATCTGGATGCTCAAGCTGAGAGTTTCCAGTTATAAATGTCTGAGGAACAGGCAAGGACATTTTAAGTGATGGTCCTGGACTTGAACTTCCATTCCACAATCCTGCAGGACAAATTCCAAGGCAGAATCCATATTTTACTCAAGTATTGCATGAGAGATAGGCTGAGCTGTATTTTTGTTAACACTTTGTATATCTGGATCATTACTTTTGCAAGTGTCTTTAAATGACAGGCCCCACATATACATCTAATATTAAATAAATGAAACTGGACTCAGTGAAGAACAGGACGCAGACAAACTAGGTGAAAACCAGTTCCAATAAACAAAGAGCTGATGGGAAAAGTGTGGCAAAATGGTCCCAGTTGAACTGACTTCACACTGAAGAAGTCTTTGCACTAAGCCTTACTCATACTGGTTCTAGTAGCTGAAAGCCTGTGCTGTTGCAGGGATGTGGCAGTGGATCAAGTAATCCACCCTCCATGAAGTCTGCCTCTCACAACCAGTGAAACGGTTGCATGCAATTACCCATAGAGTGAGATGATTGCTGAATTATCTCCAATATCAGTGGCATGGCATAGATATATATGCCTTGCTGTAGATGAAACCTCACGGGAGTAATTTGTAAAGTCAAAATTGCTGACAACTTAAAAACCGGAGGTAAATCCCTGGTGATATTCTAAACAAAGAGAGATCTCAAGCATACATGTAACTGTTTCCATCACTTCACACTGACTGACGACATTCAGGCTTCAGAGGACAACTCAGAGTCTTATTATATAGATTAGGGTCAGCAACCTTTAGCATGCAGCCCATTAGGGTAACCCACTGGTGTGCAGCGAGATGTTTTGTTTACATTGACCACCCACTGGCCTGGTACCCCCTCAGCTTCCAGTAGCTGAAGTTTGCTGTTCCTGGCCAGTGGGAGCTGTGGGCAGTGGTGTGGGCTGCAGGGATGTGCTGATCATTGCTTCCCACAGCTCCCATTGTCCTGGAATGGCAAACTGTGGCTACTGGGAGCTGCAGGGGGCTGTGTCTGTGAATGGTGAATGTAAACAAAATATTTTGTGATCTGGCAGCGGAGTACCCTGATAGGTCCTGCGCTTAAGGTTGCTGACCCCGGTATAGATCATTATACCCGGATAGTTAAATCAATATAGTTATACCAGCAGAACTCCCAATATGGCACTCTTACTCCATAATAAGGATGGGTCTTTTTTATCATGAACCCCTTTCAGAGCAACAGGATTAAAACAAACAAATATACACACATACACACACTTGCACCAGAATGAGAGTATCCACATAAGGTGTTCTACCAATACAACTTTCACAGAATCACAGAATGCTTGTGATGGGGCAAGCCAGCCCCACACTGAATTCACAGGGTTTAGCCAGGTTACCCTGCCTAAAGGAGCCCTGCCCCCACAATCCTGCTGGGCATGCTCAGCTTGTAGCCCAGCTATAAAAGCCTGTGGAGAATCTCAGTCCAGACTGACTGCCAGAGGAGAAGGACCTCAGAGAGGAGCTCTGACCAGCACCAGCCCTGAGGGAAGATAGCTGAGCCGCTTGTGCGCTTTGGGATGACTCCACTGCTGCCTACATGGAAGGAACAACCCCCGGGGCATTAGAGGACCCTGCAAGAACGTGGGCATAGACCCCGTAGGACCAGTGAAAAAGTGGCCCAGGGAGGGTGCAGGAGTAGCCTCTCCCGCCCCGGGAACCTCGGCGTGTTTTGGACAGATTCCCCACCGAGGGAGTGGTGGGCCATCCTGCCACTCACAGGGACCTGGGCCCGGACCCAGTGGAGTATGGTGGGCCCGGGTGCCATTTCCCCTCTCCCAACGATTTGCTGTTGCAGGCCTTTCAGCCCTGCCTTAAAGGGCCAACCAGTGTCAGAGAATAGAAACTCGGGCCAGTGGGCCCTGCATTAAAGAGACAGTCACTGACTCTGCATAGAGACTTCGGCCAGTGGGCCAGAGGGCCCTGCCTTAAAGGCCCACCTGGTGACTTTGTGTAGAGACTCGGGTCAGGGGGCCCTGTGTTAAAGGAACTTTATGTAGAGACTCGAGGCACTACCCCTGCCCTCTGGAGAGGGCAGGAAAGTCAGCCCCATGACAGACCTCGAGAGATCATCAAGTCCAGTCTCCTGCCCTCATGGGCATTTAACTTTATCAGTTTAAATCCACACCTTGGCTTATACTACTATAAATTTCCCATGTAGTCAAGGTTTTTGGCATCCACCCATGGATTTTGGCAGCCAGTCTCAGGCATGGGGATCCTTATTTGGTCCCTACACTGAGAATGCCCTGTCCCTCATCCAATTCAGACAGAACCTCAGGCCAAACAGCAAGGACATCCTGGCTCACCTCAGTTACCTATGAGGAGCAGGAAAGGTGGTTTCATAAATACCTCATTAAGGACTTTAGGAGCCCTTGGAAAATATAAGTATGGATCCTGAGATCTCTTATTCTAGCCAGACTATACTATTTGTTGTTTAAGTTTATCTTGATTACTGCCATCAGAGATAAATGAATCTGAGTATTAAATCTGAAATAAAGGAAAAATGAATATGAAAGAACTATGTGACATTCCAGATTGTCCTTGATCCTATATCAGTGCAAAGCTGGCTGAATTAACCAGGAAAAAGAACCTCCTATTACTGATTCTTTTTAAAATTGAGTTGTTGTGCAATATATAAAATAAGACTAACTCCACATTATAAATCACAGTTCCCTCACGGGATTCCAGATAATTAACAGCAGAGGCCTGTAATTCAAGTGTGACTGATTTCGGAAACAAGTATTTGATATATCAGTTCAAGCCATGCATATCAAGCCCTAAATACACACAGTCAAATTAATTAGCAGAAAAATCAGTAGAAATAGCAAAGTATTTGATACATAACACAAACAAGGCCTGGCAGAGTCAAAGGACTCCATTTAGTTTTGTCAGATCACAACACTCTACACTATTCTCTATTAAGATGCCCACACTTATGAGCAGAAGGGCAAATATCTTAGAATCCTTATTAAATAAGCTTCTTGAACTGAACAGAAGCCTGAAGTAATTACTAAAGAACTACTGAGAACCTAGCACAGAAGAAATAATATAATGAGAATTCCAAACAGTTCCCCCGCCCCAGTGGAAGTAGGAAAAATATTTCGATTTCAAAGAGGAAGAGGCTGGCATCCTGCCACACTAACAGCAATATCATGGGCACACAGGTCAGACATCACAATCATCCTTGAGGGTCAGTCCTAGAGGAGAAAAAAAGTCATCTAAACAAAATGAAGGAGGACACTGGCTCTCTCTGTATAAGGACATTTAGAACACTAATCATCAACTTAGACGTTAAGACCAGAAGGGACCATTATGATCATTTAGTCTGACCTCTTGCATGTTGCAGGCCACAGAACCTCACCTATTCACTTATGTAATAGACCTCTAATTTCTGGCTAGGTTACCCATGTCCTTAAATCATGATTTAAAGACTTCTAGTTACAGAGAATCTACCATTTACACTACAGTACTTTAAATCTGCAGGTTACCTGTGTCCCAAGCTGAAGAGGAAGATTAAAATCCCACAGGATCTCTGTTAATCTGCCCAGGGGAAAAATCCTTCTCGATCCCAAATATAGTAATCGGTTAGACCCTGACCAAGAGGGCAAAATCCTCTAGTCAGACATATGGGAAAGAATTCTCTGAAGTAACTCAGAGCCCTGTCCATCTAACATCCCATTATTAGCCATTGGAGATATTTGCTGCTAGCAATCACAGATCAGCTGCATGTGATTGAAGGCAGTCTCATCATAGCATCCCCTTGTTAAGATAAACCTATTAAGATCCGTTTTGATGCCACTTAGTTTTTTTGACCCCACTGCTTCCCGTGGGATGCTGTTCCAGAATTTCACTCTGATGGCTAGACAGCTTCATCTAATTTCATGTCTAATGAAGTGATAGCTAGTTTATATGCATTTATTCTTATGTTCACTCACTCTTAATTTAAAAAACTTCCTTAGTAATATGTTTCCCTGTGATGTTATTTATATAGTGTAATAGTATCTCCCCTTAGTTTTCATTGGGTTAGGCTAAACAAGCCAAGCCCTTTGAGGATACATCTACCCTGCAAGCTTATTTTGGAAAAAGCTATTCTGAAAGATATCTTCCGGAATAGCTTACTTTGAAATAGAGCGTCCTCACTACAGGGAAGCCTCAAAATTAGTCTAAGGCAGGGTCCCCTAACGTGGATGCACTATTTTGATTTACAGCCCCAAGAGGCACTGGGGAGGAGCTATTTCGACACAGCAGCAGTGGAGCGTCCACACGTACCCTCTTCCTAGTAGAATGAGGTTTACCAATGTTAGAAAAAGCCCTCTTATTTTGATTTTCTTTCGAAATAACACAATTACTATGTGGACGCTAGTATTGTTTTTCCGGAATAACAGCCGTTATTCCAGAATAATGGTACAGTGTAGATGCACCCTGAGGGTATGTCTACACTTGCCCCCTGTTCGAACTAGGGATGCAAATGTAGCCGACCGAAATTGCTAATGAAGTGGGGATTTAAATATCCTGTGCTTCATTAGCATAATCTCGCCCGCACGTTATTCCACTCGCCAGCGGATTCGAACCAGGAAGTGCACATTGGGGTGTGTTAGTTTGAATCAAACCCTTTGGTTTGAACTAACGTTACTCCTAATTTTTTTAGGAGTAACGTTAGTTCAAACCAAGGGGTTTGATTCAGACTAACGCGTGCCAGAGTGCATGTCCTGGTTCGAATCCGCTGGCGAGCGGAATAACGTGCGGGTGAGATTATGCTAATGAAGTGCAGGATATTTAAATCCCGCTTCATTAGCAAATTCGGTTGACTACATTTGCATCCCTAGTTCGAACTAGGGGGCAAGTATAGACGTACCCTGAGTCTCCTCTCAGAAGGTAGGTTTTCCGTTCTTCAGATCATCCTAGCAGCCCTTCTCTGCACCTGTCACAGTTTGAATTCATCTTTCTTAAACATGGGAGACCACAGATAATACAGAGTAACCCATGCCCTCCCAGTCACTGACAATAAAACTCTCAGACTCCAGGAAGTGGATCCTCTTGATGGCTGCCCAGCCCATGGATGAAGAAAATGTTTTGAGAAAAAAAAAGTAGCATCTTCAGAAAGGCACTAGGAATGAGGGTAATAATTAATGGTAGTAGTTAATGGATATTGACCCCCTACCTGGGGTGTCACCATTTGTAACCATGACCCATGGCATGTGACTTGGGCCAGAAAAATAAAGAATAGTCTCTTAACAGCATTCCTGAGTATCCTGCTTGTACTACAAAATGGCTGGATTGCCTATTTCTTGTGCTCCAGCTTAATGATAGTGTGGGTCCCAATAACCTCAGAGCTGAAATACTAAGACATGTTATACTTCATTGTCCTTCCAAAAATGTATACCCATTATTTCCTGCAAACACCTGGGAATGTTCCCCAATGAGTGCCAATATCTTGCAATACCAATAATGCTCCCATTAAAATCCTGCAGGTCTTTGCCACTGGTGTGTTATTCTATTTGTCTTTTTACATGGATTTGATCGCTGTGAAAAACATTTTGCAGAATTAGCTATCACTACCCATGTAAGCAGAAATGATAGGAAGAGAAGAAAATATGTTTTCAGCTGGAATCAGAAATGGTGCCGCAGAAGAGGTGAGGTAAACAGATATAGGAAGGCTGTCGCAGATATTGGCAGTTGCAGAGAAGACTACATCTTTACTGGCTAGACTGACAGAAGGGACAGAAAAGGCCCATCAGTTTGACATCAGTCCTTGGCAAGATAATGGAGTGGCTGATATGGAAATCAATTAATACAGAATTAAAGAAGTATAATATAATTAATGCCAATTAAAATGGGTTTAGGAAAATAAATTCTGGCAAACTAACTTTATCTTTTTCAATAAGATTACGCGTTTGGTTGATAAAAGGTAGTAATGTTGGCAAAATAGACTTCTCTGAAGCATTGGACTTAATACTGCATGACATTTTGATTAAAAAAATAGGATGATATAAAATTAACATGGCACACACATTAAATGCATTAAAAGCTGGCTGACTGGTCTCAAAATGTAATTTTAAAAAGGGAGTCATTGAATTGATGTGTTTTTGGATAGAGTTCTGGGAGACATGGAACAGCATTCATGTCCCACTCCCTTTCAGAACCTAGCCCAAGATGGGGAAGCTAATGATCCAATCAGAGGACTAAATTCCATGATGAATCCTAGTCATGTGCCACAATGTGCACATTGTGGAAATGGTAAGAAGTGGGGACCTGCAGGGATTGGTTCTGGCTCTACTCTACTCTACATTTTTATCAATGCCTGAGAAGGAACTATAAAATCATTACTGAAAGTTTGCTGGTTGCACAAAAATTGAGGGTGTGGTAAGTAATGAAGATGACAGGTCATTTATACAAACCTATGGATTTTTGGGTGAAATGGGTGCAAGCAAACCACATTTGTTTTAATATCGTTAAATGTAAATGCACATCTATATACAGTAAAAGCAGGGTTATCTGGCCCTTTACCAGTCATAAAGCTCTATCAATGGAATTTCTAATCTTCATAGAAAGTTCAGTTTAAAGTTTGGGGGCAAGGGATGGCATGTTCCCTACCTGGCTCTGTATGAATCCCCAGAAGTGACAACATGTCCCTGCCACTCCTAGGCAGAGAACAGCCATGAGGGGTTTAGAAGGAGGGAGTGCAAAGCTGGGGTTCTGGCATAGGAAGGGATATGAGACATGGACTCTGGGAGGGAGTTTGGGTAAGGGAGGGGGCTTGTAGTAGGGAGATAGGGTGTGGAAGGGAGCTCAGGGTGCCAGATCTGAAGGGCTGTCATGAAGCAGCTCCCCGCATGTAGCAACCTTTCCCTGCAGCTCTTGGAGGTGGCGTGGCTAGGGTTCTCTGCACTGTCCGGGCTCCAAGTGCTGCTTCCACAGCTCTCATTGGCCAGGCACTTCAATCTAGCATAGAAAAATTTAACGCAATCCAACTGCTAGAAGTTGAAATCACACTAATTTAGACAGGAAGCAAGGCATACATTTTTAATTGTGAACGTAATTAACCATTGGAACAGTTTACCGAGGGTTGGCAGATTTTCCCACCTGTAGTGTTTAAATCAAGATTAGATATTTCTCTACAAGATATGCTGCAGGAATTATTTTGGGGAAGTTCTCTGGGCTGTGTTTGCAGGTGGTCAGATCACATAATCAAAATGGTTCCTTCTGGCTCTGGAATCTGTAAATATATCCAGGTCTCAGGAATCAACATTACTCACTCTTCTAGCACCAGAGGGTAACCTATTTTACCTCAGTGAAAGGAAGGTGAAGAATTTTAATGATTTGAAAGAATGGAGAACATATTTATATACATATAGATGCCACAAAAATATTGACTATATAAATAATACAAAACAGCAAATGTTGTTGGTTGAAAGTTAAGGTTTAGAAGTGATATACCAAATAACTTATAAAATAACAATTTAAATGTGAAATCCCAAATATATAAAAAAAACATGGAAATCATCAGTAAAGTTTGGATGGATCTGACAGCAAACATCACATACTATTAGCATTCCACATATACTGTACTATCTATACAACAAGAAAACAACCTTAACTCTGTCCCTGTACTGACATCAGCCTCCAGTCTCTCCCTGCTCATTTCATAGCAAGAGCCTGATCTTGAAAGCCTTTTACGTGTAGTTAAAGATTTGTAAGAGGAGTCCCATTCTTGTAAGAGCTATTATTTCATTATGAATTGTTACGTCTAGGCTTAAAGAAATATTTACACAGTGCCTGCAGGCATATTACTTTATAAATGTTGATATAGAGGTAGGACAAGGATAGTATCTTTCTTTCAAAATAGTTGAATGTATTATAGTCACACATTCATATGCTAATTCATACATAGTTGTACACACACAGATCAGATCTCCTCTTGCATGTGTGTGTATGTGTATGTATATAATGGCTAGTGGAATAAAGAACATAGTTTTAAAAATCCTGCTACTTTAATTACCATATAAGATATAAACAAGGACTTAGATTATGCTCTACATGTTGATGGATGAAGGCTTGAACCTGAAGTTTAAAGATTTAATTTTCTGTTGCTCTTAATGAATATTACAACAGTAGCAGCCCCTGTGGCTTGGTATAAAAAGCAGTGTACATACCTACTACAACATTTGCAGACCTCCTCAGTTTTCTGTTTTTAATGTGATGAAAATTTGTACAAGTAACAAAGGAAAAATGTCATGGTAACTAAAACATTCCCTATACATGTATTTTCGAGGGAAACTAAATCAAAGGTCTTCAAAGAATTACTAGGGTTCTTTCTAGGAGGTTATTGACAAATATGTAGTTTGTCTCCTGAGTTTGTGCCTCTTTCACAGATTGGTGTATTTGTGATCCCACAGGCAGGAATAAGTGTCTGTAATTCATTTCTCCTTGTTAACTAGTGTGCTTTTGTGTGTAGGATGATTGACAGCAAACTCGGCTTAGTCCCAACGGATGAGCTTGTTAGCAAAACCCTAGCATCCTATCTCTAATAAAGCATATCAGCAGTACATTTTGTCCTATCTATTAGCCTCTCTGTTTCTTTTTTGTGAAAAGCTGAGTGTCCCTTTGAAGCAATGACAAATAAACCCCTGAACTGAAGTGCTAGGCTGCCTTATGGACAGCTGGATAGTAAATGTCACACCGTGTACAGAATGCCTATTATCAGAGTGAGCCATTTGTTCCATTCCTTTCAGTATCTTAATGTAATACAAAATTGCTAAATCAAGCCCCATGTCTGTGACAGAACATAATTAATGAGAAAGCAGGAGCCAATTCAACACTCTTTATTGGGACCTAATTGGCTCAGGCAACAGAGTTGTCACTCAACAAGAGACTTCCTTTAAAGCAATTTTGTTCTTGGTTGTATTACAGAGCCTATTAAATTGTCCCCTCCTTGATCACACAAAGAAGTATCTGCATGCAATAATTAGCTTTTCCAAGGGGATTTTTTTTAACTCTTTAAGTAATGGAATATTTTTAAGCTCTGCTGGAGGAAACAGACAGCCCATGGAGCTATGCAACCTCCAGGCTCAATAACTGCTATGCAAGTTTCCTGGGAAACCTATGAGGAGCCTACAGAATCTACAGCTGGTGCATAATATAGTGGCCTGCCTTCAGGCAGGGGCGGGTAAAGGTGAGCTGTGTTCTTTGCACTGCATTAGCTACCTATTTAGATCCAGGTGCAATTCAAGGGGTTAGTGTTTAAAGGTCTCCATTATTGAAGATCTGGTTAAGAGACCACTTCATTCTCTATGTAATAATAAAGTAGATTATGTTCATGGTGGGCAAGGAGAAGTTTTGCCCATCAGTGCCTGGAACCTGGCATTCCAAGGTTGGCAGTAGGGAACTTCTACTGAGAAGCTACATCTACTCTGCAAGGTTTTTGCACAAAAAGCTGTTTTTGCACAAAAACTTGTGGCGTGTCCACACCTCAAATGCACTTTTGTGCAAGGAAATCAAGAGTAAAATGGCAGAACAGAGGGCTTTTTCCGCTGTAGGTAAACCTCCTTTTATGAGGCATAATTCCCTTTTTGCCCAAGAGTTCTTGCACAAAAAGGCAAGTGTGGACGCTCCAGAGGTTGCGCAAGAAACCCCTATGGGAAAAAGCACAGGTTCTCTGATGGCCATTCTGTGAATGGCCATCAGAGCTTTCTTGCGCAAGAGCTTCCATACAGTGTGGATGCTCTCTTGTGGAAAAAGCACAACGCTTTTGCGATGTGCTCTGAGGTGTGGACGTGCTCTTGTGCAAGAAGTTTTTCTGCAAAAACTCTTGCACAAAAGGCTTCTTGTGCAAGAAGCATGTAGTGTAGACGTAGCCAGAATGTCCTGTCCTTGGTACTTGCTGCCCCTGACTGTCCATCAGAGTTTCATGAGCTACATTTTTTTGTTGTTCAGATGGTTATTATGAAAGGTAAAACTGTAGTGTGGAACTCAATGTGCAACGAAAAATGTATAGCATCTAGAGAAATATATTGATGTTCTTCAGAAACAGAGACACCACCACAATGAGGAGCCAAGTTTAGAAATCAATTCCTTTATCTGCACTGCAAAATACAAGTCTCTTCTACTTGAGATCAAGAACAGTGAGACACACACATCCACATACCCCACCAGCATTATTATGGTGAGATTTTAGTGCCATTTTACTAGGAATTCTACAGAGAACTAAGACTGTCCTCTCCATCCAACAGAACTTATAGTTGGTGTTTTGGTTATACATAATATAAAATAAATATTGTGAGCAATGAATATACCTGTCTATTTTCCTGCCAATTATGGCAGCAACTATTAAGTCATATGTGTATTTAAAAAGAGCTATAAAAATGTAACAATGAATATTTAAAGGATACAAATATTTTAATAGATGGTGGTAGTTGGAATATTAGGTAATTGACCCATAGTTTATAAGTAAATAACTGGAAATTCTGTCTTCCAGTTTACTGAACTGCACTTGTAATGCGGTATTTAAAATAAAGAGATGTTCAGAACTCTATTTTTCAAAAGCTAAACTGGGCCTATATAAACTGTAATTCTTTCCGAGACCTCGAGGCTCTGCTCCAACTCCCAATGAAGCCAGCAAGAGATGTTCAACAGGAGCTGGACTGAACCTTACAGCCTCTGAGCATCTATGACCTATAAGAGGAGCCAATGCTGCAGTCGTTTCTCAGGCAAACTCTGTCTAAAACAGGAACCAAGCAACAGTCAGCAATGATTATAATGGAGAGCTTGCATGGCTTTACCTTTACCAATGACATAGTACTTCATGCCTCAGCTGCCTAAAAACAGATACACAGCTTAGAAACAGACAACTTGATATAGCTGCTGGAAATATCTTGAGGCACAGAAATGGGAATAAAAACAATGAGATTGGATAAACATGCACTTTAATTTTTTAAAAACTGTATGTCAAATTTTTGTTAGTGAAAACATTTTAAGTATCCTAAAAACAGGAGAGCAATAGTTCGTCTTTTACATCAAACAGCTTTCATCATGTCCCTTTTGTGTTTCCAGGAGATTAGAAAGATGTTTCTGATCCATATGGAAGCAGTTCTGGTTACATTTAGAGAGAGATGTTTGTGGTGACAGTGTTACAGATACTTTTTTCAGAATGGAAGTGTCAGCTCTTTAGAAAGGAATGAAGAAAAGTCTTAAAAAAAGAAAGTTCTTCTTGTTCTCCTTCTATAAAAAAGTTTACAGGTCCTGAAGTGCTGATAGGCCTTAGAATCTGCCATAATTATGAGTACATTAAACACTTGTGATATCACACCCATTTTAATTTTCCTGTACATACGCACACAAAAAATTAGCTGTACGTGCTAATTGTCATTTAATGTCATATACCTAAACAGGTTTTATTTTCTCACAAACCTCTTTAAAACAGTGAGTTGGGAGAGAACATATAAATACTTTCAAAATGTGAAAAAATATTAATTGTTCCACACAGCCAAAAAAAAAAAGGAAAAATAAAATGAAAATATTAGTAACAGCGTTTGTTCCCAAGTGGTTCACGAAACCTGTAAAAGCACACATTCTCAAAAGATTTATTAGTCTATTCTAGTAACAAATAATGATAGAAAAAATGCCAGAATATTCCTTGCTTTAATCAATCATTTGCAATCAATAGCTTAATACCAGGGGTGCACAGTTGATTAATTTTCTACTTTCCAGGCTATTTCAGATATTATACTGCAGAAATCCAATGAAACTGAAATTGAACATGATAAAAGTTAGGTTAAAATGTTATTTTAACAACAAACATTTTACAGTGCAATAGGCAACAGATGATATCCAGTGAGTATTGTGTGTTAAATGAGTCGCAGAACTGATGAATAGCATTGTCAGAGTACATTCAAAACTCTGAATTCAAATGAACACATTTTAAATGTTACAGAAGATAAAATATATTCAGCCAAAAATCTGCTATCATTGTCCAATATTTCAGCATATATTAATTAACAAAGTGCTCTGTTTTGTGGTTTTGGCCACAATATCTTTATACCATGAGCTAGCTGCCATGCTGCTTAGTTCTAACACAAGAGCCAAAAGATTGTTTTTCTCCACGTTCCAGAAGAGCTCAAACTCCAGACATTAGTAACACCCCCCTGACTACCACACAGCAAGACTTTGCATCTCCCCACATGTCCTTGCCTGGAAAATATCCATCAATGATGATGTAAGACTGGACTCAGTTGAGCTTAATTGAGAAAAAGCACTGACATAATTTGATGTGTAGGGGAGAGAACTAGGGTGCAAGCAACCTTTCAGGGCTTACGGACACCAATACTGCAGTGATTTAAGAAAAGACAATCCCTCACACTAGTTACCAATTCGGATCTCATCCTCTGTTGAAATGATGGTCACACCCTGCTGTATTATTTCATCTACTCTGTGTTTAGGAATCAGATAATCCATTTTTACATTTGCCTTTGACTGTACAAACACTGTTTATCATGCATGAAGAACATTATTCAAATCTATAGTTTCTGCATCTACGTGATAGGGAATCACATTAAATATCCTAGTAATAATTGGATTGTGGCACTTTAAATTCTTTGCTTTGGTGTGGCCTTGTGTGTGTGCCCGTGTGTGTGTGGGAGGGTGGGGAGAAGTGCCATTACTAGGTAATGGAATTTTCACTGCCAGTGATGATGGAAAAATTCTGGTTTGTGACAATAAAATGAAATATTCACCTCACACAAAATGACCCATTGTGTTTTGTATACAGTTTTAACATTCAGAAAATATCAGATTTCTCAGATGAATACAAGTTGTTTTCCCCACCTCACCTATCAATGTGTATTTTGTGCCCTGCTCACTGTTGAAATCATTCTTTGTGGCTGTTATTGGTCCCCAATTCATCTGCCATGAGCTGGCTTCCACATGGGATACCTGCAATCAGTGCTTCCACTGAATGTACATTTTGACACCCCAAGTGATCTTTTGCTGGATTTAAAGGCACCTATTATGACTGAACCTGCAGTTTTTGAATCTGCCATGCCAATGTAGCATCAAGGATGTATTTTCTATCAAAACAGATGGCACTTGAAATGTTAAGAAATCTGTTATATCCATCTTACCTCACTGATACTTGGCATCTATGTCTTATAGCTGAGGTCATGCCACCTTTAAAGGGTCTGAGTATATGAACTGGTGTAAGAAAGATTAATTTCTTCAGGCCAGGATTCAAAACAGAAAAGGCAGAAACAAAGAACAACATCTATTTGGAAAGATCCCAAATTGCTTTAGAAACTCAGCAAAATAACAGACATACTAACTCTAATAGGAATGATTCCATCCATCAGTATATGCAGATATTAATATGAAAGCTCCTTTATTTTAAGAAGTACTCAGCACTACTACATAACAATTAAGGACAGAAAGTTAAAGAATCAATCGTAGAATCAATAAAGCAAATAGTAGGAAGAATTCTAATTATCCTTGGGCTAAAATAGTTACTATTGTAAATACACCATGGGATCTTTAATGATGATAGGAGGTCAGAGCCTCGGTTTTATATCTCATGCACATTACAGCACCTCCAGTATCACAACAACGGCTAGTAACATATTAGGGCAAGGAGACCAAACTATTATGAATCTGAGAGAAGAGTGCCAACCACTAAATAATAAGCACAATATATTGAAGCTTTTGCATTCTTTTGAAAAGTCAAAAAAGCAATACAGGTTAGGGCTGACTTAATTCATAGAAATCATTGGGGTCTCATCCTGAGGGGCTAAGGCTAAAACTTTTACTGACCTGCTCTTCCATGCAAAGGGAAGCATGGTTGTGACATTGGACTATGACCCAACACTCATTTCCTGCAGCGTGATCACATCGGGCACTCTATGGAACCTTAAGCATGTCATTTAATCCTCGGAATATGAGGCTTCATTAACTTACAAAGATGTGTGGATAAATGTATTCATGTTGGTGATATACTCTGAAACCAGTGGTGAGAGGAGTCCTTAGGAGTGTTCAGAGATGAATGAACAGGAATTAATCCAGTTGAAAGGTGGATTAAGTTTCACTAAGAAAAATAGCAACTTCAGCCACAAGAGATAAGAGTTTTTAGTTAGGAAGAGTGGTAAACATTGGCATTACAGGGACATTTACACACTCTTTTGACAGTCTGAGAAAGACACTTGCAGAACTGGGCCAAATTAGTTTCCATGACCTTGCTGTGTGTCATCTGAAGAGACTGAACAGGCTGCTCAGACCTATTCTATGGCCACCTGAGGGTTTCCATACAGTGAAAGGTATGTAATATTCAGCACGAATAAAACCCTAAGAAATCAGCTAGTGTATTTGGCATTTTAGCTGTATTTTAATGTCATCTACCACATTCTCAGCTAAAGCGTCATCTCTGCAATCAGTCTAGTATAAAAAGGCCTGTTTATAATAAATTGGTCAGCCTGTTATGTGCCTGTCTTTCCTGATGGATGGGGGAGAGAAGATTGCTACTTGTACAGTATGTGATAGGGTTTTTTAAATGAGTAGTAAAGAGGCTCCAAAATTATACAAATAATTTCCTTCATTTTTATTTCTGTTTATCACCTTTGTTTTCTTTATATCTGATCAGTGTTCTCAGACCTTGCTTCTAAATTGTAGGTCTTCAGTAGATTATGGCTGAGATGTAGTTATGACTGAGCCAGTAAATGAAAAATAAATTGTTCTACCTTTTACTAACTTTTCAATTAGGAGACATGATTAATCATTATGAACTTTAGTGGTCTGGACTAGAAACACTGTCAGAGTAGGTAATATGCTGATAATTTGTATGAATATACTGAGAAAATAATAATTATTTTTTCCTTGTTAGTGAAAAATAATTACCCAAAGCAAGAGGCCACAGACCTCTGGAATCATTCAAAGCTTTCATGAAAGAATCAGCAATCTCTTAGACATACTATGGTGTATTTCAACATTGAAATTCTGTAGCAGAGGTTATGCTTATAAATAAAAGGACATTTTGTGATTCCCATTCCCAATTGTCTTTCTGACTGTGACATCTTTAATAGACCCTGCTGTGACTTATTGACAAACACAATGTATTATTGGCAAGTCTTTCAAGAATGTTGCTGTCTGTTCAGGAGACAAAATGACTGATTAGGAAGAATAAGAACAAACTTCTTCGAAAGCTGACTTGGACCTTGACTGTGGATTACAAATTCTGTATAACATTTGTCTGACTTTGTCATTGTGATCACCTAAGACCCCTGGAACACCATTACTTTCCAGCTCCATGTGAAATGAGTTTTGTAGTCTCAGCACAGTTTATCAAACTGTTACATGCATAGTTCAGTGCCAGGCAGTTAGTGCAGGGACTTACCAAAAAGTGACATCATCATCCAGCTCTGTACAGTTTTTACTCTGAATGTTCTTTCCTTTCTGGTGATTGGCTCCTTATTCCTCTCAGTCTTCTACTTCAGCCAAATCATTTATTGCCTCCTGTTCTTCTTCCTCTCCTCCCTCCTGCTATACTAACGCCATCACTCATTTTCTTTTAGCCAATTCCATCCTAACAAAAACACACACTTTTCTTAATTGTGGAATGAGCACAATTCTTGCAAATCACCACATTATTTGTTCTGTTTGCATGTTAATCCCTTCTCCTTCACATTCTCTTTACCTTGTCCATATGGTTTGTAAACTGTTTGGGGCACCGATTGTCTGGTTGTAAATTGCCTAGCACATGGGGCACTGATCTAAGTTGGGGTCTCAAACTTCTACTATAACACAAACATTAATAGTACATCGGACAGATATTATTTAGGCTGTGACTATCAACAATGGATTCATTGATGATTACTGCAAATTCTGTAATAGTAACAGTTATTTCTTTTTAAAAAAAATTAAAAATGGAATATGACAGCAGAAGACCTGCATGATAAGACATGAGTAATTCCAGGTTCCACTGTACTGCAATTATTTGAGCATGACATAACATGCCAAAGGGCATATAGCATAAACTAAATTAGTCACTCAGCTTGGTAAATTTAGAAACATTTATCGAAGCGATACACACACTGGAAAAGAAAGTATATGAAAAGTAGCATTATTGTCTTCTGTCACTGCTCATAAAGAAGCACTGACATTGACAGCAAGTTCAAAAAGTCTGACTTGCCTTTATGATAAGGTATGCTCAAGAGTTGTATCCTTGTTATAGGTATACAAAACAATAAGTAAAAATGTTTACTAGAAAAATAAGTGTGTTTAGGTACTCTGTGGAGAGCATTAAATCAGACACTATTATGGACAGTCATTAACAATACATCTAGATGAGCTATTAGAATTTTATATGCTGTGTCTGCACTATCAATAGAATACTAGAGACAGAGGAAATATATTTTCATTTTGTTACATGGAGTGAATGATCATTGAGACTGATTGTGGTGAAGCAGTTTAAAAATCTGTTTAATTTGTTACAGCAAATGACAAGTTAATTAGTTTTCCTTTGTTATGGCACATTAAATGCAACATCACACAACCAGCAAATGTTTAGGTTTCCTCTGTGTAATACAGGAATGCGAGAGGAAAAAACCCCCAAACAATCCTGCCTCTTCTCTTCCACTGACTTGAGATGAAAAAAAAAATGGTTGGATTAATTATTATAACCCATTTTCCATTATGAATATGATCCTATAATATGCTAAGTGGCCTAAGCACCATTGAATTCAATATCATTCCCACTCACTCCATTGACTTCAACAGAAGTGAAAAGTGCTCAGCTTCTTGAAACATCATTTTGATAGTTCTTCAGAGCTGAGAGACAAATGGTGCATTTTGTAAATTAGTAAACAAAGGAAACTTTTACTCCCCAATTAGAAAAAAAATGGAGAAATCTATTTTAAGACTTGGGTATTTGAAAGTCTTATTAAGTTATGTCTAAAGCAGGGGTTGTCAAGATATATCTTTTGATGGCCTCAGAGTGCTACTACCAAGTCTTGCTGGTGGCTGCTTTTACGTTTTTCCTAAAATATTAAATTAGCTTTAGGAAAAGCAGATAAATATGGATATATACACATCCACATTGTTGTAATTTATTTACTACTAGCTAGTAAGTGTGTTGTGAAAAGTGATATTAATAAACATACAAGTATCACTTTTCACAGAAGCCTTACTCAGCTCTGGCAAGCCTCAGGATAATCTAATTCATGGATGAGGAGTTGGGGGAGGCAGTGGGCACCAGGGCAAATGATGGGTGGGGCCAGAGGAGGCAGCAAGTCTCTGGTGCCATGCCTGGGAGTTGGAGCCTGAAACCATGTGGCTAGAGCCTGCAATCCCAGGGTTGAACCAACATCAAGGCAGTGCATCCAGGAGCAACAGGAAGGGGAGGGGCCACTATTCCCCCAATCACAGTCCAAGCATCTGTGACCACAAGAAATATTTGAGAAACACTGGTCCAAAGAACACTCTGGCTTAGCAACCTGAAGCATGTTTTATTACAAAGATCTTTGTGAGATTTAGGTAAGATGGGGCAATTTTGTAGGGAGCTATATGTTGGCTACATTGCTGTTCACAATGTATACTGTCTAATGTAAATAAGTTCTTCAGATCATAAAAAATTAAAGGTGTACTGTCAGGGCCAACAGGATTGCTGGGTCCCTAGGCAAGATAAAGGGGGGGCCTAACTCTGTACTCCCAGAAGAGGCAGAGCCTCGGGCAGAAGGGGTGAGGCTGGATGGAGTCAGCTCTCAGCACCATCCAGAGCACACTACACTGAGGCCTTCCCCCTCCTTCCAAAGCAGCCCTCAGAGCTGCCTGGAAAGGGGATCCTCAAGGAATCCATTCTGAAGCACTCGGAAGATGGGAATGCGATCAGGAATAGTCAACATAGATTCACCAAGGGCCAGTCATGCCTGACCGATCTGATTAGCTTCTATGATAAGGGACATGGGGAAGTCGGTGGATGTGACATATCTTGACTTTAGCAAAGCTTTTGATAAAGTCTCCCACAATATTCTTGCCAGCAAGTTAAGGAAGTATGGATTGGATAAATGGACTGTAAGATGGAGAGAAAGCTGGCTAGATTGTCGGGCCCAATGGGTAGTGATCAATGGCTCGATGTCTGGTTGGCGGTCAGTTTCAAGTGGAGTGCCCCAAGGATCGGTTCTAGGGCCGGTTTTGTTCAACATCTTCATTAATGCCCTGGATGAGGGGATGGATTGCACCTTCAGCAAGTTTGAGGATGACACTAAGCTAGGGGGCGAGGTGGATACAGTGGAGGGCAGGGATAGGGTTCAGAGTGACATAGACAGATTAGAGGATTGGGCCAAAAAAAATCTGATGCGGTTCAACAAGGACAAGTGCAGAGTCCTCCTGCACTTAGGACGGAAGAATCCCAAGCATTGTTACAGGCTGGGGATCGACTGGCTAGGTAGCAGTTCAGCAGAAAAGGACCTGGGGGATTACAGTGGATGAGAAGCTGGATATGAGTCAACAGTGTGCCCTTGTAGCAAAGATGACTAATGGCATATGAGGATGCATTAGGAGGAGCATTGCCAGCAGATCTAGAAAAGTGATTGTTCCCCTTTATCCGGCATTAGTGGTGACACATCTGTAACACTGCATCCGATTCTGGGTGCATTGGAGAGGGTCCAGCAGAGGGTAACCAAAATGATTAGGGGGCTGGAACACATGACCTATGAGGAGAGGCTGAGGGATTTGGGCTTATTTAGTCTGCAGAAAAGAAGAGTGAGGGGGGATTTGATAACAGCCTTCAACTTCCTGAAGGGAGGTTCCAAAGAGGATGGAGAAAGGCTGTTCTCAGTAGTGAGGGATGGCAGAACAAGGAGCAATGGTCTCAAGTTACAGTGGGGGAGGTCTAGGTTGGATATTAGAAAAAACTATTTCACCAGGAGGGTGGTGAGGTTCTGGAATGAGTTACCTAGGAAGGTGGTGGAATCTCCATCCCTAGAGGTGACAAAGCCCTGGCTGGGTTGATTTAGTTGGGACTGGCCCTGCTTTGGGCAGGGGGTTGGACTCGATGACCTCCTGAGGTCTCTTCTAGCCCTATGATTCTCTCACCATGGGTTGAGAGTATACAGCAGGGCCCCCAATTCAATACTGATCTCATTATTCTGATTTTGTGCATCATTTCTATTTTACTAAAATCAAACTAGTAATGCAGTTGAGTTTTTTAATTTAGTGTCATCTATATCTTTTGTCTATCCTAGTACTTAATAAAGACAGAGATAGAAACCCACAGTATTTTTCACTCTGATAAAATCTTGAGTTTCCAGCTATTTTGCTTGCCTAACTGTTGCACATTTTGTAGGGACACTGTTGCTTTTATCTATAGCAAAATTAAAAGGTATTAAGTGATGACTAAGAAGAAATCTTGCAGAAGGATGAGGGAGCTTATAATTTGAAGTTCTTGAATTAGATTAGCATGAACTCCTTTTAAAATTTGTTTTCAACATCAGAGAAAAAATAAAAAAACATACCGAGCTTCTAAAATATCATGCTAGTTTTGATTTAATGTTTATGTGGACAGATGAAAATAGACAAAGAATACTGAATGTGTCAAAAATAGCTGGTAAACCGCATAAGTTACTGTAATGTAATCCAATCGTTCATTTAAAAAACTATAAGTATCTAAATAGATATCCACGATCAACCAACTTACTGCTCACTCACTTTAGGAAAAAAAACACTGCCCAAAAGATGATGCCCCCTCTCCTTTTGCCTTCCATTCCTCTTTTACTACCCTATTTGCCTGTGTCCTTTTGCTATGTTTTCTGTTTAACTGAGTTCCTTGAGAAAGGAACAACTGTCATTTTTTCAATCTATCATTACTTTTATAGCACCCGAGGAAAAAAAAATAAATGTGTGTTTTAATATATTCCTTCAGCAAAGTTACCTGTCAGTAAACAAGGGAGTTATATGAAGTGATGTAGTGAATTACACATGCATATTCCAAGAGGAAATACTTTTTTTGAAATGAGAGTGAAGGTTAACAGTACACAGTAACCTGGGGGTAAAGCATTACAGACATGTTGTAATTATCTGATAATCAAGCAGTCAAAACCCAGGAAATTCAGAGTACTAGGGTTTTACTTAAAAAAAAAATCCAAAAATATTAGGATGTGGAGAAGCATTGTTAAGGCACCCAAACAAACTTGACTCTGCACTGTAGTGATGTTTTGCTATGAACAAACAGTTATGATTACATTATTTTAGAGTTTGTGGTCTTATATGTAAATTAACTGAATTTTAAAGACATTTTCTCTTTTTGAGGTGTCACTACAGAAAAGAATTAAGGTTGCTTGGTGCCTTAACTGTGCATTTCCATTCCTTAGCATTTGGATTTCTTTTCAGTATATATACCTCTGTGCTTTATGGGTTCCTCTGGCAATGCTACCTTACTGTGCAGTTGAGTCAAGATAGCATTAATAGCCTATAGTGAGGTTGGGGGAGGGGGTCCCATGAACCCCATTAGTTCTCCCATTCTCCTCCCCCCCAGCCAATGGCAAGATAGCAACCTGATAGGGAGGGGAAGCCCCTCCTATGAATCATTTTCACACATACAAAATGGGAAGTGACTGTGTAGGAAGGCATACTGTAAAAAGAGATCTAAGGGTCATAGTGGAGTACAAGCTAAATATGAGTCAACAGCATGACACTGTTGCAAAAAAAGCAAACAACATTCCGAGATGCACTGATTAGGCATCAACTCAAGTATTGCATCCAGTTCTGGAAACCACATTTCAGGAATGAGATGCAGAAATTGAAGAAGATCCAGAGAAGAGCAACAAAAATGATTAAAGGTCTAGAAAACATGAGGTGTTTTCCTGTGAGGGAAGACTGAAAAAATTGGGTGTGTTTAGAACTCTGGAAATGAGAGGACTGAAAGGGGACATGACAACAGTTTTCAAGTGTCTAAAAGGGTGTTACAAGGAGGTGGGAGAAAAATTATTCTCCTTCACCTCTGGGGATGAGACAAGAAGCAATGCGCTTAAATTGTAGCATGAGAGGTTTAGATAGGACATTAGGAAAAATTTCCTAACTGTCAGGCCAAAATATTTGGGGTTTTTTTAAAGGTATCTGAAGTTAAATGTGGATACAAAGCACATATCTGAGACACCCGGTTCTTTTTAAAACTTGACATAGTGTGTCAATTTAAAATCTGCAAATGATATTTTTTCATTAAATACTTTACACTGAACAATGAGGACACACTAAAAATATAATATGAACCTGTGGTTCCATAAGTTGCATCAGTGATCCATTATCATAAAGACATCGATGGAGCACTTTCATTACTTTTTCTGCAGTGGAGTGCCCTAGAATATTTTTAAAATGCTATTCTTTCTGTCAGAAAGCTCTTCATAGTAAAACAGTCTCCAAAGTGCAATATCCACCACTACCTGCATCTTGAGGAAAGTATTTAATGCATTTTTGCTGCTTTATAATAGTAGTATCACTTTATGGAAAGAATCCTGCTGGCTGGATTCAGAGCTGAAAATGTGCTTTTTCTTATTTACAATTCTGGTAAACCAGTGTTAGCCTTACATACCAATATCAGGTAGATGATTAAGCATATGATCTTGAATTCCAGGGGATCTAACTAAGGAAAGCTCTATTGGCATTGGAACAGTTTTTATAGTGGGGGGTCCTGAAACCCACTGAACAAAACTGTAAACCCTATATATGATAGAAACCACTTCAAGACAGGAAGTGTTGCCATGCTCCCATACCCCTAGTTCCAGCAGCTCTTGAGTAATACCTGTTTATTACAAAGCCATAAGAATTACCTCATAATTTTGAAGTTTTTACTTTTGACTAGTTTTCTTTCCTCCCCGGCCATGAAGGAAAATCACAGACTTTGCAATCTGTGCATTTTGTGATGCAACTGCCCAGTTTGGGTGTGCTGCTCAGCTGGTGTCTGGTGTGAAGGCCTTTGTAGAGTTGGCCCTCTATATATATTGGATTGGAAACAGGGAAACAAGGGGTCAAAATAGACAACTCTAAATGAAGAATTTTAATTTGGGTGTTAAAAAAAGAAGCACATAATCTGAACATATTTGCCAGGGTCTTGTTTTGAAGTACAAGTTGGACCTTCCCTGAATGAGGGGGATTTGCTGGACCAGGGGAGGTCCCTTCCCCCATGACCTGTGCTGAACTGCTGCCCACCCATCCCATCTTGGCTAGGGCTGCAGTCTGGGCCCCCCAGAGCTCTCTAGCGGATACTGGCCCTGCTGCTGCTGGGCCCAGAGCTCCCTGGCCACAGCTGGGGCCGGAGATCCATGGCCATTTCCAGCCCCCTGCTACTGCCCAGTCTCTGGGGCTAGAACTTCTCACTGTGCCACCTGTCCCCCCTTCCACACTGGCTCCTGGCTGAGTTGCCAGCCCCCCTTCCTGCGCTCCTGGTCTGCAGGCCAGACCACCCTATACCTGAGCTCTGTGGTCCAGGAACATCTGTGGTCTTGCCAAAGAGTCCCAGTTAAGGGAGGTACAACCTGTATTATTGTCATTTTTGAGCTGACCTTACAATTGTACTTATGCAGGCAGACTTTGCATCTGAGTGGAGCCTTGTTGAAGTTTCTTACTAGCTAACAGAACTTAAAGCCCTTGTTTGTGACAATCCTTTATCTCAGAATAGTTCTGAGTAAATGTGAAACTGACCAGATGTCCCAATTTTAAAGGGACAGTCCCAATATGTGAAGCTTTTTCTTATATTAGTCCCCAACCCCGGTCTCAGTTTTTCACACTTGCTAGCTGGTCACCCTAAAGCTATCACCTGGATAATCTACAACTTTCTGTATATTTCAATGGAAACAGAAATAGATTGACTAGTGTGGAAGTCAGTGCAGAATTTGTTCTGTAGTATGAAATAAACCAAGTAATTGTAGATCTAAGCTGGTGGCTATGTACTAACATAGCAAATAGCCACCAGCTATATATACACACACAGAGAGACATGCAAACAGAAACTCACACTCTACAATAAGTATTTCCTTCAAAATCTATGAAAAGCAAGATATCAAATATTAGCCTTTGAATACCAATCATCAACTAATACCCTTAAGCTGATAGGTGCCACTGTACATTAGAATAGTAACTCACCATAGTCTTGCAGTCTTAGGCTACGTCTACGCTACAGGGTTTTTGCGCAAAAACCCATGGAGGGTCCACACCTCAAGTGCGTTTTTGCACAAGTAAATTTACAGTAAATCAAAAGAACAGAGTGTTTTTTGCAGTGTAGGTATTCCTCTTTCTACAAGGAATAACTCTTTTTTTGCGCAAGAGTTCTTGTGCAAAAAGGTGTGTGTGGACAGGCAACAGGGGGTTTTTGCACGAAAAGAGCCAATCGAAAAAAGCACAGATGCTCTGGTGGCTATTCTGAATAGCAATCAGAGCTTTCTTTCAAGAGAGCTTCCATGCAGTCTGGAAGCTCTCTTGCACAAAAGCGCATTGCTTTTTTGATGCACTTTCACAGTGTGGACACGCTCTTGCGCAAGAAGTTTTTGTGGAAGATCTCTTCCGCAAAAAGCTTCTAGCGCAAGAAGCCTGTAGTGTAGACATAGCCTCATAGACTACACAAGTTTTGCATAGTATTTTCAATGCAAGATAGCATCCAATGAATGTGGATGCTATCATTTTTGTTGCACTTTTGCTGTGTGGATGCTCTCTTTCATAATACTCACTTGAAAATACTCTCTTTCAAAATAAGATCTCTTCCGGCAAAGCTTCTTCTGAAAGAAGCTTGCAGTCTAGACATAGCCTCAGAAGGAAAATATTGTCTGCCCATTGATGGCCAAACAGTTAGGTGGGCTTACCATTAGTGAGGGTAAGAGTCTGTGTGTTTCCTGCATGTTATCACAGCTGAGATTAGAAACTAAATGTTTCATGGTCCTATGCAGAAGCTCTACTATGTGAGGCAATAGCAAATTCCCAAGAATTTAAGTTCCATGCTTCCAGTAGGTTATTTTATAGAACTGTAAATATTTGGTTTCAAAGTTTAGCCTCTCTGCTGAGCCTTGATCGTGTCCCTTAGTATCACACAGTTCAAAGGCTGAGAAAAAAAGAGTTTCTCAAAGGCACACTATCAAAACCTCATCCAACTGGGTGTTTCCATAAAATACACAAGAAAAAAAATCACAACATGATTTCTTTGGATGTACAACAGAATACTTATTGCCCTAATTCCCTTTTTTGGGATTAATATTTGAGACATTTCAAGCTGTATAAACTGGAACTTTACTCTCAGCAGGGAGACAAATATTAGCATTTGCCTCAACTGATATTTGATGCATAAAAACACATTGGCACACAACACAAACTGCATAAAGAGACATTTTTAAGCAAGACATATAGAAGGTTGTTCAATTAGGTGAGTTGTAACTTGGAGAACTGCATTTTAAAATATTCTAATTCACACTGTGGAAGCAGCACATGTCTGTTAAAAGCAAAATATAGCAAAATACAGATTATTGTAAAGTAGAGGCAGTTTAAGTTTATAAAGGAAAAATTTGCATTGTTCTATACATTTACCTTTGAATCAACACAGCTTTGTTGACAAGAGGAGTTTTAAAGGCACAGAACCAAATTCTACTCTCAAATATGCTGGGGTAAACCTAAAGAAATGCCACTGGAGTAACTCTGGATTTATATTAATGAAGTAGCGCAGAATTTCAGTGTAGTCCAATGGAGTAACTCTGGATTTACATTAGAGGAGCAGAAGAGAATCTGGACCAGTATAAATTTAGATTGGTTTTCCCCAGTGTTGATGAACTCATTTATCTCACAGAATCTAAGACTGATGGAAAATGAAAAGCATATCCTTCAAAAGAACACCATGAAAGCTGGTAGCTCTCAAAGCATGATTTTCTTATGTACTCAGTAACAGATGCTCTTGAATTTGAATGTTGTAGGGTCAAAACAGTGCACATTTTGAAAAATTAAAAATAAATAGGCATAGCAGAGCTTACACAATTTTTTTAAAACATTCAAGTTGTTGGCTAGACACACATATACAGGCTATAGCAATGTCAGATTCCTGCAGAGAAGTGTTAGAAAAAGAAACAAAAGATCCAGAAATCAAAGAAGCTATAGCAATGAATTCTGGAGAATGCATGCCTTGTGGGGACATATAACTCAATATATGTGGAGAAGGGCTGGAAAATGTCTCATTATCCTGATCACTGCTTCCCATAATGTTCACAGTTCTATCCAAACCACAGGAGTACAGCTGGGAAAATACCTCAAATGAAATTCACGCAGATGAAAAATGAATTTGTTTAGGGTCTGATGTTCCTTTTGGGTCAGCCTTCTGTGAACACATAAATGATTGAGATTTACTCCCATACATGTTAAAGAAAGCAGATTTTAGCATTCAGGCTCATGACTATTTAATTTTATATTTAACGTAAATTAGTGAATATAACACAAGTCCAAGTATAATACACACTCATGTATTACCCACAGTTTTTCTAATGTGTGTAAAAAATATTTTAGAATACCCGCGGATGTACATAACCCACAGAGACTTCTGCCGCCTTCATAAAAGAATCTGGTGGTCTTTGATGTGGTTGCTACTCGCCAGCTATAAAGATTGAAGATTACGACATCATGCAGCCCGATAATACTGGGTCTTGTTATACTGGTAATGAACCATGACTGAGGCCACTGAGCTATAGAAAGCAATAAGCACTACCCTATTAGCAGTATATAAGACCTACACCAACCACAACGTTTTAAAACTCTCTCAGTTTATAACAAATATAGTCCAAGAAAATATTTTTAAAGATGCCTAAGCGCAAATCATATACAGATGATTTTAAACTCTGTTACATACGCAAAAGAAAATGGCAATAGAGCAGCAGGCAGAAAATTTTCTGTTAATGAAAAGTCTGTTCATGAGTGGAGAAAAGAAGAAGCAGAGATTGAGAAATTAAATCCTCGCAAAAGAGCGCACCGAGGAAAGAAAGCCAAGTGGCCAAATCTAGAAGAAAACCTGGTGAAGTGGGTTCTTGCACAGAGAGATAGCCAACGTGCAGTGTCAACGGTAGCCATAAAGCTCAAGGCTCAACTTTTGGCTATGGAGATGAAAATCGATGATTTTCGCGGAGGCTCAGGTAACTGGGTTTACAAATTTTTGAGATGAAACAACCTTTCAGTTCGAGCACCGACAAGTGTTGGGTAATGGATTCCTGATGAATGGGAGAAGAAGATGGATGATTTCAAAGATTTTGTCCATAAAGAAATTAACCAGCTGGGCCTGAAACCAAATGATGTCATTAACATGGATGAGGTGCCCATGTCCTTTGATATACCTGCAACTCGGTCTGTTGCTGCAACTGGAGTGAATACAGTCAGTGTAGCAACCACAGGTCACGAACGTACCTGTTTTACGGTCGTATTGGCATGCACAGCAGGTGGTGAGAAATTAAAACCGATGGTAATTTTTAAGAGGGTGACGATGCCTTGAGAAAAACTACCAGCCGGCGTGTCTGGTTTGTAACAAGAAGGGCTGGATGAACACAGAGGTGATGAATACGTGGACAGACAGCTGCTTTCATGCATGAAAAGGCAGGTTTTTTTAAACCCAAATCTCTGCTACTTTTTGATGCCTTGGCCACCCATAAAGAAACTTCGGTTCAAAAACATATCAACGCCATGGGAGCACATATCACTGTAATTCCAAGTGGATTGACCTGCAAGTTGCAACCGCTTGATGTAGCTGTTACCCACCCATTCAAGTGCTTCATCCATGAGGAATGGGACAATTGGATGACAAACGGGGAGCACACCTTCACTCTGGCAGGTCGACAGCACTGTGCAACTTACGTTGAAGTTTGCAAATGGGTATTGACACCTTGAGAGAGAATAGCATCGGCTACTATTCGCAATGGATTCTGTAGATATGAAATTCTTCTGGAAGTCAACTCGTCTAGCTCTGAATCCGACTACGACAGCGAATCAGATGGAGCATCACAGCCCTCAACCGTCAACGAAGCACACCTAGCCGAGGTTATGGATGTTTTTCAAGACAGCGACTATGATGAAAGTTTTGACTGTTCTGAAAATTCAGACGCTGAGGAGGAGGATGCTAGTTATGACTCAACTGATGCAGAATAAACATATTCAGCATGCAGCATGTACTATTTATTTTATGACAACGCATAGGATGGATTTTTTTAAAGATGCAGTATCATATGTATTAACATTTATTTATTTAGTAGCTTCACAGGAAGTAACGGTTTAACTTTTAGTTTATTTTAGTAAACACAACAACATTGCCGCTCTTATTAAATTATTATTAAATTGAAGATGCTGATTTCATTATGATGATCTTGTCTTCTTGTAATATGAATAAAAATCAAATCGCACAAGACGCGGACATATATGCCCTGCGGGGGGAGAAGGAGGGGATGGTAGGTAAAAACATGGACCACCCGTGGGCTATATTAGCTAATTCACTGTATATATGTGATTGTTTGGTTTGGAAGTATGATATTTTATATTGGATAGAACTCTTTTTGACAGCGCAAAAGAGGACAGAGTTCAAAAAATACTTTGCAAGAGCCCTAGCACGTTGCCAGCTAAATGAGCTAGACAAGGATGTGACCACACCTCTAACAACTAAGATACACACACACGGGATTATAGCACGTGTGTTTGTGCCAAGCAAGAATTAAATTTCAATCCAGTTAGTAAGTGTTACATTTTCCTAGGCCTAGCATGTCAGACATAACCTTTGCTGCTCAGAAAAAGTATACAATTCTCTAAACCTATAAATCAATTCTCACTTAGGTGATACCTACACTATCAGGTTATTTTGAAATAAGTTATTTCGAAATAACTCCTGGAATAACCATTTTGAAATAAGCTTATTCCTCTTCACAAGCAGGAGTTACTGTTTCAAAACAACAGGTTTGGTAGTGTGGACACTTGCCTTGTTATTTTGAAATAAGGGAAGTTATTTCTGAATAAATCCGCAGTGTAGACATGGCCTTAGAGATCTAAAGTGGCTTCTTCAAGCCCTCTTAGCTCTGGTCTACACAATAACTCCTCTTATTTCAAAATAACGAGCGTAGCACCCACACTACTAAGCCTTTTATTTCAAAATAATAACTCCTGCTTTCCACGAAGAATAATGCTTATTTCAAAATAGTAGTATTGTGGACGTTCCACTGCTGCTATTTCGAAATAACTACTCCCCAGTGCTTCCTGGGACTCTAAGTCAAGGTAGTGCATCTACATTAAGGCTACATCTACACTGCAGTGCTATTTCAGGATACTGGAGGTATCCTGAAATAGCCATTTCTTGTCTTTTGAGCGCGCCTGTTATTTCAAAATATAACGGGCTTGCTACTCCGACGTCCTTGTAAATCTCATTCCACAAGGAGTAAGGGACGTTTTGGAAAAGCAATTTATTTCAAAATAAGCGCTGTGTAAGCAGCACAAAATTTTGAAATAAGCTATTTAGAAATTAACTCGAAATAAGCTACACAATTTGCATAGCTCAAATTGCAAAGCTTATTTCGCATTCCAGGTGCAGTGTAGACGCACCCGAAGGGTGCCTGCCTTGGACTAATTTTGAAGCTTCCCTGTAGTGTGGATATGCTATTTTGAAATAGTTATTTCGGGAGTTATTTTGAAATAATTTCCTAGTGTAGACATGCCCTTAGTGATTACAAGAGTTAAGATCATCCAGAGAATAAAAGCAAAGCCCTACATAACATTAGCTATGGTCTTGCTAGCCTAGATGAACGAGGTGGATTACTTATCCCCAATATTAAGCATTACTGTTCGGCTACACAGCTATAGTATAGGCCTATCATTCTGTATGTAGAATTAGAACAGTAACATTTTCTAAGAGATCTCAGTCCTAAGACAGACCTTAATAGAGTGTTTTGTAGATCACCTCCCTTCCTATTTGTGATCATGCAGATCTCCCCTTCTGTTAATTTTCTTGAAACACTGATGTGGCAACTAACAATTGCTTATACAAATTGAAATATTTGGAGATATGACACATATTTAGCCTTTCAATTCTGCATAATAGCTGGAAATAATAAACAGTCTGGGCCATGTGCAGGAGCGGCCCAAGGCTGGCTGCAGCAGCTGGTGCCCTAGGCGGAAGGCGCGATATGCGCCCCCGCCTGCATGACCATCAATGGCTGTGACGTAATCACGGGGCGCCCTGGCGCCCCATGATGTCATCATTGGGCGCACGGGCCCGCGGCGCCCTAGGCAACTGCCTAGGGTCCACAGGCCGCCCCTGGCCATGTGACTTGCCATCTCTTTATGGCCCACCACCGAGTGCTCTTCATAAACCACACTTTTGGATACCATTAATCCCTCAATATAAAGTATATCTGTAATCTCTGAAAATATAAAATAGGTACAAAGGAGGGTTAAATATGTGTTACTGATGATACTGCTGTTAATTTTAAGCTTTGACGTTCCAGTTATATCTTTTCAGGGAGCACTGTCATTGGGAGCAAAGCCCTTTCAGGACAACTAATTTGAAATTCTGGCTCATTTGATGTCATTGGCAAAATTCCCATTGACTTCAATGTAGCAAGGATTTCCCACTGCTAATGACTCATTATATGACATTGGGCAAGTTACTTGAGCACCCTGTACTTTAGCTATTCTATCTGTAAAACAGAATAACCCCACTTTAGAAAACGCTAAGCAATACAAATGAAAAAATGTCATCCTGTCCATGCAAAGTACAAGAAGGATGAAGTCTTTAAAATGCTGTGCTATTATAATATTGATTTCTTCTCCTACCTGCTCCCCCCAATCTTAAAAGTATTCACATTGTGACTGAAGAACAAATAATGTGGTTCTGAGACACACTACAGAGATCCGAGTGAGATTTTCTTGTTTTCTTCACACCATACAAAACTCCTAGAATTATCCCCAGTCTTGAAACTGCAACAATTTTATCCACATTAGTGCTGCTTAATGTATCAGGTAGGTAGAGTAGAAAACAAAAAAAAAAAAAGCAAGTCTTCAGTGCCCTGTATACCCTATGGCGCAAATATCAATGTTTGCACCTAAGACTGCAACCACATTCCAGTTAATTCCAAGATAGAACCTATAATAAAATGTATTAAAAACCATTTAGTTATATAGTAGCTCTCACAATGCTAAAACAACCATGCACTCTTTACAGAATAAACAGAAAAATTTAATATTAGAGTCAGTCAGTAGTACCAAGCTCATGTATGGGAGGAAATGTCTTAGTCTAGATTTAAAGAATGACAGTGACAGACTCTGACATTCCTGTGCAGGGTGTTAAAGAGAAAAGATGCTAAATGGCTGAATTAGTAGCCACACATTGGCAATTTAAGGTCTTGTTGAGATAAACAGACCAATTTAAAATGATTTCAGCTAGCACAGAGGAATATCAGTTTCTTCTAAGATGCACAAAGGGAACTTTTTTAAATCAAGAAGAGCATTTTGAAGCTCATACACATTTTGATTAGCAACCAGCATAATCTTACTTGAACTGGAGGTCAGAATCCTATCAGAAGGAGTCTATTAATTGAAGAGAATGAAGGAAAGGCGTGAACACAAATCTTAGCAGGGGCAACGGGGAGATGGAGAGTCTCTCTAAATACATTCCTAAATTAGAAGGCAGCTGATCTTATCATGCCACAAACAAACAAACAAACCAAAAGACTAAAAGCAGCTAGACCTATAAGCTTCTGGCCAGAACAGAAGAATGGAATTTCAGGGTACAGAGTACTTCAGGTTATTTTAAAGCTAGCATGGTGGTGACAAAACCCATTCAAACTCTTCAGCCCTGGAAGAGGTGAAAAGATGACCAGGAAAGTGTGAGAAGGCAGAGAAAAAGGAGGATAAAATGAAACTACACTTGACACAAGACTCAGACAAAAGGAGAGAGGCTCCAGAAAACAAACATAATGGAATAAAGCAACAAATGACTGAACTATTTTTAAAAACCAATAAATATATGCAAGATCTTTGAAAATGAATTTAGGCTGCACCATCACAAAAATATCTTTAGTACAAAAATCACAAAACAAAAAACCAATTTTTTTTTATATCTAACTTTTTAAATTTAAGGGGGTGTTTGAGAAATGTCATGAGGCAGTGACAAAAAAAATCCCATAAATACTTTCTTTCTTTCAATACCTAAACCTACTCTCTCTCTTCCTTTCAGAATCACTGTACAATTTCTGCTGAGAACCAGATTGCTGATCCTCCCCCGACTGTTGCCAGAGGGATGTAAATTAGACATACCGAAATTGCTAATTGTAGTGGTCAATTGCGGAAGAACTTTGTACGTGCTAGTTTAGGGGTGGTGAGGCCTGCATTCTGTCCCCCCTTTCCCTTTTCCCTAAATCTGATGAGCCAGAAGCAAGTCTTTGGGAACGTACACCACTTAAGACAGTAGGAAAAACTTCCTATCTAAACCACCCTTACTGCAGTTTAAGCCCCTTGCTTCTTGTCCTATCATAAGAGGTCAAGGAGAACATTGTTTTCTCCCTCCTCCTTATAGCGCCCTTTTAGGTACTTGAAAATTGCTATCATGTCCCCTCTCAATCTTCTCCTTTCCAAAATAACAAGCCCAATTTTCAGTCTTTGCTCATAGGTCATGTTCTCTAGACCCATTTTTGTTGCCCTTCTCTGCACCAACTCCAATTTCTCCACATCTTTCTTGAAATGTGATATCCAGTATCACACAATATTCCAGCTGAGGCCTAATCAGTGCAGAGTATAGCAGAAGAAGGACTTCTCATGTCTTGCTCACAACACTCCTGTTAATGCATCCCAGAATCTTGTTTGCTTTTTTTGCAGCAGTGTCACACTGACTCATTTAGCTCAAGGTCCGCTATAACCCTTCGATCCCTCTCTGCAGTACCTCTTCCTAGACAGCCGCTTCCCAGTCTGTATGTGAAAAACAGATTGTTCCTTCCTAAGTGGAGTATTTTGCAATTGTCCTTATTAAACTGCATCCTATTTACCTCAGACCATTTCTCCAGCTTATCTAGATTATTTTGAAGTATGATTCTACCCTCCAAAGCACTTGCAACCCCTCCCAGCTGAGGATAGGTTGGACTCCCCTGATCTGACACCCTGGGGACCTGACTGGTCCTGGATGGGGGATTTTGCTGGACCGGGGGGGGGGCGAACTCATTTTTGGACCTCTGCCACCAGCCCCCTGGCCTAGCCACTGGTCTCCCAACTGGCTCCCCATGTCCTGCTGACCTGCTGGGCAGCCATCACTGCCGTGTCTACACCAGGCAGTCTGGCACTGGGGCTCCAAGCAACCATGCACATCACACGCTGGGGCTCTGGACAGTGCCATATGTCAGGGCTTCCTGAGCAGCCATGTTCCAGCAGCACATGCTGGGTCTTCCAGCCCTGTTGCCATGCACTGGATGGCCCTGCCATTCAGTTCCTTCAGGCAGCCCACTGCCCTGCCAGCCCCACAGGGATCCTTACTGTTGGCTGTTCACCAGGATTCTCTGGTCTTGCAACATCCATGCCGGACCACGGATATTGCTGGATCAGAGAATCCTGGTTAAGAGAGTTTCAACCTGTATCATCTGCAAATGTAATAAAAGTTCTCTCTATGGGCATGTCTACACAGCAACATTATTTCTAAATAACTCGTATAATTTTGAAATAACTTAGTCCACATCTACACAGCAGGCAGTTATTTCAAAATACTGTCAAACTGGAGGACTTCTTATTCTAACTCCTGTAACTCTCATTGTACAAGGAGTAAGGGAAGTCAGAGGAAAGTGTTTTATTTTGAAATAAGTGCTGGTTTCAAAAGAACCAGTCTCAAAACTGACCCCTGCAGAACCCCACTTCTTATGCTCTTCCAGCATGACTGAACCATTAATAGCTCTGAGAATGGTTATCCAGCCAGTTATGCACCCACCTTATAGTAGCCCCATCTAGGTTGTATTTCCCTAGTTTATTGATAAGAAGGTCATGTGAGACTGTACCAAATGCTTTACTAAAGTCTAGGTATATCACATCCACCACTTCCCCCTTATCCACAAGACTTGTTATCCTATCAAAGAAAGTTATCAAATTGGTTTGACATGGTTTGTTCTTTACAATTCCATGCTGGCTGTTACCTATCACCTTATCTTCCAGATGTTTGTGGATGAATTCTTTCATTATTTGCTCCATTATCTTTCCTGACACAGAAGTTAGGCTGATAGCTCTGTAGTTTCCGGAGTTCTTATTTCCATTTTTATAGATGGGCACTGCCTTTTTCCAGTCTTCTGGAATCTTTCACGATTTCCATAACTTTTCAAAGATGATAGCTAATGGCTCAGATACCTCCTCCTCTGTCAGCTCCTTGAGTATTCTAGGATGCATTTCATCAGGCCCTGGTGCCTTGAAGACATCTAACTTTTCTAAGTAATTTTTAACTTTTTAAACATTTTATTTTAACTTCTAAATCTTCCCCATTTCCATGAGCATTCACAATGTTAGGCATCCATTCACAGTCAGTCGTCTGTTTCAGTTTTCACCAAGAAGTCTGCCATTTCCAAGTTTCCCGGTTATTATTTTTCTCTCTTTGAGCAATGGGCCTACCTGTCCTTAGTCTTCCTCTTGCTTCTAATGTATTTGTAAAATGTTTTCTTGTTACCCTATATGTCTCTAGCTAGACTGAGCTCATTTTGTGTCTTTGCCTTTCTAATCTTGCCCCTACATACTTGCATTATTTGCTTATATTCAGTCTTTGTAATTTGACCGAGTTTTTACTTTTTATACAACTTCTTTTTGATTTTTAGATCATGTAAGATCTCCTAGTTGATCCAAGGTGGTCTCTTGCCATATTTTCTATCTTTCCTACTCAGTAGAATAGTTTGCTTTTGGGCCCTTAATAATGTCCCTTTGAAAAACTGCCAGCTGTCTTCAGTTGTTTTTCTTCTTAGTCTTGCTTCCCATTGGATCTTGCCTACCAGCTCTCAGAGTTTACTAAAATCTGCCTTCCTAAAATGCTATTCTCTCTTCTACCATGCCTTAGGAGAATGAACTCTATGATTTCATGATCCCTTTCACCCAAGCTGTCTTCCACTTTCAAATTTTCAACTAGTTTCTCCCTATTTCTTAAAATAAAATCTAGAATAGCTTCCCCCCCCCCCCAATAGCTTTCTCAACCTTCTAAAATAAAAAAAAAAATAGTCTCTAATGCAGTCCAAGAACTTGTTAATTTTCCAAAATATATCTGGATAGTTGAAGTCCTGCATCACCACCAAATCCTGTGCTTCAGATGAGCTTGTTGGTGGTTTAAAAAAGCCTCATCCACTTCTTCCGTCTGTGTAGGTAGTCTGTAGTAAACCCCTAGTATGACACCACCTTTTTTTTTAACCCGTTTTAACGTAAACCAGAGATGCTCAACAAGTCTGTCTATGTCCATCTCCACCTCTGTTCAAGTGTGCACATTTTCAATGTATAAGGAAAGACCTCCTCCCTTTTCCCCCCTGCCTAACTTTCCTGAGCAAGCTGTACCCTTCTATACCAATATTCCAATCATGTATTATCAAAACAACATCCAATGATATCCATACTGGGTGTGCTTTTTCTGGGGGGGGGGAGGGTAGGGGGGAAATCTCAGAGGGATGTAATCCCTCCTCCAGAGTTTGAACACCTTAATTTTATACCTGAGGTCTGCTTAAAGTGTGTGCCCTAGATGCAGCTGTTATCTGTAACAGAGCTTGAGCTGCTCCCAGCTTTGCCTTTGGGGCAAGGAATTTGTTTATAAACAAAGGGAGGAAGGGTGATTAAGATAACAAAAAGGCTTGTGCTTCAAATAAGGGAAGGACCATTAGTTGATCATGAAAACATTGCCAGGTGCTCCATTTAAAATAAAGGAAACAAAAAGGTAGAAATAAATGGGGAGAATTAAATTGTAATCTATACTTGAACCAGAGCTCTTCATCTTATTCCTAAATGAGGTAGCAAAAATTGCAGTTGATGCAAAATTACTCAAAATAGTTAAATCCAAAGCTGGCTGCAAAGAGTTACAAACGGATCTCACAAAACTGGGTCTTTGGGTAACACAATAGAAGATGGAATTTAGTGTGATAAATGAAAGTAATGCACATGGAAATAAATAATCCCAACTATACATACAAAATGGGAAGGTCTAAATTACCTGTTTTCACTTAAGGTCTTGGAATCATTGTGGATAGTTCCCTGAAAATATCTACTCAATATGCAATGGCAATGTAAAAAGCTAACAGCATCTTGGAAATCATATAGTAATAGATCACATAGGAATAGATAGCAAGAAAGAAAATATTATGTGCCTCTATATAAATTCATGGTTCACCCACATCTTGAATACTGCATGCATCTCTGGTTGCCCCATCTAAAAGAAGATATATTGGATTTGGAAAATGTACAGAGAAGGGCAATAAAAATGATTACATATAAAGAACAGCTTCCATATGAGGATAGATTAAAAAGATTGGGACTTTCCAGATCAGAAAAGAAATTACTAAAGGATGGAGGAATATGTTAGAGGTCTATAAAATCATGAATAGTGTGGAATAATTGAATAAAGAAATGTCATTTACTCCTCCGCTAATGCAAGAAGGCCACCCAATGAAATTTATGGACAGCAGATTTAAAACAAACAAAAGAAATTTCTTCAGTAAACCTGTGGAATTCTCTGCCAGGGGATGGTGGAAAAACCCAAACTATATGAGAGTTCCACGGTCAGTTCCATGGTCAGCTGTTAGCTAGGATGGGCATGGATTGTGTCCCCAGCATCTGTTTGCCAGAAGTTGGGAATGGGCTACAGGGGATAGACATGTGATGATTACATATTCTGTTTATTCTTTCTGAAGCACCTGGCATTGGCTATTGTTGGAAGACAAGTTACTGTGCTAGGTGGATCATTGGTCTGATCCAGAATGGCCATTTTGATATTCTTATGTAGAATCCAGATGCATCAGCCCCCTGCTGTAACCTGAGTTCTACTCCCTGAACTAAGATATAGCCCAAGAGTTCTCGTTTGGTCTTTCTCTCTCTCTCAAAATAGTAATAAAGTAGGAATATGCATTAAAATTTTAAGCCTAATCAGTATCCCTTCAATGACTTGCCACAAGATGTCAGAACATGTTAATATTAGAGCCGAGCGGATTTAATATTTATTTAATTTTATTTCTTTTATCTAGGAATTAAAACAGTGCTCTTATCAGCTAACAGTTAAGGTATCTGCCAAAAATACCTAGTTTTCAAGTGCCTTTGTAGCCCCTTAGAAAGAGGTGTGTGTGTGTGTACCTGATTGATCCCCAACCTAGAGTTTTCAAGTATCTTTGTAGCTCCTGGAAGGAGATGAAATGGGGGGGGGGGGGTGAGGGGAGGGAGGTGACATGGTCGATCCCCTTCCCCATATGCTGCTAGGATTGCACTGAGCATGCTCAACAACACTGATAAAGCTGATATCCTCTCTCTGCCTCCCTTACTATCATGACATATACAGGTTGCGCCTCCCACACCAAAATTTGAAGTGGCATAATCCACAGACTCCTTTTCAGTGTATGTTTCCAAAAGCAACTTCATGTTTCTGAATTTAAAAATTGCATAGTTGAATGTGTTTTTCACCATACAAAAACTTGACACATTTAGTAAATTTTCTATCCAACTGTCAGCAACAACACCACAATGTTTATTTTAAATAAATTGTGGGGGGGGGGGGATGATTTTGTTTCTCTTCATCACTTCACAGGAATTAAACAATGTGAAGGCAGATGTTTTCCCAGACTGCCAAGTGCAAAGGTGTAATGAAAGATAATGGATGAAGCAATAATAAAAGTGCATTGCATTTACTTCAGATTCTGTAGGATTTGAAGTGATTTACAAGATATATGCCTATGCCTGGGATTGCTGACTCATAATCAGGCCTATCCATTTAGGAACATCATTATTAACTACCATGGGCATCTCTTAGACTCTAAGAACCCTTCTTGAACAATAACTGCATAGAAGTGTTTGTATAGCACTAATATAGGGACCATACTCAAGGCTGTGATACTAAATTGGACTGCTTGGAATTAAGAGGAGGTTTGGGCTAGTATTTCTCAAATGAGTGATGGTGCCAAGGAAGCAGAAGTAGCAACTTGGGTCAATCAGCACCTCTATGGGGAGCATTATGCTTCAGTAGTGTAGCTAGTTGGTAATATCATCCCCTCTACACTGCTCAGACTACAATTCTTCTTCCAAGGTACTTACATGGCCTGCCATCACCAAGTCTGTGGTAGAGCCAGGAATGGAATCCAGGTCTCCGATTCCCAAAATAACACAAGACCATCTTTCCATTTGTCATAGGCAACCTCTGAGAGCAGCAGGGCTAATGCTGCTGCATCTGCTGCAAAAAGATTGTGGCACTGATACAGATGGCCCTGAAAGTGAAATTCTTATGAGATGGTATACAGGGAGATGATGAAAAGCACTAGCTTTTCACCTCTGAATCTGGATTCAAAAGTGAAAATGATGTCATGCTACTCCCCAACTGTTCAAATCACAAAACCACCACACATTTGGCATGGCTTCTTTTTGAGAAGCCTAGGACCAAAATAACAGGGAAAATGCAACTCAGGATTGAGATGGATTGGCATGAAGCTAAAACGGTGCCGGCGTGCACTATTCTTGGCTCCAGAAAGTGCTAATTTTCACTTTCATGAGCACAAAAATCATTCAAAAATCCAGCTTGAAGAAAGTTCCACCCCCCCTTATATTTAGACTGAACAAAACCACATATACTTGTTTGCTTACTTCAAGCAATTGAAAATGAATAGAAAGGGTCCAGATCTGTTACTAATTCCTAGATGTTAGGTAATACGATGCTGGTAATGAATTATGTTCACATTGTTTTACGCAGTGTTAACAGTGGGAAAATGAAATTCTAGATAAACTTAGTTTACAAACATCAAACAAATTAAATGGAGGAGGCAATTCTGTGGGAGCTCCATATAATGCTTTCACTGTTAAAAGTCACAGATGGCACACAAAAAAGCATCCTCTGTTAATCTTCTACGTGGAACCTGTAAGAATCTGTACTTTTACATAACAATGCATTAAGATCTAGTTTTGTTGATTATGTCTCTTTTACTACTATGAACATAAATCAAGAGAAAGCAGCACAGATCCGCCAGGTGGCAGTAACATCTGTGGCATTCATGGTCTGCAATAATTTTGGAATATGGATTCTGCCAATGTAATTTCATTTCAGACTCCAGTTGAGACATTCCGAGGCCAAGGTTTTCACTACTGGGAAGATGAATGCGGCAGCGGTTGAACTTCCAGAGTTTACTAGACCCGCTAAATCAAACACTGAGAGCACCCCTGTTGATGTCGGCACTCCTCAATTTGCACAGAGTAAGGGAAGTCAACAGGACTGTTTCTCCCATCAACTTCTCACTATGAAGACAGCACCCAAGGTTAAATTAAGGCACATAAATTGCACAGCTGGAGTTGATGTATCTGGAGTTGCATATCTTAATACAACCTTCCAGGTAAGTACAGATAAGGCCTGAGTATATCCACCCTTTCAGGGTTTATATCTGTCCATCAAAGAGATATCAATAGCAGAGACTACTCCATGGATGGCATGATCAAAGATAACAATAATCCTAAATAGAGGCAAACATTGCAGGACATCTGGTACAGCATTCTTGAAGAGATGTTATGATTTTTTAATAGGTTGACTAATCCTTTTTAAACACTGAGCATATTCTCAGGTAGTACTACATGTTCCTCTACAAGCATGTGTCACATGGTTCCTGTGTTTTGTAGCATTTCTTGCAATAAGGCCAATCTCCTGCAGCAATTTTTTTTTTTTAAGAAAATGTCTCATGTTAAAAAAAAAAAATCAGGTATCCAAGTGACCAAAAGGAAGGGGCATTGCCACCATCTTAGAAATTGCTGCTGAGACATATCTTGCTCTCCTTAAAACATTTTCTAGTTCAGTAAAGTCTCAGAGTTATGAACTCACCGATCAACCACATACTTCATTAGGAACCGGAAGTAACATCAGGCAGCAGCAGAGACTGACTAACTAACTAACTAACATCACAAACTGTACCATACTGTGTTGAATGTAAACTAGTAAAAAAAATAGAGAGCAACATTTTTTCTGCATAATAATGATTCAAAGTTGAATTGTCAATGCTTAGTTGTACACTTTTGAAAGAACCACCATACTATTTTGTTCAGAGTTATGAACAACCTCCATTTCTGAGGTGTTTTTAAGCGAGGCAGGCATGCCGATAAGGAGGATGGAGGGGAGGAGTGAAGAGGGTAACCAACCAGGGCCACGTGATTCCAAAGGGAACAAGGCTCCTAGCTGCTGCCTCCACTACTGCAGCAGTGGCTGGAGTTCTGGGCCCTTTAAATCACCACCAGAGCCCTGCATGGCACACTGAAGGCTGCCTGGGTGCAGGGCACTCCAGGCACTGCTGAGGGCTGCCTGTGGGAGGCTAGTCCCAGTCCCTCCTGTTCCGCTTGAGGGCCCGCCCCTTCCAGGGACACAGATCCAGTCCCCGGCCTACCTTGCCCAGGGGCCCATGGAGTCTGTCAGCCCCACTGAACTGAGGTTCTACTGTACAAATACACACACAACTAAACACATTCAACATGAAGAGACTTGGAACTGAGTAGTCATCTAATATGACATTAATTTTTATTATTTTGCACATAAGGTTTCATAGCATAGCAGTCATGCAAGATTCTGCTGGCATTTTCTTTCAGGCTTTATGCAGTCCTTGCCCAAACCTCTGGGAACCAACACTTCATCTGTAATTAAGAAATCTACATTGTAGCTCAAGTGCACACTAAATGCCGAAGCTGCCAGTTTGTCTGATTTATTAAGGTCACACACTCAGTAGGTGGGTTTAATTTTTAGACAGCATTTAAAACAGTTACTTTGATCGTTAGCATATTTAGGGGTCAGTGAGTAACAGCATGATGCCTTCTTTACTATTTGCCCTATGAAGGTATGGATAGCAGGGGTAGGATTTTCCCACTTCTGTCAGTGTTAATCTTTTATGATGGGTTTGAAAAGGTTTGGCCTCTGTTTTGCCTCTCTAGATGCTTTGGCTCATCTTTCTAAAAGTTTTTGACATAATATTACGGCCAATAAAACTGGATTTCAATTATTTTAATACTAGCACTTTGAAGATGAGCAGGAAACATGCAAGAAGGTGGTATATTACTTTGTTCACAGGTTATAATGCAAACCAAAGTTGGATGAGTATCAGAGGGGTAGCCGTGTTAGTCTGAATCTGCAAAAGTGGTGAGGAGTCCTGTGGCACCTTATAGACTAACTGAAGTGTTGGAGCATAAGCTTTCATGGGCAAAGACCCACTTCGTTTGCCCACGAAAGCTTATGCTCCAACACTTCAGTTAGTCTATAAGGTGCCACAGGACTCCTCGCCACTTTCAAAGTTGGATGAGTAACTCATTTTTTGATTTGCAATTCTGAAAAAACCTAAAACAATTAAATGTTTCAGGTTGAACTGAAAGGTAATTTTTTGACAAACAATTATTTGTTTTGGCTCAAATGAAATATTTTGTTTTAATTTGATCACTTTAAAACATTTTGGTTTTTTTTTTTAACCTAAATCCTACAATTAAAGGAACAAAGCAAAAATCAAAACATTTCATTCCAAAAACATTGAAACAAACCATTTTGGTTGTGTCCCCAAATTTTCATTTAACTTTTTTTTTTAAACCAAAAAGTTTAATATAAATAATTTCATCCAAAGGCAATGCAAATAGAGCCACAGAAACAGGGAAAAGAGCATGGAGGCAGTCCTCAGGTCGTAGCATGTGCTTTCAGGAAATCCCAGGCTGCTGAGTGCTTATGACTAGAAACTTGGAATATGGCTCCTCTTCCCTCAGCCAGAAGGCATCATGGAGTGCAGTCCTGGAACTGTTAGAATTTTTAGGCCTCCCTCAGCAGAGTATGCTGAGATAGGAGAGAAGGATAGAAAACCTGCTTTCTCAGTAACAAGAGATATTGTGGAGTGGAGAGTGATAAGATTCACACAGATTTTATTGATTTATGTATTGATTATAATGAATTAACAGGGTAAGAATGAATAAGAGTAAGTGTGGATGTGGTATGATTGTGGACAGAACAGAAAGAAGAGGCCAAAGGCAAAGAGGCAAAACTTCAGGAGACCCGACTGGTACAAACAACATAAAAAAAAAAAAGACTAAGGAGAATGACTGTGATACCCAGTTTTATGCAGCAGTTTCAGAGGAAAGTTTCACACAGCATTTTCTCACTGAATCATCAACAGATCTACTGATTAGACGTGTATAAGGGTCCTTCGTGCCGGGACATCAGTGGAGATGAATCAACAGAGAAGCTGAGGCAGCACGTGCACAGTCAGATCTCCAGCCTCTTCCAGCTACCATCAGGGTTGGCCACCCGATAGGTACATTTGTGTGAGTATGCTTGAAAAGGGGAACAGAATATATCACAATTACAAGCGATCTTAACATCTTTGTCTATTGATATATATATGGAATAAAACTAATATAAAGATACTACTCTCATTGTGCCCTCAATCCATCAGCTCTCCTCTATAAAGTCCCTGGAGTGGTCTGATCACCTATACCCAGAAGGACAGATTTGTAACAAGAGCTGGCAGCCGCTCTGAAAGACAGGGAAATTCCACCTGTCTTGTTTGAATTTTTCAAATACCAGGTCTCAGGAAAGAGAATGGGATTCCTAGCAGGATTGCTTGTGAGGAAGAAGCCTCAGAAAGGGGCTATTTATTTAGTTTGCACTTATTAGACATGTTCTTCAGTTTACTTACTTTGAATTTTGACTGGCAGCCCATTAGGTCCCCCACACCACCCAGGCCCAACCTTTTGTAGATGACAGCCTGCCACAGGGCCATATTTGAATAAATGTGTTTTTCTAAAATTATAGTAATAGATTCATGATCCTCTCGTATGACACATACCATAGATTGTCCCTTCCCACAGAATATCTTTTGTTAAAACATCCAGTCTCAAGTGCTCCCTTTGAGCACAGTCCTGCAGCTGCTTAAATCAGCCATACCCAGTCAGGCAGCTCCATGCACGAAGCCCTGAACCCCTGGCTAAGTGGGGCTGATTAAGCAGCTGTGGGGCTGTGCTGCCACACAGCTTAGAGGGAACACTGCCAATCTACATCCACACAATGAATCCTATCCACCACAACCATTGGTAAATGATTCCAGAGACTAATTACTCTCAACATTGAGCAGTTATACCTTAGATGGAGGTTGTAGTTGTCTCTTCAACTCCCAGTCACTGGCTTGTGTTCTACCTTTCTCCGCTAAATTGAAGAACCAATTATTAAATATTTGCTCCCGGTGCAAATATTTGCATAGTGTGATCATGTCACCCCTCGACCTTCTCTTTGTTACGCTAAATATAGTGATATACTCACGGAGCTCAGTGTAAGGCTGGTTGTCTAATCCTTTAATCACTTTTTGTGGCTCTTCTCTTGAATTCACATTATTTTTTTTTCTTTTAAGAAAATTCTAAGGACCCACTTAAGAATTTGCAACCAAATTATTATTTTTAGATGTAATGGCATTCTATTGTTTGCATTCACAATGCCCTTGTGTCCAAATAAAACTAGATCCCTATCCTTGTTCGCAGCATTTCCCCTATTTTCAACTGTAAAATACACATTTGGATTTTTGATTCTTCCAGGATATTTCTCAGTCTTCCCTTCCAGTTGAAAATGAATTGGATATGTTGCATGATCAGTGATATCAGGTTATTTCTAAGTCTAGATAAAATATGGAAATAAGAAATTTTAACACAATGAATCCTTGTTAGAAGAGGCTAATGAAAATCCTAAATGATATATAAACATATGCACACAACCAGTAAAATCTCATGCAAATTCTAATTATCATGCAGCTGAACATTTTGGTTATTTCTTAAATGTCACGTAGCTAGTCCACTAGCCTTTTTGCATATAACATGGCACATAAAATTGACCAAAAATGCTGAAATCTAGCAAGTGAAGGGATCATTTTTGTAACATGCACCTGAACTGAAGCAGGAAGAGTAACCCTTTCCTTTTTCTGACATGTACTGCCTTAAGTAGCATTCCAAATTCACTTTTGGCAGAGATTAGCAGGGCTGATTGTCAAGCCACATATGCATAAGAGACTATACATTAGTTTTTCTTGTGTATGTTGGTGAACTGAAGCATCTGTTACAGAGAAGACAATAGAAATAGCTACCCTACGTACATGTACTGAACATGAACATTCTGTTTCTGAGGCACTCAAATGGACAATCGTGATTGTGATGGAATCTCATTGTTTTATTGTGAAACTTAATTCCATTGTTGTTAGAGGCAAATTGTAAAGTGAATTTTTATAGCTCTACCGTTCAGATCAGATCCTTAGTCAAAAGCTTTATTTTAATTACCTAGATTAACACATAGCATTTAAAAATAGTAAAAAGGCTCAACAAATAAATTAAGCGATTTGTCAAAGACCAGAAAGTTAGAGAGTCAGAATGAAAATGCAGGAGTTGCATTTTCTCAATCCAATATGTAGACCAATATAAACAGGTTGCTCATCATACTATCGTGGTGACTCTCCTTATAGCCGGAGATCACAGTTGCTGCTTAAGGTATCCAGTTCAACTGCAGACAGCCAATAACTGGGAGGAAGTTTACTACAGACCTCATGATGCCAGAAGCACCCTAAGTTATTCTGTACTATTTGCTCTTTGTCTATCTTGACAAAGTCATAGAAATGGGCACACGAACTATGTGCAGTTGGGTCTTTCACTATGCTAGGCCTTTTCTAAATGTCACTGCCAACCCCAGCCTCTTAACATAGGATGGATATCCAAAATACACTGGGCATGGACTATCTTTGGCTTTCATTTTAACCTGTTATAAAGCTGTGGTAGTAACTTCACTGACTTGGCTGAGCTTGTTTCAGATTAGCACTATTGTAATTGTTATCAGAACCCATCCCAACTGATGTAACAAATGGGCAGAGAAGGCTTTTTTTTTTGCGCTGCCCTGGAGCATTCTAGAGCACATAGATATTTAAGCACGGTGTTTGGGTGATTAATTTTTTTGCACATCATTGTGGTTATTTGTGCCTAGTTTTGAAGACAGAGGTTTATGCAGTGACTATCATAATACAGTAGCTCCTCAAGTGTGGGAAATAGATCAAAGAAATAGATGGTTAAAGTAGTATGGCACACCAATAGATAACTGTCATTTTGACTCTATGCAGTCTCCACTAGCCACAACTACCACACAGAGTACAGGAAGCCCTCCGCAGTAACATTTGGCTCTGCTCCAACATTTTACAGAGCTGCTGCTGTATGGTGCATTTACCATATATGTTTTTAAAATATGAAGTTGACATCTATTGCCCCAGTAGACAAAAATGAAATCTGGACTTTGGTAGCAGCTATGTAGAGCTTCTGACTCTTAGTAATGACCATTAATACTGAATGCAGGAGCACTATGGTGAATGCATATTCAGCTGAATAAAACTGCATATGCAATGTCTCCTAATATGATATTTTCGCTGACAGACACCTAGGACATTCATGTTACCAAAGGGTGTGATGCTACTCCCATTAAAGTCAATAGCAGAACTACTGACTACACTGGAAGTAAATCCTGGACCATTTATGTTAGGAAATTGCAAGCAATAGTCTACACAAACTATGTTGTGGCTACCCTGGCTCCCTAGCCCACCACAGGTCAAATTTTAACCCTATTATTTAAATAAATTTGCCTAAATTTGAATTTATCCAAATAGGATCTAACCTCTGGATTAGACTGTTCTTCAAATCCAAATATTATTACTTGTTCACCCTCCTTTAGCAAACAACTTTCATAACCCTCACTTTGATCATAATTCTTGTATACATACAGTATTTGTTGTTTGTAATGTGTGTTTTTCCTTTGCATCGTAAACATGCTGTGTTGAAATGTGTTAAATTCATTTAAAATGGTTTCTTTTCAATATACCTTTACAGATTTAAACAAATCTGTGATAAGTTAAAGAGCCATATATTAAGCAGCCTTGAATAGAGTCTATGAAAAGAATTTATAATGTTTAGTATTATGCATTATACAGTTTCTTTATTTTTCACTCACTTGATCATGCTGTGAAAATTCATGAATATTTAACTATTAAATGAAATGCAAAATTTTCATTACCATTTTATTGAAAACTTGACATCTTAAAATACCATACATACCATTAGTATTCTACTGCATTGTCACCTTATTGAAAAATGCTGCTAAAAAACAATACAGCCATTCAGAGAAAAAAAATTGTCCGCCCAAGGCTATTAACTATAGTTCTACACATACATTAGTGACAAATAAGTGAAGCAGCCAATGCTCACAAAAGATGTCACTAAAATGCTAGGAAACAACTGTAACCATAGAAACCATCTCACACTGCAATCTGAACATCTTTTGTCAGTGTTTGACTAGAAATGAGATGCTTAAAATCATTAGGCTATCAAAAAAATCTGAACATCTCTTCATTGAAATTTACATATTTAAATATTTTGAAACCTGCAAAAACTTCAACATGATACTTTCATAAAATATTGTTTCAGCTCTTAGCCCTCAACTATCACTTTAGATATAACAACAAAAATTATACGTGAAGACTTACAGTTTTTCCCCTCTTTCTTTAGACTGCATGTACTGGATGAAGAACTTAAGCAAAAAAGAATAGGCTAGGAGTGAGGACTATTTACCAACCTCTCTCCACCCCAAATCTTCACAACATTGGCATCCTTCACCTCCACTTATTTTTTTCTATTTTAAACCATCTACCATCTTAAACACTACCCAGTGTAATGACAAGATTAGAGATTTCATAGACATTCATGATAGTCCTTTCAAAATTGTTTCTAGATAATGAGATACTTGAATTAGACATTTTCCAACTGTCATAGAAAAGTTATAAAACTTTTGAAAATTATAGTATCTACACAACCTCTCATAGGTTGTGCTAGCTATTTTATAAATACCATGTTCTTAACAGCATGTCCTTGCCTGGTCTGGCTATTTACACTTCATTCTGAATTTTATACACACCAGCATGTAAAGTCCTTCATTTCACTGGCAGTGAATGAATACAGCCTATAGAACGGAGATGTCTTCAGGAGCATCTATCAGGCCTCTGCTACACTAAGGATTTGTCCTTATTACAGTTTAGCCATACTAGTGAAAAACCTAATGGAAAAATGTAAACAATGATTTGCAACAAAGGAGTTTAAATAGGTGCACAATTATTTTACAAGGCTAATTTTTAATCATGAAATTTTCAGTGTGTTTTATTCACAGGCCAGAAGTACATGCCACAGAAGCAGGTGAAAAAAAAGGCACGTGAGAAAAAAGTGGAATGTGATATATGGTGAATCCATAAAGTATTCTTTACAAAGTGCTTTCATTATTTTTAAACAAGGGGACTTGCTGAATTAAGCAAATGAGGATTTCCCCATTTTGAATGTGGGGACCAATTCTGCAAATATTATAGATCAAAAGAAATATGGATTTCAGTGAATGTTTTGTTATATAAAGACTGCAGAGTCATGCCACATTAGACAAAGTTAATAAAATGCAAAAATACTCTTGGGGGCAGAATATCTATAATTATTGCAGGAGGCATAATAAATGGTTTGAGAACAAAAAGTTTGCTAAAAGTGATTTTTCTCTTAATCCTTCCCATGCCATGGACAGCTTCACAATTTTCTGAAAGTTATTAGATTTAAGTAATGTAGTATTTATTTGATGTATATTTTCAGGAAAACAGAAATGTTATCATGTGTTTTGGTTGTAATATCTCTCTGATTTATAATCAGTGGGCCAAAAATCCATTTAAGGGATGATTCTCCTGGAAAGGCATAGAAAACTCTATGACTTTGCCCTGCAGTTTTCCACCAGGCCAATTCCCATGCACTATACTTCATTTACTGTATGCACATTACCAAGCAAACAGTAAGTAATCGTTTTGGGCTTGCTGCAGCATAGAGCTACTAAACAATGAATGAGGCAAGACTTATATGGAAGGCATGTGGGATGGGAAGAGAAGCAGCTGTTACAACTTTTCTCTGTTATTTGATACTCTAATCAGTTATTGAACTGTGTTTATTTTATTTGTCTTTTTGATAATACAGTGTCAAACCTTCAGATTCCACCAGATCTCCTGTATGAGCCTAGCTCTTATAGATTCATGGTGTCCAAGGCCAAATGGGAATCATTGTGATCGTTTAGTTAGACCTCCTGTGATGGATAGGGGAGTGCTGGCCAGCATTTGGTGACTAAAGGGTTAAACTTAGGTAGCTACTAGGGTATGTTGGCAAGGAGCCAGGAGAGTCAATGGGAGAGGATGTGGAAATCTGAATTGAAAAGATATACCTGCCTGCTGTTTTCTTTGTGGGAGTTTTAAGCTAGAAACTGGGGAAACAAGATAAATTAAACCAGGCAGAACTACAATGCCTACAAGGAATAGTGGGCATGGAAATGGACTAGACCTTGAAGCACAGATTGTAAGTAGATAGGAAAATAGCTATTTAATCACAATCAAGTTATTTTCTTTGTTTTGTTGTTAGGTTAAACAACAAAGTCCATGTGCCGTCCCATACACCATATCTAAGCTGTAGCCCAGAGATATCATTTTCTTTGTGTCTTAATCTATTCTTTTCTCAGTTGCTCTGTACACTTAGCAACCAAATATGCTTTATCAAGTATATCTTTGTTTTGTTAATAAAATCACCTTTTTTAAAGGTGATGATTGGATTCTTGTGTCCTGGAAGATAGCAGAAGGTCTGTGTATGCATACCTAAGACTGAAAGGTCAGCTATCGGAGATTGCAGTTTGTTTCTTCTCTTTTTAATCCCAGCTCTGTTGTGGTAAAAGTGCTTTCTACCTGGGTTCAAAAAAATGGGGTTCTTGGTTGACTTGGTGATGGCAGCTACCTCCCAAAGCCAGGGAATTTGTGACTTTGAGGAGCTTATTAAGCAGAGCCTATAGAGGCAAGGTATTTAAGGTCTCTTGCAGGACCCCACCTTCTGCAGCGAGAGTGCCAGAGTGGGAAACTGCCTTGACACCTCCTATATAACAAAGGCCATAGAACTTCCTCAAAGTGATTCCTATAGCATACATTTTAGAAAAACCTCCAATCTTGAGTTAAAAATGGTCAACTATGGAGAATCCAGCACAACCCTTGGTAAATGATTCCAATGGTTAATTACCCTTTCCACTAAAAATGTATGTTATACTTCCAGTCTACATATTTTCAGCTTCAATTTCCAGCCATTGGATCTTGTTATACCTTTCTGTATAACTGAAGAGCCCATTATTAAATATATCCCCCACAGAGATACTTGTAGATGGTAATCAAATCACACTTTCACCTTCTCCTTGTCAAGATAAATACATTCAGCTTCTTGAGCTCTATCTATATGGCATGCTATCCAGTTCTTTAATCATCCTTGTGTTTTTTCTCTGAGCTCAGTCCAATTCTAGAGCATCCTTTTAGAGCAGTGAACACGAGAACTGGACACAGTATTTGACCAGCAGTCACATCAGTGGTAAATGTAGGTTTAATGTAATCTCTCTACTCCTACTCAAGATTCACTGTCTATACATTCCAGAATTGCATTAGCTCTTTATGCCCCGATATCTCATTGGGAACTCATGTTCAGCAGGTCCAGATAACTTGCATCCAGGGTTTTTTAAAAAGATGGCTGAGGAGCCTGCTGGACCATTAATGTTGATTTTCAGTAAGCCTGGTAGAAGTCATTTTCAGCATGATACCCAAATCTTCTTCAGAGTCCCAGAAAAGAGCCTCCCGCATCCTGTAAGTATTATCTACATTCTTTGTTCCTAGGTGTATACATTTAGCTATATTAAATACAGTTTCCTTGAGGCCCGTTTACCAAGTGATCCAGATTCACACTGATTCAGTGTGAATCTTTGTTATTTACCACTTCCCCAATTTCCCCAAATTTATTTTTTTTTGTCATCTGTTAACTTTGTCAGTGAAAATTTTATGTTTTCTTCCCAGTCATTGACAAAAAGTTTAAATAACATAGGGCCAAGAACTGATCACTGAGGGACCCCACTGAAAACATGGCCAAAATGTTGTGCAGTACTGAGTGTATTACATCAATACTTATCAACCAAACTTGTAATCTCATAAAAAATGCAAAGTTAGTTTGACAAGATCCAGTATTTTTAATTAACTCATGTTAATTTGCAGAAAAGATTTATGCCCCTTTAATTCTTTATTAAACGATCCCCATATCAGCTGCTCCATTATCTCACCACGGATCAGTGTCAGGCTAACTGGCTTATTACCTGAGTCATGCTATTTACCCTTTTCAAAAATTGTTTTGATATTTGCTTTCTTCCTGTCTTCTGGAATTTCTCTGGTGTGCCAAGGTTTATTGAAAAATCAACATTCATGGTCTAGCAGGTTATTCACGTTGGGTGCACATTAAATTATCTGGACAGGTGGATTTTAAAATGTCTAACTTTAGCAACTTGGTTTTAATATCTTTAGACATAAGATGAGACTATATTTTCTCACCCCCTTCCTTCCCCAATACAGAACACATTTATTGAAAACCTTTCCTTTACTGCATTATTATTTATAATTTTACTATTTCCATCTAGTAATGGGTCACAACCATTGTTGGGATTTTCTCTGTTCCTAATCCAGGCAAGACTCAACTGAACATCTTAATTGAAGCACTACTGGATTCATATGAGTCTAAAAGGGCACTGGTAGAGTTTTTCTTCAAAAGCTGCAAAAGTTACATTAATGCACCATTACAGATTAGCTGATTCTGTAGCAGTGGAGAAAAGGAGAAGACTCTCTCAGCTCATTAAAGCTTCTACCTCAGCCGTATTCCAAAAGGGATTTCTCACTTCAGAGTTAGGATGTGATATCAATAATAATAAAATATAGAAATTTAAGGCCTGATATCTCCCAGAAAAAAAAGGCTTTGGGTGAAATCCTGGCATCATTGAAGCTAGTAGTAAAATCCCAATTCATTTCAGCAGAGCCAGGATTTCACCCATTAACACTAGCCCTGTCAAACAGCGTTTGGAGTCTGTGAACTCTGTATCATATGAAGTGAATCCCTCTGCTGGTATCAGATTGGTTCCTCATGGTGTCTACCAAGTACTTCTCAGTTAACTGGATCCCCACTGAATAGTCCAAGTGGCCATGAGGACCACGGGTTAAAAACAGCCTCAAGATTTCAATATCCAGTGCAATATTGTATGTATCCCCCAGTTGGAAAAGGATGCGTATGATTAAAGGAGAAAATGACCATATGAGAACCCTTTGAAATAGACAGGCAATCATTCACAATTTTATCATCAGCCTACATTATTATGCAATGTGTTTTATTCAGTGAGATAAGTAAAAAAAAAAATCCGTATTTCTAAAATCAGTGAGAGAAAATAATTCATCTTACTTATTCCCACAATCAGAGTAAATGATGCACATTCTTATGCAGAACAACAACATTATTACTAGCAAGTCAACCGTGAAGATGTGTAGGGCTCTGATTTTGAATCTCTAAATGTGGAATAATATTCCGAGTTGAAACATTGTCATTAGGGCAGACAGTATACTGATCTGGATTGAAAGCAAAAATGAAAGCCAGCACAAGCACATTGCATATTGTCTCCTGAACTTTAATACACATGATGAGCTAGCACAGTTAAGCATGTATATCAAAGTCACTCATATAGCTAGGTAAAATTCCAAGTAAAAACAACACATTATACTAAATAAACAAACCAAGCACACACTGTATAAAGAGTAAATAAATTGCCATTTTTACCAGATCATTCTTGCAACATGTTCTTTAGCTCTGAATTGAACATCATGGCTTGGTTGAACATAAGACATTAGCTAGAACCCCAATGTGTAGACTATTCATTTTTCATTCATTGTTCTATGTAATTGCTTTTATTGCTCACACTCAGGTCTCAACAGCTGAGTTGATTCTTTACTTGATCAATGTCTGCAATTGCACTGTGTAACTCCCTCTAAAGAAATAATCTAACAGTGATGGTAGACATTAAAAAGTCAGGAGAATAAGCATTGTTTTTCAGGCTTTTGCACTCATGTTTAAATTTAAAAATAAAGTTCTGATGAACACAGTTCTCTTGAAGATTTGTTCAACCTTGAGTATTCTTTTATTATTTTTTGCTAACATTAACAACTTTTAAATACATAAGAAGCAGAACAGCTGCCAAGCAATCAGTAGGACTATTGGACATTTGAATTTTTGAGTGGTAAAGGAGCTCTGAGAGAACACAAGGTCAATGTGCAGAAGTTAATGAATTCTTTGCCTCAATCTTCACTGGAAAGGATATGAGGAAGAATCTCAGATGTGAACCATTCTTTTTGATAAATGTGAGGAACTCTCCCAGGCTGAAGTGTCAATAGAGAAGGTTTTAGAACAAACTGATAAACTAAATGGTAGTTAGTCACCTGGACCAGGTGTATCCACCCAAGACTCCTGAAGGAACTCAAACATGAAATTGCAGAACTACTAATTGTGGTATGTAACCTATTGCTTAAATAGGTTTCTGTTCCTGATGACTGGAGGATAATGTAATGTCATCTTTTAAGAAAGCGTCAAGCGGTGATCCCAGAAATTACAGCCCAGTAAGCCTGACTTCAGAACCAGGGAAAATTGGTTGAAACTCTAGTGAAGAACAGAATTATCAGACATTGATGAACATGCTTGGGAAAAATCAATACAGCTTTTGAAAAGAAAATCATGCCTCATCAATCTATTAGAATTCTTTGAGGGTGTTGACTAATATGTGGATAAGGTTAATTCAATGGATATAGTATACTTGGACTTTCAGAAATCCTATGACAAGATCCCACACCAAAAGCTACTAGGCAAAGTTGTCAGTCAAGGGGTCAGAAGGAACAATCTCTTATGGATTGGTAACTGATTAAAATATATTGGGGAAAGGGCAGGAATAAATGCTTAGCTTTCACAGTGGAGAGAGCTAGTTAGTGGTATCCCCCAAGGATCAGTATTGGGATCTGTGCTGCTCAATATATACATAAATGATCTGAAAAAAGGGGTAAACAGTGGCAAAGTTTGCATATAGTATAAAATCACTGAAGAAAGTTAAGTTCAAAGCTAACTGGGAAAAGTTACAAAGGATCTCACAAAACTGGATGAATCGGTAACGAAGTAGCAAATGAAATTCAGTGTTGATAAACACAAAATATGCACATGGAAAAACATAATACCAACTATACATACAAAGTGAGGGAGGTCTAAATTAGTTGTTACCACTCAAGAAAGAACTTGGAATCATTGATAGTTCTCTGAAAACATCTGTTCATCTTGAAGCAGCAGTCAAAAAGCTAACAGGAATTGCTAACAGGGAGTTTGGAGAGGGAGTTCTCCAGGTGAAAGAGGAGTAAAAACGGGACCCTTGTGGTAAGTGGCTGTCTGGAGTGTGTGTTTGTGTGTGGGGGAGTTATTTGCTGTGTGCAGAGCTTGTGTTTATCTGTTTGGTTGGTTGGTTTGATTGTTTGATTGCTTGAAGGAGCTTCTAAAAGGTTTGAAATCTAGAAGCCTCTGTTAATTGGCTAAGCCTCAGTCAGGGGGAGGGGCTACCAGAGCTATATAAGCCTGTGACTCAGCGACCAGGGAGCTTGCGACCAGGAATTGCTAACAGGGAGTTTGGAGAGGGAGTTTAGAGGGCACTAGTGACTTCTGGCCTTCTTTAAAACATAACTCTTATCGTAATCTATATTCCAGAGGTTTAAAAAGAATCCCAGTTTATACTTAAACTTGTTCATTAGAAAAATGGAGACAGAAGCCCAGCAGCAGAGTGGGGGCTATCCTGTTTATTGCGTTGAGTGTAACATGTATGATTACCTGCCCTGTGGGCGGGTGGCGTATGTGTGCACCCGTTGCAAGGAGCTCCTGACCCTCAGAGACCGAGTTCGGGCTTTGGAGGCCAGGGTGGCTGAACTGGAGGAGCTAAGGGAGGTAGAGAGATTTGTGGATGAGACTTTCTGGGACACTGTAGTACTGTCCCACCTCCAGTCTGAGAGCCCCAGTGCTCTTAAGGAGGATGAAAGTCTCAAGGGAACAGAGCATTCAATGGGAGCAGAGGGAAACCATCCCGTAGTTGGGACCCTCCTCCCAGAGGATGTTGCGGTATCCTCTCGCACTGAGGATACCTCTGAGGGGGAGGGAAAGCCAGTTCGGAAGAGGCAGGTGTTAGTAGTGGGTGATTCGATCGTTAGAAACATAGATAGTTGGGTTTGTGATGACCGGGAGAACCGTATGGTCACTTGCCTGCCTGGTGCGAAGGTTGCGGATCTCTCGAGGCATCTAGATAGACTTATGCGTAGTGCTGGGGAGGAGCCGGTGGTCGTGGTACATGTAGGTACCAATGACGTAGGGAAGGGTAGGAGAGATGTCCTGGAGGCCAAATTTAGGCTGCTAGGAAAGAGACTGAAATCCAGGACCTCTATGGTGGCGTTCTCGGAAATGCTTCCGGTTCCACGCGCAGGGCCGGGTAGGCAGGCAGAGATTCAGAATCTCAATGCGTGGATGAGACGATGGTGTAGGGAAGAGGGGTTTGGATTTATTAGGAACTGGGGACACTTTTGGGAGAGGGGGAGCCTATACAGGAAGGATGGGCTCCACCTAAACCAGGGTGGAACCAGACTGCTGGCACTAAACATTAAAAAGGCCGTAGAGCAGTTTTTAAACTGAGAGATGGGGGAAAGCCGATTGGTGTGGAGATGCACGTAAATCGGAGGGAGACTTCTCTTGGAGGAGAATCCATTGATAGAGATTCTCTAAGCTGTAGTCAGAAAGAGAGGAGGGGAGAGGGCAAACCATGGGCCAGAGCAGACAAACAACCGTGTACAAAGGAATCCAATGCATCAGGGAAGGGCAGACAAATAAGCAGTGGCAAATTTTTAAAGTGCTTCTACACAAATGCTAGGAGTCTGACTAATAAGATGGGTGAACTAGAGTACCTAGTATTAAATGAGGAGATTGACATAATAGGCATCACTGAAACCTGGTGGAATGAGGAAAATCTGTGGGACACAATCATACCGGGATATAAAATATATCGAAAGGATAGAGCAGGCCGGGTGGGTGGCGGAGTGGCACTGTATGTGAAAGATAATGTAGAATCAAATGAAATAAAAATATTAAATGAATCAACATGTTCAATAGAATCGCTATGGATAGTAATTCCATGCTCCAAAAATAAGAAATTAGCAGTAGGGATATATTACCGACCACCTGACCAGGACAGGGATACTGACATTGAAATGCTGAGGGAGATTAGAGAGGCTACCAAAACAAAGAACTCTATAATAATGGGGGATTTTAATTACCCCCATATTGACTGGATACATGTCACCTCAGGAAGAGAAGCGGAGATAAAATTTCTCAATGGCTTAAATGACTGCTTCTTGGAGCAGCTAGTGCAGGAACCCACAAGGGGAGAGGCAATTCTCGATTTAGTCCTGAGTGGAGCGCAGGAACAGGTCCAGGAAATAACCGTTACAGGACCGCTTGGGAATAGTGACCATAATATAATAACATTCAACATTCCTGTGGTGGGAAGAACACCTCAGCAGACCAGCACCCTGGCATTTAATTTCAAAAAGGGGAATTACACAAAAATGAGGAGGTTAGTTAAACAGAAATTAAAAGGCACAGTGACTAGAGCCAAATCCCTGCAAGCTGCATGGAAACTTCTTAAAGACACCATAATAGAGGCCCAACTTAAATGTATACCCCAAATTAAAAAACATAGCAAGAGACCTAAAAAAGAGTCACCGTGGCTTAACCACCATGTAAAAGAAGCAGTGAGGGACAAAAAGGCATCTTTTAAGAAGTGGAAGTCCAATCCTAGTGAGATAAATAGAAAGGAACATAAACACTGTCAAATCAAGTGTAAAAATGTAATAAGAAAAGCAAAAAAAGATTTTGAGGAACAGCTAGCCAAAAACTCAAAAAGAAATAACAAAATGTTTTTTAAGTACATTAGAAGCAGGAAGCCTGCTAAAAAACCTGTGGGTCCCCTAGACGATCGAACTATAAAAGGCGCAATCAAGGACGATAAAGCCATTGCGGAGAAACTAAATGATTTCTTTGCTTCAGTCTTCACGGCTGAGGACGTTGGGGAGATTCCCAAATCTGCACCGTCCTTTGTGGGTAATGAATCTGAGGAACTGTCCCGGATTGAAGTGTCATTAGAGGAGGTTTTGGAACAAATAGAAAAACTTAATGTTAACAAATCTCCGGGACCGGATGGCATTCATCCAAGGGTTCTAAAAGAACTCAAATGGGAAATTGCTGAACTATTATCTGTGGTTTGTAACCTATCCCTTAAATCGGCTTCCGTACCTAATGACTGGAAGGTAGCCAACGTGACACCAATATTTAAAAAGGGCTCTAGAGGCGATCCGGGCAATTACAGACCGGTAAGTCTAACTTCAGTACCGGGCAAATTAGTCGAAACAATAGTAAAGAATAAAATTGTGAAGCATGTAGAAGAACATAATTTGTTGGACAAAAGTCAACATGGGTTTTGTAAAGGGAAATCCTGTCTTACTAATCTATTAGAGTTCTTTGAAGGGGTTAACAAACATGCGGACAAAGGGGATCCAGTAGATATAGTATACTTAGATTTCCAGAAAGCCTTTGACAAGGTCCCTCACCAAAGGCTCTTGTGTAAATTACATGGCCATGGGATAAGAGGGAAGGTCCTTTCTTGGATTGAGAACTGGTTAAAAGACAGGAAACAAAGGGTAGGAATAAATGGTAAATTTTCAGAGTGGAGAGGGGTAACTAGTGGTGTCCCCCAAGGGTCAGTCCTAGGACCAATCCTGTTCAACTTATTCATAAATGATCTGGAGAAAGGGGTAAGCAGTGAGGTGGTAAAGTTTGCGGATGATACCAAACTGTTTAGGATAGTCAAGACAGAAGCAGACTGTAAGGGACTCCAAGAAGATCTCACCAAACTGAGTGATTGGGCAACAAAATGGCAAATGAAATTTAATGTGGATAAGTGTAAAGTAATGCACATTGGGAAAAATAACCCCAACTATACGTACAGTATGATGGGGGCTAATTTGGCTATGACAAATCAGGAAAGAGATCTTGGAGTTATCGTGGACAGTTCTCTGAAAACTTCCACACAGTGTGCAGCGGCGGTCAAAAAGGCAAATAGGATGCTAGGTATTATTAAGAAAGGGATAGAAAATAAGACCCGGAATATCTTACTGCCCCTGTATAAAACTATGGTACGCCCACATCTTGAATACTGTGTACAGATGTGGTCTCCTCACCTCAAAAAAGATATTTTGGCCTTGGAAAGGGTTCAGAAAAGGGCAACTAAATTGATTAGGGGTTTGGAACGGGTCCCATATGAGGAGAGGTTAAAGCGACTGGGACTTTTCAGTTTAGAAAAGAGGAGACTGAGGGGGGATATGATAGAGGTGTATAAAATCATGAGTGGTATGGAGAGGGCCGATAAAGAAAAGTTATTTATTAGTTCCCTAAATAGAAGAACTAGAGGACACCAAATGAAATTAATGGGTAGCAGGTTTAAAACTAATAAAAGAAAGTTCTTCTTCACACAGCGTGTAGTCAGCATCTGGAACTCCTTGCCAGAGGAGGCTGTGAAGGCTAGGACTATAACAGAGTTTAAAGAGAAGCTAGATAATTTCATGGAGGTTAGGTCCATAAAAGGCTATTAGCCAGGGGATAAAATGGTGTCCTTGGCCTCTGTTTGACAGAGGCTGGAGAGGGATGGCAGGAGACAAAGCGCTTGATCATTGTCTTCGGTCCACCCCCTCTGGGGCACCTGGTGCTGGCCACTGTCGGCAGACAGGATACTGGGCTAGATGGACCTTTGGTCTGACCCGGTACGGCCGTTCTTATGTTCTTATGTTCTTATGTTCTTAACAATGTTAGGAAAGGGATAGAAAATAAGAGGAAATATACGGTCACAAAATAACTCTGTGGCATGCCCATAGTACTGCTTGGTGTTCTGGTCACCTCATCTCAAAAAAAGATATATTAGGAATGGGAAAAGTACAAAGAATGGCAACAAAAACTTCCACACAAGAAGAAATTAAAGACACCAGGACTCTTCAGTTTTGAAGAGAGACAACTAAGAGGGGGGATAAGACAGAGGTCTATAAAGTCATGAACATTGTGAAGAAAGTAAATAAGGAAGTGTTATTTACCCCTTCTGATAGCACAAGGACAAGGAGTTGCCCTATGAAATTAATAGGAAACAGGTTTAAAACAAACCATAAGGAAATACACTTCTTCACAAGATAAAACAGCCTGTGGCACTTGTTGCCAGTGGATGTTGTGAAAGCCAAAAAATAACTAGCTTAAAAAAAGAGTTAGATAAATTTACAAAGGATAGGTTCACCAAGGGCTAATAGCAAAGATTGCCAGGAATGGAACACCATGCAGTCTCTACATCTCCGAATGCTAGAAGCTGGGACTGGATGACAGGGGAATCACTCAAATTGCCTTTTTCTGATCACTCCCTCTGAAGCATCTGGCATTGACCACTGTCGGAAGACAGGATGTTGAGACCCTCTTTAATCTTATGGTGATGGAATTCCCATCTTCCCCCTTCCATTCACACGGAAGTAATAAGGATACCCAACTGACTCCTAAAGAATGCAATTAGTCTGCTAGTATAGGCTGAGGAGGCTCACACTTATAGATCCAGAAAATTACTACTTGTAAGGATAGACTAAGGCTATTATCCTGAAGGCAGAAGTAGACTCGAGCTTTTAAAATCACCCAGCTTTTATAGGGTTTTATGAGTGCAAATGGCAACAAGCTTTAATAAAAAAGACAAAACATAAGCTTATGTGTAAATACTATTTGGCTTCTAATATTTTCCCATAGAAAAGAAGCACACATACTTTCAGAATTAATAACTTATTTTGGATTGAAGGAAACAAAGAAAGAAAGGACAACTAAGAGGGGGGGATAAAGTCTCCGAAAGTGATCATAATGTGATTCACGATCTCAAACTAATAACAGTGAGGGCACATCTAGACTTGCTTTCACTTTTGAAAGATGATATGCAAATTCGGCGTGAATTTGCATATCTTCTTCCGACCCCTTTTTCAAAAGAACCGTTCTTCCTTAAAAAGAAAAAAAATGAGGTTTACACAGTTCTTTCTAAAAAGGTTTTTTTCCCCCTCAAAATAACTGCTCTGGACTACTTTCTTTTTTGAAAGAACCTCTTTCGAAAAAGTGATCAGAAGAGGATATGCAAATTTCTAGACGAGCCCTGCAGATCTGTCAAAGATATTACTGTAAAAGGTATAAATTCCACTCCCTCAGCCTTAGAGTCCTATAACTACATGTGTCACCAAGGGTGTGTCTATACTGCAGGGCTTAACTCGAAAAAAGCTACATAAATTGAGCTACGTTAATTGCATATCTTATTTTGAAATAGCTTAATTCAAAATAGGAAGCATCAACACAGCACTTATTTCGAAATAGAGCACTCTTCCTCTGACTTCTCTTATTCTTCGTACAATGAGGGTTACAGGAGTCAGAGTAAGAAGTCCTCCAGCTTGACAGTATTTTGACATTATTTCGAAATAGTTGCCTGCTGTGTAGATGCGGACCAAGTTATTTCGGAATAGCGCTAGTTATTTTGTGTGTAGATGTACCCCAAGATGTATAGAATCCAGATCAGAATCTTTGCAGCTTGAGCATTCTCTAACTTTAGTTAGTTATGCATTTTTAAAAACCAGTTAGTACCTACATGCTCTTTAAATCTGTTCAGATAATAAGCGTCATATGTTCCTACTTGAAGGTGGAGTTTTTTTAGCAAGTCTTTTAAGAATAAAAATTGTTCATTGTAGATCTGAATATTGTGCTAAAATGAAATACATGTTACTGTACATCAATATTTTCCCTTTAAAACAGTGTGATTTCCTACCAAAGACTTGGGAAAGCTTGTCATCAAATTTTAGAGTATTGTGCAGTGTTACTAATTTATTGTGCAATGTGAGAACTTTTTATTAGTAAGGATTTTTAAAACTGATGAGACTTCTGAATTAAATAGGAACAATAAGCACTAAAGAGTTAAACCACAAGAACTGTAAATAAAAGAAGAAAGGTTATTAAAACAGTGTTTTAGGTAGACCTCCTAGCAATAGGTTACCTGTTAAGCCCTTCTGTAATTAATTTGCTTAGACAATAAGGAGAGTCAAATATATTTTACCTATCTCTGAGGATTTGCAGCTGTTGTCCTAGGGCAGGTCTACACTAGCAGATAAGTCCTTCTAACTTATGTCAGTCAATGGTGTGAGAAAAGCCCTCCTCCTCAAGCGACACTAGTTTGATGCTGTCCACACTGGTGCTATGTCAGCAGAAAAGCACTCCAGAGAGAGAAAGCTTTTTAAAAAAAAAGTTTTAAAAGGAGAAAGACAAGGTACTATAGGTTGCTTTCAACTTTTATTTCTAAAAGTGTCTGATACTCCAACAACAACTGCACTAGATGAATGAGCCAGAAGCAAGGGCAAAGTGTTTATACCAGGGGTGGCCAACCCGTGGCTCGTGAGCCGCACGCGGCTCTTCAAAGAAAAAATTGCGGCTCCTGCACCTGCGGCTCTTAAAGGGGCAGCATGTTTTCTTTTTGCTCAACAACTTTACAGTAGGCCAGTGTTTCCCAGTTGGTGCTCCTTGGGGTTCCGAAGAGCTGACAATCCCCTGCCCCCTTTGAAAGAGACAGAGCTGGAATCGTGGCGTCCCTTAAAAGGGAAATGCCGGGGCTGCTTTTTTTTTTGCGCTCAGCAACTTTTTTTTCCTCAGCTCTTTGCGCTGTATCCACCACTATTTTGACTCTTCATCTGTAACGGGTTGGCCACCTCTGGTTTATACTGTCATGATAAGTAGGCCAGTTCAAAGAATCTAAGACTAGCTGCCACCTGCAGTGGCAAGTCCTGATGACTAACAGGACACTGCAAAATTTGCCATAAGTGCTGCAATGCAATTTTTTGAGATCTCTCAAAGTGACTTAGAAAGTGCTCTAGTTCTGAAGCCTGCTCTACTGTCAGTGCTTAAAAAAAAAAAAAAAGTAATTTCTCTGAGTGAACACTAACTCCATCAGTAAGAGATAGATTGTTTCTAGAAGCAGGAGCAGAGCAGCACCAGCATGAATTTCAAAAATTTGCACAGAGCTATAAATATACTGTGCAATATTTTGCAATATCTAAAGTGGTTTTGGTCTAATGTTGAACATGCTCCATTGTTAAAAGCAGCTGTGTTCTTTCACTTCTTCATTTCTATAAAGCTGTGATAAAGGCTGTCAAAGCAAACCCTGAAGCACTAGCCTTTCTTGATAAAAGTTCTATGTACACAGTAATCGCAAGATGGAACTTCGTTTCAAGCCAGAACAAAATCATTGGCTAATTATAAGCGAACTATATTAAGCACAAAAGGCAATTTCAATTTATACTGAACAAAGTTAGATTTTACTCTTTGCTTTCAAAATGCCTTTATTACAGTTTCTGAAACTAATTGCAAATTCATTTTGCTTAATTTTCTTAGGTTATTTCTTTTATTGCTTTTAAGTACTCTACACATTACTCTACATATGTATCATCCAAAAAAAGATTAGAGAGGCTTTTTTAGTTAATTTGTACTTAAAGTCGTAGAATAAGAAATGAATCATTCCTTTCGTTACTTATTTCATATGAGTACAGCAACCACTAAACTAGCACCAGTTATTACGAATACATTCAAGGCTCTTGGAGAAAAATTACCACCCAGAAGTACTACATAAAAAAAGAGATCTGGTTTTTAAGGAGAAAAAAAGAATAAAAAGAGTACTATTGTAACTTAGAAGTGACCCCGCTAAAGAAAAAATAAGCAGGGAGTTAAATACAACAGTTATTTTTTATATTAGAAAAGTAGGTCTTGTCTATTTTTTTCCAGGATCATATGGACACAATACTGACAGATACCAAACAAGTGATTAATTGAACAGGAAAAGGATTGTATGCAAACTGTGGAAAGCTCCTGGCTTTGTGTGTGGTTTTGTTAGCATGTAACTATTTTAAATACCTGGCAAACTGCTGGGAGAAAAGTGCTCTTTGTTGAAGATTCACATTACCATCTCTTCAGCTGAAGAATGAGATCTTGATCCTGCAAGGTTAGTGGGCTCTCTAGCCTAATTCGCTGAGAGTACGTCTACACTTGCACCCTAGTTTGAACTAGGGATGCAAATGCAGGCATTCGAAATAGTCAATGAAGCGGGGATTTAAATATCCCGCGCTTCATTAGCATGATCTCGCCGGCGCGCTAGTTCGAATCACAGCTGATTCGAACCAGGAAGTGCGCGCCCGGACACGTTAATTCAAACCAAACCCCTTCGTTTGAACTAACGTTACTCCTCAAAAAATGAGGAGTGCAAGTGTAGACATACCCTGAAACATTTAAACGTGTGCCTAACTTTAAGTATATGAATAGTTCAACTGAATTCACTGGGACTACTTAAATGCTTACTTTTAAAGCATATGTTCAAATGCTTTTCTAGAGTACTCAGTAGTTTGTGGTACTGAGTTCTGAGAGAAATCTCCCAACCCACTTACTTGGTCTTGCAAAGGACTCCTCCAGCAAAAAATAAGAAAAAGACCAAAATGGATATTTTATAGGATGAAAATGATCAAGAGGTACTTGAAAAAAAAATTCCCAAGCCTCTCAACTCCCCCCATTCACCTTTCCAACCACTCTGGCCTTCCTAATGCAAAAAGGCCTTATATGGACATAAATCCAATATTATTTCTTTGCAGGTGTTTAAACAGTTAGCACTGGGAAAAGAAGGTGCATTGGAGAAACTCCCTAGGATTTATCTAGATTAGAAAATGATGTGAAGGTCAGGTCTGAATGAGATAACATGTTTTAACTACTGATGAGCTTTCTCCTACTTTATGTGCAGGTGAAAACCATTTAGCATGGTTTACTAGCCAGGGTAGATTTAGAACAGCTAAAAGATGTTAACCTAATACTACACTAGGAAAAAGGTTGAATTTAGGACAAGGTTAATGGAAACACAATAGCTAATCGTGACCCAGACTTGAAAGACCTCCACAGGGACAATGATTTATAGTCAAATAATATTAGGCTACAATAGTTTGACGTCTAACTTTCAAACTTTTTTTTGCATCATTGGGGACAGTTATACCAATAAAGATGAGTCATATTTTCTTATACATCACTTGTGATTTTAGCCCAAGTAGCTCCTTTGAGGTAGTGTGGCCTCACTTCTCTACAAATCATGCCAAGATTGGAGGAGTTCAAGGAGGGAATTCCACTTAGATGGGGACAATCCTGGGAAGGGAACAAGTTGGTGCATGTTCCAGCTCCCAGAAAGGGTCTGACAGCCAACAGAATCTTTGCCCTTGCAGAATGGAGAACACAAATTCTCTGGGCTAAACAGAGGCAGAGACTTGTATTGGAGACCCAGTGAACTTGGGAATTGACTGTGAAAATTCCCAAAGCCCTTTTGATGTAATAGGCACCAATACCCTGACTGCCATTTCAAGTTTATGGGAAAGGACTTATCACCTCCAGATATTGAGAATATTCTGTAGAGGTCAAGGACATACAATGATCAAAAAGTAATTTTGCTGTAGTCCACAGAATCTATAAACCCAGATCCAGAAAAGTATGTAAGCATGTGTTCAATGTTAAGCACATGACTATTTTCATTGATTTCAACAGGATTACGCCCACGCTTAAAGAATGTGCTTAAATGCTTTGCTGGATTGAACTATGAATGTATTTCTTTGCCAAACCCTTTCTGGTGTTCCATACTGAATTTCTTCCAGGAATTTTTGGTTCCTTATTTTATATATCAACCACACAAAAGAGCAAAACTATCCTTAGCAGATTCTTTCAACTTAGTCTTTTCTTTTTCTCTTATTTTGGCATTGGTTAACTAGCATTACAATAAATAATTCATTTGCTATTCAAACAGATTCCACATTTACTCCTGTGTATTTTATTACCTAAGGGGGCAGCTATGGCCAGATTTTCAAGCATAGACTGATTTTTCATGTGCAAGTGAGAATTCATCTGTTTTCTTCATGCAAATACGGATTTTGTGAACATAGTCAGTTTCAACTTAAGAAAACATGGTCCTTGTTGTCTATTAAGATTACAAAGCAAATTAACTCCACCCAAAACCTCAGCAAGTTGAACAACAAGTAAACTCTGATTTCTTATTGAGGCACAGTCTTCTTTTTTGTTCACTGCTTGGGAATGAACATCTATGTAAAATTGGAGTAGTTTAAAAACTGAAGAATTATTAATTGGTTTCAGATGCTGAGCATTTCAACTTATTATGGTGATGTATGTTTATTTAAGTGTGTAGCCTTTCAAATTTATATGTTTTCTTGTGTTTTGAAGAATTTAACCTTGCTATTTTTGTAGTAAGATAATATGGGCAAAAAACTTTACATTTGAATTTTTTTGTTAAATGCAGATTTGGCAATAACAGAACAATTTTGTGTTTGTTAAAACTAACTGTTCAGGTAAAACAAAAGTTCAAAGAAGTCAAACAGTTCTGATACTTTGAAAATAAACTATTTAGATTTGGCTCTCAAGCTACGTCTACACCGCAGGCTTCTTGTGCAAGAACTGTTTTACGCAAGAGTTCTTGTGCAAAATGTCTTGCACAAAAGTACATCCACACTGGCAAGTGCATTTGCACAAGAGATGTGCTTTTGCACAAGAGCGTCCATGGCAGCGTGGACGCTTTCTTGCACAAGAAACCCCTGTTGCCTGTCCACACTGCCTTCTTCGTGGGGAGAGGAATAACTCTTGAGCAAGGAGTTTGTAAACAGTTTGTAAACTGTCTGTTTGTAAACAGACCTTGCAGAGCCACAGGAAACTTGGTCCTGCATTATAAGCGGACAACTGACTAACTAAAATCGTGCCAGACCACAGATGTTGCTGAACCAGAAAGTGCCAGATGAGAGAGATTCAACCTGTACCAACATTTAAATGGAGTTAAAGATATTCATTTAAGATAGACCTATTTAACTTTTGCCTAGGCAAGGCTGTCTGGTTTTGAACATGATCGAATATCATACAGGGAGAATTCATAACTTTACATTCAACATTGCTACGTATATTTCACCATGATATTATTGACCAGCAAGTTGTAAGTTTTCAAACAATACCTCAACAAGGCCTATTTTTAGACTATTACTAGAGAATATAAGGTGGGAATACCAGGGTACCAGCCATACACTTCTCCACTTTTTCCTCCAACATTTCTCAGCCATTTTTCAGTTACCTGGCCTCCATTGCCTGTTCTCCAGCTTCCCCAGAGTCCCACTTATGAAACCAGGAAGCAAAGAGCTGGGCCATCTCCTCATCTATCCCCATAGTCACCTCTCTTTACTTGACCTACTTTCTATAGTCCCTTTGTACCTTTCTGGATTCATGTTGTCTTTTTATTTCCCTCCAGTCTTCCCTCCCTATCCATGTGCTCACCTTTAAGTCAGACAAGTCACTTCAGCAGCAGAGCTTACAACCTGAGGGTTACTTAATACTATTACATGGTTTAGAGAGTGAATCCATGAAAACAGCTCTGTATAAATATGTCCTGCAGAACTTTCAAAGAAAACAGGAAAAACAAGGAATTAAGAAGCAGACTAGTTTAAGGCACATGCACCTCTGCAAAGAACATTTCTCCACATTGCTCAGTGTATGGGGAGTTAGGACTTGGGCTTTCTCCAGTCCAATTCTGTAGTTTGGCAATACCCTTGGATTCCCCATGGACACCAACCTACCATGTAGATGGCATTACCTACAGTAACTGCTATCATCTCTGGTTGTCTAGGAGACTATCCCACAGTAAAACATGACCTGCTGGTCTTATTTTGTTATCCATGCCTCTGAACTACAGGAATGCAATATATCTGGTCATGAAATGTTTAGCACTTATGTCAGTTGAACTAGTACAGAATGCTGCAGCATATTTCAGCAACACAATTTGTGCAAACCTCTGCTCTCTACACTGGCTTTCCTTAGAATTTAGAATCAAGTCTAAGGTCTTGGTCCTTATCTTCCACATCCTTCATGGTCTGGGGTCAGGAGATCTAAAAGATCATTTAAAACTCTGATCAATATCTATGCTTCTCTAGCAGAATGGAGCTCTCACAACAAGGGAGCAGTTCATCTGTGTGGGAAATAGAACTTCCTCAGGGGCTGGTCCAAGATGAAGATGAACTCCTCTGAAAACTAAGAACCATCACAAACCTCAACGCCGTCTACTCAAATTGCAAGTCCTTGCTTTCTCTAACATGACAACATGTATATATTTTAAAAAGCCACCTTAAAATCATACCAAAACAGGACATTCCACTGCACATGTCTCCCTTCCTGGGGAGACTATGACAGAACATGTGTGACGGTACTAGATGGAATCAGATACTATGGAGATGAGCACAGTATAAATACCTATGTAAAATATATCCACAAAAAGAAACAAAATGGCAAACTCCTCCACTTTCAAAACCTCTCGCAAGCATGTAAGCAAGGAAAAGAGTTTCATAATACCTTCATGATTTTTTGGCTCATACTTTCCTGATTTGTTTCTTCTGTAGTCTGGGACGAAAGGGAGCATATCCCTGCTTTAATCATAGAATTATTGGACTGGAAGAGATCTTGAGAGGTCAACTTGTCTAGTCCCCTGTCCTGCTGCCAGTTACTGATGAGGATGTGACCTTAAAACTTTAGCAGGTAAAATTTTCACAAGAACTTAAGGAACCTAGGCTCTTCAGTCCCATGATTTTTTTAAAAAATGCTTCAAAAAATATCTTTGAAATTTTGCACCAGATCCCGTTATGATTTTTTCTTAACACAAAACTTCTAACTAACTTGGACTGACATGTGAAATTTCAGGAGGTTTGGTTTCTTTTGGCAGAAATTATGGAGGTTGAAAACTGAACTTTTAAGACCATGCTAGCCTCATATTTTACTACTGAGAGACTAGAACTGCTTCATGATTAAGCATATATATATATATACACATACACACACACACACACACATGCCTACATGTACATTAATTGTGATGTCCTTTTATTTGGTCAGTTTCGTCATTTAAGGGGACCGTGATAGCATCTTAAAATCTTTCATGGCATTGTTACATGCTTATTTTAGATATTGTGGTGAGAGTACTATAGCTGTACATCCCTGTGATATTTGATCATCCAAACTGAATGGGACATGGTGAGATTTTATTATGGTTTCTAAATGATCATTTAGATTTTAAAAGACAGTTGTATTTGTTTACTAAGTAGAAGTCATATTTTACAACAATTCAGTACAAATGCCATCCAGCTAATCTAAATCTCTGCTTTTTTGTTTCTAAAAATCGAATCTGCTAGAAGATTAATGAAGAAAGCAATAATGAACCCAGAGTGGGAGGTTGATGCGAGCAAATACTCCTATTGACTTCCCTTATTCCTTGTGATTTGAGGAGTATGGGAGTTGACGGGGGTACCTTCAGCCTTTGATTTAGTAGGTGTTTACTAGACCTGCTAAATCAAACTATGGAAGATTGGCCACATCTTCACTTCCTGGAAGTCAAGTTTACTTTACGGCAGTCAAAGTAAAAGATAGAAGGGGGAATGCAGTATCTAAGCCTGCCCCTCCTGCAGACCTTTTTCATTGGAAGTTGGTGGTAGACTGTGTCAAAAAAAGGAGGATGGCTCGTGTAATGAACATGTGCAACGTATTTCAAAGAATATAGTTACAAGCAGGCAAGTAGCCATTTCTTGAGTGCTTGCATACTACATTGCACTGTAGACTACTCCCAAGCTGTTATGCCAGACAGAGGGGCTTGCAGTCTTGTTGGAAGAAAGACTGTAGGGCCACTTTCTCTTCCATCAATGGAAAATGAAATGTAGGCACAGTGCACTGCAAGGGTTCATAATGGGGAGGTAGGCCTCAAATATTGAAGCACTCACATGTTGCGTATGCTGAGAATTTGTCTGGGGATGTTACAGTTGTGGCGCTATAACACATTGTGATGCAGGTGGCAATCCATTGGTCATCTGAGTTGCAGTTCACTGCAGATCTGTGATAAAACTCAAAAGGGTTTGCCTCATTTAGATAAAAAGCCAATGCTCAGTGAATGCTGAGGGTCTGGAGCCTTGCTCATCCTTGTGAATATACAGCTTTGGGAAGAAAGGTGTCAGATAGATCTTTGATTTTCACCTGAATCAGTCTACTACTTCTATGAAAGACTAAGAGTGTGGTCTAAGAGAAACCACATGCTTGTAGGGAACAGTGTAGGGCAGATCAGCAGCCAGTGCATTCAGTTCACTAACAGGGTGAAACATCAAGATGACCATCAGCAGAAATGTCCCATCCAAGGGTGAATCAGGATGGCTGCCCGAGGTCCTGTGCTTTTGGGGTCCCCATGTTGGCTGCCACAACCATCCTATGGAAGGGAGGGACCCTGGGGAGAAGCAGGACGCAGCAGGCCCAGAGTGGGTGTGCAGTGGGGCCTTTCTCTGTCTCCCATCACCTATGTAGTGAGTATGGGGGGGTGACCCCTGCTGCCATCACATCAGCCCCTCCTCTCCCTGTAGTTCCCCCAGGCCACATTGCTTGGGAAAGGGAGTGGAGCTGGGGTAGGGCCTGCGGCAAGGAGGTTGCCCCAGGTCCTGTGGCTCCCTCAGAATGGACCTGACCATCAGACACACCTTAATGGATCTGCTAGACCTGACTCCTTAAGGTGCAAAAAAGAAAAAAAATTATCTGGATCTTACTCTGAGTCAGGACACATTATGGCCTGCCAGATGGAAAACACACGCCCATTCACTTAGGTAATTAACTCTTATGGAAAGTTTTCTGCCATTGAGGAAAACATTCTGGACTTCTATTTAGTGAGATGCCTTTTTCTGCATCCAACCACTGATGAACCATGCAACACTTGGCAACTCAGGTACAACACCAAACCATGGTTCTATGTTACAAGGTCTCTGGTTTTTCTAACAGCAAAAGTTCCCAGGTGTATAGAGTGCACAGGTCTGAATACCAAATCTGCTTCAACCCGGCTAGCACTATAGGGATCATTCTGCCATGATCTTGCTTGAGCATGAACGTGAAAATCATGGCATTGGTGGGTGTTCAAAGAGCATATCTTTGTCCCATAGAAACAAGGCATGTTTGATGTTGGTCTAGATCTGTGACCACCAAGGAAAAAAAAAAAACTAGGTCACTTCTTGTTCAGTCAAATCACAGGCAGATCTATCAGTGGGAAATCCCCTTTATGGAACACCCAAGTGAGACTACTGGTGTTGAAAGACTATTGGTGGTCTAGTGTTAAAGGATCTGCTCAGAGGATCCCCCAGACCATTCTGAATTCCTGGCAAATGAGACCCCTTAAGAATGTTTGAGCTCCTGATTGCAGAAATTCCACAACTTGACTGTCTCCCAATAGGTCGCCTAACCTAGTGCTACATTGCTTGTTCACATAAAACAGCACAGTGGTGTTGTCCAAGAGAACCTGCACAGTCTTGCCCTAAATGTGAGGCAGGAACTACAGACACACAAACTATTATGTGCAACTCAAACATGTTTATGGGAATCACACCTCTTGGGCAGTACACACACCCTGACCCTAAAGGTCACTCAGGTGTGTTCCAGTCCATGGCTGAGGTATTGCTTATCAGAGAGTCATTGACAGGAGAGGGCGAAATGAAGGGTATTAACCTGCTTGCATTGTCTTGCATCATCCACCATCCAAAATGTCTAGATAGTGAAACTGATGGCAATAAACCAGCTGGGCCATGCCTACCTTTCTATGAGACTACAGAGGTCTGGAGCAGACAAACTCAGCAGCTGTGCCAGGACTGGACAAGGGTCTTCAGCTGAAGCAAGGATAATGGCAGTACTAACAGACAACCAGCTGTCCATGGCACAGGTCTCTGGCATAGCAAGAATAGACATGGGCTACTATCCTGCAGTCAGATGACTACAGCATTGTAGCTGAAGAGATAGCCAGTCTTAATAATCACTGGAACATACTGGAGTCAATGGCTCAGGTCTGTGTCTGAGCCAGCACCAGGAAGCAGCAAGCTTAAGGACAGGTCCTACCATTGGTACCAGACTGATCTTCAGGAGAGGAATCCTGTGCTTTGGACTTTAAAGAGCCTGTTAACTTTGTGTTTTGAGGCCTGTACTGCTCTGAAACCTAGTCCTTAAAGCAGGATGTCCTGGTGACAGGGATTTCCTGTGCCTCCATGCAGCAAGCAAAGCTGGAGGAGCACCGAATAACTTTTCTTGGAAGACTAAGGGGGTTCTGACACTTGTCTAAGGGTAACCTCCCTGAGGATGTAACAGATGTTCCTCCTTCAGTCTCTTTTCCTAGTCTTGAAAACAGGACAAAAAGAGCACCTCTCTCTAATGCAGTGTGGGCAACCAAGGCTACTAAGTGTGTGTCTCCCTGTGACCCTCCGTCTTTTCTGAAGCTAGGTGGGATGAATCCTGGAGACCTTGCCACTGGCACTAAGTGGGGCCTGGAGTCCATCCTGAGTAGGAAAAACATCTAAAGCTAAAATCTTGAAATAAAACTATTTTTTAAAGTATGAGGCAGAAAAAGTACCACTAGGAGCTAGTACTTAGGTTTTGTTCATGGAAACACAAACACTCCAATCACCAAACACTGATGGTAGCAAGGAACTCCGGGAATCTGGGTCACTTCTACAGAACATTCTGGTACTGGTGCCTAGGACACACATGCATGCACAGTGTAATGGATCTAGTCAAGCATTCAGAGAAAGAAACGCCTCATGGAAGTGGGGTAGCTGATTTATGGCAGGATTTGACTGAGTCTCCTCAGTTCCTTGTATATGCTATAGCCTGACAGACATTAATCAAACACTTGGGCTCCTGCAGGACAGCTAATTTCTTAGTGAGCCATGTTAAGTGCTGAGTTAGTATCCAGGGTTTCCAAACTGTTGAGGCTGGGAAAAGATTAGTGGCTGAATAGAGCCCTCTTAAGGTATAAACATTACTTAGCTGTGCTCAGCTATTTGCACTGCAGTTTCCAAGTATGCCTCTCATAGAAAAATGCCTGTTACTGGACCAGTTTATAAAAATTAAACACTTGTCATTATGCAACGCAACATTCTTGAAGTAAAATGAGTATCTTCAGATTGTACATACACTGCAATGCTGAATGGCAAAAGATCTTTAGAAAAATACAGCTCTTCTCAAGGATACATTGAGCTTATGCTGAGATATATATGCATCTGCAGTTGCCACAATATTTCTTGTACTCTGGTCCTGCCAGAGATTATGGTGCCTGACTGGAGGGGCTTTTTCTCTATTAGGAGAAAGGAAAGGATTATTGTGATACTCTCCTGAGCCTGGTGTGCATTATTGGAGCATACATGTTTTAAACAGATAGTCTTCAGGGAGTTGGCTTCCACTTAGAAGCCCTGCATTACCAACAGAGGGTGGGTAGATGAGAAAGGGAGAAGAACAAGGTAGATCTTTTCTCTATAGGAAGTATGACTTGTGAAGCCAATTCATATTGTGTCAGCTGCTTTGAAAAGACTGTCCATTTTGCATCTTCAGCTGGTGCAGAGGAGGCGTGGTAGCCAATCAAGCCTTCTTGCTTGAGGACTGGTGAATGAGACACCCAGACAAAATTATTTTAGGCTGAAGATTAACAGAGAATGGACTTCAGACTACGTGGCTCATTTAACTTACGGCTACACTGATATGGCTTTAACTACAAGTTGCATTGGAGGAAATGTTTATTCTAACCAATTCAAATAAACATTATTCTTCTTTGAAAAGAATAAAACCCTACTAGCATATTATGAACTTCTTTACTTAGTTGTTACAATGCAATAGGCCCCATATTTTGTTCCTAAGTATGGTATTCTATTTAGGGAAGGGACTCACTTTAAGAAATGGGTAGAAGAGTCAGAAATGAAGCTTCTGAGGATACAGGTAAAACAACAATCTGTGTTAAATGGATACCTGGGAACAGATAATTTTGCTTACACTACATTATTTTTCCATCCACTACGCTTACAACCTCAAGAATAAAAGGCCAAAATTTTGTCCATTTACATACAACACCCAATACAAATTTCAGGCATTTTCCACAGGGGAGATATTCCACATGTCATCACTTTATCCATTTAAGTTAGTACTATTTATTGCTCCAGATTCAGAATCAGATGCCTTTGACTGTATTTACTGAATAAAACACAAGTATTCCTATGTTATTGAATTACCACTAGATGTCAGCACAGGACATAAATTCAACTAAGTAGCTGGGCACCTCTGGAATTTTGACAGCTAAAGCTCTACCTGTGGCTTTATATTTAAAACTGGCATAATTGTTTGTACACTGAAAAATGTAAAACATTCAACATAAGAGGAAAAGATTAATAAATGCAGTGCCATACTTTTTTCCAATACCAGCTTAGATGGATGGGCATTCAAACCTGATTGGTATCTAGAGGGAGTTTAGGACGTTGCAAAAGATGAATTTTATACAGCTCCTGGTGGCTATAAGATTTGAGTTTAAGTGAACATTGTTTCATGTAGCCGTTTATCACTGCAAAAAAAGTATAAAACAAACCAGATCAAATGAGGCAGTGACTCCACTGGAAGTTGATTGTCATTAAGGGATTTACTGGAACACCACAGTATTTACTAGTGTACCCTAGTATGCAAACTTATTTTCTTCAGAGCTAGTGGATAAATATTTTACAAGTACTAAACTCAGTGAATCTGACATAACAGATATTAGTTCTGTTGCTTTCTTCAATATTAGAAAGAGCCAATGATTCATTCGAAGAGAAGCCAATGATTCATGTAATACAATAGTTATTTTTCCTTCATGGAACATTACAAGCCCATCTCCACTTTTGGGGAATAAAATTTATTACAAATGAGTAATTGGCAGTCTAAGAAGTATTCACAAAGACTTCAGTTTTGCCATTTGGATTTTCAGCTTTCAACTGGTTATTCAAGTGACATGGAGTATTTCAGTGGTTTGCAAATGCCATCAAAACAGAGCCCTGCATTCACATCTTGCTCATGAATATGTATTTTTGTTGTTCAACCAGCTGTAATGTTCATTCCAAAGTTATTTAACTCATTATTTGAGTGGCTCTCTGCACTGCTATTGTTCTAAATGTAACGTTTGACTGCTTGAATAAAAACAGACAAATTATGGAAGTTTTGATGTTCACACTATTTCTAATTTGATTTCCATCCCTCCAGAAGAGTTGTGGTACACTTGTGGAGGAATATACTTAACACAGATTTTACAATATATGTGGGTGTGGAAAGGAGGTACATCTAACCAGTGACATTGTAGAGGATGAGAGCAGCCTAACAATCAGTGGAATGGCATAGCTATGTGAATATGCCAGTGAAAATGAAGTAGGATCTAAGGCTAAAATGGGGAAAAAAAACAAGTTAAAAATTTAGACTAGTTAGATATCTTCTAGTTATCAGGGCTTAATGAAATACATCCTAAAATACTGAAGGATCTGACTGAGAGTCATTTGCAATTATCTTTGAAAAGTCAGAAGATGGGAGAAAGAGAGTTTATAAAGGCCTGCAAAAGGGCAAATACAGTCCTCATTTATTAAAAGGAAAATAAGGACAATTGTAGGAATTACAGATCAGTCAACTTAACTTTAGTACCCAGAAAGATAATGGAGCAAATAATTAATCAGTCAATTTGCAAACAACTAGAAGATAATTAGATAAGTAACAATCAGCATGGATTTGTCAAGAAAAAAAAAAGTCATGTTAAACCAACCTAATAGCTTTCTCCGACAGGGTTAGAGGACTTTTGGATGGTGAAAAACTGTAGATGTGGTTTGTTTTGACATCAGTAAAGCTTTTGATACTGTCCATATGACATTCTCATAAACAAACTTGGGAAATGCAGCCTATATGGAGTTACAAAAAGGTGGGTGCAAAACTTCTAGTTTTTCAACCGGTTATCTGTGGTTGCCAGTCACTCTGGAAGGGCATATCAAGTTTGATCCCCCAAGGAGCACTTCTGGATTTAGTTCTGTTCAATATCTTGATCCTTGATCTAGACAACAACATTAAGAGTTTGCAGATGATATCAAGCTGGCAAGATTGAAAGGGTAAGTCTAGACTACATCCCTCTTTCAAATCAGGGATGTAAATTAGACATATCAAAATTGCAAATGGAGCTGGGATTTGAATTTCTCATGCTTCATTTGCATAATCGTGTCATGGCGTTTTTTCAAAAAACGCTATTTCAAAAGTGAAACCGTGGTCTAAACATGGTTCTTTTGAAAAGAAAAGCCTTTTTTGAAAGATCTTGTAAACCTCATTTTTTGAGGAGTACAGGATCTTTTGAAAAAGGCTTTTCTTTTTGAAACAACTGCATCTAGACTGCAGTTTCACTTTTGAAATAGTGTTTTTCAAAAATCCCGCCATGACGCAATTATGCAAATGAAGCGTGAGAAATTCAAATCCTGGCTTCATTTGCCATTTTGATATGTCTAATTTGCATCCCTCTTTCGAAAGAAGGATGTAGTCTAGACATAGCCAAAGCGCTTTGGGGGCAGCATTAAAATTCAATATGATCTGGACAAACTGGAAAAATGTTCTGATGTAAATAGAATGAAGTTCAATATGGACAAATGTTACATACTTCTGTCAGTTGCGCACATAAAAAATGGGAAATGTCTGCCTAGGAAAGACTACTGTGGAAATGGATCTAGAAATCCTAGTGGATTGCAAGCTAACTGTGAATCAATAGTGTAACACTGTTCTCAAAAAAACAAACATTGTTCTGGCATGTATTAGCTGAACTGTTGTAAGCAAGACACAAGCAGTAATTCTGCTCTGCTCTGCATTGACATGGCCTCCACAAGTATTGGCTTCTATAGCTGAACCCATATTTCAGAAATGATGTGGACAAATTGGAGAAAGTCCAGAGAAGAGTGACAAAAATGATCAGAGGTCTAGAGAACATGAACAATGAGGGAAGAGTGAAAAAAATTGATGTAGTTTGGAGAAGTGAACATTGGGGAGGGGGGAAATGATAACAGTTTTCAAGTAAATGAAAGGCTGCTACAAGGAAGAGAGAGATAAATTGTTCTCCTTAACTGCTGAGCATAGGACAAGAAGCAATGGGCTCAAACTGCAGCAAGAGAAGATTTGATTGGACATTAGGAAAAACTTCCTAATTGTCAGGGTGGGTAAGCCTAGGGCAGTTGTGGAATCTCCAGTGATGGAGATTTAAGAGTAGGTTAGAGAAACACCTGTCAGGGATGGGCTAGACAATATTTAGTCATGGCAGGGGAGTGGTCCAGAAGACCTCTCGAGGTCCCTTTCAATCCTACAATTCTATATGGGGACAGCTAAACCTAACCAGTAGCATGACAGTACATATACATATGGGTAAAGAGAAAGGATCAGCTACAATCAGTTAGTGGAATTACAGTCTGTACATTCATATTTATGTGGGGGAACAATGCTCACCAGTGTCATTATAGTATGTGCATTCTTAAGGGGAGCGTAGGAGGCAACTACATCTAAACAAGTATATGCAAAGGGACTAAATGGAACTTCAGTGTATGTTTGTGGGGGCCAATAAGTCTCCCCCTCCCAAAAAAGTGGGATTACAGTACATATAAGTGGGAGAGAATGGACCATAGTTGTTTGGGAAATGGTGCATGTGAGTTTCAGGGTAATTTAGGGACTATCCAAGACCAGTAGAAGTGAGGTTATGGTGGATAACTGTGCATGTTGGGGGTAGGGTGGAAGTGCTTCCTAAAGAGTTTAACACATAAATTAGTGGGACAGTTTAACAAGAAATAGTGCCTCAATAGAAAAGACATTAGCCTGAGGCCCTCAAAACCTGGGTTCTATTTCTGGCTCTGCCACTGTCTTTCTGGGTGACCATAGTCAAGTTACAGTATCTCTGTGCTTCAGTTTCTCCTGCCTGTTTAATGAGGATGAAGAAACCCACATCCTTTGCAATGCACTTTAATCTTATGGTTGAAAGACCCCATTATGTAAGAGCTAGTGAGCTTTTAGGAAGGCCAGTTTTGTGATTTTTAAAAATTTTATCAAGAGTGCAATTACTGTATTCCTTACTTGCCTTCCAAAAGTATATTTTAAAAAATGACAATATTGGCTCAGGCTAGTGGTGTAATGTTGGTACATGCATATGGCTATTAATATTTAATAGGTAATTATTTCATATTACAGAGGATCTTACTTCTGTAACATGTCTCTGGAAATGCAATGTAGTTCTCTCGATTATCCTGGGACTGACACAGCTACAAGTGGGTAAGGTGATATTGTTTATTGTTCCAGCTTCTGTTGAGGAGAGGGGCAAGCTTTCGAGCCACAAAGAGCTCTTCTTTGGCTCCAAAATTTGTCTCTCTCTCACGACCAGAAGTCTGTCCAATAAATAGTATTTCCTCCTCCTCTTCCTCCCCCCCCCCCCGAGCTCTGCTTGTTGCTTTGGCAGTTTTATTGGAAATGTGAGAAGTTTTGTTAAAATATGATTCAGCACCATGCAGTTGTGCATCATGCTAGATAATACTACAATGTAGATGCAATGTCCTTGAAACTTGTAGGCCCTACCTTAGAAAGACAAGAAAGATTCAGTCCAACAACCTATACAAGATTTTTTTAAAGCAGTGTTCAAAGAAATGTTCCACCTACCAAGGGTGACCTGGAAGATTAACGAAAACAAACTTATTAGTAATCATTGTATTGGGACCCACCAAGTACCAAAACAGATCTGAGGCGGAGGTCCTGTGTACATCTCAGGGATATAAGCATCCTTTGGGTTCAGGGAATGCTAATTATACTGGGAGCCAGGGACTACATTTGAACTAAAGTTTACAGTTATATACTATTTTTCAAAATGCAAAATAAATAATTTTTGTAGAAATATAGAGCTGCCTAGCATTCTGGGACTTAAAGCCAGTCTACAGAATGTAGTTGAAACATAAAAAACACAGGTCCAAATGAAGCAAGTTTGGAGCCATGTCTAGCACTGTAACATCTATGCTAATATATGTGCATCTTCATTCAATTGTTTTAGGTGAAGCTGTGACTTGCAAACAACTGGCAAGCCATGTTTCAGTATAGAGGATAAAGACAATCGGTTCCTGTCAGTTTCTGTTTCTGTTTCTATTATGTATCAGGTTACAACAGGGTAACATGACTTTCTATCTACAGGTTACAATTATGAAATCATGTACAAAAAAGATTATTCATATAAATTGCCAATATTTTGTTTATGCATTATCAGAGACATAAACAGAACACTTCTAGGGCTCTCCCTTCTTTCTACCATTCTTATGTCAAAATTTGTCAGATGTGTCAAGCTAGTTTTCATTAGTTATAATAGACTGTCTGCCTATCTGTACCCTATTTACTTTATTAACTTTTGATCTCTTCACCTGCACTGCCCTTCATAAATTACATCCACACTGGTTAAATTCTAGATTGAGAACGTGTCATGATTGATTTGTTTGAATGCCATCAATGTGCCCAATGGAAGACAGACTGCAAACAGAGCTTATCCTAATGCAGATGTTTTGGTTTTGTTGGCAGAGGAATGCTGGTGGAATGGGTGAAGGAAGCGGTCCTGTAGCAATGAGGAGGAAGTTTCAAAAGTAATTTTACCTGTTGTCATGTTATTGGATTTTAAAGTGAGCAGACAGATCACTGTTGCACCCACGGGTGGTGTTTGCCCCAAATTCTGTACAAAGTGGGCCATGTGAAGTGTCAAATGGAAGCTTATGCTCTACTGATTCTATATATGCTACTCATGTACTTGTGTGATTTTTGTATGTGAAGTTATGAATATGGGCTCTGTTCTTGTACTGTAAATGTTCTCTGTCTGGGAGGGAGCAATGGGCCTGGACTGCATATTGTGAGGAAGGATTGTTCAGTGAATAGCTGCGCTAATTAGTACTGCTCCATGGACAATGGCTCTGAGTGGCCAACACACACCTAAGGAATGCGTCTGGAAGCCTGAAGACTAGCCAGTGCCTCATGGCTGCTTGCATGTGAAACACAGATAGGTCACCTGATCATGTGACCAGCAGTAGTTTGGGAGACACCAGGAATATAAAAATCCCATGAGGCCATCTCCATCTTGTCTTCAGTCTTGCTCCTGATTGCAGATGCATCCTTGCTAGGGACAGAGAGCTGGGAAGGATTGCTGACCCATCCTAGTACAGGTGGGGAATCAGAGACTTCTAAGGTAGCAGTTTGCAAAATCTCTGCTAAGAGCCTGCATCAAGAACTTGGTGATTGATGTATGTAATGTATTCTCCTTAATCTTACTCTCAACCTATTCTTTCTTTTATTAATAAACCTTTAGATGTTAGATTTAAAGGATTGGCCCAGTATGCTCTTGTGGGTAAGATCTAAAGTGTAAATTGATCTGGGACTGTGGCTGGTTCTTTGGGACTGGGAGGATCTGTTTGGAGTTGGTGAGATCGGGTTTTATAACCTCTCTCCTGTGTGTAAGGTCCGGGGCTGATTGTGGCACAGGGAAAGCTGAGGTGTCTGAGAGGTTTTGCCCGTGAGGCTTCCTGCTGGCCAGGTTGGCAGCTGAAGTGCTCTTTTTGAATGGTTTGTGGCTTATTTCAGAAAGGTCTCCAGTCGAGGGCTGTAAGTAGCCCTGGTTTTGAGCAATTCACCCTGAGCTGATGCCCTCAGCGGTGCCCAGACCCAGACTGCTCTGTCATACCTGTTCAAAGCAGAATGTCTTTGGGGAGTGGGAAGGAGGGAATGAGTTGCTCTGCTTATAACTAGTCCAAGAAAGGGGCAACATGCTCTAGTTACAGTGCTATTGGAAGATGCCTGCAGCCAGTGGGAAACCAGTAACCATCTTCTAAGCCACAGAGACATACCTATTTGGGGCTGAGCAGTACAATTGGGTGAATTACCTGGAATGCTAATTTGTGGACTGTGTCAGGGTAGGTCACTATTCTACCTAGTTTCTGCACAATTCACCAGTTCCATATCCCAACATTCCACTTTGCTTTATATGAGTATTTAGCTCTACACTTGAGTTCTGCGCTCCCCAACCTTATAGAATTGCTACAAAGAAGAAGCTCTACTATGTTTTTTCCCCCAACTCCCAAGTTTAAAATAAACATTGTAAAGAGACAGATTTGACTTCATTCCCATAGCTCTTCCAGAAGAGCATAGTGTCATAGAAACATTGTGGAGGTGTAAATTAAGAAGAGGATGGAAAAGGGGAGGCTAGTGAGGAAGAAAGCCAGATTTAATACACAGTGATGAAAAAAGATTCCCAGCTTTTGTGCCTGGTTGCATTTTATAATTCCATTTTTGCCATTGTATTGTGAAGCCTTTACTCTGAAACATAGGCTTTTTTACAGCTTTTCAGATGTGTGGCTGTCAGGAAAACAAAGCTTCCTCCTTCCATGTGTCTGGTCAAGATGTACAGCAAGTGAAAGGTTCATTTTGTTGACAGAACTTTAAATGAAACTATTTTAAAATAACTGGGTTACCAGGGAAAAAAAGCATTTTTCCTCTAGTATATTTCTTTCTGCCAGAAACAGCCATAGTTATAGGAAGAGATGCTTAATTAAAATTCAGTTGATTGTCTATAGGAATCCTGTTTTGTGTGCAGGTGTGGTGGGGAAAGGAAGAGGAAAGGGTTGTTAGTTTTGCAACAAAAATAAATGTATCTTTTTTGCCATTGGTATGTGTGCATAACACTAAGTTAATAGGAGTGTTTATTTTCCCTTCAGTGTGCACATATTTAAGAGTTTATTTGTTTCTGACAAGAACCCTCCAAGCTGAGGGCAGCTCCAATAGGTAACTGTTCAACGTTATCAGCTTTAATGGAAAGTTAGTTTTCTATTTAGGCCTCAATGAGTCTGTAGTTACCCACAATTAATGGAAAATATTTGGTGCCTGAATGTGGATTTCACAGTAGCTAAATAAGTGCCTTTTGGACAAGTAAACACTTGCCTTAAGAAAGTAGAGTACTATGAACACTTTTAATAGGACCAGGTAAAGGAGGCAATCTGGACATTTTGCCCTCATTCCTAAAGTACTACATGCAGTCCATATTCAGGGACAACTTAAGTTTTCTGCCATGCTTGCAACATGATGCAAAGCTTCTGTGGAACAAGATGACATTCAGTGAACACTTCTTGAAGCATTTCTCAAAGTTTGTGATGTGCTCCTTTAAGGATTGTGATAGATCCATTGGAGAAGATGTGGACAGGGCTTTCAGCCACTTGACAGAATCTAGGCTTTAATTTTATTTGAAAAAATAAGTCTCTAGTGGTTATGGCTGTGAAGAAAACCTCGATAACACAAGCCAAGTGTAACACAGATCTTCCTGAATTAGCAGAGAGCTTGAAGTGGCAGCTCTGAGTTGTGAACTGCCCTGTTCACTTCAATGGGTGATACAGTAATAGACATATTTTGGTTCTGTTAAATAGTTAGCAATGTTGACACTTATCAACAAAGCATGGAAGAATAACATGAAAAGGTACACAATATATTCTGGTGACTATTAATTTTGGGTAGGCCTATAACACTAAATGGTCGGGTAAACGGGAGACACATTGGTTTCATTATTCAGAAGGGGGCCTGGTTTTCAGAACTGAAGACTCTTCTCTATACGGTGAGGATCTACCCATATCCCAGTATGCTCCGGATCTTAATGGGTTTTTGAAGTAGTTAATAAACCTTTCACTTTCCTACTCATCTCCTGACAATTTTTTCTTGCAATTATGAATCAAAATGAAAGTTCTATAGAAATGGACCTTCATCAAACTTTACAAATTCAGGTGCCATGGCTTTGAGAGACAGCCAAGTGACAACTCATAGGACAATTGTTGACTGATACAATTAGTATCAGTTGCAGCTGTCCCCATGTGGCACTCCCAACAGTGACACAACAGCATGAGTACCAACCTCAGGGCAGACTTTTCAAACCAGGCCACAGACCCCAAATAGGTTGACAATTTTAGATTTAAATTTCTACCAGCTAACTGCACCAATGCAAACATCTCAGGCACATTAACAGCCTGAAACTGAGTCACAGCCAATCCCTTTGTATATTCTGGTCTGTCTTGCCACTCAGCTAAGTGTTGTAGATGACCTCTAAGACTTTAAAAAAATTAACCTGAATATTGGTGTGTGTCAAGTCCTAACAAATCAGTCATTTAAGCCAGGTTAGTTGCATCTTAGCTCTCACACCAAAAGCAATGCTTGTAGCCAACCCTAGAGCAAACTCTGAAGATTTACTAAATAACAAAAGGAAATTTGAAAGCTATTTACAAAGTTAAGGCAAACAGATAAGAATGAGTTACAATCTTGATGCAGCAAAAATATTACACAACGAGAAACATGGCTTTCAAATTCAGCATTTACTAGCTAGGGCCAACAGAAGAACTTTGCTCACTGATGCTTCCTCATTATAAACAGATGAAATAAAAATACTGATTGATAATGTACTCCCAACTATAAAAATAATTTAATTCATGTTGTCTGTACAACACATTCCTGACCTAGTAGCAAAATACATTAGTTTTCCCATCAGCTGGAGAAGCAAGAACTATGCATTTGATTTTGTACTGTGTATTAATGCAGTGGTTCAAAGTGAGATCATGGTGCCTGTAAGCAATTCACTGTTTCACACACTGATAGTTGATGAGGGTGCCAACATTGCAGTGAACAGAATATTAATCCTATCAAACAATTCCATGTGGATCATAATCTGGATATCTGATGAATACTTATGTTTGCTTCTCATAGTGCCTCCATCATGCTAGGTAAGCATAACAATGTAGCTGCACAACTTAAATGTATGCTGCACTTACCAAAATTGTGTTGCCCATAGAGAACACCTAGACAACAACCATGCCCAGAAACATGCAGCATTGATGAAACAAGGGAAAATAATATTGGAAGCTGTATATAACATATCACATAACAATACACACACACACTAGCACATTCACAAGCTATATATTGTGTGTGTGTGTGTACACACTTTTACTCAGCGATGCTTGGGTCATTAAGGAGGGGCTCAGGGCAGGGTGCTGGGGTGTGTGGTGGGTGCAGGAGTCAGAGCAGTGGCTTGGGCATGTGGGGGTCTCAGGGCAGTGGGCTTGGGGAATGTAGGGGTGCCAGACTCAGGGTTGGAGTGAGGAAGGGCTCAGGGCAGAAGGTGGTGGAGTGAGGATGTAGGAGAAAAGGTTGGGGGAGTAAGGAGGGGCTCAGGGCAGGCACAAACTCACAAACTCTCTCAAATATATAGCAGATTATAGAAGATTTACCCAGCATTGCTCAGGTCCTTAAATAAATTTTGTTTTTTGGAAAATAAAATGAAAATGTACATGATTCATTTGAATCATTGCTCTGGGGTAGAGATGGGGATGAGGGATGCAGCATGCCCTGAGGAGAGACAGGCCTACCCCAGCTTTCTCTCACTGCAGCAGCTTGGGGCTGGGTAAGAAGTGCCTCTCCATGGCCATAGCAACTCCAGTGGGCACATATGCGGCACATATGGGGTGCATGTCCCCTGGATGGGGGCAGGTCCAGGTTTATCTACCCCTACGCTCCCTAGGCAAAGTGAGGAATGCAGCATACTGTGCACTCCAACAGCCAGCAAAGTTCCCATACAAATCAGGGGTGTGGGGAGATTCAGACTCCCCATGCCATCCCTAAAGGGAGCTGGGGGGAGCAGGGAGAAGTCTCTGGGTTGGGGTAGTCCCAAACAGGGGGAGGTGTCTCCCCAGCATGCCCCTTTCACCTGTCTGGCGATTCTGTCTCTTTTCTTTATGAAAAGCAATACCATTCCAGACACATCTCATTTTCCTAACACAACCAAACCCTGACCTTGCTTTAACTCAGCGTTTCCCAAAGTATGGTCCACAGCCCAGTACCGGTCCTTAGAAAAAAAAATACTGGTCCTTAGAAAAATTATCGTGCACGATCCTATTGATTTGTGTGATGGGGTAGCAGCACCCCGTGCTGCTGAGTGCGGCAGCACAGCCCTCTTGGGAGAGATCCCACCACCGTGGCATCTGTCGGGCATGCTCCCGGGCAGCAGGGCTAGATCCGGTGGGCGCTAGGACCCAGGGAGAAGGCCGGGCGCCAGGCACACCGATGCAGAATGCCTGGCGCCGGACGAAGCTGGGGGAGCCTGCGCCGGCCGATAAAGCAGCTGGGATTGGGACCAGGAGGAGGGGGGCGGAACAACCACCCAGACAGGTAGGGCCAGTGACACAATTTATTTGCATATTCATCATTTGCTTAATGAATATGCAAATATGCAAATAAATGTTACCAGTCCTCCAAAAGCTTGTGAATGGGTTTACTGGTCCCCAGTATCAAAAAGATTGGGAACCACTGCTTTAACTTATGATAAAAGGAAACTGTATACCAAATTTGGTGGTTGTAGCTCTTACCATTTAGGAGGAGTTCTTGAATAGACAGACACACAACTCAGAAACTCTGCCAAATATATAGTAGACTTAGAGGCTCAGGTGTTGAGAAAGTTTTGAGGAGTTGGCCACCATGTCAGAAGTTGGTGCATTATAATCCCGACCTTCGAATAAAGTATGCTAATTCTCACAATATTTTGCTGGAATAGCCCTCTTGAGAAATTATGATGGCATAAACTACTATACTGGCATTGAAGCAATTCTCTATGCAAAGGCCAAAATAGCAAACATTTGTTCCTAGTGTCTTGGAGAATAAGTTCACGGGAGTGATAAAGGGAAACAACAAATGGCATCTTTTGAACACCTGTTGTATATCAACAGTATTGGCTCCATTTCATTTCACAACTCTTTGCACATTTTATTGTTGATTTCTGAAGAATGAGCTGTATTTGATACTGAAGCACTATTTTCTGCCAAATTGTTATGACACATAGTAAACACATGGGCAAGTATCAAGTCACCTTGAATCTGCAAATGCAAACAGACTGATCAATAATGGATCATCTGTGAGGTGTATGCAGACTATAAATGTATCATTGTGAAAAAATGAAAGTAAGTGCAATAAGTATATTTTCTGGCATAGTATATTTGCCTACATGCCAAAAGAACAATTTACAGACCTGGCTCAATTTACTGATATGTGGCTTCTTTCAAGCCTCTAGTGCCAACAGTGAATGCAGGTTAGTTTAATGAGCTACATAAAAATTAAAGTCTTTCAATAGACTTAGATTATCAACACGGATCAGCTTATAAAAATAAAATATTCTCTCATAAATGGAGATGTCAATCTCGACAAAATTTACCATCACAAGTTAACTGTGAAAGACAGATAAGAAAAATGTGTGGTATAACAAGTCAGTGATGTACAATAAATATGAAATGTATTATATTGTAGGTACATTTATAGTATCTGCAGTACACTAGATTTAATGTTATTTGCTTTTATTTACTATTTTCTGTGAATATGAACTTTGAATTATCTTAATATCAACATGTATTACAATATGTGTGACTATTAAAAAAATGAGCACTTCTGGCCATTTTTCTTTATTTATTGGTTTTTAGTTGTAATTCTCACTTTAGCCTGGCCACCTTTGCAGTTTGTGTGTGCTATATTATAGCTACAGATTTTCTCTTTGTGCATGTAGACAGTTGTCACAGCTGAAACTGAGATGTTGCTGGTAGCAAATCCTAGACTGCCATATAATGTATAGTGTGTATGATTTAGTGACAAACTGAAACAGAAAGACCCCAGGCTTATCTCGGCTGGGCCTAAGACCTTGCATTTGGTACATGGTATGCCTGTGTGGCTACTTATGGTCCTAAGTGCTTATTAGTTTCCAAATTACAGTACATAAAGGGAGCACATGAGCTTAAGGAATTGCTCTCTTTGGAGAATTCCAGATCATTCCTGTTCCCAAAGGAAAGGTACAAAAAGATCTGACAGAATGGGTCTTTCGGTGTGAGCATCTGAGTAGAGCAGACTATACTTGAGATAACCAAAGGGAAAGAGAAAGATTCTTCCCATCACACAGAAGTAAAAGGAGACTGTGATTTCAGTCCTCTCTCTTTCAGAGTCTGGCTGTTTTTTTGTTGTTGGGAGGGGATTACACAGTGTAATTGCTGTGTAAAAATTACCTAAGTTTGTTAATAAACTCCATCTAAACCCACAACATATGTTAATGCTTAGGATTACTTAATTCAATAAAAACTAAGCTATATAGTTGTGACAGTGCTGGCATGTTTAGTGAATGACACTGAGTTTATTGCACTACTAGCAAGTCAAAAGCATATTAATGTGGCATTTACCATGGATTGCCATTGTTGTGGCCTTCCTTTTCAGAGATATGCCTTCTCATATCCCATAATTGTCATAACAATGAGATTGTTTTAGTGGCTTCTAGGATGGGCGTAAGAACAAGGGAAAGACTACTTGGAATTCTAATAAGCTTGCCTACAGAACAGACATAATGCGAACAAAGATGCTTAAACAGCACTGTGTAAAGATGTTAAGAAAATATTTGTAGTGTTTCACACACACCTATAGACAAAAACAGTTCTTGTTGCTGTAGAAGCAATAACACTGCACAGCCTTAATTAAAGCATCATCTGACCTGTTTTTTTATGCTACAGTTGCAGAATCCTGCTAAAGAAAGAGGATTAATTACAGATGGGCTGTGTGTCATGATAATTAACTATTGCCGCTTCTCCTATTTGTCACATTCTGGTACTTTTTTCCGCTTTAGTAGGTATAGGGAATAAGAATTTTTATCACATTTCATGCCTGCACTCCCTGATGGAATTGTCACCCATAAATTTGCACAGCATACACAAAATATTGAGCCATCAGCATTTTTATACCACACCCATCAGAACATTTCTTGTATGGTGAGAGCACTGTCTTTAGGTGAAAAATAGTCACAAAGCTAATGAAGAAGATGATTACACATGAAAATTTTACTAAGAAATTAACTCAGGGCACAGCTTACATGATCCACTGAGTTCCTCAACTGTTACATAAATACTAATTAATGGAATGAAATGAAGGGGAAAGACTGCGCAATGTCACCTTTTTCACTACGTTTGATTAGTGGTGGAGATTTTTCTCCAATAGCAGGTTAAGTAGGAAGAGGCTAAAGATGACAGATCTGGTCACCAACTGCGTGTATTTACATGCAAGCTACACCACAGCACCAACAAGCCATATTCTCCAATGGGAGACTGAACTCTCAGTCCATGTCTCATGTGTAATTGTTTCTTACTCTATTTCCATCATCATGGACTTCAGACATCCATGTAAAACCTAGCTCTTATGCTACCAAGGAAAGTTTCCTCTCACATGATTTTCTCTTTCTTCATTATTTACAACCATCATACTTCACTGCAGATACTACCCGAGAAACATTCCAGCCTAAGTTAGTTGAATGGCAATACTAGTACCATAGATTGATCATTCCCATTATTGACTTCTGCCATCACCTCATTAAGTTATTTGCTCTAAACCTAAAACACTATTGTGACCAAAATCCTGCTTTCCTGATGTTCTATGAACCATTGTCAAACCCTATTCCTGCAGATGGTAACGAGGGTTGACTTCTACAGGAATTTTTCTAGCACCTAATGATCAAGACTAGTAACTGCATGCCCACCGAGATGCACTTTGTATTACATGGAAAGAGATCTTTTAATTTTTAATATTTTTCTAGTTAAGAGTCAGTTTCCTGGAAATTAATCTGCTGGGGGTTAAGGGCCTAATAGAGTTAGCCAGAGTCCTTTTGGCAAGGGACAGCTGTCAGACACATTAGGGCACCAGTCTAGGAGACAACATCTCCAGTATTAGCAGCGATCACAATTTGGTAGTTGAGTAAATTGAACATTTCAGTCTGCTGGTCACGTTCCTCTGCATTCCCTAGCCATCTTCAGATCATTCATTTTACAATAAGCACTTTGCTTGACATTTTGACTTAATGTGTGAGGTTAACAGTATTTGGAGACAGACATGGCATGGAAAGCACTTAAAATCTTTGCCAAAAAGGAATTTCAAAGCTTTGCTTTCTCAGACACAGAAGCTCCCAGAAGTATCCCTGTTTCTTTGGCACATTTATATACTTAGGGATACTCTTTGCCACTGAGGTCTCTCTGGGAGAAAAAGAAATAAAAAGATTCTCAGGCCCCTTTGTGTGACACCTTTGAAGCCTAACACTACCCAGGCCCCACACTATAGCTGCATTCTGTAGCCAGGGCTGTACTGAAACTCTGATTACTGTCTTCGGATGCCATCAGCAGGGGTCCCTACGCAGCAGGCATGCATCCTAATTCATTCCAAACTGTAGCAGCCCACCGCATAACAAGTTCCTCTCAGCCTAAAGAGAAGGAAGGTTAGTTTATAAATCCTTTTGCATCTCCACCCCGGACTGCCCTATCCATATTTCACGTGAGCAGAAAAATCTGACTTCTCCAGATAATCCATATTTTTCCATTCCCTAGCAATATCACAGACCTTGCCAGCTACAATAAAGGGTTTGACTTTACTTTTTATATAGTGTTGTCTCTGAAAGAGAAGAGCTGGGCCTCTGTTCTGCATCTTTGGTTAAAGTTAGAGACCCTAATTATAGTAGTTGTGCACCATCAGCATACTGCACAAGCATGACAGACTTCTGCTGACATTTATTTTAGAGGTGAGTCCTGTTACCCTATCTTAATGCTCTAAGTCTGCTACATGCTAGGGATGTTCCCTTTCATAATTTTTGCATTCATTGTCCCCTTTGTGACTAGCACAGAATGCCTTTTTCAGTTCAATGTAGCATCATTCCCAAGTAAAAATACATACATAGAACCACTATCTAGGCAATTATTCTTGGTATAAGTGATTTTAACACCCCACCTTTGTGTGCCCTCAGGACAAATAATGACCCTTTCTTTGAGGGAGATCAAATGGCACATTCTGTAGGTCAAGTTGTCGTATCAGAGATTTTTTATTTAATCTGCAGTTATACTCCAGGAAATGCAGTCTTCCATTGGGATGCCAGAGGCATGACAAAAAGACTCCCATCTTTAGATGCTCACAGAGTGCTCTGCTAGATGCTGGGATTGTATTGGCAGCTTCTCCCATTGTTAACAGGCTCCACACTGGAGTGGTCTTTCTCTGATGATCTTTACGCTGGTCAGAGCCTCTCTTCTTCCTCTGTCACCTCCTCCTCCCTTTCTTTGCAAAGCAAACAGCAATGCGGGCACACAACACACCAGAAGTGAACAGGGATTCTAGTATGTGTGTGGTGGTGGTGGTGGTGACAGGTGTGAGGAAAAATTCATCCTCACTACTCAAAGGTGGAAAACCAAAGAGACATTTGGCACAGGAACCACATCCCACACATCTCTTTGGAAGTTCTGCTTTATAGGCCCTGAAAGAATATCTTCAAGGCTTCTCAGCAAGTTGACTGGAGAAATAAAGACAGAAGCAATCAGGTTTCTTTAACTGTAATGTGGGGTTGTATTATATAAGCCTCTCTGAACCCAAAAATTATATAAAGCACACAATGTTGCACACCTTGTCCCTCACAATTATTATTCCTGAATTTTTCAACTAAATTAAAGTGTTCCCTTACCTTAATTTTTCTTCTCTCCTTAATTTTTTTTCTCTCCCCCTTCATTAGGATTTTGATCTTCTCTTTTAGGGACATTTACTATGGTTGCCCTCTCATATTCTTAAAAGAGAGGAAGCAAGGAGGAAGATCTGCGCTGGGGGTAAAGCTAGTTGGAAAACCCCCCACATGGAAATGAAAAAACCTGAAAAAAATGTCAGGTTTGGCTTAAAATGTTCACTTTTGGGCAGAAAACTCAAGCTTGATTTGCAAATGCAAATCGGATGTTGATATGCCTCATGGCTCTATTCTCTTCTCACTAAGTGGACTTCATTTCCTATGATGTGCCACAGTCTCCCCCCTTGCCGTGATGGGACCATGGTACATCAAAGATGTAGTTCTGCTGGGGAACCCAGCCCTACATAGGAGAAGTACAGCAGCTGAACTACAACACCATGAAAACCATGAATCGAACTTTGGCTGAAACTGTCTGGTTTTGTTGTTTTAAAACAAAAATCTTCTGCAGAAGGCAATTTTTCATGAAAAGTCTGTTTAATCAAAAGATTGATTTTGTGTCCACAAAAAGAACCATTTACAATGGAACATTTTCTACCCCTAACCTGGCAATCAAGAAAGAAAAACAGCAGCCACTCCATTCTACAAATACAAATATATCCCCGAAAGAAAGCTTACAGGGAACTGCCAGCTACCCTCCCGCACATCTGAGTTCTCCTGAAGTGGAGGCAGTTTTTCTGTCCTTAATGATCCATCTGTTAATATGGAGGATCCTTCTCAGTAGGGCTCCAAATGAATCCACAGGGCTGAAGTGCCCCACACATCAGCACTCATTCATTAGCAGTTTGGAATTTGTCTTTCATAGCTGGCAGAGATCTTGTCCCCTGTAACCTCTTAAGGAGACTCAAAGAATTAATAAATAGACCTACCTCTCAGCTTTTTCTTCTCCTTCCACAATTTCTCATCAACTTCATCCCCTCTCCACTACCATCTATTCATCTCCTGCACTAGGATGAAATTCTAAGGTTGCGACTACATTAGTTATATCCAAAAGAAGTTTGTCTCTCACAAAATGAATTCCATTCATGTATGGGCACAATTTTTCCTCTTAAGTATTTGTATGAACAGTAGTTAACTTTCAAGAATATCAATGAAAAGTGAAAATGGTATGAGTATCTTCAAATCAATTCTGAGTTCACTAAACACTTGGAATGTTTTTTTTTTCCTCCTTTCACTATCCACTCAAGTCAAGCTATGAATCAATCAATCAGTCTCATTTGGTGGAATGCACATTCAATGCCTTTTGCTAAAGTATTCAGAAACTAGAAAAATATTCTCCTGTATAGGAGGGACTTGCCAGCTGGTGCACTCTCTCATGGCTGGATAGGGCATCACAGGCTGTTCTCCTGCAGCAACCCCTGCCAACAGCTGCTCCAGTTCTGCTTCTTCTCAGGATGAAACCTTCTGACCTGGTCATGTTCAGTCAGTCACATTCCTTTGAGTCCCATAAAGCAGTAGTTCAGTGACCTTACACCAGGTCTTTGCTCCAGCTGTGAGCTCCATGATCTCCTTATCCTTTATATGAGGGAATTTTCTGGCACCTTTCTTAGTAGCTAGTAGGGGAATCCAGAGCCTTCTCAGAGTTCCAGTCAAGAAACCCCATAGCAAGCAACCAAGATCTGCTTTTTCATTCTCCTTGATTTCTTCCTAGCCTACCTTCTGCCTAGGCCTAGGACTAGGTCATTTTCTTCAGCCCTTTCCTGGTTTCACTCATCCAGAGACTTTTTTGGATTCTGCAGAGTTCTTTCCTGCTCTTGTACAAAGCATTGCCTCATAAGGCTTTCTCCCTGGAGACACAGCTCCTGTCTGCCTCTGCCCATATTATGTGTATCTGTGTCTTTCCTGCAGACACTCAAACCACAGAATGACTCTCTCAAGGCCTTGTTGTTTGACAAACTCACAATAAGAACTTGCTCCACTCCTATTGCTTCTCAGTATCTCTTAGCCCTTTACCAGAGCTCCCTTCTGCTAGCCTGAGGTCCTTCCTTTATTAATTGTAACTACACTCCTCTCAGGTGAGACTCCTTCTGAATTCAGATATCCAGCTCCTCCCCAGCTGAGCCTAATTCTCAGTTGGGCCCAGCCCACCCTCCAAATACAAAGTTCTCTGGTTCCAGTTAACTCTCTTTGCCACTGTGGGGTACATGCTCTGTTACATCTCTCTAGATCAAAGTACTTTTGTGGCTCCTCCATCTCTGTAATCTGTTAGGCTACATTTACACTGCAGATCTTTTGCACAAGAACAGCCGTTCTTGTGCAAAAACTTGTGGAGCGTCTACACTGCACACATGTTCTTGCGCAAGTAAATTTACAGTAAGGTGTTGGAACAGAGGGCTTCTTGCGCAAGAGTTATTCCTCTTCCTGCGAGGAATAAGCCCTTTTGCACAAGAGCTCTTGTGCAAGAAGGCATTGTGGACGGGCAACAGGGGTTTCTTGCGCAAGAGAGCGTCCACACTGCCATGGACGCTCTTGTGCAAAAGCACATCTCTTGCGCAAAAGCACATGGACACGCTCTTGCGCAAGACATTTTGTGCAAGAATTATTGCACAAAACAGTTCTTGCGCAAGAAGCCTGCAGTGTAGATATAGCCTTAGAGTTCTTTCTAATTTTTTTTAACATAACCCTCTTTCTTACCAGCCTGTTTAAGAATTAGGTTGGCTAGTTTAGACTTAGGCTAAGTTAAACCAGAGGGAAAGCTACATTAAGAAATTAGTTTTGCAATTTGTTCTGAAAGCAATGAAGAGCATGGTCATTAATTCTTTTGAGAAAGAATTCCTTAGTCTAGCTCTAGCTTCTGTGAAAATTCTGTCTTCTCCACTCCTGGGCCAAATGGACAGTACAATTGGTACAGTCGGATGTCATAGCCACAAAGGAAAAGGTGAGCTCTCAAGCAAGTAGGATCCATTCTCAGAAAGCTGGATGAATTCAATAGGAAGGACATGGGGAGTGTGACAGACTGCAGAGATATTGACCTGCATTGCTATGCAAATGGGCTTCTATGTTTTGTATCATCTGTAATATTTTATGAATGCCTGGCTTCATTTCTAATTATAGGATAATGAAATAATCAAGCACAGGAGTCATGAATGCTAATAACACAGTAATCTGGTCTACCAGTCTAATAATATGGAGTCCAATCTTCTAGTTAATTACAGACTGAAGTGTGAGGTTTTCCTGCATCCAGTCCAACTGATATGTCCACAAGGACCCAAAGGAACAGGATTAAGGGTCAATTTAACAGTGAGGGTAGATGCCCTCAACAGTGGAGAGATATTATTGATAAAAAGTTCAAGTACTTTGATTTCTCTACCAGCATCAATCCAGGGTCTACACATACACAGGGATTTCAAACACAAATGGTCAGCCATCAGTGAAAAATTCTAGTTTAGGCAGTCAAGCTGCTATAAGTCATAAATTGCACTGGTGGAGCTTAACCCTGTTGAATGAAGGGAAAGTGACACCAAGGAAAGTAACAGGTCATGGCAGCATTGTCTTTCATTAAAGGTTTGCATTTATGCACCTGTTACAGAGGCTGAAATCAGCATGAGCACCCTTCATAGACAAGACTTGACTTCAGTCTTACCAGGGTTCAGGGTTAGCCTTTTATTCTTCAGCCAATTGCTGAATTCAGCTGGGCACCAAACAAGCTGGGAGCTGGTGCTATTTATGTTTGACAAAGAAACGTGGCTGACTATTGTCTGTCTATAACCACCATGTCACCCTGCATTCTCTTGCCAACTCCTCCAACAGCTTTATAAAGACACCAAATAATCTGAGAATAGAGGACTAAACCCTGTGAGACACTACAAGTGAAAGTATTGAAGGAGGGTGAACAGTTGCCCATAATAATACTCTGGGTTTGGTCTAAGAAAAAAGAAACTGGGCAATTTAGGACAATTCCCAATGATGTCAGTGGATCCTTGGAGATGCCTATGATCATCAAATGCCCCCCAAGAGTCTAGAAAAATGACCAGGTACTTCACAGTTGCAATAAATTCAATCTCTGTACCATGCCCTGGCCTGATTTCTCAGAGAGATCCATTATACTCTCAGATTGATGAATGACTGTTTTTGAAATTGCAAAAACAATGCAAATATTTCTTCTCTAGTTTCTCATTTTGATTCCTCAGACAAAGAAGGTTAGATAATGGGCGTCGATTTCAATGGTTTCTAACAATGAGAAAAAGTTTCTTTATTATTGGTCATTCAGTCTTGCTGAACAAGTCTACTTTATTCTTTAGGTAAAATGCACTATAGACAAAACATCTACACATGTTCTAATAAGCCTTCCAGGAACTCCAAATATAACATGGGGCAGAGTCATCTTTAAGCCCCACCCTAGAGGAGTTGTTGTGGTTACCAGTTCATCACATCTTTAGCTCAGGAAAAGCATCCAGATTATGGGCCCTCAGTAAGCCCGGCCTATCCTGTCCTTCCCTAGGGAAGGAGGATCTCTGTGTACCAGAGATCCTGTCTGTTGCTAAATCAGGAAGAAGACCCTGAATCTGTTTAGACTCAGACTATTTATCCAAAAGCCTTTTCTTTGTCTGTTGGTCCCTGGAGAATCCAATTTGAACCAGTATATATCTTTGGTGCATGAGGGGGGCTGCTGCAAAGTACATTAGCATGCCCTACCCTACTGCAGAAGGTTCATAAGCTGTATATGTGTTGTTATTGTTTAATTTAATACCATGTACCCCAAAGTTATTAACTCTAATTCTGTAAGGTTTATCTTGACTCCATAGGACTAGTTCAGCAAACTGCCAGTCTGTTTCAGGGATGGGGGAAAGATTCTCCTTTCAATTGTGCTGTTGCTTCTAAAAAAGGAAGAAAGAGGGGAGGCATGTACTCCTGCTTGTGCATGGGGTTTGGGGGTTGTACTTTTCATCAAATTTGTTTAAGAAATTTAATATTTAGATGAGCGTCTGAGAACATAAATATACAGTATAACAGATATGAAATGTACTAACCAAATGTACCTGATGTATCCCAATGCTGCTGTGAGATAAGTACACTCAAATGCACCAGCTCTATTCCATGCCTACTGCTCTTAAGAGGAATAAGAGAGAGCATTTGAATTTGATCCAAATGACTGAGTTTAGCCACTGCACACACAAATCAAACTGACAAGGTAAAGTCATTTCATTAAACAATGTCATTATTCTGACATGTTTAATTCAACCAACAGTAATCTGATCGTCCCTCTGAGTGCAGAAAACCTGAAGCTGACTTGGTTTCATCTATTTTGGCACTTATACTGTATATTAATTAATGATGTGACCTCTGAACACACACTGCGGCATTCAGCATATGCTAACAAGCAGCCTTAAACTGTCTCCTCATCAACACTAGCTTGATTTTCTACTTCCGTAACCTTTCCAAGCATTTTTAAAATGACACCTCAGATTCCTTTTACGTCTCCCACTGAACTTTCCTTTTATTGGGACCTGTAATGAATGCAGGAATGAATAATTAGCAGCCTTTTGTCATTGTTGATAAAATCTTAGAGCTTACGGCTTATTAGCAGAGATTTCTAGCAGCAATATTTGGTTTTGATACTGTTGTGGAAAGTTTCAAAGCATACAAGTACTACACACATGGTCTCAAAGGCATTAACTATCAAGTTTATAACCAGGTTGCACCACGGTTAATTTCACACACTACTCATATCTACACTCAGTGTAGTAAACACAAGGTTCCCAACTGTGTGGGTTTTTTTAAAACTCAGCTTACATGTACAACTCTGGGTAAATCATTATTATTTACACAGTGAATTTTCTCAAAAAAATCAAGTACTGAATTTCACAGAATGATTTTACAACTATTCTGAGTTGTATAAAGTATGTATAAGTTCATAAGATGCTATAATAACCATGAAAAATAGTTTTTATATTATGTTTAATATTGTAATAGATGCAAGAAAACCAGACCAAAAATGGATTAGTCTAAACCCAAAAGGCCACATTAATATAATTGAAATTATGCTTGGTATAAACAGAAGTTTTGTAAGCAGAAGTTAATAGACCAAAATTGGTGCAATGAATATTAGCTGTAGTTGATGAACAAAATAAGGATGAACTATTCTGCCGATTTTTACCTTTTTTTGGGGGGGGGGGGGAGTCTTAAAAAGATACTGAAAAAATATTAACAATTCAATTCACTTCACCTTGGTCTTGTCTCCCATCCCACCATGCATCCCCGGTCATCTCGTCTCATCTTCATCTCCTCCTAGTTCATCCTGACCTATTGCACTGCAATTCATCTCAACTCACATAAAGGACTTTCTCCCTGAGAGGGAGGTTTGCTCGCCTTGCTCTTGTATAAGGAACTTTTACCTGTGAGTACTGAAAGTTATTGCAGTATCATGACATCCAGTAGACAATCTTCCACATAGGGATAGCCAATTATCAGCACCACAAAGGCACAGAAGATCCTGCAATGTATTCCATTTCCTTTTTGTGTTATTGTCTACTCCACTGTTTCTTTCTTTATATTCTATTTCATTCTCTTGGCTTTTTATCCAAATTGGAAAGTCGATCATATTGCATCCATCCAAACCTGCCTTGTCTGAGGAGAAAGAATCCACACAGCTCTTGGCCCTGAAGAGATCATAACTGACCAAGAGTTTATAAACACCTTTAATTTTGGGGGGGTTTGAAATCAAAATCCATATAACACCACCATCTTCCAAGCTCATTCTCATGGGTTCTCTGGGTTACTGTTTCACCCTTTTGAGGACCTAGATAACAGAGTCAACAACATTTTGCTTGGCTATTAATGTCTTTGGACACTAAAAAACCCTCTTTTAAATCTGCCCTTTTTTTCTTTTTTTTTTTTAAAGAGAAGATATGGAGTAACACATCCTGTATAAAGTTCTCACCAGAACTAATTTTTACAACCTCATTTTAAAACCCCCTTTTTAAAAGCAAATGAAGTGTTTCCATCTGTACTGAGTGCTGCACCTGAAGCCTGGATCAGAGGTTGCACCCTGCCAGCATTTACATGCTGATGACTCTCAAATTTTATAGGAGTAATTTCCACTGCGACACCTGGAATAATTGTAGCGTTGATGGCAAATAAGAGATAATGGTGATGTTAAATCTGCCAGTCACTGTGCAGTTAACAGATCATCGGAAACATCAGAACTATGACCTTTTTATTTTATCCCTTTTCCTTTGAATTTACTGCCACATTTGGCCGGGGGAGGGAAGGACAACCACCCACATCAGTTTCTTGCCATTTTATCACTTAAAATTGAGCATTATTTATATTAACAAGGAGTGAGGGAAGAAAAAGTTGGTTAAATCTGAAGAACAGACCAATATGCAACTTTTTGGATTGGGCTTTTGGTTTATTTGTATAGCAACATGCTGTTTAATACAACCCATTGTACATAATAGGAAAACAGAAATCTCAAACAACAAAGAACATTTAAAATTATACATAATACATTTGATTCATTTTGATTTTGTAATGTCCTCTTTTAAAAAGTCAGCAAGTGGGTTTGTGGGTTATAATACATCTATGAAGTTCTGAAAGATAAACACTTTCAATCCTGTCTTTGCACAACTCCCTGGACCACGGTAAATACCTCTTTCAAAGAGGCCCTGGGACTCTCTACCTGAAGCAGTGGGTGTTCTTAGGTAATTCTCTGCCTAAGAACATTGTGGGGGGGATTTGGATAGCTGCTTCCCCATCTCCAGTCTTATGCGAGGAGGAGGACTCATGTCTTACAAGTCCCAGTGGAGTTTTCTGGGGAGAAAGGACTCCTGACCAACTCTGATTCAAAACAGTGAAGACCATTCATATCAAACCCAGACACCTAGATAACTGCTAAAAGATCTATGGATGAGAACTGCATACCCCTCAATATCAGGATGTTTCCCAACATATCCCCCTCAGGCATGGGGGGGAGGGGGACACAGGTGGGTACTTTAATTACCCTACACATTTCTCCACCCATTTGCACCCTATGGCTCCCTTTCATTCACCCCAGTCTCATCCCCTAACTCTCTATAGGATTGCAGCACACCAAACACACGCTTCCTAGGCCACACCTTCCTCTCACATTGCTATGCGCAGCTGCAGTACAAAACTCTTCCTGGGAGGATGTGCAGCTGGAAAATTCTGCTCTTCCCATGGCTGCTGGGGTTCTGGTTCAGGCAAAGACTTTGCCGTGCCCAGGCTGGCTAGGAGCACTGCACTCCCAATGTTGCAATGTTGCAGCTGTTTGGCCTCCCTTTCTGGAGATTTCTGGTCTACAGTGAAGGACAGCAGAACCTGAGAGTCCTTTCCTCTCCTTCTCTTGTGTGATTCTCCCATTGGTTGTCTCAGGACAACAGACACTCTCTACCATTGAAGAGGAAGAGGAGAGAGAGAGAGGACAAAGCAGCTTCAACCTTTACTCTCAATATTCACTGGTATTCCCACATTGCCTTCCCACTCCACTTCTAATCTCTCTGCTGGTGTCCAGCTCCTTCACAAAGAAGAGGCCACAAGAGCTCTCCCGTGATCTTCAGGCCCACCAATGTTCCAGGGGAAAAACCTCACCAGCCTCTCCAGTCCCCCTTCTTGAGCCTCCTGCACCCCACAACAGCCTTAGGAACCTCAGATTACCTGACCTTCTCCCTACCATGTATCTTGTACCACCTGCCCCATAGTGGTGCCCTCTTGCCAACACTTACTGCTCTGCTACACCAAGTAGCTAAATCCATATCACCTTCCTCTGTTTAAGCACTTCCTGTAGTGCTGCCAGCCGTACATACCATCAGCATCCCCACCAGACCAGTTTTGGGACTGGTCTCTCTTCTTCCTGGAATAGGTCTGCTGGCAGCTGTTGCTGCACATGCCTGGCATCAGTTATCAGCTGGCAGTTGCCTCCTACTCACCAACAGTTCCCATAGCCTCAGGGCTGGCCCACAACATTTTGGCACCTGAGGCGGGGAACTCAAATGACACCCCCATGCCCCCTCTCTTGGGCCAAAACTTTGAAAGGTCTCAATTCTGCCTTCTTCCTGTTCTACTCCTCTCATGGTACTGCTCTGCTACCTACCCCAATAAAGGAGATCTAATAACTTAAAATGCCTTGTTCAAAAATTTTAAGTAACACTTAACTTTCAAATGCCTGAACAGCAAATGTAACTTTTCTTGTCTGCATAGTAAACACTGGCATTTTTATCTGTTTGAATAATCAAAGTGGTGCTTTCCGTGCCTTCTTGGTTGCAAAGATTTGAACTGACTCCTGAAGGTCCACAGTCTGGGCCAGCTCATGCTCTATTGAGATGGCTGCAAGGCCGACCAGCCTCTCCTGTGTCATTGTGGAGCTTAGATGTGTTTTTATTAACTTCAGCTTGGAGAAGCTGCTTTCTCCACTGGCAACTATTATAGGAAGTGTTAGAAGTATGCAAAGAGCAACAAAAGCATTTGGAAAGAGGGTGGTCATCTTATTTGTGCACATATATTCCAGAACAGCTTTTGGAGTTGATCCTGATGAAATGTATCTTGAAAGGGCTTTCAATTCATCACCTAAATCACTCGCATCAATATCGCGCATGTCATCATGTGTCAACACTATCTCTAGTGCCCTGCATTGCTGGTGTAGATCTTCTTCATGTACAGTGAGGAGTTTTGGAATATCATACAACATCCCAAATATACTACTGTGTTCCTTGAGCTGCATGAAACTTTCTTCAACTGACTGTATTGCACAATCTAGCACCTGGTTAAAGAATTCAACTTTGAATTGTTGTTTGGGGTCTCTTATGGGATTATCCCGTGCCTCGTAATCAAAATGTTTTCTTCTTCGATGACTCTTGTATTCTTGAATGGGTGGGAAAATAGCTTCAGTGTGAAGTTCCTCTGCCAACTTCTGTGCACTCTTCAGAATGTTTTTAAATCCCTCATCTGACTGGTAAGACTGTAGGTATGACTTTGCTTTGTCCAGTTGTTCCATTGCTCCAGATATATCAAGGTCAACACCTTGGAGTCTCTTGCTTACAACATTTATTTCAAACAGTATGGCATGCCACCACACTAAGCCACACAGAAATTTGAAGTTATGTATATTTCTGGTGATTCCATTTCCCTCTGCCACTGTTCTCCCATGAACAGTTCCTGTCATAGCATTATCCTCCATAATGGCAACTATGGCATCATCTAGTTTCCCAGTTTGGTGTTTGATAGGCTTTACCGCCTCCACTCGACTTTCCCATTGTGCGGCACTCAGTGTTTTCGGTGTCAGAGAGGATGTTCCCAGATGCTGTTTCAAAATTTGCCATCAATAAGTTGATGCAGAGAAAAATACATAGATGCTTTGAATTACATTAAAAAAATTCAGCAGCCTCACTAGAAGCTGATGCTGCATCACTGACCACTAAGTTCAATGAATGAGAGCTGCATGGGACAAAAAAAGCTCAAGGGTTTAACTCTCGGATTTGCATCCGCACTCCTTTGTTCTTTCACCATTATTGTAGCCCTGACCTCTCCTGTCAGCTATCGCAATTCCCGTATCTTCCAGCTTTTTAAGAAGCACATTTGTCATACCAGCTCCTGTAGTATCATCAATGTCAATAAATTCTAGAAAATGCTCTCTGACAAGTCACCATTGCAGGACATTTTCACTAGGTTCTGTTTTGTTACAAAATGGACCATTAAAGTCATTTGTTCCGTATGGCTGATGTCAGGTGTGCAGTCCAGAATAACAGAGTAATATCTTTCTGAGTTCAGATCTGCCACAATCTTCTGTTTGACTTTTGTTGCCAGTAACTATATGATCTCATTTTGAATTGTTTTTCCAAGGTAGTGGTGTATGTACATTTCTTGGGTGGTGACTCTTCTTAGATGCTCCTGGAGTACAGCATCAAACTCAGCCATCAGCTCCACAATTTTAAGGAAGTTTCCATTGTTTGGCACAATAGCTGATCTGAAGTGCCACGCAGTGCTAGGTTTTGGGTAGCAAGCATTCTCACAATGGCAAAGAGCCTTTTCAGAACATTTTGCCAGTAAAGAGACTATGATGAAATCTTCTCTTGATGCTGATTATCTATGGTGGCCTTTAACCTTAGTCTTATCTCAAGCTCTTTCCACCTATGGAATGCTCTCTGCTCATTTGCTGCCTTCTCATGGCATGCCAGATTTCTAGCCAGATTTTTCAGTCCTTTGTTCCTATAGAACTCAATGTGGCTGGAACATTAGAATGGAAGAGTTTGCAACAAAAACAGTATGCAGCATTCTGGGTTTTTGAGTACATAAGCCATGGCCTCTCCACTTTGTCACCATTGGGGATTTCACGCCAGTAATGTGTTGGATGGAAACTTCTGTTTTCATTGTCTTTGGGGAACATGAAGTTTTTCACTTGCTATGGCCCATGCAGTACAAGGAAGTCCCTCAGGCTACTGCTCAAGTGAATCCACAGTCCTGGATCATCTAGACCAGCGGTTCCCAAACTTTTTGGCTTCACGCCCCCTTTTTTATTTTTGAGAAACCCTCATGCCACCCCCCCACCCCTCACCCCCAAATAGCAGCAAAACTTGGGGGGGGATTAATGGGGGGGGGCTGGCTTGCCTCACCCCCCCCCCTGGAATTTCTGCATGCCCCCCCAGTTTGGGAACCCATGATCTAGACATAAGGAACTAAACTCAGCAGCAGCTGTTTCTTGTGCCTCCACCACACTCTTCTCTGATCTACACTTTTCTTCAGGAATGTACATGGTTACATCCATTTGAGATGGAGATATGGACACTGCAGTAGCTGCCAGATCACCTGCACTCTGACTAACTGGAAGATCAGGCATCTCCTCACCACTCACATCCTCAATGGGGCCAGAAGGCTCACCATGAATATTTGTGTTTATGTATCTCAGGAGAGCTCCTTTCTGCTTAGATAGAAAAGTTTCCTTTGCTTGCTTTCTTTTTCTGAATGCTGTCCCAGAGGGGCGTTTTCTTTCACTCATGACTGCTGTTCTGTGCCAGCTATAGCGGCTCTCAAGACTCAGTTGAAGGGGACAAATAAGCAGGCTGGTAGCAGGGCCTGAGTGAGGGAAGATATCAGCATCTTAAGGGCCTAACTGGCTTCTACTACTTCAGTTGACTGCCTGTTCTCCTCAAGTGGGTTCAGGGAAGCAGCAGGAAACAGAAAGTTCCCTGAGAAGCTGGTGTTAATCAGTCCAGGATCCTGGGGGTGCTAGAGAGGTACATAAAAGGCTCCTCCTCCTCTCTCTCCCTGCAGCTCCTGCTGCTTTCTGTTATTCCCTCTCACCTTTTCTCCTGCCTGCCTGTTATGTCTCTTGTGCCCTCCTTCCTCCAGCACAGCACTCCACCATCTCTGTGCATCTAGAGCAGAGAGAATACATATGCACCAGCAACAGACACAATTTTCTACACTCTGGGTACTAGTGGTGCCCCCTGCCCCCCCCCCCCCGAACGTGAGGCAGCCACCTTAGTTCGCCTCATGGTAAGGCCAGTCCTGCACAGCCTCCAGTACAAGCTACAGCTTTCCCAATGGGTTTCCCCTTGTCAATCTCACGTGTGGATTACTTGCAGTGACCAGTTCATCATCCTTTGTAGCTATCTGCAAAATTGTAGCCCCTTTGTCTACTCCTAATGTCTCTACCATAGCTGCTTACTTCTGTTCCTCTACCAGTCTGTGCTGATTAGGCCCCAGTTGGAGTATTGTCTCCAGTTCTGGGCACCACATTTCAAGAAAGATGTGGAGAAACTGGAGAAGGTCCAGAGAAGAGCAACAAGAATGATTAAAGGTCTAGAGAACATGAGCTATGAGGGAAGGCTGAAATAATAGGGTTTGAAATAATTTAGTTTAGAAAAGAGAAGACTGAGAGGGGACATGATAGCGGTTTTCAAGTATCTAAAAGGGTGTTACAAGGAGAAGGGAGAAAAATTGTTCTCTTTGGCCTTGAGGATAGGATAAGAAGCAATGGGCTTAAACTACAGCAACGGAGGTTTAGGTTGGAGATTAGGAAAAACTTCCTAACTGTCAGGGTGGTTAAGCACTGGAATAAATTGCCTAGGGAGGTTGTGGAATCTCCATCACTGGAAATATTTAAGAGGCGGTTAGACAGACACCTGTCAGGGATGATCTAGACAGTGCTTGGTCCTGCCATGAGGGCAGGGGACTGAACTCATAGAATCACAGAATCATAGAACCATAGAGCTGGAAGAGATCTCAGGAGGCCATCAAGTCCAGCCCCCTGCTCTAGGCAGGACCAATCCCAACTAAATCAACCCAGCCAGGGCTTGGTCAAGCCGAGACTTAAACACCTCTAGGGATGGAGACTCCACTACTTCCCTAGGTAACCCATTCCAGTGCTTCACTGCCCTCCTAGTGAAACAGTTTTTCCTAATATCCAACCTGGACCTCTCCCACCACAACTTGAGACCATTGCTCCTTGTTCTGCCATCCGTCACTACTGAGAACAGCCTTTCTCCATCCTGTTTGGAACCTCCCTTCAGGAAGTTGAAGGCTGCTATCAAATCCCCCCTCACTCTTCACTTCTGCAGACTAAACAGACCCAACTCCCTCAGCCTCTCCTCATAAGTCATATGCTCCAGCCCCCTAATCATTTTGGTTGCCCTCCACTGGACCCTCTCCAATGTGTCCACATCCTTTTTGTAGTGGGGGGGCCCAGAACTGGACACAATACTCCAGATGTGGCCTCACCAGAGCCGAATAAAGGGGAATAATGACATCTCTGGATCTGCTGGCAATGCTCCTCTTAATGCAACCTAATATGCCATTAGCCTTCTTGGCTACAAGGGCACACTGTTGACTCATATCCAGCTTCTCATCCACTGTAACCCCCAGGTCCTTTTCTGCAGACCTACTACTTAACTGGTTGGTCCCCAGCTTGTAACTATGCTTGGGATTCTTCCGTCCTAAGTGCAGGACTCTGCACTTGTACTTGTTGAACTTCATCAGATTTCTTGTGGCCCAATCCTCCAATTTGTCTAAGTCACTCAGGACCCTATCTCTGCCCTCAAACATATCTACCTCTCCCCCTAGCTTAGTGTCATCTGCAAACTAGCTGAAGGTGCAATCTATCCCCTCATCCAGGTCATAATAAAGATATTGAACAAAACCGGTCCTAGAACCGAACCTTGGGGCACTCCGCTAGAAACCGACCGCCATCCTGACATCGAGCTGTTGATCACTACCCGCTGGGCCCGACCTTCTAGCCATCTTTCTATCCATCTTACTGTATGAATATTGAGAATATTGTGGGAGACCGTATCAAAAGCCTTGCAAAGTCAAGGTAGATCACATCCACTGACTTTCCCACGTCCACAGAGCCAGTTACCTCATCATAGAAGCTAATCAAATTGGTCAGGCACGACTTGCCCTTTGTGAATCCATGCTGACTATTCCTAATCACTTTCCTCTCTTCCAAGTGCCTCAAAATCTCGAGGTCCCTTCCAGTTCTAGGATTCTATGATTAGTGGCACTCCCTGTGGCTGCTTGGCTCCCCAAAGATGCTCTTAATCCCCACCAAAGGTCTTACCTGTCACCCCTAATTCCAGCAATGGCTTTGCTTGCATTTGCTCCCAAGATCCCTCCCCCACAGATGCACCTCTGCAGAAGCCCAGAGACCCTCCATCCCAAACCACTACTCACTCCATGTTCCCCACTATTCTACACAATGGTAGCACCCATATAAAAGGCACACTATCCTCACCTCCTCACCCCCCAGATCCCCTGGGCTTTCTCCAGCCCCCTTCTCTCAACTCCCTCTAGGCAGCACCTAAGCCATGCTGTGTCACTAATACCACCTGAAGAATAGGCAGGTGCCTGGTTGCAGAGCCCAGACTTTTCCACATCAGCTTCCTCCCAGCCAAATGAGGTCAGGTGCATGAGGGCAATTATGCCACCTGGCTGTATTGGGAAAGTGAGCTAGGCTCAGCTGGATGATGAAGTCTAGCTGGGGAAGGGGCTGAGAGAAGATGGAGCTAGTCTAGAGCAGAGGGTCCCATAAGAGTAAAAAATGCTTATATATTTCAAGGTCCTGAGAGAGCATAAAATGGCTTGTTTTAGAATTTGAACTGGCCATTGTGGCTTAAATAGTCATTTGTTTCTAAGAAATGTGAGGAAGGACAATGGGGGATGTGCAAGATCCAATAAACAGTTGATCATCTCCTTTGGGAGTGCAAAATGGGGTATTTATGTTAAAAACACAGAGGCTTTAAAGTACTAAAAAAATTGCTGTAACACCTAGTAAAAACATCAGAAAATGGAGCCGTAGGGGGGGGGGGAAAAGCAATCTTGGACTTTTGAGAATACTAGGAAAGGTGAAAGATGTTAATTCTTGATTTATCTAGGGTGTTTGTGCTTAGTGGTCAGATACACAGCAAGTGAATCTGCTTTGCCATAAAACTGGAGAAGTAAAAGAGGAAGGAGGCTGCAGAGACAGAGGAAAGAACCCTGCAGTCACACTCTAGGAATAGACAGGGTGTGAGGAGAAAGCCCTGATGGAGAGTTGGCTCAGGGATTCTCTCCTGAAGTAAAAAATGCCAAAAGAGAGATTGCAGCCACCAGTGTGGAGCAGGCTGCAGTGACATCCCTGAAAAATTGTCAGGAGGCTTCCCAGAGAGAGAGCCAAGGAAGGGGTTCTGCTGAGAAACTGTGTAACAGAAACACAAGAGGGTTGTATGATCAAGACCATCTAGGGTCTATATTATTGATCTGGGATTTAATAGGGTATTCCAGAGGGAGCAGTGACAGTCTTGGTCCTGGGAGCAGGTGAATCTAGAGAGGTTGTATGACTGAGAAGTCTTGCTGCAGTAGGACGAAGACCTGGGAGGCAGTATTGAGTAGTCTTAAGGAGCTGACCTTGGCTGCTATTTATTGGGTCCTTGAGCTAAAAACTGCTGAGCTGGTGGGAGGCCAGAAAAAAGGGCCAAGGATCACAGAGAGCCCAGAGTTCGGGCCAAAAACTATTTTGTAAGGAAATTCATACCTTTTAATGTGTTTCTCTGGAAGGGGTGAATTAAATTGTGACCAGGGTGGAAAGCCCAGTTAAGGGAAGAGAGAATACTTCAGAGCCAGAGCAATCATCTGGCAGGGACAACAGAGGATAAAACTTTCTACACCACTCTCAATCATATGGAGGTGCTCTAGCAGTGAGTCTACTCCTCTACAATCCTGAGCTGTTGGTTTCTTCTTCCTGGTGGCCTGGCCTAGAAGAGGAAAAATAATAATGAGGTGGGATAGAAGTTGCTGTCTCCTGATGCCTGAAACATTGTCAAGCAGAGCAGCACCCTGAAATAGGTTTTAAAACCTGGAATTGTCCCAGCTAGTCCAGGATTCTGGACAGTGTCTGTTCTACTCTGAGCAACAAGCTCCCCCGTTCCATTGCATTCAAGGTCCTCAGTCCCTAATATTTTAAAGATAGGGCTCAGTAGTACAAATTTAGAGTACTGTGGTTTTCCTAACTGAGCTTGATTAATGGGAAAAGCCAGGTGTTGATCTTTGCCCTAGTTGCATTGTAACAGTAGTTCTCAAGGTTTAAGACTCAGTGTAGCACATATTCAATTCAATGAATGTGATGCACCACCTGTATCATTTTAATTGGTAGTCCCTATTAGATATCATACTTCGGGCCAATAAGTTTACCATCTGATTGGGTCCTGTGTACTAGAAGTAAGAATTACTTGTGTGGCACTGGCAGACCAGCCAGTCTGTATATGACCATAACAGTTTAACAGGAGGCATTACAATTGTAATCAAGACAATCCACACATGTATGCATATCAAGGAAATGTTAGCTAGGCCAACAATCCCCAACTCATTCACTTTTTTTATTTATAAGAATCAATGGGTAGATGCTAAGTCTGTGTTTATCTATGTCCTGCTAGAAGTTTAACACTAAAAATTAGCTATTCGATGCTAGTTTCCTTTCATGTCTTCATTATCTATGTGACTCTGTCCAGTTTACCTTAATAGCAAAGATATAAAATATTGCAGGAAGCTAATAATATAAATGACATTGTCTTCAGCTTAACTATATATGCTATAATGAAGTACAAGCTAATTGCTTTACCTAACTAGTTCACCCTCTGTACTCATAAGAAAGAGATGATTGTCTTCAAGCCAAGATCTGCATTGCCTACTTGTTCCTCAGGGAAAAACCCTGCTGTGACTATTTCTTTGAGGAGGCCTGTTAGCCTGCTAGTCTACTGTATATTTTGAGAGTGTTTGTCTGTCCATCTGTCTATCTTTTCAAGAAATCTTCCTAAATGATAAGAGCTAGGACCACCAAGTTCTGTATACAGCTTCCTCTTATCATAACTTAAAAGCAAGGCAAGGGTTTGGTTGTGCCAGGAAAATGAGATGTGCCTAGATTGGGACTGCTTCTCATGAAACTATTGTGGCAAAGCTATGGCTGTGCCCCATGGGTCTTGTGCTACTGGCCGATAATATTAGCCTTAGAGACTTGCTGTGGCTCTTCACACAGCTGCTTTCTCTTTACAAGAGATAGGGTCCTCAGCTTATTGAGCCAAACTCATCACAGGCTAGTTCACAGTTTCAGGGTGTAATCCCTTGATAGTCCTAGTCTCCCCTCAAGGCAGTCTGTGTTGGCATAGGTAAGGTGGTGGGCTCACCCACTACTTTAGGTTCTGGACCAAGGACCCTAAGGATACGTCTAGACTACAGGCCTCTGTTGACAAAGAGCGTCTAGACTGCATTATGCGGATCGAAAAATCAATCCGCTTTGTTGACAAAGAGCATCCAGACTGGCGAACGCTCTGTCGACAAAAGAAGGCACCCGGAAGTACTTCCGGCAGGTCACAGGGGCAGCCTTAAAGTCCAGGCACTGCTGCATGCTCTTTGCAGAGACACGTGCTTAAAAGGATCCTCCTGGACAGCCGTCGCTCTGCTCCTGCTTTTGGCTTGCCTACCTCCTAGAGGTAAAGCAAAGCTGCTGCAGTTTTTGCTATGGTTGCCCTGCTTCCTCGGACACCACAGCAGTTTATTTTCAGGCTTGGTTTTTTGCTTTGCACTGTGTTTTTGGCCATGGAGCCTGAGCTGCCCCATGGCAGGCGATGGCCCTATACTGTGATGATGGAAGTTCTGCTGCATCTTCATGAGAGCATCATGACGTTTGCGGCAGAGCTGGATTCAGAGCCCAGCTTTGAGCCCCTCACTCAGGCTGCAGCCCTACTGCCCTTGCCCCCGAACTTATTCCTGGAGAGTCGAGTTTGGAGGCTGGACACCAGTTCCAACTGGTGGGACCGGCTTTTTATGCAGAAGTGGGACAACGACCAGTGGCTCCAAAAGTTCTGGACATGGAAGTCCACCTTCCAGGAGCTCTGTGCCTGGCTTGCCCCTGCCTTGCAATGCCAGGACACCCACTTGTGGGCCGCCATCCCCCCTGGAGAAGCGCGTCACTATTGCTCTGTGGAAGCTGGCCACCCCTGACAGCTACCGCTCCATGGGACATCAGTTTGGCATGGGGAGGTCTACTGTAGGGGCCATCTCAAGTCACTCTCAGGAGACAGTCCATGGGGGTGGGGGCAGGCGGATAAGGGGGATGGTCAGGACCGGGCACAGGGAATGGAGGATGGGGTGGGAGTGGTAGAAGCCTGCCTGGCCTCACCCTGCAGTGGTGCGGGGGGCACGGGGAGGGTTGCCTGGGGGGGTGTCTCGGGGCCTGGGGTGGGGGTGGGGGAACACCTCTCATCAGCTCATGCAACTCCTCTAATGTCCTGTTATGTGTGTTTGTATTTGTCCCTTTCTGCAGGTGGTGACGGACATGAATTCAGAGCTGCTTCACAGGACTGTCCACCTGCATACCATCTTGGGCGGATTTGCGGAGCTGGGTTTTCCGAACTGCTGTGGAGCACTCGACAGGACTCACATCCCGATCCACCCCATCGAGCAGCACAGTATATTAATAGAAAGGGCTACTTTTCCATGGTGCTGCAGGCCCTGGTTGACCACTGGGGATAATTCACAGACATTTGTGTCGGGTGGTCAGGCCGGGCACACGATGCCCGCATATTCTGTCACTCCTACCTGTACTGTAGGCTGGGGCATTTTTCCCGGAGAGGAACTATGCAGTCGGGAATGTGCAGATGCCTACATGCATCGTGGCCGATGAGGTGTACCCCCTTATGCCCTGGCTTATGAAACCCTACATCGGCCACCTGGATGCGAGCAGGGAACTGCTTAACTCCCACCTGAATTGGGCTCGCTTCCAGGTGGAGTGCGCCTTTGGCTGTCTGAAGGGCAGATTTAGATGCCTGCTCACTCGGCTGGACATGGGGGAACACAACATCCCCGCTGTGGTTGCAGCATACTGCACAACCTAGTGGAGAGGAAAGGGGAGGCCTTCCTCCCTGCATGGGGGACATGGGCTGATGTGGGAGGGGACACTTTGAGCAGCCCCAGACAGCTGCCATCTGGCAAGCCCACCAGCTGGGCTTGCACATTCGAGAACCCTGAGGGACCAATTCTCCCAAGGAGGCCAATGATTTTCCCCAGGCCCTTCCAAATGTGGGATTGCCCCATGCCCCCTGTGCCTTCCTCCCCAAAACCCTTCCTGGCCCCACATTCACACATTGTACTCATTCATCACACACTGAAAACAGAGACAGGTGTTGGTGAAAAAATGTTTACAGTTTATTTCAGTGTTGGTTTTTTGAAAAACTAAAATACTCTTTTGTTCAGAAAAAATAAAGTGTTTGTAAAAAAGGTAAAGTGCGTCCCTCAGTGACTCTCACAGGTGGGAAGGGGGAATGTCAACCTGGAGGGGGGGGCGGGAGGCTCAGGGCTGAGGATGCTGCCTTGATGCGGAGCCCCTGGCATTTTGGCTGTGGAGGCCTTCTCACGCACGGTCGCACATGCGGGCTGGGACGGTAGGAGGCTGGGCAGGAGGTGGGGCTATACCTGGGTCTGGGATGGCAGAGGCTGCAGGGGGGGCGCGCAGGGCAGGGGCTGAGGGCAGGGGCAGACTGAGCAGGACCAGGCACAGGACCAGGGAAGGCCATGGCCTCCCGGATAGCAGTGCAAATCTCAGTGCGCTGCTGGGCAAATTCCTCCAGAAAGCACCTGCACCACTCTGCCTCCATCCTCCAGTTAAATGTGTCCTGCATCCCTTGCAGGACCGAGATGTGCTGGCGCACCAGGTCCAAGTACATGTGTCAGTGCCGACGGGTTCCCTGCAGCCATCTGGGTGGTGGGGCAAGTGTGGCGCCCCCTTCCTGGTCAGCTGGTCTGGCTGTTGGGGACAAGAGGGAAAAGTCGTCAGTCATACATGCTCACACTTTCCCTGAGAGGCCATGCCCTCCTTGTCAGCAGGCAGTGCCTGTCCTAGGGTCAGAGGATGCTCATGTGCATCTCAGTAAGGCATGGTGTGTCCTGGCCAGCAGCCACAGCCTCCCTGGAGACCAGAAAGTGTGCAGGCCACTATCCTGCCCCCCTCACACACACCCCATGGCCAAGCAGCACAGACAAGTGTCAGGCCACAGTTGCGGTTCCCGCAGATTGCTAAGAGGCCTGAAGCTGTGTGGCAATCCCAGCATCCCCAACCCATGCCTGCACCTGGCATCAGTGCCTGCAGGAGCAGGTGGTGCCTCGCAGCCAGGGGTGTGCCCCCCCCCGCCAGGCTGTGATCAGCATGACATGTCACAGCACTGCACCATCCACTTTGCTCCCACCTGCCGTGCCCTGTGTGTGTTGGACCCTCAGAGCACTCACCTGATGTTCCCTCCCCGGTGTCCAAAGTTGTCTGGGAGGCCTCCTGAGCATGGGCGTCTGGCTCCTGGGTGCTCCTGGTGCTGTCTTCCTCCTCCTCCTCTTGGAGCTCCTGGTCGTCTGCCTGGAGTTGCGGCCGCTGCTGTACAAGGGTCTCCAACCCAAACTCCACAAGCCTCTCAGGAGGCAGGGGTTCTCCTGTCCCCAGGATCTGGTCCAGGTCCTCATAGTAGGCACAGTAGTGTGCCGTTTCCCCAGAGCGGGAGCTGCGTTCACGGGCCCTGATGTACCCCTGCCACAGCTCCTTCACCTTGGCTCAGACCTGGGGTACGGTGCGGGGATGGTGGCCTTTCCTTGCCAGGCCATCAGCCACTCTGGCATAGATGTCCACATTCCTGTGCCTGGACTGTGGGAGCTGAAGAGCCTCCTCCTTGGACTACAGCTCCAAGAGGGCTTTTATCTCAGGCCCAGACCAGGAGGGTGCCCGGCATTTGGTGCCCCTGGCTTCCTGCAGGGATGTGTCCCTGGAAGGGCTAGGGGGGTGTTGGGGGGCTTGTTCCTGGGACATGGCTCTGAGTTTCCTGACCAGACAGAGCTGCGTAGTCTCAGGGTCCTGACTGTAGCTCTCTTGCAGCCAGTCTGCTGATTCTGGGTACCTGTGCCTTTTAAAGATGGTTGCAGGCAGGAACAATAGAGTTGAAAGCTGTGGCAGGAGTGTCCACCAGGGCTTCTTCCTGGAGGCCTTTATTGTTGACATAAATTCTTCTCTGCATCCACACTTACTTTTTGTCAACATAACTCTGTCGACAAAGGTGTTACTCCTCATAGAATGAGGTTTACCGATGTCAACAAAACTGCCACATTCTGTTGACAGAACTCAGCAGTAGTGTAGACACAGGTATAGTTTTGCTGACAAAAGACCACTTTTGTCAACAAAACCCTGTAATCTAGACACACCCTAAGGTAGCAGCAACAGTCAGGGTTGTTTTTCCTTTTGAACTGGCAGCTTTTTCCCTTGGCCACTTCCCCAAACAACCCCTCCAAAAGTCTCCCTCTGGTACCTGCCAACCAGTCCTCAACTCACATGCAGCCTCTTCTTGTTCCACCCTTCCTTCCTTCTTCCAGTCTGTCACTCTTTGTCTTTCCCCTCTCCTTACTGGGTGGGGGGGACACCTTTTAAAGCAGCCCCACTGGGCCTTAATTGGCTGCAGGTGTTTAATGACTTGCCTGAGTGAGCAAGCTAATTAACTAGCCCCAGATGTTTGCCTCTCTTCATTTCATGGCAGCAGACTCTAGGAGTTCACTCTCCTCTTCAGAGAAAACCTCTCTCTATGAAGAGTGCGGCAGGCTGCTGGTTTGGGTCTGTCACACAATGTAGAAAAAAGATGGAATTATCAAGCAGGTGAAAGAGGCTGGCTGGGGATGCCTCCCACCACCACCCAGTCTGGGATTGCCTTATCCTCCAGCCTCCCAACCCCACGCGCCCTTTTGAAGCCCTCCCCCTCAAATGGGAACATTGCTGACTATTCCCTTTCATCAGGAAGCCAGGGGAAAGTACACAATTTGCTGCACCTTCCTCACTCTGGCCAACAATGTATTAAAAATTGAGCTAAGAAGGCAGACAGCTTTCTTCAAGAGGATTTTCAAGAAATGAGAACACAACATAATCTGGTAACCAAATGCAAGTTTTGGCAGTACCTTTTTAGTACATACATATTTGGGGGATGGTTTTTGATTTTTTTATTTTGGTGAATTTGAATTTCAAGACTTTAAATTCAAATAAACTGCCTGATGACAACTTGTCACTGTCACCTTGTCCTGTTAAGCATTCTGAAATATGAACAAGTGTTACGATCACATTACAGTGAGAGCACTTTAATTGAATTTCAGATACTTTTAATGAAAACTTCACACTAATATTTTGTTATGGAATACACATAGCTGTATAAGCAAATAACGTACGTATGTATGGGCAAGATTAGAAAGGCAAAGGCACAAAATGAGCTCAATCTAGCAAGAGACATAAAGGGTAACAAGAAAACATTCTACAAATATATTAGAAGCAAGAGAAAGACCAAGAACAGGGTAGGCCCATTGCTCAGTGAAGAGGGAGAAACAGTAACAGGACATTTGGAAATGGCAGAAGTGTTTAATGACTTCTTTGTTTTGGTTTTCACCAAGAAGATTGATGGTGACAGGATGCCTAACAAAGTGAATGTTAGTGGAAATGTGGTAGGTTTAGAAGTTAAAATAAACAAAGAACAGTTAAAAATAACTTAGAAAATTTAGCTGTCTTCAAGTCACCAGGGCCTGATGAAATGTATCCTAGAATACTCAAGGTGCTGATAGCTCATGGTTCAGATACCTCTTCTATCATCTTTGAAACGTCATGGAAGCTGGGAGATATTCCAGAAGACTGGAAAAGGGCAAATATAGTGCCAATCTATTAAAAAAAGGAAATAAGAACATCCCAGGAAACTACAGACCAGTCAGTTTAACTTCTGTGCCAGGGAAGATAATGGAGCAAGTATTTAAGGAATTCATCTGGAAGATAACAAGGTGATAGATAACAGCCAGCATGGATTTGTAAAATCACGTCAAAACAATCTGATAGTTTTCTTTGATAGGATAATTGTCTTGTGGATGAAGGAGAGGCAGTAGATGTGGTATACCCTGACTTTAGTAAAGCATTTAATATGCTCTTGCATGACCTTCTTATCAATAAACTAGGGAAATACAACCTAGATGGGGCTACTATCAGATGGGTGAATAACTGGCTGGGTAACCATTCTCAGAGAGTAGTTATTAACAGTTCACAATCACTCTGGAAGGGCTAACAAGTGGAGTTCTGTGGGGGTCAGTTTTGGGACTGGTCTGTTCAAAATCTTTATCAACAATCTATATATTGGCATAAAGAGTACGATTATTAAATTTGCAGCTGATACCAAGCTAGGAAGGGCTGCAAGTGCTTTGGAGATATGGTCGTAATTCAAAATGATTTTGACAAACTGGAGAAATAGTCTGAGGTAAATAGGATGAAGTTCAATAAGAACAAATGCAAAGTAGTTCACTTAGGGAGGAACAATCAGTTTCACACATACAAAATGGGAAGTCTCTCTCTAGGAAGGAATACTGCAGAAAGGAATGTTGGGGTCATAGTGGACTACAAGCTAAATATGAGTCAACAGAGTGATATTGTTGTAAAAAAGCAAACATGATTCTGAGATGCATTAACAGGAGTGTTGTGAGCAAGTAATTCTTCCACTTTACTCTGCACTGAGTTGGAGTATTGTGTCCAGTTCTGGTTACCACATTTCAAGAAAGATGTGGAGAAACTGGAGAAGGTCCAGAGAAGAGCAACAAAATGATTAAAGGTCTAGAAAACTTGACTGAAAGAACTGGGGTTGTTTAGTTTAGAAAAGAGAAGACTGAGTGTATGTCTACACTACAGAGTTTTGTCGGAAAAACTGCCATTTTTCTGACAAAACCAGAATTACATCCACACTGCAATTGCATTCTTTCGAAAATAAATCGAAAAAACAGAGGGTTTTTTCCGGCATTGGTAATCCTCTTTCTACGAGGAAAAAGCCTTCTTCCAAAAGAGCTCTTTCAGAAAAAGGCATGTGTGGATGGGGAAGAGGGAGTTCTTTCAAAAGAAGAGGAAAGAGGAAGAAGCACAGGTGCTCTGGTGGCCATTCTGTCCATAGTAATCACAGCTTAAATGCAAAATAGCATCCATTCAGTGTGGACGCTATCTTTCAAAAAAGCAGATTGCTTTTTCCATGCGCTTTTGTGTGTGGACGCTCTCTTTTGGAAGAAGTTTTTTTGGAAGATCTCTTCCAAAAGAAGCCTGCAGCGTAAAGATAGCCTGAGTGGGGACATGATAGCAGTTTTCAAGTATCTAAAAGGGTGTTACAAGGAGAAGGGAGAAAAATTGTTGTTCTTGGCCTCTGATGATAGGACAAGTAGCAACAGGCTTAAAATGCAGCAATGGAGGTTTAGGTTAGACATTAGAAAAAACTTCCTAGCTGTTAAGAGTGGTTAAACACTGGAATAAATTGCCTAGGCAGGTTGTGGAGTCTCCATCACTGGAGATATTTAAGAGCAGGTTGGATAGACATCTATCAGGGATGATCTAGATGATGCTTGGTCCTGCCATGAGGTCAGGGGACTCGACTTGATGATCACTTGAGGTCCCGTCCAGCTCTAGTATTTTATGATTATATGCATTATGCCTGTATTTTCAGTATTTTGCAAGGCATTTCCAGTATTTTGCAAGGTATTTTCAGTATACCTTGCAAGTATGCCCTCTCCTTCCCCTATCCTTAATTTGAGAGACAAGGTTTTTTCTTGTACACTCAGACCACGCTCACTTAAATTCTTAAATATTCACTCATGAGAATTAATGTTCAACTATTGGACAATTATAGACATTAACAGATATAAATTAAATACAGTCAGCTATTTTCCTCATGAATAATTTACCAAGAATACTGAATGGTACGTGCAGTGGCATGTGCATTTGAATCACCTGAGGTATGACTATGGCCAGGCTGGCATCATTGGGATCACTCTGAAAAAAAAAAAATCCAGCAAAATCCCTCATCCCAAATTTAATTAACTTCTGTTAGTGAGAGAGACAATCTTTCAAGCTTATGCAGAACTCTTCTTCAGGAAAGGTACGCAGAGTGTCACAACAAAATACAAGGTGGAAGAGATTGTTTAGAATAAGTAGTTAACCTGAATTTCAAGGGATCATTCAAGGTGAAGTAGCCAATGAAGCACAAATATGAGAGATCTGAAAAGAATTGAAGTCCAGCCTTGATGCAGCAATCCAGCCTCAGACAAACAGTCAGGCGGAAAGAACAAACCAGATCCCAGAGCAGCATATTTGATGCTGCAAAAACTTCCAGCAGAACAACGGGTCCCTGGTACGATCTCAGGCAGAGTTTGCATATAGTAATGCAGAACTCATGTCTACATTGCAAAGCCCCGCACTTTTTTTTATTGCTTCTGAACTATGGGCTCTGCTCTGAGTTACCTACAACTTCGCCAATAGCCCAAGACAGGATACAGCAAGTACTCAAACCCAAGATGAATTAAAAGTTCATCTGGAGGGTGCCAAGACCAATTATAAAAATATATGGACATTTGATGACAGAACCCTGAAGGCTCTTGATAAAAAACCCTACACACAAAAAGGTTATCCAGTCAATTGGTCTACCGATTCCTTAGTTCCTATTGGATTTGCCAGCAAAATAACCCATTCACCTTTTAACTCACCATACCCTTTTCTCTCCAAATACACCTAGTTTTCCAAATATCATTCTTAAAGCCCTACATTCAGGATTTATTTCCTCACCATACCCAACCACCCAACGTCCTACAAATACATGGTCAAGACCATGATTAGTACATCTTCCCTGAGATCCTAGATGTCAGAATCAGACAAGACAGACTTGTATCTTGTGGATTAGGAAGGCTATTGCCCTGAAGAGCACTCCTGGGAACTGGCAGAGAATGTCTGCTCTTCTGACCTAGTAAACATCTTACACAAAAACTACACTAGGAAAACCTGATTCACTACCACCCAGAGGGTGTTGGGGACTGGGGGAGTAATATAAGGAATTGCAAGCCTGGCTCAGAAGCCCCCAGATAGGGTCAGACCATAACCATCACTTGAGAACTCACATGAGCTGCTGGAGAAGGAGACCAGCAAAGCTCTCAATTGGGGAAAAAAACCAACCATCAATCACCTGAGTTGGGGAGACTTTCTGCCTAACCCAGGCCTGGACAAAATATGGCCCCCGGGCTGGATCCAGCCCACCAAGCCACCAGATCCAGCCCGTGGCTGCTGCAGGAAACCCAAGGTAGGCTCCCCGCTTGTCTCACCCCACTCAGAAACAGAGGTGCTAGGTGGTTTCTCTTTAAAATCTGTGAGCCCAGAGGGGAGGAGGAAGGCTTTAGGAGCTGCTCCCACCCCCAGCAAAATCCCACTGGTCAGTTTTGGGCCAGAAACTGGTCAATGAGAGATGCCTGTTTCAAAAACAGGCAGCCAAGAAGCACCACACCCGCTCCCCTCTGGAGCTTGCAGTTATTCACAGAACACATCAATGCAGCCTGTGTGGGGATGGGGCAGGCAGGGAAGCTGCTTCAAGGAAATGCTGGGCTGCTGGCTGGCAAATCTCCTGGCCAGAGCCTGCCTCTGGAACCCTAGCCTCTCCCTCCCCTAACCTTCTACCCCCCCCTTCCCCTTACTCCACATACCCAAATCCTCTACCCCCCTCCTGTACCCATATCTCCTCCCAGATCTGGCACCCCAGTCTCCTGCCCCAGATTACAGTCCCCTCCTGCCCTAGCTTACAATCCACACCCCTGTACCCCCTCCTGGACCCCAATTCCCTACCTTAAGTCACAATCCAACACCCTGCACCCCAGTCCAGTGCCCCAAGTCACAACCGCCTCCTTCACCTAAACTCCCCCCCTTACCCTAAGCTCCCTTCTGCACCTAACCTCCATCCCAGACCCCCCACCTCCTCCATTAATATCATGAGGAATAATGCCCTCAACCACTTTACAAATTCTTGTACTGGCCCCCCCCATCAAAAATTATTGGCCACCCCTGGCCTAACCAGTTGGCTGGGAAGCTCTACTTAAACTTGAAAAAGGCATAACATTGAGCAACTAGGTGAATCCTTGGCTGATTTCTACTATGGACTTTGTTTACTTACTTGACTCCTGAGCTCTGTCTTCCTGCTTGTTCTTGCTTCTTATCCCAGACCCTCATCTGTTCTGGCCTTGCTTCAGGTACCTGCTCCTATATGTCTTATATAAGAAACTACTGCTGATTTGATTCCTGACTCTGTCTCCAGCTGTCACCTTTGGCTGGGCACCTGCCTCTGACCTCAGCTCTAGCTCCTGCCTGTAGCCAGTAAGCATAGCCACAGATGCTCTAGTCCCTAGATCAAAAGATAATAGCCACTCGCAGGCTAAAAATGAGCTGAGTACAATAACCAAATGTTGGAAGCATGGCAGAAATCATGGGCAGAGAAAATTGGGAAAGGTATCACTCCAGCATTTGGTTAAAGTTATATATACACACCACATTATCATTATAATGTGTTGAATATTTCAAATAAAAATGCCTGCTGCATCAAATGAAAATTTAAGTCTGTGCTATACCTCCAACCCCTTTGTCATATGCCCCTATTATTCTAGTATGTATTGTTAATTATTGATATTGGAAATGTTAGATACAACCATTTCATCTGTTAGAAAATAATCAAGTCATAACAGTTTGCTTTGTCATGCAAATTCTTAGGGTACGTCTACACTATGTGCTTATTTCAAAATAAGCTATTTTGGAATAATAACTTCCAAAATAGCTATTTTGAAATAGCATGTCCACACTACAAATGTTCATTGAAATAGCACAGATCTATATTGAAATAGCGCACCCACATTGATTTGAGGCTGAATCACAATTAAGGCCTCCCCTCCCCTGGAAGCACTCTGGGCAGGGCATCAAGACAGCAATTGTTTCCTGTAGCTGCTGCTGGAGGCTAGCTGTGGCTCATACCTAAAGGGTAAACCGCTTCCCCTGTGGCTGCAGCTTTAAAGGTTACAGGGGAAGGGGAACTATAGAGTTCTGATAGGTGTGGATAGAGTGGCTACCAGGGCAGCTAAGAGAAGCCCTGGAGGCCAGTTATTTCGAAATAACCACAGCTGCACTGTCTACGCACACCCTATTTCAAAATAACTATTTTGGCATTATTCCTCATGAAACGAGAGTTTGTTATTCCAGAATAAGAAGCCCATTATTTTGAAATAACAGGCTTGCTGTGTAGACACCTTGTTATTTTGAAATAATGCTGTAATGTAGATATGCCCTTATGTGAGGGTGGAATAGCAAGGACAGGATGAAATCTCTGATATTTAAAAATGTTCAGCAGTGACAGTGTCATCAGGCAGATTCTGAAAATGCTTGGGTCCATGATACAAGATCCACAAAAATAACCAAAAACATTGCATGGATTCTAAAACAAGCTGAACTAGGATGGCTATGGAACTAACACCAAGGTTATCGGTCCCTACTGGGTTTACATTTTCTACCTGCCACGTTCCAACAATCAATTAAAATGAAAAGCATCTAAACTGCCCCAAGAGCAGCTTCTCAGATCTGCTACTTGTACCACTGAATCAGAAACTTCACAAAAACTCCCATTCACCTTTTCAACATCTAATGTTAATGAATCATGCTATTATAACAAAGATGAGAAAAAAGAAAGTCAGGGTGGAGAGGCTTTTTTATTTTTCATTAAGAACAGTATTTGTATACACATGAGGCTCTCTGGATTCAGAAATTCTCATTGTGAGTTGTAACCTACTTCCTGGTAGACAAACAAATGCTCTTAGTTGTTGAGTCTATTTTCATATCTTCCACCCACCCCAATCATCTCCCAATTACCTACATCAATATGATTATGAAATTCCTAACCTGATAATACCAACAGAAGCAACATTTGGTGCAGATATTTTGATATGAGAAGATGTGGTAGCGGTAATACAGCAATAATTGCTGGCTCATTTACGGACTATTTAGCTCGTGCAGTGAGCCAGATGAGAACAGCTAATGAGCACAGCTTCTTGCTATAATTAGTAGAACAGTAGTGGCTCACAGATGATTTACAGTTTGCAAAAATCTGTGTATTTACTGAAGAGCTCTTGTGTTCTGTAAAGTTTTGGCCATGCAAAGACTTGTGAATTTAATGCTTCATGCACAGGCATACCCTTAAAATTGATTAAGTAACATCTTCAGAATAAGCAGGTAAAAGCAAATAGAAATACAAAACCTCTGGTTTTTGTGTGCCTTCTCTTCCTCGTCCTATATTCTAGGTGATTTGGACACTGTTTTTGCCATTTTGGCACATTTTCTTTCTTTGTCTATTATTGTTACAGAAGTGAATTAAAAAGAAAATGGTGTAGCCTAATAGAGCAGTGAAGACAATGCTGCTGTATCAAGTGGGAATTGGGAATCCCACTCATTTGAATGATGAAACTCAATAGTCCTGGGATCTATTTCAGGTAGTGAGGGAGGGCTGTCAGTGGGTACAGTTCCTTTTGCCCTTGTCTGCAAGGGGATCACTCCTACCCCATTTCTTTTAGCCTTTTCTTGCTCCAGGCTCCCACCCACCCAAGTCTCTCATCACCTGAATCTCAGTCCTACCCACCACAGAACCATAGAACTGGAAGGAATCTTGAGATGTCATCAGATCCAGTCCTCTGCATTCTTAGCAAGTCTAAGTACCATCTAAACCATCCCTGGTAGGCATTTGTCTAACTTGGTCTTAAATATCTCCAATGTTGGAGATTTCACAGCCTCTCTAGGCAATTTATTCCCGTGCTTAACCACCCTGGCAGTTAGGAACCTCCCTTGCTACAATTTGAGCCCATTGCTTCCTGTCCTATCATCAGAGGGAAAGGAGAATAATTTTCTCTTTTTTGTAACAGCCTGTTAGGTACTTGAAAAGTGTACCATTATCTAAATAATTAATGAAGATACTGAACAGGAACAGATCCAGATCCAGACCCAGTACTGATCACTGCTGAACCCCACTTGTTATGCCCTTCCAGCATGACTGTGAACCATTAATAACTACTCTCTGGGAATGGTTATCCACCATGACTCTCCGTTGTACTCATCTTCACACCCTTTCTCTAGTCTCAAGTCCAACACCACATCTCCTTGCCTAATAACATTCTTCACCCACTTTGGTTCCAGTCTCAGATTTCTCCTCTGATTCTTCATCCCAGTTTCCCTCCTTGTCTTTCCACCTGGTCAGACTCCTGAACCCTCAGGCTGTTTCCTCCATCTTCTCCTTGCAACATGGGCACCCACAGTGAGAGCAGTGAGAACACAGAAGGGACAGCCATCAGTCATCAGTTCCAGTGTCTGGAAGCCCTGTGTTCCCAGGCTGCCGGGCAGACCAGTAGCAGAGAAAGTTCTCTTCAGACCTGGCAGCACTGGGCTGGAGCATGATTAATGCAGATGATCTTTTGAAGAGTTAGCCAACAACTTCCAAAAAGTCTCTACAGAATATGTGCAAACTGAGTATCATTTTATGAGTGAGGTTTTGGAAATATTTTATTTTGCATAAACAATATCTCCCTAGACTTAACATTTCTTGGTCAGATTGAGAACCTAGTTACAGAATCTGAATCCTAGATTTAAGTTAACATTTTAATTGGGACATAATTATTTAACAAAAACCCCACAAGGTGCCATTTTTGCATTTATTGATCTGACGTTTACATGAGAAATACATCATGCAGTGCAAACCTGTTAGGAAAAAATTACATTTTGCAAGAGAAAAGCAGTACAGGTAAGAATTACATTTACTGTCAGGAGTATTTGCCTTCAGGCACTTGGACGTAAATACTGTAAGGATATGACAGAAATTCTGGTTCTCGGATGTTCTTTAAGCAAGAATTAAATCAGTGCAAAAGTTACAGTAACTTCTTTTATATATAAGTATCCCTGCTCCAAACCTCTATGAGATATATGCATTTTATCCTGAGTCTAAGGGTAGGGATGAGAAGAGGGAGAAAAAAATGGAGTGGATTTAGGAAACACATGAAATATCTACAGGTAGATTAAGATTAAAGAGGAACCAAACTCACCAGTATTTTTGTTATCATATTCTTCCTTTACAATTATTTAGGAAAATACTTCCCTCCCAATCCCATTCTTTCAAATTCTGTGATCTTCCTATCGACCTACCACAGGGGGAAAAGTCTTACTTAGAGACTTATTTACATGGTGTCTGCTCCAGGCTTGCCCTCTTTGGCTATATTTTGTTTAAAAAAAAAATCAGTACGAGCAACACCAATGTAAGTTTTCAAAGTGAAATTAGGTGTGTTTTTTTTAAATATAGGGGAACAGACAGTGCAATACAGCACATTTTATTGCTTAAGGACCAAAGGTCCTTAAATCATTCCACATTTCACAGAGGACAATGGATCAAAACCCAAGGTCCTTATTCAGTCCTCTATGATGCAAACTCCCTTTGGCTCCAAGGGCATGGTGACTTCAGGGGAAGTTTGCCTGATAGAGGACTGAACAAAAACTAACTAAAGACTTTGGGATTTAACCCAGTCATATCTCCACCCTCACCTATTCCCCCTGAAAGTGATTTTCCTGTCAGGTTCCTTGATTTTTCCCTACCCAGCAACCCAAAATATACCAGCTTACTCCTGTGCTCTCTGTTCTTTTTCCAATGGCCAGCCAGCACAAGCATCACTTCTTTCCTGTACTCCCTGCAACATTTCATTTTTTCTAACTCTGAAGTCTGCCTCAATGCTTCTATGAATACACGTCTTCCATAATATCACTGATTTTAGCTCATGATTCTGTATACATCTTTGTGGAGGAGTAAGAAGAGTGTGAGCTGCATAAGCTTATGAAAAATGACCACACTGACTATGACCTTGCAGCTCAGCATTATTCATCACCTTTCTCAACTCGCTCATTAAATATCACTGCTGTAACCAGGGAACTTTTATTTCTCCTGATGATTTCAAAGTTTTCTATCAGGCTTGCAGGCTCATGTCACCTTCAAATCTGTCTCCATATTTTTGCCCATCATGAGGACTATGCCAACTCATGTTTTTTTACAGAAAGACAACTATGCTGCTGATGCATATACACAGAAGACTGAAACTTTGACTGTGAGTCAATGACTAAATTGGAGACAGCAGTCGAACACGAGGTAGAATGAAGGCTTTCCCTACATACTCTCAGAGATGTATATATCATCTGGTATGTGAGCTGATATAAGTATTCTACATCCCATGTAAATTCTTCATTATCTGGAAAGGGAAAAGTCCTTCACTGAAACTCCATTCTCTCACCAAGACAATATAATTATCCATGACTTAAAAGTAGACATCATTCTGGAAAGGATATAAACAAAGGCACCAGTGGCTTTAAAGTTATTTCCAAGATTTTTTAAAAAGTACTCATTCAGATAGCAAACATATTTAAGAGCAAACATATTGCTAAACACTTGAACTTCAAAACAGAACAGGCAGACATTCAGCTCTAATGTGAGCATTCTGGGTATTCTTTACTTGGGTTAAAAACAAAAACAAGACAAAGAAAGAAGCTGGCAAAACTCTGAGAAGCAATTTTTCTCCCTGGAATTACTGAATGGCGTGTATGGTGCTTTCACAAGTGTTACACAGTATGCTTCAGTCAACTTAAAGTCACATACGCACAGCAAAACAAATCATAAATAATGAGATACTAAAAACCAACTGTCACTGAGGTAGCAATTATTTGTGTCTCTTTTTTGCTTCAGTGACTCTTGCCTTTTAGCCTAAGACATGCAAACAGAACAAACAATTAGTGCAATAATTGATGATCAGTACCTTCGAAGCTTGTGGTGACCTGGTTTATGCTTTGTAAGTCTAATAATGAGAACACCTCTTGCTTTGTGATTAGCATGCTGCCTGGTGTTCACGGATGGTGCTTGGGAGGTACATCTGTAACAGACAAAAGGTTTTTATCTACCCTTTTCAGTTAGTTAGTCCCTAATGAATTGATCTTTTGTCCCTTGCTATTTTTAGATTCCAATTAAACTTGTTTATGGAAGAAGTGAAATAATTAAATACATACTGTGTTTTCCAGTACTTAATATTGCCTTTTGATTGGGTTGAGTTTGTTGGTGATGTATAAACTAACTAAGTATTAAAATCCATTTCAATGTTATTCATCTACTTTGCCCTCCTTGAATTAATCAGCTGTTGATTTTTCTTTTGAGCTAGATTCTATGATTATTATCCACTGCTGGTCTAATTAAGCTTTTTTTCTGAAGAGTAATACCAGTTTTCACTTTTATACCATAGAACCCCAAAACTTCTAGGCTACAGCTTTCATTAACAGGGCTGGATGCTTTAGGACAAACTAGGGAGGTGGTGGAATCTCCATCTCAAGAGGTTTTTAAGTCCCAGCTTGACAAAGCCCTGGCTAGGATGATTTAGTTAGAGTTGGTCCAGTTATGGGTAGGGGGGTGGATTTGATGACCTCCTGAGGTCTCTTCCAGCCCTAGGATTCTATGAAACTGCATTATGTTGTGTACAAAAAAAGACATTAAGTATAGAATACTAGCAGATCATGGTGGAACCCTCAACTCAAGCACATTTTTTTCTTATTTTCTTAATTTTCCTTCATACTGTTTTATAGATTACATCTTTATGCACAAGCAGCCTGTGTGCCAACAAAAGGTTGCCAGATGATCAGAGAGCATACAAACTGGGGAAAGGAGCAGAATGTAGAGCTACAGACAGCTATTTATCAGAGATTCCAACACTCCCAGATAGGCCAGTCTTTCTACAAGAGTGCTTTCCAAGATTCCCTATCATTACCTGCATTCATCCCTTTTGACTCATGGGTAAAATACTGCCTATATTGCCAAGGTAACAAGGCTCCTGCTGGGTTATCTGAGTGTTATGGACCCATAAAATGACACTGAAAGGCTATTCCTGTGATCTAATTTCACATGGAGCCATCTTGATGTCTGATGCATTAATTGTGTAAAAGGAAAGCAAGAAAAACATCTGTATGTCTGCCAGAGAAATGTATAAGATGCCTTGTATGCATCCAGTTTTTTTTTCATTGCTCTATCAAAAAGTGGAAGTTTTATACCACTTGGAAAGATAACAGGCATAGCTTCCCAATGGGCCTGAGTTCTAAAAATTCCAATCCTGAGATTAAAAAAAATCACCATTTTTAAGTCTCTTATGCATAAAATGTGAATATATACCATCAATGTAGATCTGTGACTCCCTCTGAGCCCTATACTGTACATTCATGTAAACACAGATACTAACCTTACAGGAGGGAGCATACAAAAACCAGGCCCATTATTTTTTAAAAACATTCTAAAGGTTCTTTAAATGTATGTTCTGTACATGGCCACATATGTTGCAGGAAACATAATAATGACCTACTATGGAATAAAAGTTTTTAAGATTGTCTTACTGGGATGACTGGACTTATTTCTGGCATTAGCCCTCTCAACTGATTATCACTTTCACAATCTCAGGCTAGCAAAGGTCTTATTCCATACATTACAGACACCTGTAAGGTACAGACACACTATATGCTGTACATAAATATCTCAATTACTGTATTGTAGTTAAATGAGTTTCTCAAAGTTCTGTATTAATATGCCTGAAAGGAATCAATTTGTAAAATAAATAAATACAAACCCTGAATCTATTTTTTTGTCTGTATTGTTGGAGACATACTTACTGACAGGTATTTTGAAATAAATTATCAAAATATTTGAAACTGGCATGATGATATTGTGTTATTCTGACAACTAAAATATACAGAATTTCAAAATATTATACATGCCATTTTTACATTTTTGGCACAGAATTCTCCTGGGAATAATGTACATAATCCATGATTACTTGTGGAAGTCAGATAGCCATTGTTTATATTTACCTGATATCTGAGAGTAATTCCCATCTACAAGTACCACCATGGATATGTTTGCCCAAAAAGAATAAACAAGTATTTGAGCAGACCCAGGTTCAGACTACAGTGTGAAAATTTGCTCCACAGAGCAGATTTCACTTGTATTGAACTTATCAATTATAGGACAGGTGTATGTCCATGTTCTGAGATGTGATGCTTTGGGAATTACAGGATGACATGGGAGGGAGGGAAGTCAGCTTAGACAAGAAGTACTCATTTACATTAAGCTCTTACATAGAAACTGTGTGGAACAAAAAGAAGCTCTGTGCACACTGGAGATGCTATACCTGCCTTTTATATATGCCACGGGAAACCTGTCACATGTCACCTAGAAATGGGGTACCACTGAGACCTCTGACCTATTAGCCTGGTCTCCAACTCAACTGTGCTATTGTGACAAGCTGCAGACATGCTCCAGGTCTTATTTTTCCACCAGCATTCAAATAGACAGTCTGATCAGCCACTGCATCGGAACAATAGAGAGGCTATAGCCAAAATAACTCCAACTTTCCAACCTGGAACCCCAGCGCAATACTGTCCTGACTTAATCCAAATGTCAACCAGTATGAATTTATTATCTAGTTCACATCCACTGGGGTGTGGAGAGGAATATGCAAAGCAGATTACCCAGGAAATAAACAAAATGAAAACTAAATCTAAGATACTAGAAAGATCAGATTTAAATTAACAATCTCTCACAGAGTGTTCCCTCTAAACTGCACAGCTTCACAGGTGATTAATCAGCTCTGCCAGGTCAGTCAGCTCCATGCAGGAAGACCTGAGCCTCTGACTAGGAGGGGCTGATTAATCACCTGTGAAGCTGTGCTGCCTAGCTGCTTGGAGGGAACACTGCTCTCACCCAAACTGAGGATACAAGCAGACTGCAGATTCTTAAGAGGAAACACTGCATTTGCACTTCCCTTAGTTCAGTCTTTGTTCCTTGGTGTTTCCAAGAGTCTTCTTATGTGGGGAGTGAAGAACAGATGATGTCATCCCCTGCCTTATATAACTTTAGCATATGGTGGGAACCCTTTGTTTCAAAACTTGGTTCCCAGACCAGTTTGTGGAAAAATACCTAAGATGGAATCCAGAATCATGTGGCCTGTTGACATGTCCTTATAGAGCAGTGGTCTCCAACCTTTTTACACCCAAGATCACTTTTTAAATCTCAGAACAGGCAAAGATCTACCGCCCCGCCCCTTCATTGAAGCCCTGCCCCTTCATTGAAGCCCCGCCCTCTCTATTCTCCTCCTGTCCATCACTTGCTATCCCCAGCCCTTACTTACACACTCTGATAAACAGTTTATTTTAAAATTATGCGATATATAAAATTAAAGTCACGTGTTTATAGTTATGAAATAAATGGTCTGTTTCTTATTCATGCTATTTAAATCTAAAATGAAGCATTTATAATTATACATTTTATGGGGACAGAGTTCTGCGGCTGGGGGCAGGGGAGAGGGAACAGGGTGCTGGCAGGGCAGAGGACAGAGTTCTGCGGCAGGGGACAGAGTGCCAGTGGGGACAGGTTTCTGCAGCTGGGGACAGGGTGCCAGTGGGGACAGAGTTCGGGGAGTGGGGACAGAGTTCTGTGGCTGGGTAGTGGGGGCTGGGGAGCAGGGTGCCAGTGGAGGCAGAGAATCCCCTGCATCTGCCTCCTCCCAGGATCCCACCCCCCCAGAGGAAAGCCAGCACATGCCTCCTCCGGGCCCGACTCTGCCCCCCCCCCCCGCGGTGCAGGGAAACCCCGCACACACCTGCCCCGGGGCCGACACCCCGCCCCCCCCCCCCGCGCAGGGAAGCCCTGCACGTGTGCCTGCCCCGGGGCCGACACTGCCCCCCCCGCCCACCCGCGCAAGGAAGCCCCGCATGCGCGCCTGCCCCGGGGCCGACACCGCCCCCCCCTCGTGCAGGGAAGCCCTGCACGCGCGCCTGCCCCGGGGCCGACATTGCCCCACCCGGCGCAGGGAAGCCCCGCACGCGCGCCTGCTCCGGGGCCAAGCCCCGCCCGGCGCAGGGAAGCCCCGCACCCCCCCCCCCGCACGCGCCTCCCCCGGGACTGACTCACCCCTCCTGTGCGGTGCAGGGAGCACTTCCGGAATCGCCGGAAGTGGCGCTAAGCTGCGGGACTTCTGTCCATCCTGGGAAGCCGACACTACCTCCATTTTGACTTGAAGTAGGTAGTGGGGCTTCTTGGGGGTGGGAGGGAAATGGGGGCGGGGCGGACAGGACGCCTCGTGAGCGACTGGTCGAGGCCTCACGATCGACCTGTTGGTGACCACAGTTATAGAGTCATGGCAGCTATTACTAAAAAGGCTGTCTGGAGTGTTCTCAGGAAGGCACACCAGGTGGGAGAAATTTCTTCTAAGGTCTGTTGTTTTCCCTAATGGCTCATTGTCCCGAACTGGCCCTTCCCAACCAGCTACATAGACTGAAAGCATCTTGTCTAGTGGGTGTTACTCAGCTGTAACTACATTTGAAGTATAGATACAAAGTCAGTATTTATAACTTCAGATATAAAAATGACATATGCACACAAATAGATCATTAAGTAAGCATAACTTTTCCAATGACACTTTACACGACCCCTCTTGCACAGAAGTACATGATAATTATGCAATACATATATTATCACTATGAAGAACATGGGATGCAGAGTCACAGTACAGTTTAAACATGCTATTTTAGATCTGCCAAGTTTTTGATAGCTGTTCTCCATCACTGCTTCAGGTTTCTTGCAGGCAATCTAAGGCTCTTAGATTGACAGAGCTACATCACTTGAGAGGCGGGAAAAGTGAGCCCAAAGGAGGAACCCTCCTTTCAGATGATGTCATGGTATCCTCTAACACTGAAGATACCCCTCTATGGGTGAGGACAACTCTTATTAGGAATGCACAGATAATAGTAATGGGGCATTTGATTATTAGATGGTTGGATTTGTGATGACTGGGATAGTCATATAATGAATCACCTGCCAACAAAGGTAAAAAAAATCTCTCAAAATGTGTGCTGTGGAGGAGTCGGTGCTCATGACACATGGAAGTACCAGTGGCATAGGGAAAAATAAGAGAGAAGTCCTGGAAACTAAATTTAGGCTACTAGATAAAATAGATTAAAGTCTAGGACCTCCGTAATAGCATTCTCAGAAATGCTTCAGTTACACGTGACAGGTCAGCTAGATGGGCAGAATTGCAAGGTTTCACTTCATGGATGATGCAATGGTACTCAGAGGAGGGATTTAGGTTTAGTAGGTATTGGGAAACCTTTTGGGAAAGGAGGATCCTATTCAGGAAGATTGTTGGGATGTAAAATGTAAAAGGTCATAGACAAGTGTAAACTAAAGATGCAGGACAAAGTCAGCTGGTGAGAGGGAATATACAATTTGGAGAGACCCACCCATTAGGAAAGGATGTTTTAAAGGGGATATTCTATTTCCTAGTAAAAAGATGGAGTTGAAAAAGTACAGATAGGAACTGAAGAGAAACAGTCAAATGAAAGAGATTTCAATTCAATTACATCACATGAAGGCAGACAACTAAATAGTGACAAGGTTTTATAAGTGCTTCTGTACAAACACTACTAGGGTGAATGTGAGTGCCTGATATTAAATGAGGATATTGATATAATAGGCATCACAGAAACTTGATGGAATGATAATAATCAATGGGACACTAATACTAATGCACAAAATATAAACCAATGACACAATAAGTGTCATGCTGGTGTGGGAGTGACACTACATGCAAAAGGAAGCATAGAGTAAAATATAGTAAAAGTCTTAAATGAAGCATACTGTACCAAAGAATCTCTATAGATAGAAATTACATGCTTGGAATAATAAGAACATAGCAATAGGAATATACAGGTTGAACCTTTCTTCTCTGGCAACCCTGAGACCTGAACAGTGCTGAACCAGAGAATTTGTTGAACCACACAGGAGGTCAATATTGCAGTGAGTGGGAAACTATTTTTATTTCATCAAGGCAAATAAATGGTCCAGTGCTTGCAATGCTGCTTAACAACAAATAACTGTACTTATATACTCTATATAAGCCTACTCCTAGCAAAGGCTTATCAGATCTCTTCATAACAAAGTGTTAGTGTTGTTACACAATTTTACTGTATAGGCACAATGAAATCGGCAGCTAGTGATCTGCAGCATTACCAGCACTCCCACTGCTTGCTGGTCCCTTAGAAGACATTTAGGGGTATTTTAGAGCTAAATAGCAGCACAGAACACTGAGAGTCAGGACTAGTGGCTGTGAACAAACTTTATTGGACCGCAGGAAACTTGATCATCCCCACAATAAGCGGACAACTGACTAACTAAAATCATGCTGGACCACAGATGTTGCTGGACTAGAGAGGTTCAACCTGCACTAACAACCACCTGACCAAGATGATGACAGGGATTATGATATGCTCAGGTATATTAAAGAGACTACAAGAACAGAAAACTCAGTAATAATGGAGGATATCAACTATCCTCATATTGACCGCACATCACATCAAAATAGGATGCAGAAGTAAAATTTTTAGACATCATCAATGACTGCTTCTTGAAGCAGCTATTTTTCGAACTCACAAGAGGAGAGACGATTCTTGATTTAGTTCTAAGTAGCACAGCAGATAGTCCAGGAGGTCAAAATAGCAATCATAATGGCACTCAATAATAGCAATCATACTGTAATTAAATTTAACATCTTTGGAGGGGGAAAATGCCAAAGAAGCCCATAATAGCCACATTTAATTTCAAAAAGGGGAACTACATAAAAATGAGGAAGCTAGTAAATTGGAAATTAAAAGGAACAGTCATAAGAGTGAAATGCCTGCAATATGCATGGAAACTTTTCAAAAAAAACATCATAGAGTCAAACTAAATATATATCCTCTATATAAAAAAAGTCAGCAAGAGGGCCAAGTAATGCTATCATGAGTAAACACAGTCAGAGAGGAGGTTTAAAAAAGACATATTTTAAAAATTGGAAGTCAATTCCTACTAAGGAAAATAGAAAGGAGCATATACTCTGGCAAGCCAAAAGAATAATTAGGCAGGCCAAAAAAGAATGTATAGATACAAAAGAGTCGAAAACTGAAATTAAAAAAATAATTTAAGTACATCTTAAGCAGGAAGTCTGCCAAACAATCTGTGGGATCACTGTGCGATTCGGGTGCTAATAGGAGTATTCAATGGAGACAAGGCTGTTGTGGAAAAGTTAAATGAATTCTTTGCATTAAGTTTCACTGAGGAGGAAATTCCACATCTGAGTCATTCTTTTTTAGGAGACAAATTTGAGGAACTACCATGATAAAGGTTTTTGTAGAGGAAGTTTTGGAACAAACTGATAAAATAGCAATAAATCATCGGGATTATATTCACCCTAGAGATCTGAAAGAACTCTGATGTGAAATTGTAGAACTGCTAATTGGCATGTAACCTATTGTGTAAATGAAATTCAGTACCAGATAACTGGAGGCTAGCTAATGTACTGCTCTTGTAGCTGCACCACATTGTTGAGTCATACAATTTTTAACCAGATCCTTTTCAGCACTATTACAACCTAGCCAGTTATTCCTCATTTGGCAGTTGTTCATTTAATTTTCCTTTCTTAAGTGAAAGAAAGTGAAGGAAGTGCACTTATCTTCATTGCATCTTGTTGAACTGAGACCAGTTCTTGAATTTGTCAAGGCCCTTTTAAATTTTCATCCCATCCTTCAAAGTATTTGCCACCACTGCTCCCAGACTGGTGCCAACTGCAAGTTTTATAAACACACTTTTCACTCCATTATTTAAGTCGTTAATGAAAATATTGATTAGTCCTGGACCAGGGCTGACCCCTAGGGGCAAAACACACTGGATCAGGGTGGGCAAAAAGGAACCCACGGGCCAGATGCAGTACACCGGGATTAGCCCGTGGCGGAACACCAGATGCTTTATTTACCTGCAAATCTGCGGGTTCTGCTGCTCGTAGCCCCTGTTGGCTGCAGATCCCCGTTCCTGGCCTAGAGGAGCTGCAGAAAGTGGCATGGACCAGGATACTACTTCCCGCAACTCCCATTTTCCAGAAGTGGCTATTGGCAGATGCGCAGGTAAATAGAGTTTCTGGTGGCCTAGCAGGGGCTATCCTTGGAGAACTCACCCACCCCTGAACTGGATACACTCATCCCCGCCATTAACTACTCTCTGAGGGCAGTCTTTCAAGCAGTTGTGCACTCACCTTTTAGTACAATTATCTACAGAATGTCAAGTTGGTTTATGTCAAAATTTTCATTATAGTTAACCAGAGGGTTGAGCCTCCTGCTCGTTAAGCTTGCCAACCCCCTTCTCTCTGGGGGTAGGCAGCCCCAGCTCTCCCCTCCTCCCTCCGTAGCTGCCGGGGAGGGCCGGGCCAAGATGTGGCAGCCCTGGCCTGCGCCCGGAGCACTGGGGAGGGAGGGAGGAGGCAGGCGTGATGCAGAGTGACGTGATGACATCGCTCTGGCATTCTGCAGGAAATTTGAGAGAGACAGAGAGAAGGCAGACTTCCTGTAATGAAGACATGACATCCATGTAAAATCAGTTCCACAAAGCCACTGAGTTCCATAGTGAGTAAATGACACCCTCTTTTCATACATATGGACAGGAAGTGTTTATAAAGAAGAGGAAAATACAGGGAAATTGCAACCTGTACTTTAATTTGATACCCCTGCCTCCATTCTTATGTTCATTATCCTTCCTAACCCCTCCCATCCCATACTGCCTATCCCTACCTCCACCTCTTTCCTCCATTCCTACATCCCCATTCTTCCCTAACCCCTCTGACCCTGGACCCTAACACTGCCCATCCCCCTGCCTCCAGTCCTATATTCCCCTCATCCTACCTTCCCCCTTAGCCGCACCATCCATCCCCACATACACCTTATCCCCCTTCCTACACACACTCTGTCCTCTCCTACGAATTCATTGAGCTGCACGCTCCTCCACCCCAGGAGCATCACCAGGCTGGGCAGTACAGCCCCGGCCACCACAGCAGGAGCCACATCCCACCGCCAGCCTTTCCAAACCGGCTTGTTGGGCAGCTTTGCTCCATAACGAGCCCAGGGAGCCTAGAGTGCGGAGCGGCCACTCTGGAGAGCCAGGGAAGGGGCCAGGATGCAAGACTTGCCCAGCTCACAGCAAGCCAGGAGAGTGCACCTGAGCCACGTTGCTTGCTCGGGAAGAGACCTGCAGTGCAGCCTCCAAGTGTTGTGGCTGGGCCTGGGCCACACAGGGTAAAGCCCGGGTAGACTGGGGGCAGGCAGATACTGCTCCAGGGTGTGCGCAGGGATTAAGTTGTCATTCCCTCAACCAATTTAATGGAAGCTGGTCAGCGGGGAAACCTGCCAGCAGTGCTGGTAGCGTGGCGAAAGGTGGTGGGGAGCATCGGCAGGGCAGTGTTCGAGCAGGCTGGAGGTGCAGGGTCTTGGCTGAGGGTGTGTGTGTGAGTGAAGGGGTTTGGGGTGGTGTGTGGAGGGGCTAAAGCCAGTAAGGCTGTGGGTGAAGAGGCCAGTCAGATGGGAAGCCTGCCATTCATGTTGGTAGCATGGCAAGAGACCATTTGCGGGGAAGGGGCATGTTCTGGTCTTGGAATTGGGGGCATGGCTGTGCAGAGTGGTGTGATGACATCACTCTGTTGTCCCGCAGGAAAAATTTGTATATATAGAGAGATTTTTGACCACCCACAGCAAGCAGCTCTGAAACATGAGAATGTAAGCAATTAACATTTTGAAGTTAAAACACAATAGCCTTCTAATCAGAAAAGACACTATTATGTTACTAACGCTGCAAAAACTTTCTGATATTATAGCAAATTAAATTGTGCTAAATTTCAGAGGATGACATTAAGGACATAACAGAAATAAGATAAGGCTGGAGAATCTAAATAAGGTGTCTTCTGTCTCTATGATCAGTCCTGTGCAATATGAACTTCATACAAAACCATTAGTTAGCTGCCCAAAGATAATTTGTCCCAAGATCAGTGAGTTGTACTGAAATTGCTTCTCAAAAGAGTTTATGTACAAAAAAAAAATCTCACCAAGTATTTAGAAGAAAACACGATAAACCAAACAGTTAAAAAGGACTCCAATTCCAAACTATAGGTACCATATAAGTCTAATTTTTAAAACAGCATAAACATTGCTAACCAATAATTTCAAAAGTTACTGGTCATTTTGGGTGCCTCAATTTTTTATGCCTACTTTGAGGTACTTGAAAAAGATCTGGTTTTCAGAAAGTGCTGAGCACCCATTTTCAGAAACTCAGATCCATTTAATATATCTTAAGGTGAATATCTAAAAATTGGCACATTCAAAAATCTGAGTTATTTTAAATTATTAACAACAATTTAAGTTTAAAATACATTTCTTATCTCCCTATAAGAGATCTTACTTATTAAACTTTATTATTTGAACTTCAGGATAATTCATTTTTATAAATTTCTCTAACCACAGAAAACACATTTCAGTTTTCATTAGAAAATTTCAAACTCATTAATGTTATGTTAATTTGAACTATTTTCTTTGTTTTATCAATGCATTTTTCAATTTAATAATCTACTGTAAATTAACTTAAATTCTTCTGACATAAAGTTTCTTTAGCAAATATGCAGTCACAGAAATAGTACATCCATAACAATGACATGAATGTATTTTTTAAAGGTAGCTTTTAGGAAGAAAAGTATTCATCAATTGCTATAGCATTATGAAATGCATTGTAGAGAGGAACCCTGCACTGATGACATGGTAAACTATAGCAGTGATCTAATAAGTGTTTGGTAGAATAAGGCCTTTTTTTATCCTAGTTTTTTTATATATATATAATTGGAAACACTCTTGAATATTATTTCATATGCTTGGTACACAAGTTTGTCTTAAATACCAGAAAGACTACTCTAAAATATGTCATTATATAAGTGCTTTTTGCGGGGTCTTAGGTACTCTTTCAGTCTTCTTTTCTCAATACTAAACATGCCTTTTTTATAAACTTTCCTCGCAGGTTTTCAAAACCTTTTGTTACTTTTGTTACCTTCCTTTAGACTTTCTCCCATTTGTGTACATCTTTCCTAAAATGTGAGCACCCAAAACTGGACACAGAAGTCCAACTGAGGTCTCACTAGTGCTGAATAGAGAAGAACAATAATCTCACAGGTCTTACAGGTGACACACATATTAATATACTGTGACAAAGCAGTCATGGAGCATAAGGAGTTAAAATAGCCAACGTTTAAGGAGGGCTCAGAGCCAGTGAGAAAGGAGGCATGAGGCAGCCAATCAAAGCCCAGCTAGGCTGGATAAAAGGGCTGCTAGTCTAGAGGAGTAGTCAGTCTCATGCTTGCCATGGAGCGAGAAGGACCTAGCAGCCTTATAGGAAGGGGTACCTGAGACGAAGCAGTGCTGGGGAAATGCAGGTGGAACTGGGGAGCTCTGACCTGGCGAATCCCAGGCTGAGGCCTACCACAGACTCCTTAGGAGGTACTAGGGTTGTATAGGGGCAGCTAGGCAGGAGAAGGAAGCAAGTCAACCTCCATTGCCAATGATGATTGGCCAATTCAGGCTGCAGTTTGCCCCTGTGGGAATGGGCTAGTAGAAGAACAGCAAGTTGGCCTAGGGGTAATGGGATTCCCTGGGAAGGAAGGACTCCAGGCCTAGGAGCACTTCCAGAAGGACAGTACTATGAGGAAGGGGACACCGAGGTTCAGAATGGATGTGGGGCCCTGAAGTGTTGGGGGAAAGGGCTTGATAGTAAACAAAAGTGTTTTTATTAAGTACAAACAGTAGGATTTAAGTAGTTGCAAGTGAAAACAGACAGATCGAAGTAAATTGCAACATTAAAATGAAAAGAAAAAGCATATCTAGTTCTAATACATTGAAACTTATTACAAACAGTTTCTTACCTAAAGAGCTGTTCTTGTCCTAGACATAATCTACAGGTCAGAGACTCTTTTCCCCTTACCTGCATCCCCAGCCCTCTTTTTCAGTGTGCCATGCCAGCCAAAGACAAAGGGACTGATAGGTTCCCATTGCTTAAATAGATTTTCCCCTGGTTAGGAATCTGTTGTTCTCCATTCCCCTTTCCATGGAAAATTACCTAGTGAAAATGAGATCCCAATACCAGGTGGTATGGTCACATGTCTTACTAATCCAATCACCTGACACTTACACAAGGCTTTTTACAAGTTGTTAAGTTGATCTCTCAGGCTGTGTCTAGACTACACCTCTCTGTTGACAGAGAGATGTAGATTAGGCATGTCAAAATTGCTAATGAAGCAGAGATTTAAATATCCCGTGCTTCATTAGCATAAACATGGTCACCGCTTTTTTTTGAAACGGAGCTTTTTCTAAAAAAACCCGTCAGTCTAGATGCGGATCTGTCGAAAATAAACCCTTTTTCAACAGATCCTGTAAACTTCATTTTGCATGTCTACACTATAGTCCTTTATTTCAAAGTAATGTCAAGCTGGAGGACTTCTTATTCCGACTCCATGAAACCCTCAAGAGTTCACGAGAAGTAAGGGAAGTTGAAGGAAGAGTATTCTTCCTTCGATTTCTTGCTGTGTGGACTGCATCAAAAGCCGAATTAAGCTAGTGCAACTTCAGCTACGTCAATTGAGTAGCTGAAGTTGCATAGCTTAATTTGACTTTAGCCCTGCTGTATAGATGTACCCATTTGTAGACTTTAGCCCTGTGTAGATGTACCCATGTGTAGACTTTAGCCCTGCTATGTAGCTGTATTCCTGTGTGTCTACACTACAGGGATTTTTTGAAAAAAGTGGCCTTTTTTTGAAAATCTTTAACTGCATCTAGACTGCCACCACGTTCTGTCAAGAGTAAATCGAAGGAACACGATGGTTTAATCGACCACAGAAAACCTCGTTTTATGAGGAATAACTCCTTTTTTCGAAAGTGCTCTTTTGAAAAAAGGCACTATGTAATGCAAACTGTGCTTTTTTGAAAGAGAGCATCCAGACTGCCTGGGTGCTCTCTTTCGAAAAAGCGGCTTGCTTTTTCAAAAGTACTGGTTGTAGTCTAGACACTCTTTTTCGAAAGAGGCTTGCAGTCTAGACGTAGCCTTTGAGGGCCATTTCCTGTTTTTTCCTTTGCATGTTGACCAGAGGCTTTCAATGAGTCATTTATACCTGCCCACATCTTTCCTAAGTGGTTATAATTAATTTATAACTGAGTGATGTACATGAGTAGTCTAAGTTTACCTTATGTTTGTCAGCACTTAATTCCATCTGCCATTGTGCTCTGTATTCCTGTAGCTTTAAGTCCCCTGAAAATTGCTGTCTTTTCTAGTCTTCACTAACCTAGATTTTTTCATCTGTAAATTTTGCTATCTCACTTCTCACCCCCTTTCATACTATTAATATTTTAAACAAAGTATCAGTCCCAGAAGAAATCCCTGAAAGTATTCTTTAATTTGCAGCAAGTGCAAACAAATGTGTGCAAGTCAAGATGTTGGATTACTTATGCATAAAAGCAAGCACATAGCTAATAAAAATTAATAGGGAGATTGTTTTCAACTTGCATCCCTTTTTAAAAAGTAAATAGGTGAATGAAACCTACCAGCAGCTATTGAGAGACATAAGAGTGACTAAGGAGGTGAGGTCTTCCAATTCAGAAGATCCTGCAAAAGAAAGTAATAGGGTAAAAAACATTTCTCAAGAACAACTAGCACTATCATTTCCATCCTATGTGCTAGTACACATCCTAACATTTCCATCCTGACAAGCTAGTGCACTGCTGTTCTGATACAATCACTTTCAGTTTGCATGTCTAGCTCCTCCTTTTCTGAGGCCCTAGAGTACTGTCAAATAAGAAGTCTTAGGCTACGTCTACACTGCAGGCTTCTTGCGCAAGAACGGCTATTCTTGCGCAAAAACTTGCCAGGTGTCTACACTGCACGCGTGTTCTTGCGCAAGTAAATTTACAGTACAGCGTCAGAAAACAGGGCTTCTTCCAGAAGAGTTATTCCTCACCCCACGAGGAATAAGCCCTCTTGTGCAAGAGCTCTTCCATAAGAAGGCAGTGTAGACAGGCAACATGAATTTCTTGTGCAAGAAAGCCCTATGGCTAAAATGGCCATCAGAGCTTTCTTGTGCAAGAGAGCATCCACACTGCCATGAACGTTCTTGCACAAAAGCACATCTCTTGCGCAAAAGCACATGGCAGAGGGCGGCAGGGCAATTAGGAGCAGCTAGTAGGGAGCTGGTCCAGGCAGACAGGGGCCAGCTGATTCCACTTCAGGCCTGCTGGAGGCCTTTAAAAGCCTCCCCAGTTAGAAGGTAGGGGAGAGAGTGAGAGGATGGAAGGGGAGGAAGAAAGCATGCAAGAGTTTGAGACAAAGCTATAGCAGTTACAGAGCTGGAAACAGCAGGGGAGGGAGTCCCAGAAAGGATGGCTGAGTTTCCTGTCCCAGAAACCATCTGCAAGCCCCAACTCCTGGTAAAGGGGGAAGGCTGCTGTCTCAAATGCTGGCCAGGGAAAGAAGGACCCTTGTCCTACCAGAAAGAATTGTATTGCCCTTTCTGGGAGGTCATACAAAAGCACTTACAATGCAATGTTATAAAATTTGTTGTTGCATGCCACAGCTGTAGCAGAATGGGAAAGTTTCTGAGATTTTTAAGCTTCTTTATATTTAAGAATGTCACTTTGGTTTTTTGTTTTCTATTTTTACTTAATTTTGTTTGCTTTCTACAGGAAACAATTTGTTAGACTATAGATTTTGGTTCAAGATGATAAATTAAAATTAACAAACTAAAATCCTACAGAAACTAACTGCTGAAAATCCTGTTGGGAAGACCATAATTTACTAGAGCTTCAATCTCCATGTTCATGTACCCAGCATGTAAGTGAGAACACTTGACCTGCTAGGTGACAAAGCCACTCTAGGGAGTCCAAAATCACCTTCTGCATAATGGCTATAGGACACTGTGACCTACTATCAGCAAGGCAGCTGACAAGCTGTGATTGGCACTCCTGACTGCCCAAGAAGTGCATGCTCCAACTGCCTCACCTGTGTGCCTGCACCCATCACCAGAACAGATTAGGCCCCTTTGGCTGCTTTAGTTGGGGCCACTCTCCTATTGCTTGGCAGCAGAAGGGACTACCATTCAAGAAAAGAAGGGGGTATTCCCAGGTCCTCTGGGTAGCTAGAGAAGGGAGAGTGGCATGCAGAGAAGACATACACCCTCCCCAGACTCCTTGCTACTAGAAGGAACTTTGAGGGGTCCCCTCTCTGCCAATGAAAAGAAACCTCTAGTGCACTCAAGGTTGTCTGGAGAGGATGCGGCCACAGTCACCCTGGCATCTCCTACCAAGCAGAAGAGAAAGCAATGGCAGTCTTTGCAGCTCCTGTTTGGCAACCACAGTAGGGGCTACTATTCCTGGCTCTTGAATCATTAGCCTAGCTACCATGACTTCTGGCCTGCAGGATAAAAGACTTTGGGTTCCCCCCTTTCTCAGTACAGAGCAAATCATGATGTTAATAGACCTATTCAGCTCAAAGCCATAGGCCAATTCACTTATATATGAATATAGAAGAAATGCTAATATTATTGTCTTCACTTACCTGTAATTAATTTTACTATCATATCCCTTATTTGTGCCTTGTATTTAATGAACCCTATATCAAATAAGTAAAAATGTGCTTGATGAGGAGATTTCATGAAAAATAGTGAAAGACTGTTTTGATTGCGGTAACTAAATGCATTTGTGACAGGGTGGACCGCCTCCACCCGTCCGAAGTCGATCCGCTCCTGCACTGACCCCGCGGTAGCGCTCGCGCTCCTCGGGGCCGGACGGGAAGTACGAGTTGTTTGCTCCCGTTGCTCGACAGCGGCGGCGCAGCTGACAGGCGGGGGCGGGGTGAGCAGGGGGCATAGGTCGAGCGCCAGGGCACGCTCAGGGTGGGAGGAGGACGCCCTGCACATCGACAGGGTCAGTGGGTGACGTCAACAGGTCAGGGGGAGGGCGGAGGTTAAAAGGTGGGAGAGGAAGAGGACGGGGGAAAGGAGGGAGGTGAGGAGTAGTCAGATCAGGAGTCTGGAGAGGCCGAGGGAACCAGCAAGGTAGGAAGTAGCCCAGGGCAGGGCTGGAGGTTGGGCCAGCGAGCCGGTGAGTTTCGGGCCAAACCCCCACCGGCCGGACAAGGCACGGCGAGCCTGTCCTTAGGGCCCTGGGCTGGGGCCCGTGAAAGAGGGTGGGTCCGGGCCCCCCTACCCCGCGTTCCCAGACCGAGAAGGCTACAGAGCCCAGAGTAGGGGCCGCCATTCGCCCCTGAACTGAGGGGTGATGCAGGCGAGTGACTGGCCCTGCGAGCCGGAAAGACAAGCACGGGGGTGAGCGCAGGACCACCCTTGTACAGCATTGTATGTATCTCTGTAATTGGATTGCCTATCACAGGAGATTGGAGCCTGGGGAATGTAAAAAATTGATAACATCAAAGACTGGATCACTTTATTAGGCAATAAAATTTCACAAGTTCAGTTTGCATTTAGTCAACTATGAAATAACTCCTGCTGGGATGAAAGCACTTGCCATATAGCTGTGTTCCCCAGAAAGCAATAAGATAGAATCCAAACAGTTGAGAGATACAGGATCAAACAAGATGGAATACTGAACAAGTTGGCTGAGATCCCCAGATTTATCCTAAGTAGCCTGAAGAGACTTTTAGAAAATTAGCAGATTGATAGCAGAGATGTAGACTTATGAACTTGGACTCCAAGGATGCATCTACACAGCAGGGCTTAACTCGAAATAAGCAACGCAAAATGAGCTACGTTAATTGAGTACCTTATTTTGAGATAGCTTATTTTGAAATTGGGAGCATCTGCACAGCACTTATTTAGAAATAGAGAACTCTTCCTCCGACTTCCCTTACTCCTTGTACAATGAGGCTACGTCTACACTGGCGTGATCTTGCGCAAAAACTCTTTAGTGCAAGAGTTCTTGCATTAAAGTAGTTGCACAAGAGCGCGTCTATACTGGCATGTGCTTTTGCGCAAGAGCATCCATGCCAGTGTAGATGCTCTCTTGCGCAAGAAAGCTCTGATGGCCATTTTAACCACAGGGCTTTCTTGCGCAAGAAATTCATGTTGCCTGTCTACACTGGCCTCTTGCGCAAGAACAGTTGTGCAAAAGGGCTTATTCCTGAGTGGGAGCATCAGAGTTCTGACGCAAGAAGCCCTGATTTCATACATTAGAACGTCAGTTTACTTGCACAAGAACACGCGGCCAGTGTAGACAGGCAGCAAGTTTTTGTGCAAGAGCGGGCGCTTTTGCGCAAGATCCCGCCAGTGTAGACACAGCCTGAGGGTTACAGGAGTTGGAGTAAGAAGTCCTCCAGCTTGACAGTATTTTAACATTATTTCTAAATAACAGCCTGCTATGTAGACACAGACTAAGTTATTTCAAAATAACGCTATTTATTTTGAGATAATGTTGCTGTGTAGACGTACCCCAACTTGTTAAAATATTTTATCTGCTTTAGACTCTCACTAACACTCATTTCTTTTTCTTAGCTAATAAATATTTAGCTAGTTCACTAGAGATATTGGCTAACAAAATTGTTTTTGGTGTAACTTCAAGAGTGCCTGGAGCAAGAAACTGATCCATTGGGCTTGGGAGTAACTTGACATGAGATGATGTTTTGTTTAATAACCTTTCATCACAAAGCCTTGTTTGTGTGACAAGTTGCACTACAGCATAAAAGGGGACTGTTTGTGAATCTATAGTAAAACTAATTTAGTAATCTAAGAGTACACATTTGCTATTGGCTTGATGAAATCTCATTATAAAATATACCACCAGTTTGGAGTGTCTGACCTAATACTGGCACTCAGTTGTGAGCTACTCTAGACAATATGACACAAATGACTGCAAGAAATCAAGTTTAACACATATGGGCAATGGAGAGAGAGAAAAGAGTTGCTAAATGAATGAGCCGGCGGCGGGGAGGGGGAAATGAGAACAAGTGACTGAAAGGGTAGATGGAGTGAAATTTGAGCTTGGGTAGCCATTGATTTCACACGTACATACAAATAATTACAGGTAACATTGGTTAGAACTCCCACCCCTTAGACCAGAGTGTGTGTATGGGTGTAGCTGTTTCTACTACCATCCACTGTGCTGAGGGCTCTGTAGTATAAGGGATTGTCATAGCTGCCACTCCAACATAGCTTTTTCTGTGCTGTGGAGGAGGCACCAAACACAGAGTCCCCTGAGTGTATTTGGTTGGTCCTATGCTCAGAAAAGTGGTGGTTAGAGTCCTCTTTTCTCTTGGATGCAGCCCAGCTTTCCTGAAACAGGGAACAATGATACAGGAAGCCGACCACGCTAGTGCCAATGGCCTCTACCACCATCCCACACAAGAGCAGGGTTAGGGCAGAAAAGCCATTCAGTGATTACAAATTAAGTGGCCTTGAACATCTGAAAGGAAGAAAAAGGTAAATATTCTCCATTTGTCCTCAGAGAAAAATCATCATAGCACAGCACAACATGTCATATGAAATTACTAGTAATAGTTCCAGAAAGGAGAACCTACAAAGTTTTTTTTTATTATTCCATGTTCGATGCTTAATGCGAATTCTGTCCCATCTAGGCTTAAAAGTTCCTCAAGGGAAAAAGCCAAGTATCAACATTGGGTCTGATTCTAAGCCCTCTGAGATAAATGTAAAGCTGTCACTGGTTTCAACAGTTTTATTACAGTGTAAATGTAATTAGAAGTTATTCTTATCACTGAGTCCTTTCAATAAAGTAATTTAATAACTTTTATATTGGTAAAGCCTCACAATTCATGAAAACTGGCCTTGCCTCTGACCAGATGATTCATGGCAACTGGTTGTGGGTTGTTTATTCATTACTATTATAATACACCAGTCAGCAGAGAAATCCACTTGAGAGAGAAGTTATATAAATGCAGAAAATCACGTTGTGCTAGTATAGTTCCTCAGCTAGTGTAGTTCCTTTGGCTTAATTCCCACCTGAAATCTGGCCAAATATATACTTGTCTCTCCTAGCTGATAGAGACATATTAAGTTGTAAGGAGAACTTTCTGATTATATTCACAGCGGAGTCCCATGAGTGCTACATTTAAGAGGCGAAACAGAAAACCCCAACAAATGTTTACATTGATAAGAGTGCTTATGTGGAATGTCTAATAGGACCACCAAACATTCTGTTTAAATTGAACTATTCTGTTGTCCCATTGCAATGTAATTCCTACTACTATAACACAATAATTAAATTACATTTTAAGTAAACATAGGTCCATATATTTTCCTCTATATTCCAGAACTTTTTGGCTGCTTTGACAGACAATTTCTATTTTTGCAAATGTATCTATGAAATACAGATTTCCTGAAATCTACGTGATTGAGTCCTTAATAAGGGAAGTTTCATGACTTAAAATGCCCCTGCTTAACAGTGTGGACTTTTTGCCCAGAACTATCAAGAAGAACTCTTGGGCATTCTCCCATGGAACAAAAAGAAAAAAACAAGTGAGGAAGAGGTCATTACATTATCAATTTTTCCTTATTTAAAATTATTCAGTGTGGCAATGCCTCATTAGATGTGCATTAGTTAGTTATACAAGTACTGTTGCCAAAATATAAAGCATGACTCTCTCTAATAGACTGAAGGAATACTTTACATTTTAACACTATGGAGATATTTGTTGGCAGACTAATATGAAATATGAAATAAACTAATTAGCTTAGATTTGTTTATATTTAATTTAAAAAACAGTAACCAATAAGTCACATTGCCATAATATTTAAGAATATTTGTTAAACCAAGTCAACATAGTCAGAAAATACCTGAAATTCAGATGTGGCTATTTGATTCGGTATCATTTTGTTATAGTACTTCAAAAAATGACCACCGTAAGATTTTTAGGACGTTGAATATAAACTATGTGACTTGTCACTTTAGAGACAAAAGTTTCCAACTGAAATATGCAAAAGTGACTCCAATTTCTTGTTCATGCTTTAATTCTTTCCCTTCTCTACTCTTTAATTTTCTTATAACATCAATTACAAAATAACACTAGTAGTTATGGAACAATGTGGTGGAAAAACGTAAGTGTAAAAATAACTCTGCATCTTGTCCTTCGTAGAAGCTTGTCCAACAGAAAACATCCACTTAAAAAAATAGATCAATCAGCACCACTACACCACTGACCCTGAAAATCTGTTCTCATTTAATGGAGAATAGCTGGTATATTCCAAGCTTCATGTCGTTATAATAATCAAAATACTTGTCAAAATCTCAACTGATATGAAGTGATGTTGTTCCATTGACTTCTGACCCCAGTTTACACCAGCTGAAGATCTGGCCTGTAAATTTACGTCAATAATAACTCTATTACATTTACAAAATCTCACAGTTCAAGATTTTAGGAATTTTAATTTGCATTATTAGACAAAGCACTGATTTCCCCCCCCCCCCTTCTTTAGGAACCTCTGAAATGAAACCAAAAATCAGGGCCCAACTCATTTAATGTCTTTTGCTACTGCTTAAATGCATATAACATGTGGCAGCATTTTCCTTTGGGAATTCCATTCATTTGAATGGATGTTCAAGACATGACAGGCCTGCCTGCATGCCTGGGACAAAGGCATTTGCTACATCTTCTAGCAATGAAGCAATTAACAGTGTCAAATTTAAGCAGTCACAATTCGGGTTCAAAGAACACCACATTTAGATGAAGAGGGAAAGGGAAGACCTCTCTTGATGCTATTGTTTTAGTCTGACAAGGGCAGGAATGAGGAGACAGTTCAATTCCATTTTTAATTATAGTCTGTGGTCTGGGTGTACATGTATGGCTTCTCTCAATCCATAAAGAAATGTCCATTTTTATGTAAGCTTGCCTCTTTCACCAACAGAACTTGATCAAATAAAAGGTACTGCCTTACTCACCTTGCCTTCATTCTATCATTGGAACATGCAGACAGTGATCAAAAAAAGAATATGGACTTTGTGTAATTATTCAGTTTTTAATTATTATTCAGCACCTTAAGGTTTGTTTACATGCTAGAATAATACACATTAGGAGGTGTGAAGTGTACCAGCAAGGTCTACATACACCAACTAATGTGCACTTTAGAAATCACACTCCCATAGAACACTTTCACCCAACCATGTAGACAACCCCTTAGTGTCATATTCAGGATCACTCAGTGGGAAAATAGGTTCCCCATTTAGATCACAGCTTTTTCTGCTGTTTGTTTCTCTGATTTTCCTCCCTCTTTCCTGTCTTTGGGTGCCAATACATTTCTTTCCTTTATATTTTCTTTCTGGCCACATATCCCAATCTCGACTCCTGTGAGCTTCACTTGCATATCTTCCCCACTCAACTCATTAAAGTGATCAGCCATATAATAATTAGTGTCAATGCTAACATAGCAGCCTTGGCTTTAGTACTAAATACCACAATTAAACTAATGGTAGATATAGGGAGTTCATACCTCTCAGTCACGGCTTCAGACTCAGGAAGACAATGTTGCATATGTTTATATGTGTTGTAAAGATGCAAAAATGTGAACTCTAGCATAAAAAAATGTTAGAATCTGACAATGATCCCTGATGGCTCTAACTAAACATACCCAGACAGCAACATGCTCTGGGCACTCCTTCTACTACCATTCTTCCTGCAGAGGAGTTGCAAGAAGGTGGAATAGAGGCTGGTTAAGCCAGATCTATACCTTCGGGGGGGGGGGGGGAATACAGTAAGCCTCCACTCCCTTTGTAGTACTTGAAAAACACACTCTCACATCCACATTGCCCAACAGAGGTATAACTTCAATAACATTAATCTTCACTGAGTCTTTTAAAACTGTACACAGACTTAGTTTTGAAAACTAAAGTTAAAATTCCACTCCAGTCAATTACAGCACATATAGCCACCCCACTCATTTCTTCTCCACCCACCTAGGCTAACCCAGCTTCTCTTGGATTGATGCCTCCACCTTTCAATAATGTCAACACGTTCAGCAATACTGACTGGGCTCATTGTCTTTTTGCAGTGTTTTAGTTTCTTCCTTGTTCCATGCTCAGCCAAGTCATCAGCAATTTGACAATAACTGGGCCAATAATGTTGCAATACTATATGAATAAGTGACAATTGATTCCAAACAGTAAAAAGTTACATTATTCCCAGGCTTGCATTCAGTTTGCAATTTATGAAATTTAACTCAGATGCAGCTTAGCCAGTTGCCTCAAAGAAACAACTCCAGCCAACAACATGCTCCTGAGGAGGAGACAGAGAGTGGTTAATAGGCTCTGGGAGGATCCAGCCTCTATCTGTAGGAAACAAGAAAAAGCAATGCCATTAAGCAAACTAAAGACCATGCAGTTTGTTCACCAGCAGGAATAAAAAGTCAATGAAGAGTTCCTGTTGATCTAACCCTTCTGACTCATAACTACCTAACTGAAAAGAAAGGAGAAGGCCAAGGTAGACACCATTTATATTCATGGAAGCTATAAAAATTGGTGATCCCTTAGTTGACTTGGTGACTTTAGAAATCTGACACATTTATATTATCAGCTTGTAAGTATTGTTCAAGATATTGACACAAACTATGGGAAGAAGTCTTGAAATGCCAGTGTACCAGAATCAGCCAGGAAACAAGTATTTAAATAGAAGATGAAAGCAAATGATGACATGAACCTGGAGTGGGAGATCTAAATACTTATCGATGACACACTAGAAAAGACATAGGATATTTTGTCATGTTTATCCTATTACAGAATGCTGCTAATACTGTCCGAGCTTTGTACTTCCTGTGACATATAGACAACTTAAACAACTGGAAAGAATGGGAAATTACATCCATGAAAACACAGGAATAACATCAACAGCAGAGATACATCCAGAAAGCCTGACATACCTGTCTCTATTATATTCTGGACTTGTAATTTGTTAAGAACAAATAGAGACCAAATACTGACTCTTTAGAGGATCAACTTCTAATCAAATAAAAAAGTTGTAATCTGACACCACACCATTGAACCTCTCTCTCAGTTTGAGGTTTTATTAACATGGTTTCTTAATGTTCCTCTTCTATCCCAAAAAATCCTTACTGCTCTGTGAAAGGGCCACACAAACAAAAAGGAAAGTGACCGAGGGTACGTCTACACAGCAACATTATTTAGAAATAATTGGCATTATTTCAAAATAACTTAGTCCATGTCTACACAGCAGGCAGTTATTTCGAAATAATGTCAAAATACTGTCAAGCTGGAGGACTTCTTATTCTGACTCCTGTAACCCTCATTGTATGAGGTGTAAGGGAAGTCAGAGGAAGAGTGCTCTATTTCTAAATAAGTGCTCAGTAGATGCTCCCAATTTCAAAATAAGCTATTTCAAAATAAGCCACACAATTCACGTAGCTCAATTTGCATAGCTTATTTCGAGTTAAACCCTGCTGTTTAGATGCGCCCCAAGTCTGGCTTTCAGAACTATTGAGCACCCACTGTTCCAAATGAAACAACAGACTATACAGGACAAGCAGTGGAAATTACTAAATACAAAATAAACACATCTAACACACACATACACAGAGGTAAGGAATATTTAACACATACAAATGTGGTTTAAAGTTGGTCTCTCTTTAACTGACCAGACCTGATTCCAGTGGTAATTAAAAACTAGAAACTTGATCCTATAAAAGAGAAGATTCTTCATTTGGAACTTCCTAGATAGCAAGACAGAAACTATCACTTCTTAGCAGGGCTCTGATGAAAGCCTATAGTAAGGCAATCTGACTTAGTGGTTAGTGCCAAGGACAGCAACAGAACACAGAAGTCACATCAAAGAAGAGTCAGGAGCCACACCAAAGGTCAGTGCCTGGTCAGAGTCTAAAGCTATGCCAAAGAATAAACTAGCTAGCGTCAGTATCTGGAATAAAAGTGGGGAACAAGAAATGGGCAGGATCTGGAGCTCAGAGGTCTAGTCAGTCATGGGCTTAGCAACTGGTTACTCAGACAAAGGGTCAGGCAGAGACAGAAAGCTTCATGCTCCATTATGTCCAATCAGCTGTCTGTTGCTAGTTACCAGGCCAGTGGAGTTAATGGTGTAACCTCTGGCCATGAGGTATTAGCTGTAGTTCTCTTATAGCCACTTGCAATGCTGTGGCTCAGAAGGTATTGTTCTTGCTCAACAACACCATGGGCCTACATTTGAAAGCTGGCACATTTTATCAGTGTGCAGAATGAGATGGTGCAATAAGCTAGATACTCGTTCACTCTGCTACTTGTTTCAGGACCTTAAAGAGAAAATTAAAGCCACATAATCAGAGAAAGCTCAGGTAGCTTGGAGTTAATTAAGACAAACCTGCAAAAGACCAGTCAAGGAGAGTTCAGAATTAATGGGTACGTCTACACTGCATGCTTATTTATTATTATTATTATTATTATTATTATTATTACTACTACTAATCTATTAGAGTTCTTTGAAGGGGTTAACAAACATGCAGACCAGGGGGATCCAGTAGATATAGGATACTTAGATTTTCAGAAAGCCTTTGACAAGGTCCCTCACCAAAGGCTCTTATGTAAATTACATTGCCATGGGATAAGAGGGAAGGTCCTTTCATGGATTGAGAACTGGTTAAAAGACAGGAAACAAACGGTAGAAATAAATGGTAAATTTTCAGAATGGAGAGGGATAACTAGTGGTGTCCCCCAAGGGTCAGTCTTGGGACCAATCCTGTTCAACTTATTCATAAATGATCTGGAGGAAGGGGTAAGCAGTGAGGTGGTAAAGTTTGCGGATGATACCAAACTGTTTAGGATAGTCAAGACAGAAGCAGACTGCGAGGGACTCCAAAAAGATCTCACCAAACTGAGTGACTGGGCAACAAAATGGCAAATTTAATGTGAATAAGTGTAAAGTAATGCACACTGGGAAAAATAACCCCAACTATACGTACAGTATGATGGGGGCTAATTTGGCTATGACAAATCAGGAAAAAGATCTTGGAGTTATCGTGGAGTTCCCTGAAAACTTCCACACAGTGTGCAACGGCAGTCAAAAAGGCAAATAGGATGCTAGGAATTATTAAGAAAGAGATAGAAAATAAGACACAGAATATCTTACTGCCCCTGTATAAAACTATGGTACGCCCACATCTTGAATACTGTGTACAGATGTGGTCTCCTCACCTCAAAAAAGATATTTTGGCCTTGGAAAGGGTTCGGACAATGGCAACTCAAATGATTAGGGGTTTGGAACGGGTTCCATATGAAGAGAGGTTAAAACGACTGGGACTTTTCAGTTTAGAAAAGAGGATACTGAGGGGGGATATGATAGAGGTATATAAAATCATGAGTGGTGTGGAGAGGGTGAATAAAGAAAAGTTATTTATTAGTTCCCATAATAGAAGAACTAGAGGACACCAAATGAAGTTAATGGATAGCAGGTTTAAAACTAATAAAAGAAAGTTCTTCTTCACACAGCGTGTAGTCAGCCTGTGGAACTCCTTGCCAGAGGAGGCTGTGAAGGCTAGGACTATAACAGAGTTTAAAGAGAAGCTAGATAATTTCATGGAGGTTAGGTCCATAAAAGGCTATTAGCCAGGGGATAGAAATGGTGTCCCTGGCCTCTGTTTGTCAGAGGCTGGAGAGGGATGGTAGGAGACAAATCGTTTGATCATTGTCTTCGGTCCACCCTCTCTGGGGCACCTGGTGCTGGCCACTGTCGGCAGACAGGCTACTGGGCTAGATGAACCTTTGGTCTGACCCAGTACGGCCGTTCTTATGTTCTTATGTTATTTCAAAATAAGCTATACCAGAATAGTTATTCCGAAATAGCTTATTTCAAAATAGCATGTCTACACTGCAGGAAAGCCTCAAAATTAGTCCAAGGCAGGCTTCCGTAATGCAGGTGTGCTATCTCGATTTAGAGCCCCAGGAGGCACTGGGGAGGAATAACTTAGAATGGCCCTCGTGAATGGATGCATCTACACTGCACCATTATTTAGTGATAACTAGCGCTATTTCAAAATAGCAGTGGAGCATCTACACACACCTTATTTCAAAATAACTATTTCGGAATAGGCGTTATTCATCATAGAATGAGGTTTACAGATTTCGAAGTAAGCCGTCCGTTATTTTGAAATTATTTCAAAATGATGGAATGGCTGTGTAGGTGCTCGCACTGTTATTTCACAATAAACACTAGTTGTCACTAAATAGCGGTGCAGTATAGATGCACCCAAAGAGATGATCCATTGTGAGCAGCATTTGTGGAGAGGCTCAAGGAGCAAGCAGCATTAGGTAACTCCAGACATTGTTTTCACTGCAGTTAACCTGGGTGATCAACACCTGAGTTAGCCTAAGCCAGGTGAGAAGTGCCATGTTGCAAAGTCCTGCCCAACTAATGGCATCTTCACTAGTGCTTTACTCACCTGGGTGCATGTTTTGTTAAGACTTCAGGGGCCTTTTCCCATTGTTTCTTTTGGCACAATAAGCTGAGCCACTGATCAATTTCTAGAGAGTTGTGGGAGAATTTGTTTGCCCTTGCAGGCATTGGAGGGGTGGGATTGCCAACTCAGTCAGACTGGAGGGACCAGATCTATTGTTGCAAATGGTGTCTAGACTGTTCAGTCTAGGAGAGTTGTCAACCCCAGTGAAGGGAGATGGGGAAAGGCATTGGAAGATTATCTGTACTCGAGCAATCTAGTCTGTGTTCTTCCTAAAAAGGGGATTTTTTTTACCAACATGTGAAAGTGGCATCTGAGCATCACCCTATACCCTCAGACACCAGCTAGCCTGAGTTTAAAGCACTGCCAAACTCAACTAAGGAGGATATGTGTGGGGACAGGATTGGGTTTAGGACCACCACTTGAATAAGAACCCATATTAACTCTTTAGTGAAGACACGCCCTCAGACAGATTTCTAGGAGTAGTGGATATTAGAAAGCATATGAGAAACTGTCAGGGTATGTCTACACTGCAACACTATTTTGAAATAACTAGCGCTATTCCGAAATAACTTAGTCCGCGTCTACACAGCAGGCAGTTATTTCAAAATAGTGTCAAAATACTATCGAGCTGGAGGACTTCTTACTCCTACTCCTGTAACCCTCATTGTATGAGAAGTAAGGAAAGTCAGAGGAAGAGTGCTCTATTTCGAAATAAGTGCTGTGTAGACATTCCCTGTTTTGAAATAAGCTATTTTGAAATAAGATACACAATTGACATAGATGAATTTGCATAGCTTATTTCGAGTTAAGCCCTGCAGTGTAGATGCACCCTCAGACAGAAGCTAAACAGCAGTTGTGGAAGAAATGGAGGCAAAAATCAGAGTGTAAGAAAAAAATCTACAAGAAGAAAAAAAAATCAGAAGATAGCATAAATAGGCTCATTCAATATATATGCATATGAAATTGCCTCATAATTAAATTATAATTGTATGTCTTTTTCAAATTATAATTTGAGTGAGAATTCTATTGAACATCTTTACTGTCATACTCCTGGTTTTATATCAGTAAATATTTTAAATACTTCAAAGGCTCATCTAGACTATGTGGAAGATTTGAAAGAGGATATGCAAATTCCTTTTTCCAATCTCACTTTCAAAAGTGGAGCTTCAAAAGTGAAAGTAATCAAGATGCATTTTTTTCAGCAAACCTCCTCCCTTTTTCGAAAAGCCACTTTTCCTCAAAAAATGAGGTTTACGCGGCTTTTCAAAAAAGGGGGGGTTGCCGAAAAAAAACCGCGTCTTGATTACTTTCACTCTCGAAAGCTCTGCTTTTGAAAGTGAGATCGGAAGAAGATATGCAAATTCCTGAAGAATTTGCGTATCCCCTTTCGACACTTTAGCATAGTCTAGATGAGCCCCTACCGTTATATGAGTCAAATTCTGCTCAATTTTAGAAGAAGCATAAAAAGGAAAGGAAGAGTGTCAATCAGCAACTAAAACTTCTGCACATTCCTTAGTAAAACGTTAAATGCCTTTCCTTCAATGCACTTTGTGCTGTTAATGTGTTAGAGTATCAGAGGGGTAGCCGTGTTAGTCTGGATCTGCAAAAGCGACAAGGAGTCCTGTAGCACCTTATAGACTAACAGATGTATTGGAGCATAAGCTTTCGTGGGCAAAGACCCACTTCGTCAGATGCAATGTGTTAGAGATATTTGTAGTCTCTCAATGGTAACAGTTGTGACTAGCTTTTCACTAGATGATGATTTTTTTTAAAAAGTTTAAAACTACTGCTTCTGAAACTTTCCCAGGTGTGTTGTCATCTACCAGAAGGTTCTTCTTCAGAAGATTTGTGGGTACTCAGCCAAACTGATTGTCAGGTATGATAACTTGAGGATGAGTAGGAAATCAATCTCTGCTCTTGCTAAACTTTCCTAAATATTTAATGCGTTTTTCTCTTTCTTCATAGTCCACAAACATTCTGTCCACACAGGCCTTTATTTAGGATGTCATCTTTGATTTGATTTAGTTTGCCTAAGTCTTGCCTTTCTTCCTATATACCATCTCAGAGTGTTTCTACAAAACTACCATAATTTTTGTTTAGCCATTATCTCCTTCTCTCTGGCACTGATGCACCTTGCACCACTCATGTCTGTTCAAAACTGCTTGCGGCTATGTCTACATTGCACACTCTTGCGCAAGAACATATGCAAATGAGGCATGGCAATGAATATCATTTGCATACTTAATGAGCCACCATTTTTATGCAAGGGGCTTTTGCGCAAAAAGGAGCAGTCTACACTGCTCCTTCTTGTGCAAAAAATCCCTCTTGTGCAAGAGCCGTTCTGCCGCTTATTTTCAGGCAGAACGGCTCTTGCACAAGAGGGGGTTTTTGTGCAAGAAGGAGCAGTGGAGACTGCACCTTCTTGCACAAAAGCCCCTTGCGCAAAAATGGCAGCTCATTAAGTATGCAAATGAGGTGCAGCGATATTCTTCGCTGCGCCTCATTTGCATAAGTTCTTGCACAAGAGAGCGCAATGTAGACGTACCCCTTTTGTTGCTAGACTTCTCTTCTGGGACTGCTATTCTGAGTACCACATACCTCTGTTTGAATAGGTTTTCTTCCTTCTGCACTGCATGAAGCACAAGTTTCTTTCCGCCTTCAAGGCTCTCTTCTTTCCCCATAGGCTTCGTCTACACTGCCGGTTTTGCCAGAAGTGAGTATGCAAATGAGGTGCTGTGACGGACCGGGCCGGGTCTGGGCACAGCTGAGGGTGTCTGCTCAGGGTGAATTGCTCAAATTCGGGGCTCTCTACAGCCCCCAGACTGGAGACCCTCCCAAATAGGCCACAAATCAGTCCCACAGAGCGCTTCAGCTGCCTGCTTGGCCAGCCAGAAGCCTCATGAGCAAAACCCCTTCGACACCCCAGCAATATCCGTGCCCCAGATGGCCCCGGGCCTCTTACACAGGTGAGGGGTTTTAGAGCCCAATCTCACCATCCCCAAACAAGTTCTGTCCAGTTCCAAGAAACCAGCCACAGATCCCAGGTCAATTTACCCTCTTGACCTTACCCACAAGAGCACACTGAGCCAATCCTTTAGAATCTAAAATCTAAAGGTTTATTCCTAAAAGAACGAAAAGCATGAGAGTAAGGTTGTTAAAGTATTATACATTACATGCATCGAATCTCCCAGTTTTCGATGCAGGCTCGCAGCAGAGATGTTATAACTGCTGGCTTAAAAGTCTTTGGTGTACATCCTATGTCAGGATGGGTCCACAGTTCTTTCCGCTCGTGATTCCCTGCGAGGCCACATATGGGGTCAGGAGCAGATCTGAAGACCAAATGGAGGCTGCCACATGGCATCTTTATACCTCCTTCCTGGTCTCTTCTCCACCTCTTCCTGCATCCAGATTTCCTCCCAGAGCTTGCACCTCTCACCCCTTCCCACACCCAAATCCCTCATTCCCACCCCAGAGCCTACACATCTTGTCTCAACCCAGCGAGGGTACGGCTAGACTGCAGGAGTTTTTTCAGGATTCCAGAGATATCCCAGAAAAACTCTTCTGCATCCAGGGATGCATTTGTTCTTCTGCTTTTTTTAGTGGAAGAGCAAACATGCTCTTTTGGTAACCCTTATATTCCTCTTTCCACAAGGAATAAGGGGGCTTCCAAAAGAAGGGGTTTTTCTGACATTTGGTCCAGTCTAGACAGGCCAAACGTTGGAAAAACCTCTTCCTACAGAAGAATTGGGGGGAAAAAGCAGCAGTATAAGGGTTGGGGATAGCAAGTGATGGAGAGGAGGAGAATAGAGAGGGTGGGGCTTCAAGGAAGGGGTGGGGTCTTGGGCGAAGGATGGGGTGGTAGATCTTGGCTTGTTCTGTCATTTAAAAAGTGATCTTGGGTGTAAAAAGGTTGGAGACTACTGCCTTAATACATATATTTACATTGTTATTGCTCAAGTGTTGGTGCACAGAGTGGAATGCAGTTTCTTTCATTCTTCTGTCATTTGCTGCTGCTTCCCTTTGCTCTATGGCAGAGATGGGCAAATATAGCTCCCTGTCTGTCACACCCCTGCATGTGCTCAAAGCAGCCAGCTGTGGGGCCATGTGTGTCTCCATGTTGTGCACTGCCTCCATCCCCAGTACAATCTTGCAGCTCACATTTGCCGGAAACCAGCCAATGGGAGCTGCCTGGGCTATGTGTGTGGTATAGGCAGTGTGCAGAGGGCCCCTCAACCAGGAGTGCACAGTGCACAAATATGCACATGGCCCCTGCAGCCAGCCGCTTTGAGCAACATGTAGGGGCATGGCAGGCAGGAAGCCTGCCCCAGGTTTCCACTGGGCTGCTGGCCTAAGCGCCTCCTGGCCAGAGTCTGCACCTGGCACCACACTTCTTCCCACACCCCAACTCCCTGCCCTAGGTCACAACCCAAACCCTGCATCTCCTTCTGCACCCCTGACCGAGGTCAGAACCCCCTCCCAGACTTTGCATCCCTGCTACCACCCTCCTCCAATTCAGAATCCTCTTTTGCACCCATACCCTCTCCTGAACCCACACTTCCTCCTGCACCCAACCTCCATCCCTGCCTCTATTAATATCACAGAAGAGTGTGGCCCTTGACCGCTTACCAAATTTTTGGAGTGGCTCCCTATCAAAAATTGTTGCTCAATCCCACTCTATGGTGTGGAGATTGACTATTCTGCCCTTTTTGCTAAGGGTTCTTTTTAAGGGTAACCATATTTCTTCATACCTGTTGATTCCCACTTGAACATTTCATGTGGGAATCTGTGTTGGCATCAGAGTATATGCTCCAAATACGTTCCAGTTCTTCCTTCTGATTCTGAAAGCTAACCTGATGGTTGGCGATTTTTCAGATCTCTTTGTTAGTGATGAAGTCTTTCAGACCAATGCCCAGAGTTCTTTGTAGGCTCTTTTGCCTTGTTGCATATTGTCTAAATCCTAGATAACCTCTGGGGCTGAGAAAAATGAGATTTTAGTGACTGAATAAATGTCAGCTAACATAGCAAGATAAATCTACATTTTGATATGTTATAGCAGATACAAAGTACACAGCTACAACCCTGTGGCACTGAAATATTTGTTTGTTTGTTTTTTCACTGCTAAGGTTCTGTCTTCCTCTTGGTTCTATACACACAGGTCTTTAAGAGACAGAATCAAGATTTTGTGGAGCTTCTTGTGGTACTTTTCTCTAGGGTAGAGGTGCTAGCCAAAGTTCTTATTCAGATAATTACACACAGAACTTGATTCCCTCTTCTGGTCAGCCGATGCTTAGCACAGGAACAGAAGGGAGTAGTGATAAAGTTGGCTTTAAGTAACCTTCATCCTTTTCCTTCCCTCAGGCTAGCCAGCTACAGGCATAAGTTAGAATAGTTTTGAGGCTGCTCTAACTTACACTCAGATTCCTATGACACCAAAGAATAATTCTGACATCAGGGAAAGGATTGGAGCACACTAGGGGTGCGTCTCGACTGCAGGGTTTTTTTCGGAAAAATGGCTGTTTTCTGAAAAAACTTCACTTACGTCTACACTGCTATTGCAGTGTGGATTTTTGAAAGAAAATCGAAAAAGCGCAGGTGTTTTTTCAACATTGGTAAACCTCATTCTATGAGGAAGAACGCCTTTTTCGAAAGAGCTCTTTAGGAAAAAGGTGTGCATAAATGTGGAAGAGGGAGTTTTTTCAAAAGAAGAGGCCTCCAGGAAAAAGCACAGGTGCCCTGGTGGACACTCCATCCACACTAATCGCAGCTCTATAGTTCCTGTCTCCTGCCAGCTCTTAAAGCTGCAGGCACCCTGGAGTAGCCTTGTGGCAGGAAACCAGCCTCACAGCAACATCTTGACCGCATGGCTCTGAGTGCTAAAGGCCTGCTGACCTCTGGCACAGCCACGAGTCCCCCGAGACCCCTCTGGCCCACACAGGGAGCAGCACCAGGGCTCTGAGGGAAGAATGTGCCAGCCTCCAGCTTGTGGTAAAGGCTAGAGTTCCTGAATATGCCGGCATCATGTGCCCGCCCCGACCACCTGACAAAAATGTCCGGAAACTGTCCATGGTGGTTGACCAGGTCCTGCAGCACCATGGAGAAATAGCTCTTCCTGTGAATATACTGGATGGCTTGATGCTGTGGTGCGCTGATCGGAATGTGGGTCCCTTCGATCGCTCCTCTACAGTTCAGGAAGCCCAGGGCAACAAATCCGGCCACACTATGGTCCAGATCTCCCAGGTGGATGACCCTGCACAGCAGGATCGAGTTGATGGCCCTCATAACCTGCAGGAGACAAAGAAACACACAAAACATAGAATGAAAGGGAGTGCCTGAGCCCTTGGGAGGTGCCCGTCCCGCTCCCCCCCCCCCCAAATACCCCAGGAACTACCCTCTCTGAGGCCGCCCACCCAGCAGCAGGGCTGTGTGAGGGTGGGACAGCACAACCCCCCCGGGGACAGGCCCTCCCCTCACCCCCACACCACCCCCCACCCTCCTTTCCCAAGGGTCACCCTTGTCCAGGACCACCCTCCCTTGAAGGGACTGCAGCCCGAGAGCGCCTTATCTCCATGAGGAGGGCCCCGATGGTGGACTTCCCCATGCAAAACTGGTGGCCCACTGACTGGTAGCTGTCGGGGGTGGCGAGCTTCCAGACGGCGATAGCAACCTGCTTCTCCAGGGGGGTGGCGGGCCGCAGGTGGGTGTCGCATCTCTGGAGGGCAGAGGTGAGCCAGGCACACAGCTCCAAGAAGGTGGCCTTCCACATGTGGAAGTTGTTAAGCCACTGCTGGTCATCCCACCACTCCATCACTAGCCAGTCCCACCAGACGGAACTGGTGTCCAGCCTCCAGAATCATCTCTTGTATGTGGGATGTGGGGGCAAGGGCATTGCTCCCACATCCAGGCAGAGAGACTCACAGATGAGCTCTGAGTCAAGCTGGGGCAAGATCATCAAGATGGTCGGCTGAAACTGCTGCATAACCTGCAGCATGGCTGTGTGGGGCCATCGCATGCCCAGAGGCAGCTCCAGCTCCATAGCAAAAAAAAAAAAAAAGCTGTGGCGTCCAACAAAACTGGGCAACCAGAGCACGCACTGCTAAAGCTTTGCTGTCCCTCGTAGAGGTAGGCAAGCATGCAGCAGAACCTGGGAAATGGCTGTCCAGGGGGGGTCCCTTTAATCACGAGTCTCAGATAGCCTTAGGCAACAGCACCCGGAAACAAATGCTGACCTAAAGTCCTGGCTGAAGTAGCTCTTTCTGGATGGCCTTTTATGCGAGAGAGCGTCCAATCAGTGTGGACTCTCTGTTTTTGAAAAAGCAGATCGCTTTTTCGATGTGCTTGTGCTGTGTGGACGCTCTGTTTTGAAAGAAGCTTTTTCGGAAGATCTCTTCCAAAAAAGCTTCTTTCGAAAGAAGCCTGCAGTCTAGACATAGCCTAGTGCTCCAGCCATGATCCCTTCCTGCAGGTTCCCTTCCCTCCAATGTGCCCATTACTCTGGGCATCGGGAGGGCTTGCTATAGATCTAGTATAACTCTTCCACATACTAAGCGATTTCCCTTGCAATGGATGAATTCTCCTGTAGCCAGATCCAGTCATTGTGTTGAAGTGTCATAAAGATGACATTATGCAACAGAGATTCAGACTCTGTCTGCCTGATTTTCATCTACAGTTGCAATTGGATAGGATATTTTTTTCTTTCCACTTTTAAATTCATGGGAGTTTAAAACACTACCTTAATTGCCCCATCCACACAAAAGTTGGTGTGCAACAGTAATTGGTAAAAAGATCCCTGACCCTCTCCTTTCTATAATCCAGAGGTGTGCAATAAGATTTAATTACATACTTTTTGCTTAATACCTTTTGCCATACATTTTAATTAAATGAAGCACTTTTTGAGTTTCACATAAAAGCAGAACATTATTAGGGGAAAGGTCATGGCTGCACTTATTTCAACGTCCTTTATTCATAGAGCAATGAATCCACAAGTTTGTAAAAGCAGAAGAGATGGTAGCGTGTTTTAGTACCTATTATAAACATTGCCACATCTCCCAGTAACATCTGTGATGCATCTTTTAAACTTTGGGAAATGTGTAGTTTTTTGTGCCTAACTTTGCTCCATCTTGGGTGATATTGTAAAGAGAGAATACGCCAGTTGTTGATTTTGAATACTTTTTCCCTCTTCCTTTCTTATGAAAAATGTGTTCCTTTTCTTTGTGTGGCCATTACATAAGCAAGAGTTAATGTGTATAGTAGCACACACTCTTTTCCTCACAAGGGAGTATATATATCATTTAAGATGCAGTGATTGACTTTAACATTACATTGTAAAATAATTATTCAGCCTTTCAAGGAATAGCCATAGGAAACCATGAACGTGCTAAAATAATAGAGCAGGATTATATCACTGTATTAGTATCACCGCTTGTAAGCCTTTAAATAAAATTACTGTTTATTTCCAAACAAAAATTTGTGTATGGAGGAGAAATAGAAACTCAGAGTCCTTTTTTGGCACAATAAGTCAATGCCAGAGTCAATAGCTTTGTTCTCCATTTTTCAAGATCTACTGCTCCATGATGAATCACCAGACAATATAATAACTCTGCATCAATCTGTCTTTACTTTTATACAAACCCAAATTTACTATGTCAGTCTTGTCAACACTGCTGAATATTAATGTGAATAAAGTTAATTGCTGGGTGGATGAAGGCCTGATGCAGTCAGAGTGAAAAGGAAGCACCTAAGTCAAATCTGTTGTTTATGACAAGCTGTAATTTATTTCCACTTCATGATATGTACTGACAGGTTCAAACCTTATTTTAGTCTTTACCATAAATTGCAATTATTGTAATTCACAATGACATTTGACCTAGAGTTTGTGACCTATTTCACCACCTATAAAAGACTACCTCAAGAAAACCAGCCTGAAATCCACTTTGTAATTCCTGTTGTGTTAGACATATTATATGATGAGCGAGCCATAAGACTATACAACTTGCTGTACTTCATAAAGAGAAATCACTTTGGGCCCGGGAAGGAAGTATGATAAAATGTTTTATGAGTGTTTGCAGACTATGATTATAACTGAACTTTCATATGATTATACTTTTACTAAGAAGTCTTTTAAAACTAGATACTTTCAGCAACTTAGCTTGATTAATTTTGCACAGTTGTGTAAACGGTGTGTCACAGTTTTTAAACATTGTCATCAGTACAAAACAGAACAATTCAGTAAAATTAAACTAGCTTATTTATTTATTTTCTCATCTTTTACTCATTTCATTTGTTATGCAAATGAAAACTTTATAATTCATTTTGGGGTTTATGCATAGGTAATCTATTTGCAGCCTAAGTTGTTTGTAGGGTTGTATCAGCGCAAATTCCAAATCTCACTTTTCCTCCCCAGATCTCCAGGTGAGCTTGTTTCTGTCACCAACAGAAGCTGGTTCAATATTAAGACTTTGTCTACATTACCAAGTTTTGTCACCAAAATCTTTTCTGATATCTGAGTGTGCAATACTGCATTACTACTATTGTTGGGGGAAAGGGCTAGTTTTGGTGATAAAACTCTTCCACCCCTACAAGATACCTTTTTCTTTCCCTTCCCTTTATTGTTGACAAAGAGCCAGTATATTGTTGACCAAACTGGCTTCTACCAGTATCTCACAGTTCCTGCCCTGATTGCTCTACTTGGTGTTTTGATCTCTGCTGCCATGCAGGCATGCACCCCTCCCCTTTCAAAGCTTTATGAAGTATCTGACAGCTGATTGTGCTGCTCCCTTTGGGGAACAAACAGAGAGCAAATAATTGGGCTGCTCCTGTTCTTCCTTGCACTGGGAACACAGTAGCAGGCAGACTATTGTTGCAGGGGAAAGGGGACAAGCTGCTGTGCTGCTTTGACATTCCTCAGCAGGAAGAGCTCACAGGACTATTAATGATGCTGCTCCCTGAGGAGGCTGTGGGAGAACTTGGAGGGAATCCCAAGATGCACTTTCCCGAAACATGTGACAAAATACTGAATCCATTGAAGTTAATGGAAGTTTTGCCATGGACTTCCATGTGACCAGGAATTCACCCGTGTTCTTTTCAAGCATCCTGCTTCCAAACAGTGTTAACAGTGTTCAGCCCATGCAATTAGCCTCATTAGCACTGGCACTACAATTGAAGGTATTTTTTCCTTTCCATTCTCTCTTCATTTTTTATTATGTATTCTGAGGGTTCCCCTTTTTTTTTCCACTCACGCTCATCTGAAGAAGTGGGTTTTACACACGAAAGTGCATGATACTATATATGTATATATATTTGTTAGTCTCTAAGCCCTGGTCTACACTTATTTCAAAATAACAAGCGGAGCGTCCATACTACCAAGCCCAATATTTTGAAATAACAGTGCCCTCCCCAGAGCTCTAAGTCCAAGGCAGACTCCAATCAGTGTGGACGCGCTATTTTGAAATAATTCTGAGCTATTTCGATGTTCCCCCTTAGTGGGGATGTGCTATTTTGATTTTGTTATTTTGGGAGTTATTTCAATTTCACTTATTTTAAAATTATTTCCTCGTGTAGACATGCCCTAAGGTGCCACTGGACCACTCATTGTTTTTAAAGTTACAGACTAACATGGCTACCCCTCTGAGAGTGTTAACAATATTAGAGCTACAGCCCAGAAAACAAATGATATGGAGGCAACAGCTTGATTGCTTTCTTCAGACTCATGCACAACTCTCAACTACCCTTCTTGTTTCCATCTCACTATCCTGCTTTTCTGAGATACTAATGAAGATTCCCCTGGAGTTAGCCTTCTTGATGAATCTTCCCTATCCTATCCTTCATATCTTACTATGGAAATGATTGCACTCTAGGCTATATTACCCTTTTCTACTGAGCCCCTTCAAGTTTGGGGATCCTCATTGGAGAGAGACAACCATAGCCAGACAAAGCCCTAATAGTTTCATGGGAGTGTGTATGTGGAGGAAGTGGAGGATACCGAGGGCTATAGAACAGCTGGAGACATTTTCATTGAAGTCTCTGAGCTTCCTGCAGATCCTTGTAGTTTTTGTCTCCAGGCTGGGTTCCAAGCTATTTCCATGGCAGTGGGTGACCTGACACTGAATGTAAAGGGGGGTAGTAGCTTGGCACAGCAAAACAGAATAGTCGTTCCAGATACAATGGGTGGCCTGAAAATAGAGACAATTGTGGAGAGCACAGAAGGAAGCCTAGAACACCAACCTGAGTAACATCAGATTTGAACATTTCTGAAAGAATGTCATTATTTTATTTACATAGTTCTTTATTGTATAGAGCTGAACACTTGTATCAGTCTTAAAGCTTATCTAAGGTCAGTGTTGCAGTTCCTTTAGTACATACTATCTTGTATAAAAATTGGGGTGACCAGTGAGCCAAGATAAAAAAGGTAATTGTCTTCTATGAATTGTTTCTGTTATAAACATATAGGGATAAGTGAGGTTTGTTTTCCTATTGTATGCCAAAGAATAGTCATTGCTTCCACAAATGTCATAGGGTAAGCATATTGCAGAGACATTTATTTTGCCTTAGTGGCACTCTATTGCCTAGTTCTGATAGAGTATTACTTCAAGTGCTGAAATTGTCTTACGACAAAAGACATTTCAAAGCTTTTCCACATATACTTTTCCTAAGAGAAGCTGCAAGTATTTCTATTATAGAAAAAGACTGGGTATTGAATGTGTTCAGGGCTTATGCTTTTATCTGTAAAAATTCATAAATAAATAAAAAATGTACTGTAACAATGAGACTCATAAAAGATAAAAAATGTACTGTAACAATGCAGCTTAACAGAAGGAGCTGTTATATTGCCTCAGCACTTATAGAAAATGAAAATAGTAGGAAGGGGCAAGACACGTATGTCCAAATTCAGATTAAGAAATCACATAAAATAGCTGGATATGTCAAAGTGAAAAATTCCATGTTGCTGTTAATCATTCACAATGTGCTCAGTGCTATAAAAATAAAGGTTTTAATTTACAATATTTACAGAATGAACATAAAGTAGTGACTCTTAAAGTCATGATTTCAGGGGAGTAATATCTAAGGATATGTCTTGTTTCTTTTGGAAGTGATTCCTTCCTCTCTCAAGAGATTTCATTTTGCAGGATTCTAGGCAATTGTGCTGGTTGTGGTTTTTCAAACATGTGATATCTACTTTAGCTAGAATTTCTGAAAATCTGCATCAGGTATTGTGTACAATTACTTGCACACAAAAGATGCTATTTTCAAAATTCCGTATCACATACATCGGTACCAGTTCTTCAGCTTACTGTATGCTGCATGCTCTAACACAAAGGTGGTTTAGCACATATAATAAGCATAATTGTCTGAGGCTATGTCTACACAGCAGTGTTATTTTGGAATAATGTAAGTTATTCTGAAATAACATAGTTCACGTCTACACAGCAAGCCAAAATGTCAAATGTCAAAATAATGTTGAGCTGGAGGACTTCTTACTACAACTCTAGTAACCCTCATTTTATGAGGAGTAAGGGAAATTGGAGGAAGAGTGCTCTAACCTGGACTTCCTGCTGTGTAGACAGTGCCAATAAGCTATTTCATCTGAAGCTACACAACTGACATAGCTCAAGTTGTATAACTTATTTCAGCTTTAGCCTTGCTGTGTAGATGTGCCCTTAGAGTTTAACAATGTGGTTGGGGGCCCGGAGTCTGGTAACCTTTTGTCAATATTTTAACAGAGAGCACTATGAATCTTATCATAAGTAAAATGAAGGTATAGCATTATAGTACTCCATGGGAATTCTGTGCCAAAACATTACAAATTATGTGCACTATATTTTAAAATTCTGCATATTTTGTCAAACTAACACCAGTTTCAATTATTTTGGCAATTGATTTCAAAATATCTGTCGGCAAGTATGTCTGTAACAAAAAAAATTCAGAAAATGTTCTTTGATAGATTCCTTATGAGACATATTAATATAGAACTTGTGGTTCAAAGGACTAATTACTCAGATATGGAAATGTAATATACTCACCCCACAGAAGCTGTGCAAAGGCTTGGGTGAAGGGTAATGGAGCAGCTGAGAGAGAGCAAAACAATTGCATGGATGCCTGGGAGTAAACCTGGAGAGTTATTGGGTGTGGGTGGAAGAAGTATGGAAAGGATTTGGGGGATGGGGGAGATTGTTACAAAGTTGGGGATCCTGGCTGACCCTAGCTTCCTTCATTCAATCAGGCACATCTGACCCCATCTCCATGTGTCCCTGCACTCCATTCCTCCTGTCCCAATGTGTCCCTGCACCCACACTCCCATTCAGCCCCCTCCATCCTGTCTTACTACTAGCCTTTCTAAATCCCAATCTGTGAGTTCCCTGAAGCTCTATGTGTCCCCATGTTGTCCTTTCCCTCCTGCCCCCCATCCCATACCTCCTTGCCTGGCACCAGGGGCAGGGGACTGTGAAAAATGCAGATGTTCCTGTTGGGCAAAAGTGTAATTTCAGCACCTCTCCAGCAGAATGTATTTTCCGAAGAGGAAAAAAAATTCTGTGAGGGAGATGTATTCTGTCCATGTGCAGTGACAGAGTTCCTCCAGGAGTATTGTATACTAGGATACATATTTTTATAGTAATTTAGTACTAGTCACATCTTGGGAGAGTGACACAGCCACTGGAGTTATAGGATATTCTGATATGGGTCTTCCTCAAACTCTATTAAAAATCAGGTCTTGCAGTGAGGCAGCCCAATGCCTATCTTCCCCGGTTTATAGATTGTTAGCGAGATAGTCCCCAAATTCCAAGAGAAGGGTGTGGTTTAGCACATTCATCTCTCTGCTACCACTTGTTAGACTTGGCAGAGAGGCCAAGTTTTGTATGGACATGACATGTATGATAACTTTTTACCCCTCAAGTTGATCCCTCCAGCCATAGGGTTGAAGCATAGTAGGGCATAACTAGTGTTTAGTGAAACTAAACAACAACCTTTCACCCCCACTAAAAGGATTTATGAATCATCCTCTTATCAAAAGAAGCTAAATCAAACTTTTTAGACACATATGAAATTAACCAAAGCTATCAGCTCATTTGTGAATTTGTCCATTGAATCAGATCTACCTTACCACAAACATCATATTAATCTGCTGAAAGATAAATCTGAGCAGCAAGTTCATTTTGTCTAGATGCACACTGCACTTTTAATAAAGAGCTGACCCATTTTCAGGACTGTCTTTTCATTAGGGCAGAGCTGAAAAGCAAAGACCTTGAAAGTGGCTAGAAAAGTATGGTGTAATCACTAAGATCCCATTATCCTGTCCCTAGCAGCCATTAGATGTAAGCTTCCTAAAGCTAGAACAGCAAATTACTAATTTACTGTTACCTGAGCTGTGTAAAGAAGATTGAAATCTGGGCTATTAATGATCTTTTCATTCTGTTTGGGAGATTCTTTTTAAGAGATTGTGTGTAGCACAAATGCTGACTGTCTGTCTACATTACCTCCAGATGTATAATAAAATGTAGGGGTGGAATGTCACCTATCTTAGATGAAATAAAGCTGAAAAAGTCCCATCTATGTCTGAGAGCAGTTTGAAGGAGAAAATTGTATTCTAGTAATACAGATGCAACTTTTGAAAGAATTTTTTTTTTTAATATTTGCTTAGAGTAGTAAGTGAGCCACATTACTAGGTAACATAAGTGAATTAACTGATATTAAATAGAACTTCCTTTTACTAATTTATGGACTGAATAATATCCCTCACCCAAACAAATCATGTATTAGAAACGAGTGTAACTAACTGGTATTCTCTTGTTTTCTTTCTTTTGGTTCAACTTTGATGGATAACAAGGGGTCAAAATGATTTGTAGTCTGCCACTAAAGGTAGCTTAATAAAGCATTTGGGTATCAGGACCACTGGCTCCAATTTCCAGCATTCCTAAAACTTAATGTGTTCTAACCTAGTGGTTGTCAACCAGAGGTATGGCTACCTCTGGGGGTTTGCAGAGATCTTCCAGGAGGTACCTCAACTCATCTAGATATTTGCCTAGTTTTACAATATGTTCCAGAAAAAACACTAGAGAGAGAATTCAGTAGAGACTAAAATTTCATAGAGACTATGACTTGTTTATCCTGCTCTATATTCTATAGACACTAATGTAAGTACAATCTTTATATTCCAATTTATTTATTTATATTATAATTGATTTATTTTAAAATCATATGGTAAAATTAGAAAGCAAGAAATTTTTCAGCAATAGTTTCCTGAGACATTTTGTATTTGTGTCTTGTTTTTGTAAGCAAGTAGTTTTTAAGTGATATGAAACTTGCGGGTATCCAAGACACATCAAACTCCTGAAAGGGTTACAGTAGTCTGAAAAGGTTGAGGGCCACTATTCTAACCCACCATCCAGTGACCTATTGGTAGTTAACAGAACTCAAAGATCACGTCTGGCAGAGGACTCCAGCCCCAAACTCTGACTGGTAAAATTCTGGGAGTCCCGATTTGTTCGCTATCTCTATTTAATCCAAACAGTGTGTATTGGGCCAGAGTGGCTGCCCAGTGACCCGGAGGAGGAGGAACCCCTCCGGCCGCCATGTTGGGCTGAGGCTGACCCAGCCCAGCCACCTGACCGGAAGCCAAGGGGCGGGCCCAGAACTATAAAAGCCCAGGCAGCAGCCTCAGTGAGGGCTGGGCCTGCTGAGAGGCTAGAGGCATCCCCTGGGCTCCCAGCCTGGGAAGTGGGGACTGAGGCCTGGCCAGGGCCTCCTACCTTCCTGGGCCCCGAGGCCAACTACCTGGTCCCTACCGGGGAGGCTGAGGCACGGCCCAGCCGGCCTACCTTCGCTGATGTAGCCGAGGACCCACAGGGCCAGCCTGATCCTGTGCTCCAGCCCCTACCCCAGAACCAGGAGAAGCGGCTCCTGCTGCCTGGACCAGAGGTGCAGCCCAGGACTCCCACGGAACCTGACCCTAAGGCCTGGCCCAGCCGCCCAACACCACTTGCACCAGGAGCCCAGCTGAGCCCCACGGACCCGCAAATGGCGGAGGACTGGAACGGACCGCCCCAGTGGGACGAGACCCTCCTGGACTCCCGGCCTACACGGCCCGACACCCAGGTACCAGCCGAGGGAGAGAACGGAAGTGGCCCAGGGGTTAGTGCTAAAGGCCCCAAGGCCGGCACGTTTCGGGCTGGAGCCCCGCTGAGCTGTAGCAGCCTGCATTGCTGCCCCTAGGGCCCTGGGCCAGGGCGCAGTGGAGTGGGTGGGCCTGCGCCCCCCCCGCCACCCATCCGCGGGTGGCAGTCTCCCCCTCGCCACGGCCACAGGCGATTAGCCTGCACCCATCCTTAACAAGGAGCTCCCCAAACCTGTGTATTTGCGGCCACCCTCTGAACCAGGGTCTGGTCTCCTCCCGTGTAAACTGCTACAGTGTTTGCTGCCCCACCCGCCCTGCCTCAGGGCCAGGGCCTAGGAACAGTCGGCCTTGGTAGCCAGCCCTGGCAGGGCCTTGGGACTATACAGGACTTCCTCCTGGTGACCCGGCCCTGAGTAAGGCTGGGCACTCGAACTGTTTGCTTCCCGCCCCGACCTGGAGTAAGGCCAGGGGTGGGACCATTTACCCCTGTAGTGGGCCAGAGTGGCTGCCCACTGACCCGGAGGCGGAGGAATCCCTCCAGGAGGCCTACCAGCCTACACAGTGGAAAAGGAAATTATCCATGCAACTGGGTTTTCCCCTGCTTGGGACTGCCTCTGTTGTGCTTCCTGCTGCCTGACTTTGACTGCCTGCCAACCCGATCCAACCCTCCTCTTTATTCTGACTCCCAGTCTGCCCTCTGACTTGTCTCAGACTCTGATCTCCTAGTACCCTGATTTTGTCTGACATCTCACTCTTCATGTGCCCTCTGGCCTGTTTCAAATTCTGGTATCCTGAAATCTAGACCTGGCCTCCCTCAGACTTTTGACTGCTCTGACACTATGACACAGGGAAGCAGTGGAGCTGACAGGTGTGGCCTGTTATTTTGGGCTCGCTATTCTGACGTCCCTGTAAACCTCATTCTACAAAGTGTAAGGGATGTTACAGAATAGCACTTTATTTTGAAATTTGGTGCTGTGGAGACAGTGCCAAATGATGAAATAAGCTATTTCAAAATAGCATCGAAATAAGATATGCAATTTGCATAGCTCAAATTGCGTATCTTATTTTGAGTTACAGTGCAGTGTAGATGCATCCTAACTGAATAAACTTAAAAAACAACAAATAGTCTTGCATCGCCTTAGAGACTAACAAAAAATGTAGATGGTATCATGAGCTTTCATGGGCATCTGAAGAAGTGAGTTGTGGAGTTAAGGGGTCCAGGGAACAAATAAATAGCAGAGAAAGAGAGGGGATGGGGAGGGAAAAAGTAAAGTGAAAGAATGTAAAGCAAAAATACAAAAGACAAACTCTAAACCCTCCCTCTCCAGTACAGTGATGCAAATCACATAAACAGCAAATATATAATAGGTATAGAAAAAGAATAATTTTAGTCCTAAATAATCTTTCATTATCTCTGGGTAATTTAAATATTGAGAACAAAACTAAAAAAACCCTAGCTAATTAGTATTTGCGGTACTATATAAACTAAGATTGTACTACAACTTTTACTGGAGCAAATGAAATATATTTACTATAGTCACAACATCCTCTCCTTGATCCAGAATGGTTAACTTATCTGGGTGTTGCCGTTAGTTGCACCTTGCTTAGGACATTCACCTCTGTCTTCCACTTTATGATTACTTCTGTTGCTAAGAAAATCTCCATTCTCTATAGTTTTTAATCTATAGATATATTTTACTATTTATATCAAAGTTTTAATTGGATTATATGAAACATAGTGAGCTCACATTATATTGCTAATAGACTTAAAAAAACCTGCATTTCTCTACAGCCAAGTCTTGTTTAATAAACTAAATACTTGGTACCTTTTTCCCCAGGTGGGAACAAACTAGTAACTGAAGATGAATTACATTCTGAAGATCAAATATGATCTCCTTATTAATAATTCATACTCTCTTTACAAACTGCATGTTGTGTAAGTTGGGAGAGCCATGATTATATAAAAGAGTTTTTTAATGTATTATCCTATATTTGGCAATTATTACTTTCTGATTGTACAAAGGGTGGCATTAAAAACTGTTATGAAGTAGTAGGAAAGAAATTAAGAATTACATTGTAGAACTCTGTTTAGGCAAAGTAAGGAAAGAAGTCACAATGGCTCAAAATTAAGTTAACACAATATTGTTTTCATAAAGAAATAAATTAGTCAAGCTGCAGTGACATTGTCCCAGCCTTGGAGGTTGAAAGACTGACAAAGCTGATCAATGCACCTTCTTTATATTTCCAGTAGATGGCAGGTACAGTACTTCAAACTTTTAAACCTAACACAAATTTTCGATTAATTCATATTTTGTAAATACCGTATGCTTTAATCTGAGAATAAGTTTTGTTTATAATTCTGACATCTTTAAAAAGGTGTCACTTTACATTTAATATGCTCTACAGATGGCAAAAGAATTACACCTCAAACTTTTATAATGCTTATATATTTACCACAAATTGGAAAACAGAAGTGATTAAGTTATTAAAAGGCTGAGGGCTTAATAGAAAGCCTATTGAAGTCAATAGAAAGACTTCCATGAATGGAGCAGGGCTTTAGGTCAATCCTGTTTTGAACAAAGGCATATCTGATTTTAAAGAATAAAAGGTTAGGCGAAGAATTTTTTGTATTAGTTTGCAACACGTTTTGTTTAATCTGCCATTTTTATATAATTGCAACAAGGTTATGGGGAGAGGAGCTGTGAGGGCTGACTAATCCAATACAGACTGAAATATGGAGGCCCAAACTTTTAGTGCCAGGTTTGTTTGTGTATACACACACCCACATTATTATATATTTACACACATTTACAAAATTACATTCAAATAAAGGTTGAAGAGTCAAACAGTCAAGAGTGAGGAATGCCAGAATTAAGACTATCTGCAACTTTAATGCAACTCCCTCGAGCATATGTATTATGATGCAGCCTTTAATTACATGATCACATACAATTTTTTCCACTGATTTTTCCTATGTCCTTCAGTAGACTGTTGGTGCTCAGTTAATCTGCAGCTATTTTAATTTATCTCCATTGCTATATGTGTGACTCCACATCTTGTTGCTGCACACTACTCAAATCCTGTTCTGAAGACAGTATTATTCATTTCCTCACAGGTTTTTTCATGGTGATCGTAACTGTGGTATCTGCATGTTTCAGTCTTCTCACCTCACAGGGGAGTTGTGGTGGTTTTATCCCTATATTACAGAAGGAGAACAGAGACTCAGAAGGTAAAGTCAAAAGTATCCATAAACTTTCAGTGCCTAACCCAACACAAGTAGAAGGCAATTGTTCAGACAATTTAGCATTATATAATACCTAGTTCTTTTATAACACTTTTATCCTCAGTTGAAGATGTGCACATTCAGCCTACCTGCAAATCAGGCCCCATGGTCTCAAATTGTAGTCCTCATTTTCTGGTACACACAGTTAGTGATAAAGTTTGTTTTAAGTGATTTACTTAAGATATAGGGTCTCATGCAGAAGTGTGTGTGGAAGGGAGGGGGGAGAGATGTCAAACTTTCCAGAGGGATATTTCCATGGGCACCCAAGATTGGTGGGGAGAAGACAAAGGGGAGAGGGCCATTGCCAGGCCCGTATGCGCCGGGGCGGGGGTAGGAGGATGGTGCGCGAAGGGTGCGAACGCTTCCCCAATGGTCCCAATTCTGGCCGGGCTGGGGGAAGGCAGGAGGGGCACACTGTCAAGGGTGAGGCCTCGCTTCTGGGGATGGGGGGAAAATCAGCCCCAACCTTCCCCCAGAGGTTGGAGCATGGGGGAAGGCCACCTGGCTGGGGCGATGCCTCCTCTGTGGCCGGTGGTAGCTGCAGCAGCACTGGGGAAAGCATGCACACACAACTGTAAAAAAGTGGGGGGAGGGACAGCCGGGACAGGGTTGGCAGGTGCGAGAACCTGTAGCCCAGGAGGGAAGGGCTCAGGCTGGCTGCTGTGGCAGCAGTAGCTGTGGAGCATGATTGGCTGGGGCTGAAGCCGGAGCCTGCTGATTGTTGACCCCCCTCCCCCCAATCCTCTCACATTGCCAAGGAGAAGACAGAACAAGGGTGGATACTCCTGCTGAACTAGGCAAACTTTCAGCCATACCCTTAGTGCAACAGCTTAGTGCAACAGCTCTGGGTAACCGGCACCCCACATCTACCCACTGCTGGGTTCTCTCCTTGCTGGGCTCCTCGACTATGTCTACACTGGCAGGTTCTTGTGCAAGAACGGCCTTTCTTCTGCAGAGCATCCACACTGGCCTCCCACTCTTGCTCAAGAAGATTTAGAGTACGACGTCAGAAGACAGGGCTTCTTGCACAAGAGCTACGCTCTTTTCTAACAAGTGTAAGCCCTCTTGCGCAAGATCTCTTGCACAAAAGGGCAGTGTGGACGCGCAAGAAAGCCCTATGGCTAAAATGGCCATCACAGCTTTCTTGCACAAGAGAGCGTCCACACTGCCATGGATGTTCTTGCACAAAAGCACATGACAGTGTGGATGTGTTCTTGCGCAAGAGTTCTTGCACAAGAACCCTCGCGCAAGACGTTCTTGCGCAAGAACCTGCTAGTGTAGACATAGCCCTCATGTTTGCACAGAGCCAACAGATCCAGGTAGATTTTTCTCCTCCCCCCGTCAGAGCAGGGGAGACACAAGACTTCCCAGATGTGCCACTGAATCACTATGTGACCTTGGGCACATCACTGTGCTGCTCTCTGCCCCAGTTTTCCCATCTGTAAAAGTGAAGTGGATTTCTTGAGGCAGAGAGTGTTCCCAATGAACCTGAGGGGAAGTGGACGTTTGAGCTGGGGATGTGTGATTCCCAACTGGAAGAGATGTATTTGACTGCAGATCTAAGGAAGTGATTATTCCCCTTTATTCAGCACTGGTAAGGCCACATCTGGAGTACTGCATCCATCCAATTCTGCCCCCCCCCACGCCCCCGTTACAGAAAGGATGTAGACTCATTGGAGAAAGTCCAGCAGAAGGCAATAAAAATGATTAGGAAACTGGAGCACATGGCTTATGAGGAGAGGCTGAGGATTTGGGTTTATTTAATTTATAGAACAAAAGAGTGAGGGGGCATATGAGAATAGCCTTCAGCCACCTGAAAGTGGGTTCCAAAAAGGATGGAGAGAGGCCGTTTTCAGTGGTGACAAAAGGAGGAGCAATGGTATCAAGTTGCAATGAAGAAGGTCTAGGTTGGATATTAGTAAAAACTATTTCACTAGGAGGGTGGTGAAGCACTGGAATGGGTTACCTAGGGAGGTGGTGGAATCTCCATCCCTGGAGGTTTTTAAGTCCTGTCTTGACAAAGCTCTGGCTGGGATAATTTAGTTGGGATTGGTCCTGCTTTTAGCAGGGGATCAGACTTGATGACCTCCTGAGGTCTCTTTCAATCCGCCTATATGCAGGGGTGTGTGCAAAGGGTGTGAACACACCTCCCATGATCTCCCTAAGCAAGCATGAGGAGGCTCTGTTAGGGTGATGGGAGAGTGCTGTGTTGTGGAGGGAAGGGCAAGCTGAGCAGGGGCAATATGTCAGGGGCGGGGGAACGGCAGCTCCATCCGTGAGGAGGGGCCTGGGCCCGGCCTCGCTGGCTGAAAGCTCCACCCGCACTCACCTGGTGCTGGCCTCGCTGAGCAGGTAGAGCAGCAGGAGGCAGCCGAGGGCCTTGGTAGCTGCACTACCTGCCACGATCCCAGAAGGTAATTTCTAGAAAACCTTTATTACTGCATACATTTTTAGTATGTTAAAATCATTTTACCAATCACTGTTTCCACTCACATTTTTCATTAACCTCTCTTATGCATGACTATTTTGAACTCCTTTATATTTAAAAAAATTGTGGTCCACAATTACAAAAAAAAGCACACAAATTCCTGCGTATGGGCCCGATTGCCCCCAGCTTTTTAAGACAGGCTGCTCTGAAGTTCTTTAACCATGAAACAATCCTCTCTTCTCTTCTTTCAGATGAATCTGGTGTCCTACAAGCAACAGTCTTCCTCTACCTACACAGCCTTGATTCATCCCTAGATTAGGCCCATCCTGTGCACTGAGTGAGGCAGAGGGCCCATGGGGGAAAAAAAAACCAGTTTGTGATTGTAATGGGAAACACTCACCTTTTAAGTACCCCCAGCTGCTGCATGCTGTATTGCAGTTCTTTACTTACTCCAGACATCCCCTGTAGATTATTAGCCTCACTTGACCAATTGTCAGAGGCTCAGTCCTCCATTTGCAAAGCCATTCCTACCAATGCACAAAATATGCAGTTGTGTAGGGCACTGCATATTTCTTCCAACTTGGATTTTATCAAATTAAGAAGATGCCTTTGTGGGACTCCTGCTATTTTTCAAAGATTCATAAGCATAGACTACAGGCTTCCGTTGACAGAAGTTTTGTCGACAGAATCTGTTGACAAAACTTCTGTCGACAAAGAGCGTCCAGACTACATCGCTTTGTCGACAAAGAGCCTCCAGACTGCGGGACGCTCTATTGACAGAAGAAGGCACCCGGAAGTGCTTCTGGAAGGTCACAGGGGCAACCATAAAGCCCAGGCAGTGCTGCATGCTCTCTGCAGAGACACATGCTTAAAGGGATCCTCCTGGACAGCTGTAGCTCTGCTCCTGCTCCTGGCTTGCCTACATTATACAGGGAAAGCAAAGCTGCTGCAGTTTTTCTGGCTCTGGTTGTCCTGCTTTGTCGGACACCACAGCTGTTTATTTTCTGGTTTGTCTGTTTGCTTCTGTGTTTGGGTTTTGGCTTTTTTGGTTTTTTGTTTCTTTGTTTGTATTTTTGTCCATTTGTTTCTTTCTTTCTTTTGTTTGTGTGTTAATTTGGTTTTTTTAGCCATGGAGCCTGAGCTGCCCGTGGGCAGGTGATGGGCCTACACTGTGCTGATGGAAGCTCTGCTGCATGCTCAGGAGACCATGATGACCTTGGCGGCAGAGTTGGATTCTGAGCCCAGCTTTGAGCCCCTCACTCAGGCTGCAGTCCTGCTGCCCTTGCCCCCCAACTTATTCCTGGAGAGGTGAGTTTGGAGGCTGGACGCCAGTTCCGACTGGTGGGACCGACTAGTGCTGCAGCAGTGGGATGATGACCAGTGGCTCCGGAACTTCCGGATGCAGAAGGCCACCTTCCAGGAGCTCTGTGTCTGGCTCACCCCTGCCCTGCAATGCCAGGACACCCACTTGTGGCCTGCCATCCCCCTGGAGAAGCGTGTTGCCATTGCGCTGTGGAAGCTGGCCACCCCCGACAGCTACTGCTCCATGGGGCATCAGTTTTGTGTGGGGAAGTCTACCATCAGGGCCGTCTTGATGGAGGTAAGTCACTCTCAGGGGACACTCCAGGGGAGCAGTCAGGACCAGACACAGGGAATTGGAGATAGGGTGGCAGAGGTAGAAACCCTCTCAGCCTCACCCTGCCACGATGCAGGGGGTGAGGGAGGGATTGTTTGGGGGAGGCTGTTGAGGTCTGGGGGGGGGAGGAGGAGAGCACCCCTCATCAGCTGAGCCAACCCCTCTAATGTCCTGTTCTGTGTGTTTCTATTTGTCCCCTTCTGCAGGTGGTGACGGCCATCAGTTCTGAGCTGCTCCACAGGACCGTCCGCCACAGAGACCTGCAGACCATCCTGGCCGGATTTGCAGGGCTGGGGTTCCCAAACTGCGGTGGAGCACTCGACGGGACCCACATCCCCATCCACGCCCCGCCCCATCGAGCAGCACAGTACATCAACAGGAAGGGCTACTTCTCCATGGTGCTGCAGGCCCTGGTCGACCACAGGGGACAGTTCACCGACATTTGTATCGGGTGGTCAGGCCGGGCACACGATGCCTGCATGTTCAGGAACTCTTACCTGTACCACAGGCTGCAGGCTGGGGCATTCTTCCCAGAGAGGAACCTGGCAGTCGGGGATGTGCAGATGCCTACGTGCATCGTGGCTGATGCGGCCTACCCTCTCATGCCCTGGCTCATGAAGCCCTACACTGGCCACCTGGATGCGAGCAGGGAACTGTTCAACTTCCGCCTCAACAGGGCTCGCTTCCAGGTGGAGTGTGCGTTCGGCCATCTGAAGGGCAGATTTAGGTGCCTGCTCACGCAGCTGGACATGGGGGAACACAACATCCCCGATGTGGTTAAAACATGATGTGTGCTGCACAACCTGGTGGACAGGAAAGAGGAGGCCTTCCTCCCTGCATGGGGGTCATGGGCTGATGTGGGAGGGGGGACACTTTGAGCAGCCCCGGATAGCTGCCGTCCGGCAAGCCCACCAGCTGGGCTTGTGCATTCAAGAAGCCCTGAGGGAGCAATTCTCCCATGGAGGCCAATGAGTTTCCCCAGGGCCTTCCAACTGTGGGGGATTGCCCCATGCCCCCAGTGCCTTCCTCCCCAAAACCCTTTCCGGCCCCACATTCACACACTGAGAACAGAGACAGGGGTTGGTGAAAATATGTGAACTGTTTATTGCACTGTTCCTTTGTTGAAAAACTAACATATAAAACTTCTGTTCAGAGAAAATAAAATGCTCTTTTGTTCAGAGACAATATAAAACTCTTCTGTTCAAACCAAATAAAGTGTTTGTAAACAAACTAAAGTGCTTCCCTCAGTTTCTCTCCCAGGTGGGAAGGGGGAATGTCAACTTGGAAGGGGGAAGGGAGGCTCAGGGCTGAGGGGGCTTCCTGGAGGAAGAGCCCCTGGCACTTTGGCTGCGGAGGCCTTCTTGCACCTGGCTGTGCGTGCAGGCTGGGACAGTAGGGGGCTGGGCAGGAGGTGGGGCTGTACCTGGGTCTGGGATGGTAGGGGCTGGGGGCGGGGGGGAGGGCAGGGGCTGGGGGCGGGCAGGCTGAGGAGGAGGGGCAGGACCAGGCACAGGACCAAGAAAGGCCATGGCCTCCTGGATTGCTGCACAGATGTCTCTGCGCTGCTGGGCGAATTCAGCCAGCAAATGCTGGCGCCACTCGGCCTCTACCTCCAGCCTCCTCTCCACGGAGTCCTGCATCCTTTGCAGGACTCCAACGTGCTGGCGCACCAGGTCCAGATAGGTGCGCCAGTGCCGCCGGGTTCCCTGTGGCTGTCTGGGTGGTGGGGCAGGTGTGGCACCCCCCTCCTGGTCAGCTGGTCCAGCTGTGAAGGACAAGAGGGAAAAGTCGTCAGTCATGCATGCTCACCCTTTCCCTGAGAGGCCATGCCCTCCTCCTTGTCAGCAGGCAGTGCCTGTCCTAGGGTCAGAGGCTGTTCATGTGCGTCTCAGTAAGGCATGGTGTGGCCTGACCTGCAGCCATGGCCTCCCTAGAGCCCAGAAGATGTGCAGGCCACCATCCTGCCCCCCCTCGCACACACCCCACGGCCAAGCAGCACAGACAAGTGTCAGGCCATGCTTGGGGTTCCCGCAGGTTGCTGAGAGGCCTGCAGCTGTGAGGCAATCCCGGCATCCCCGACCCATGCCTGCCCCTGGCATCAGTGCCTGCAGGAGCAGGGGGTGCCTAGCAGCCGTGAGGGTGCAGGGGTATGATGGCCCACCCTGAGGGCGGCCATGGGTGTGCCCCCCTTCCCCCCAGGCTGTGATCAGCATGACATGTCACAGTACTGCACCGTGCACTTTGCTCCTGCCTGCCCTGCTCTGTGTGTGTTGGATCCTCACAGCACTCACCTGATGTTCCCTCCCCGGTGTCCGAAGTTTCCTGGGAGGCCTCCTGCGTCTGGGCATCTGGCTCCTGGGTGCTCCAGGTGCTTTCCCCCACCTCCTCCTCCTCCTCCTCTTGGAGCTCCGGATCATCTGGCAGGAGTTGTGGCCGCTGCTGCAGAGGGGTCTCCATGGCAGACTCCACAAGTCTCTCGGGAGGCAAGGGTTCCCCTGCCCCCAGGATCCTGTCTAGGTCCTCGTAATAGGCGCAGTAGTGTGGCCTTTCCCTGGAGCGGGAGCTGCGTTCACGGGTCCTAACGTACCCCTGCCTCAGGTCCTTCACCTTGGCTCTGACCTGCGGTGCTGTGCGGGGGGGTGGCCTTTCCTGGCCAGGCCATCTGCCATTCTGGCGTAAATGTCCACATTCCTGTGCCTGGTCTGTGGGAGCTGAAGTGCCTCCTCCTCAGCCCACAGCTCCAAAAGGGCTTTAATCTCGGCGCCAGACCAGGAGGGTGCCCGCCGTTTAGTGCCCCGGGGTTCCTGGGGGGATGTTTCCTTGGAAGAGCTACGGGGTTCCTGGGGGGCTTGTCCCTGCGACATGTCTCCCAACTGCCCCTACTGGGAAGAGCTGCATAGACAGGATCCTGGCTGGAGCTGTCTTGCAGCCAGTCTGCTGATTCTGGGTGCCTGTGCCTTTTAAAGATGGCTGCAGGCAGGAATAATAGAGTTGCAAACTGTGGCAGGGGTCCTTCCTGTAGGCTTTTTCTGTAGACATAACTTTTCCCCTGCATCCACACTGCCCTTTTGTCGACAGAACTATGCAGGAGCAGCCCGAGGCCAGCTGTGGCAGCTGGCGCCCCAGGCGGAAGGCGTGATCTGCGCCTCCGTCTGCACGGCTGTCAATGGCCGTGACGTAATCATTGGGCGCCCGGGCGCCCTGTGACGTCATCATCACCGCCGAGTCTGCCTAGGCTCATGGGCCGCCCCTGGAACTATGTCGACAAAGGAGTTATTCCTCGTGGAATGAGGTTTACAGCCGTCGACAAAACTGCTGAGTTATGTCGACGTTATGTCGACATAACTTGACGGCAGTGTGGACGCAGGTATAGTTTTGTCGACAAAACCCTGTAGTCTAGACATACCCTTAGAGACAGGAGGCTCCTAGAAATCATTGTCTACCTGGATGATTTAATTGTTTTGTGAGGATACTTGAAGCAAAAGCTCTTTTTGCTGTTCAAGTCCTTGCTTGTTTGAAGGAGAAAAGCTTGAAACTGTCCTTGAACAAAGTGTAAGTTTTGCAGTCCTTCTGTCTCCATTGTGGGACAGAATTGCCAGTGATCTGTCAAAACTGAAGCTTTCTCCACTTGGCCCAGATCACTAAACCTATCTGCCCTGCATTCTTTTTTGGGGTTCTGTGATTAGCACAGGTGTTTTATGAGCAGATTATCCACTTTTATGCAACCAGCTATTCCAGGGCTACTCACCACCACCTTGAAGCAATTAGAGCTGTAGAGTGATGAAAAATAAATTGAGATTAATCACACTGTTAAACAATAATAGATTTTTGGAGGTGTTCTACATTTTCAAATATATTGATTTCAGTTACAAACAGAATATAAAATGCATAGTGCTCACTTTATTTTTTACTACAAATATTTGCATCATAAAATACAAAAGAATTAGTGTTTTTCAATTTCCCCATTGTAAGTATTTTAGTGCAATCTCCTTATTATGAATGTTGAACTTAGAAAAGCAGGGTTATGTACAAAAATAACCGAATTAAAAAATTAACAAAGTAAACTTTAGAACCTAAATTCCACCCAGTCCTACTTCTTGTTCAGCTAATTGATCAGGCAAACAAGTTTGGCTACAATTTGCAGGCGATAATGCTGCCCGCTTCTTGTTTACAATGTCACCTGAAAGTGAGAACAGATTTTTGGATGGGACTGTTGTAGTTGGTGTCACAAAATATTTGACTGCCAGATGCACTAAAGATTCATATGTCCCTTCATGCTTCACCTACCATTCCAGAGAACATGTATTCATGCTGATGACTGGTACTGCTTGATAAAGATTCAAAGCAGAGCAGACTGATACATGTTCATTTTAATCATCTGAGTCAGAATTCACCAGCAGAAGAGCAGTAGAAAGGGTTGATTCCCCTCCCCCTTTTTTTTTTTGGTTGGGTTGGAGTGTTGCTCTTTTAACTTGCTCTTCTAGTCACTTGGGAAAGTGCTTTCCATGGAAGGAGGATTGGGAAAGTGCTTTCCATGGAAGAAGAGACTGTAAGGGGTTTTCCAGAGTCTGAGAAGAGATGAAGTGGACTTATTGTCTTATCAGGACCTCTGGTTATTTATAACTCCCATCTTCAGTGGGGTTGTGCAGCTTTGAACTATCCCAAGTCTGGATCTCTCTGCCTTGAGCTATTGGCCAAATCAACAGAGTCCCTACCTTCAAGATCTGCAAGTGTGCCCAGGGCAAGTGTCTCAAACTCTGATATTAAAAAGATTCCATATTCAGGGATGAGGTAACTGGTGGCAGTGTAAAAGTAAGTTAGTTACGTTTCATTTACTACTCTAAACTGCATTAATTAATTAATTATTTGTTTGAATGTCTGCCATTGGAAGTGACATTTTAATTAATCTCAATCTGTTATATCGTGTTTTCCAAATTGCTAAAATTTCTACTTTAAGAGCATAGTGTTTATATGGAGATCACAACTGGTACTTTTGGGTTAAACCTATTGCATAGATTAGCTCAAGTTTATTCCTAGAGGCTCCCAAGGCAAGTGTGTACAGGGCCCTGCAAGTTGGAGGCATAGCCAAGATTAACTTATAAAGTAAGTAAAAGACCTGGAGCAGAAGGATAAGGAGAGGGTTCATTCATATCCATCATCACTGTTGGGGTACTTAGGATATTCTTTACTGTCAGTTACATGAGGGAACCTGGCACACATAGGTGAGTGTTGCTACTCCCATGTCATCTGGAAAGGACAAAAGGGGTTATATATGCTTCAGTTTATCTTCTTGATATTCTTCTGGCTAACTGCATGGAGTTAAATCAGAAAAGGCTGTAAGAGGAGGAACATTCAGGCAAGGAAACAATGACTGAGATAAGGTATGTCCAAGGACAATATCCTGAGCCAGACACCGTGAAATAACTACCTGCCTGTTGCCAGCCAGACTCTGGGGCCCACTTTTACAAGGCCAGAGTTTAAGATCAAAGGAACAAGGAGAAGGGTGAGCTGGCAGCAGCTGCTTAGAAAGAGATGCTACCAGAGGGAAACTGAAGGAATAGAGTCTGCCTGTCCTTGCCTGGAAATAGGCAGAGCCAGCAGCAAAGCCCTGGAACTAAAGCAGAGGCTCTGCAGAATGCATTTGAGGCATTCAGCTCACTTTGGCTTTCAGAGAAATAATGAGCTTGGCTGATTTTACCTTTCCCTCTGCTTGCTGTGTATTTTTGGATGACTGGACAATTAGGTGCTTGGAAGTAATTGTGTGGAGTCATTTTAATTAGCTATTGGTCATGGGCACATGCTGAGAAGTATCTTTCAGGAACCAAGAACAGTTGGGCCTGTTATGTTGAAAGAAAGTGGCTGCAATCAGAGGAGCCAGAGAGGTAGAACTGTGGGGTTCCATCACCAGAGAGATTGCAAGGGGGTTAAATAGCCTGTAACCATAGCCAAACAGTGGAAACAGAATGTCATATCTTCCTTAGCTGGGCTGAACAAGGAGGAACTGTGGAAGCCAAAATTGTTGTGAATCATTAGAAAGAGAGAGCCATGTAGATTGTGAAACAAATATTTTAAAGTGTTTTTTGTCCCAAAACATGATAAAAAAAATCACAATGTACAGTGTAAGACAAATTTGGACATATTTTGTTTTGGAAACATCAAAGAGATTTTGAAGAAATGTGTAAAATGTCAAAATCGTATATTAAAGTGTGTGTGTGTGTATGTATGTGTGTATGTGTATGTGTGTGTGTATATATATATATATATATATATATGTGTGTATTAGCAGGTTAACATTTAAGATTAAAAAGCTTTGAATTAAAAGTAGAACAAAATAATAGTTTGAAATAAATGAATCAAGAAAAATTAAAAGAAAATGAGATGAGAAGGTTGAAACAAAATGCTCCTTGTGAACGTTTTATTTTTGACTATATAGTATTTTCCAAAAGAAAAGTTTTCTGTCGGAAAAAAAAAACTAACCAGAGCTCATAAATGTAAAGTTCTTGGGCTAACTTGAGTCATGCATTGTATTGTTCACGCAAATGAATGAGATAGAAAACAGGTTTGAGGGAGGAGGGATTATGTGAAGCACCAGAGTTGAAAGCAAGAAATTAAACATTTCATTTATTCTTGTGTGACTGTCATCCTCTTGGCTAATACTTCAAGGACTGAACTGGGGCTCTCCAGAGCTAAAAGCATCAGCTCTGCTAGCTTGTGCTAAAATGTCTAGTTTCTATAGCTGCTGGTTGTAATGAATTTTATCTTCTGCTAAATGCCATAGAAAAGGACTTGCTACACACAGTCATCAGTGCACTTGCATCACAATTGGATTGGAAATGGGAAGAACAAGAATAGGACACTCTAGAAAGTAGACTATTGAAGTATTGTGGGATTTGGCAACAGATTTTAACAAGCATGACAATTGGCCAAGCTGCTAAAACTTTCAAATCTTCAGGAATCTCTATGAACCACTGAAGACATTTTTCATTAAGCCAACACAAATTATTAAAATGATTAATTGACTATTAGATGCATGAGGAATCAAAACTCTGACTAGGAGAAGCATGAGAAACAAGACACAAACTCATGTGAAACAGAGCAAGTATGACTAATTTTAAGAATGCACTAAAAAAGATAATTCAGTTTATAGAAACTAGTGCAAAAAACCCCGAGCAAGAGTAAAAACCTGCTGGACATGCAACAGGCTTAGTTATCTGAAACCTAATCAACCAATCTGGTGCTAACATCATTAGTCAAAAGGGTGACAAGCAATTAACTCCAGACTCTTACAAGAGGAGAAAAAGTGTGGGAATAATTTGCCTGACATTCTAGTGACCTGAGATTTTAAATGCAGAGTATTATCTTAAGGTTAAAAAAGTGATGGTAATGAAAGAGTGCAGTGGATGATAAAAACTTAAACTTATAGAACTGAGAACAAATGTTAATCACATGGAATAAGATTCTGTTGTTTTTCAGGCAGAAGAAAGAGGGAAATGATGTCAGGATGAAATATGAATACATGCATTTTTAGCTTACTATGTAATGGAAAGGACATTTGACTCAATCACCACATGGATGAATCCATTAACACAGGAGCAGCCTAGAAAAATATTCATGGGGCGATTGAATGTAGCTGACCTTTTTGGGGAACATGCCTTGGTTAACTGCCCTGTCCCATGTAAGGAAATATCACCCCCCAGGAAGTAGATGCTCCTGATAAGAAGGGTCTTGGAACAGCTGAGTCTGTTTCTTTTCTTACATGGGAAAGGCAGTAACAAAAAAGAAATCTTGTATTGTTGCTAATTTATGTAAACTCGAGGTTTCCTTCAGGCAGCCATCACCTCCATTATCCCTCCACCTTCTGCTACATGCAGCTGCTAAGTCTTATCTTATTTCGGGCCCTGATCCTGTAATAAAGTCTGCTACCACAGCCCTGTCTGTAGAGAAAGGTCCTAAGGAGGGAGATAGTTTGGGAATGTGTCCAATGGGATGTTTCTGATCAAATAATCAGCAGTGAAATAGTACAAATTGTTGATGTTACCTTTACATTTCAATGTTAATAACCCATTGTAATGGGGCAGTTCATATTTCAGATCCATAGTTTCAAGCTGAGTGAAGTCAGGAAAATACCACTGCATCAGATGACATTTAGCTCACATTGTCAAGGCTACTATTGCAACCATGAAGTTTAGATGTTCACCCCTACCGAAAAACTGAAATTCTAGAAGACAATTTTGCAATTTACAGTGACTGCTATATTCTGTATTTCCACAAAGCCCTCAGTGTGATGGGGCATTCCATATTCTTTATGGGAATAGGCTTATGAATATGAATGACAAAACTGAAATATGCTTTATGCAAGATACTTCATGTGAGATATCATTAGAAAGGTTGTAATCTGCTGAATATGATTGTCCTATTTGTATGCCTGTATCATTCCTGTATTTGAAATTAGAAATATGAAGTATAAGCATGTGTTATTAATGTATTCATGCTAAGTGAGGGCCATTAGTAATACTCAAGGAACTTACTGGTCCAATATTCAGGACAATGATCTGTGAATGGACTTGTTTTTCCTGTAAGCCTGGGAGGAGGGTCTATTGTGGGTCCTACCAAGACATGTGACCATGTCACCTGATACTGACAGCCATCGTGGATGCTGTATTTTTCCATTAGAGGGAAAGTTTAGACTGAACACTAAGGCTTTATGCCTTTTGCAAAGTCTATTTAAGGGTGGAGAGTGAGGTAATTTTGGTTGTCAGTTCTCCCTGGGTACTCCACCCAACACACAGCACTATAACTAAGTATTTTTGTGCCCAGGACAAAATATTAATTATGCGTCGCTCTCCTTAGGTTAGCATGCATCACACTCTTTACTTCTATAGCTTATTATTTTTACTTATTGCATCTTTGTGACCCTGATTATGATGCGCCTGGGGCAAATGTACCACTTGCCCTGCCCTTGTTACGGCCCTGCCAATATGACTGCTGGAAACTAACTAAGACTGAACTGGGGGAAGGAACTAGACCCAGGCTAGAATACTGTCTAGGCTGTGAAGATTATTAGAACAACATTTAGGGTGAGATATTACATGTAACTAGTTTCTTTAGCATATTAAGCTTAGCTTTTGTGTTATGTTTTATTTTACTTAGTAACCTACTTTGTTCTGTCCGCTCTTATGACAACTTAAATTCTGTCTTTTATACTTAGTCGATTTTGTTTGTTAACAAACCCAGTATAAGTAATTTGTTACCTGATGAGGCCAGGAGTCTGTGCATATTTCTCCCAACATTAAGAAAGAGGGTGAATTGTATAATCTTATACTGTACAGCTCTCTATACAGCATAAAACGGATTAATCTAGGGTTCAGCTCCCAGAGGGACTATGTACTTGAGTGCAGAAAAAAAAGGTCTCTCACTGTGCTGCTTAGAGTGTATGTCTGCAGCCTTGGGGATGTGGCCTTATCCCTGTTCTGAAGCAGGCTGGAGAGCTTGGTTCAGCAAGACATGGGTACAGGGTGCCCAGACTGGCAGAAAAAGCAGGCTCAGTGGGATCTCAGCACATTAGATGAGAGTCCCAAGGGGTTCCTGACCCATCACACTGAGGTTAATGGTAATTTTTCCAGGGTAATGACCACTATGTAAATGTCCTATGAAGTTTTAGAAGATAAATGGAAAGTTCATATGATTAAATTCACACCTTCACTCCCCCGCACAAGCAGCTTACTTATTAGTGTTACTGGGCATAAAATATTATTTTTTAAATTTGGATTGGGAACGTAACATGTATTTAAAATGTGTTAAAGACATGGGAAATAATACCAATATCAATTTATTATTTTGATTATGGGTTAAAAGTTTAACTACATGGAGAATTATTAAATAAACATAAGTACAGGTAGGGCTTAAGTCTTATGATACTTGTGCAGCTGAAAGGAAATAGGCAGTTTGAAGAGATTTGTTCACAGAGAAGAAGAGCAGGCAAGAGTGTGACAAATTTAGAATAAAGATATAGTTTATGGCCCAAACTTTTGCTGCGGATGAGATCAGGACCTACCATTGATAAAGATTTGCATGGATTGAAGAGCAGGATTTGGCATAACTCCTTGTAAGTGACAACTGACTCTCCTTTATTTTCATTTCTCTGAGGGCTTGTCTATGCTTAAAATGCTGCAGCAGTGCAGATGTGCCATTGCAGCAGTTCAGTTAGGATGCTACCTACACCAACAGGGGAAGATGTCTCTGACAGTTCACAGGCAAATTCCCTCATTGACCTAGCCCTGTCTACAAAGTGGGTTAGGTTAGTTCAGTTTAATGATGTTGCTCAGGAGTTTGGATTTGTCACACCCATGAGCCACAGAATTATGTGGACTTAATTTCCTACTATAATCCAGGCCTTAATTCCTAACCACCAGTTCACACAAAGTAAATCAACTATCCTATTAAAATAAAGATGTAGAGACAAAGCTGGCCAAACAGGCAACTGTTAATTAGAGCATCTGGCAGGTTTTGTAATTCTCATTCTATTTCTTCTAATGGTTAGTTCTCTGTAAATTAACCACTTCCTGAAAGCAGTTTGTTTAAATCGCAGCCTATAACAGCCCTGAGCAGCCTATAGCATTGTTTTTGTAATGTACTACACATTAAAGTAGACACAGTCCAGCTGCTCACAGGGACAAATTAGGCTACTGAGAGAGAATTTTTACCAAAATTAAAACTGTACAAACAGATGCTAAGTTTGTCATGCTGTATACATACTGATGAAGTTTAAATACTTTCTTAAGTGAAAACTCCTATTTTCAAATAAAGAATGATTACAACATACCACAGCCATCCGTACTTACTTGTTGAGAAGCATAAGTTGATGCAAAACCTCCATTTCTGTCGACAGAATATCTATAAGCCAATCACAGTTTCCTTCTATAGATTCCTTATTGCAAATTTCTGAATGAAATTTTAGCTTTTTGATTGCTCACAAACAGCTCTCTGTATTTGCTATTTAAGTTTCTTATTGAATTGTTATTGACCAGATAAGTCAGATGATATTATCTTTATTCCCTAATTCTATTAATGCATCATTTCTAGCACAAATATTTTGACATGTAAATGTATTTGACCTTGAAATTCATTTTCAGAGTATATTTGTGTCACTAACACCAGATCATTTGAATGTTTATGAAAAGGAAACATAATAGGCATGGATATGGGGGAAGTCACTAAAAAAAGTAACATTCATGAAATATTCTTTGCACTGCTTGCCAAGATGTATTAATTAACATTGGTTTAGTGCTTTGAACAAATACCAGTTGTAATAAAACGAAATATGACTAAAACAAGTGAAAGAACCATGTAAAGTCAAAAGCAAGAGCAATAGGCTATAGCCAGTTAACACTTCAAAAATCATTTGGAAAATATTAATAGAACTCCTCTTTATTATGCAAAAAGACAAATATGTAGGAGAATCTTGACTGAGTCCTTTTCTGCCAAACGTGCAGTGTTCAAATGAATAAGAAAAACAGTTGCAGCCTTTTTTCCTTATGAAACACCGTATTTACAAGAGCAGAACTCTGTCTCCATTAGGATAAACTTCTTGGCAATGACTTCTGGCAGAAGTGTTGAACATCCATCTTAACAAATGGTAATCTAAGTTTCTCGTGAAGTCTTTGAGGGTTGACAGTAGGATTTATAGTTCAAATCTGTTCCATTATAGTCAAGATAAAGATTTAACTTAATCTAATGTAACATCTGAAGATTTAAATACACAAGAGTCAGAAACTTCACAATTATGATTCTTGCAGCAACTGGCATTGAGACCCTTTGCAGAGATGTAATATTTTGTTACTGTGTAAAACTGAGTGTAGAACTTCTATTTGTGCAATGAAGCTGAGTGACAGTTGCTGTGGGAAACAAATTTAAATGTCCTGGCTTTTACACACCATTCAATCATCATCTTGCAACAGAGTAAAATATTTGCACTAAATGTAACACTTAGCATTTTGCATCAATTTGCTTTCAGGTTTTCAAAAAACAAAAACAAAAAACAAAAAACCAAGAAAATCTACATGCTTTTGCATCTGAAAGCATATATGTGATCTATCAAGCAGATTATAACTGAATGAGCGGAAGTATTTATTTAAATATACTAATAGTCATTGTTTACAGACCTCAACTTGAATGTTCTGTGTATACAGAGATTCCCCAAAGTGTGGTATGCTCATCACATTTAAATCTCAAGGCAGTATGTAGAAAGAAAATAGCAGGAAAACTGCCTGACCATGTGCCTCCAGTCTTTTCTCCCCACAACCCTAAAGTATCTCAGAGTCCAGTTTTACACCAGTCAAGTTTATTTGCACTCATTCCGCAAGCTTAGTGCATTTCTGGTTATGGAATTCTGTGTACATGAAAATGAATGTGGTTGCCTATTCCAATTGAGGTAGAAAGATAAGTTTATGCTGAGGAATAGCTGGCAAATATATATATATGAACTAGAGCATCCATAGTGGAAAAGTTGGGACACGGGAGCTCTGACATGAGAAATGAGCTTTTAATTGCCTAGACTCAGTCATCTACACTACAGTTATAAAGGCCAGTTTCCTCATGAGCCTCTTACTCTAGTGGCCAATGTTAGTTAATATGACCCCTGCAGGAAATGACTAACTGTACCATGTCTAACTTTAATATGAAGATTTTCAGATTAAAGCCTACTCGCTGCTACATCTATTGGAATGTGCACATATCAATGCATTAAAAAAAGTGAAGGGAAAAAAGTCACATGCAAGGTCTGGTTTTTCTAATACTTAGAAATTTATTCATATGTAAAATTTCTTCAAGCCTGGCAGATTTATTGAAGATTGAAAACATGACTGTCTAGGTAATTGTAATGGCCTCAATATATGGGTATGAGCGCTCTCAAGTCTAAATTTTAAAAAGCAGTTGGGATTATCTACCCAATCACAAATACAGAACAAAAAAAAGTCCTTTAATGGTAATTACACACCTTTTCTCCACATAGGAAGCACGATCTGGCTGCTAATCTGGGACTGTACTGCTCCGGGTTCAAGCCCATATGTGACATCGAGCAAGTCAGTTAGGCCTAGCTTTACAAAGGGATTCAAGCACTTAAACCCCACATGTGGGAGTTACTAAGAATGACAAAACTCCTACTCAGAAGCTGCATGTCTAAGCTCACCTACCACCTACATTTCTACTGTAAACCTTCTCTTGGGACCTAAATTTCTTCCTTTGATTATATACACTACTGCTTCAGGCATACAGCTCATGCCTAAACCCCAGCATGATCCCCAAACCAAGTAACAGAGATAGGCATTGCTCCCCAACCCTCATCTTGACTATGGGGCCTGCTCTGGGATGCTACACACTAGCCAGAGAAAGGAGGAGACCTTCCTTGTAACCTTTAGCCTGGTGGTAAACATAGGGTATTTACCTGGATGTGTGAGATTCCAGTTCAGTTTCCCCCTTTGCGTGATAAATAGAAGGAATTTGAACAGGGATTCCTCACCTCTCAGCTGAGTGCCCTTGTCACTGGACTATGAGTAGGTCTCTCTCTCTCCCAAACTCAAATTGCAAATTGCGTATCTTATTTCTGTTGTAATTTGAAATCTGGCACATCTACACAGAGCCAAATTTCAAAATAATGTGCTATTTTGAGACATCCCTTAACCTTTGTGGAATAAGAGTTACAGGGATGCCGGAATAGTGTGTCCGTTATTTTGAAAAATATTTCAAAATAACGGACAAGTTTAAAAGATGCGGGGTAGCTATTTCGGGATACCGCTGGTATCCATAGGCTAAGATTATAAGGAAGTGTCCCTCCTTCCCTTGACTATGTTGTGTGGAGCCAGTCAAGCTGTTCTCATAAGAAACAACATAGGCATCTAAGCTGCCTGACTCCAGAATAGGGGTGCCCCCTTTGGATCCAAAGCAGAGATAGGAGCCTCCCAACGACCTGCAGTTAGGTGACAAACATTGTGAGAGGGACAGGGCTTAGGGCACACTTGTCTGATCAGCATCTCCTTTTGGATAGTTTAGATGGCTCCCCACCTAGCACGATTCTCCTTCTCTTCCCATAGACTGTACAGGGACCTAACACATGCTTTGTTGATTCTACCACGTGACAGCTCTTGACAAGTCTGTAGGCATCAGCTAAGCACTGACAAATAGCTGGAAACCAGTTCAGCTCACCTATATGTTAACACAAGTAGGAGTCAGGTGGCACCTTACAGATGAACAAATTTATCATGGCATAAGCTTTTGTGAGATACAACTCACTTCCACAGATGCTTGATGTGAAAGAAAGGCAAGGATACAGAGATGGGAGTGTAACATCAGTAGTAATTAAATCAGAGTGGATATGGCTCACCTCCAACAGTGATGAGAAGGTGAGAGTACCTGAAGGGTAAATTACTTGTAATGAGAGAACTATTCAATGCTCTATTCAGATCCATTCTGAATGTGTCAAATTTGCACATGAATTCTAGCTCAGCAGTTTTGCATTGCAGTCTGTTTTTGAAAGGGGTTATTTTTGGTTTTGGCCTAACAATGGTAACTTGTAAGTCAATGAGGGTGCATCTACACAGCAGGGCTTAACTCAAAATAAGCTACGCAAATTGAGCTACATCAATGCATAGCTTATTTCGAAATAGCTTATTTTGAAATTTGGAGCATATACACATCACTTATTTCGAAACAGAGCACTCTTCTTCTGACTTCCCTTACTCCTTGTACAATGAGGGTTATAGGAGCAGGGCCGGCTCTAGGCACCAGCAAATCAAGCACATGCTTGGGGCAGCACATTTCCAGGGGCGGCATTTCCAGGTAAGCAGCCGCCCCCGGCAATGCCCAGCCCCGCCCCGCCAATTTTAAAGGGCCACGGGAGACATCACTACCCACTGTGCAGTGCTGGCACCATGCATGCCTGGAGCCCGCTGGCCACCCTCCGCCTCCTGCTGCTGCCCGGCTCCGCCGCCTACTTCGGGTCAGCCCTGCCCATGGGGGGCTGGGGTGGGTTCACAGGAGGATGGCCCTGATTCAGGAAGTGCAGTCTCCCCTCCGGCCAGGGCCATGGCGGCTGCAGGGGGGCCAAGCACTCACCGGAGCCCCTGCGCCCTGGGCACGGCCACGCGGACCGCGCTGGACAAGGCCCTGCAGGCGCTGGAGAAGCTGCAGATACTGGTGGAGCAGCCGGGCCTAGGGCTGAAGAACAGCCCCCCCTGCCTGCCCCAGCTCCTGCCCCAGACACGCCAGCACCTGCTGCTGATCCAGGGCCAGCCCGGGCCCAGCCTGAGCCGCCTCTGGGAAGCCAGCTACTTCCCCATCTTCATCAGCAACCTTCAGTGCAAGGTCAAGCAGGCCACCAAGCTCTTCAAGGGAGACCCCCGAGGGAATTTGTCAGGAGGGGTCGGCCTCCAGGTACTGGCCCCTGGGCAGTGGGGGTGGGGCGAGGCGGGGATGCCCAGAGGTGATGATCCTATTCTCGATCCAAAAGAAAGGTTTAAAGTTGAATGTTTCTATTGTATTTTGGATGTAGCTATAACTTCCACTGAAGAAAGATTTTATCAGTTGCATGGTCTTTGTGAAACTTTTGAATTTTTATACGATATTGGAAATATTAAAAATCAGTTTTCTAAAGAAGACCTCATGAAGCACTGCCAGGACCTACATTTAGCGTTCAGTACTGATAATGCTGCTGACATTGATGGAGTAGAATTGTATGATGAATTAATAGCTTTATCCCAGCTAATAAGTCCTAAAACTTCTCCTCGAAAAGTATTAGAATTTATAGCAAGAAATGATTTTTTCACTCCAAACACTGCTATAGCATTACGCATTCTTTTAACATTACCAGTATCGGTGGCTTCTGGTGAGTGCAGTTTCTCAAAACTGAAATTACTAAAAAATTATTTGAGTCTACCATGTCTCAAAATCATTTGTCAGGACTCGCATTAATTTCAATTGAAAGTACCATTGCAAAAAAATTAGATTTTACTGAATTATTAAAAGGCTACGCAAGTATAAAAACCAGAAAAATTCAGTTCAGATAAATTCTTTTAATTTATGAGAATCTGGGTGCACCAGAAGACACTAACATTTTTCATTACAAATTGAACCCAAATTGTTTGTAATTGTGATTTTGTTAAAATTAAATGACTACACTAGTAGGAATTTTTTTATTTCACTAACTACAAATTTTCTGTTTTCATTTTTTTTAAATTTTAAACAGTCAAAAAAAACCAAAACAAAAAAAATTGCAAAGTGCAAACGTGTAAAAGCCAACAATAAAAGGGGGGGGGGCGGCAAAAAACCTAGAGCCGGCCCTGTATAGGAGTAGGAGTAAGAAGTCCTCCAGTTTGACAGTATTTTGACATTATTTCAAAATAACTGCCTACTGTGCAGACGCGGACTAAATTATTTCAAAGTAATGCTAGTTATTTTGAAATAATATTGCTGTGTAGATATACCCTAACTGTGTGTCCAGGGAGGTTAAAGTGCTCCTCCACTGTTTTTGTATGCCACCATTCTTGATGTCTGAATTGTGTCTATTTATTCATTTGCATAGAGACAGTCCAGTTTTTCTGATGTATTTGGCAGAGGACATTGCTGGCACATGATGGCATACATTATATTAGAAGATGTGCAGGTGGCAAAGGGAGCCCTACAACTATCAAGATAGAGAGATGCTCTTATACCTCAAGAGTGGCCAAATAAAATTCCATCCCTGTCAAAGACTGGAGTTTGGAATAGTTATGAAAAATATCATGACAGTGGACATTTCCCCTACCTTTAGAAGTATCTGAAAATGGGGACTTAGATCATTGTTTAATTGTAGCGAGGAAATAATGACATTATGTAGTAGCAAAAGGACAAATAAAAATGTCTGTAATTTTTATATCTGTAATAGTGGCAATTGACTGTCACTATTCATAAGGATGTGTTATGTAGTCACATCACAGGACAGCTTAGAGCTCTGTGTGTTCAGAGTGGCCAAGTGTAATTCATTTTCATCTGTACGAATCAACGGTTGCAGCAGTGCTGATTTACACCTCAATAGGCAGTGGCTTTATAATATGCTTCCATCTATACATTTTGGAGTAATTTCCTGAAACCATATTGTATTTGTTTAATGCTGCATAAGATGAAATCTACAGCCTACAAAGCGAATAGGCTGTGTGAAATAAGGGCTCTCCTTAGTCATGACCAATAATTTACATGACAGCTAAATCCTTCTCTTAAACCTCTGTGATAGAATAAGACATAGTAGGAATCATATTTAATTTCTGTCATAATGTTTAAGCACGGATCTCTGGATTCTTTAGACTTGTTCTCCCATTGCTTGTCTCCTTATACCATAGCTGCTCTTTCAGCACTAGGTTGTGATTCTAGACACTTTCAACTTATTTGCTATTGTGCAAACGAAGGCCCCGATTTCACAATCAGATCCATGCATGTGAACCTGTGCACTCACAAAGAATACTATGGAATCAGTAGACCTCCAAACTGGTGCAGAGATCATCAGCCTATACAAATCAGGTTGCAGGAGTGGGGTCTACATTTGAAATATCAAACAGTTTCTTTTTGTTTTTACCATAGGAAGTTGGTTACACACTGCTGCTGAAATGATAACTTGACCCTCAAGCTGTCGAGGTCAGTTTGAAATTGCCACTTTTTCTCCGATTTGTGCCCCTTCTTGTCTGTCTTCACCATTAACTATCTGCCACCTGTTTTATTAAGGCAGTACCTTCTTAAATGGCCATTTCTCCACAAGAGAAATAAATTGTCCCCATTGTGGCCTTTCAGGACCTAAACTGTGTCCTGACAAGTCTTGGGTTCTGCATTCAATATAGTCTGGGCCTCAGCCATTTGTGGTTGGGTGTCTTGGCCAGCCTAGTTTTCAGTGGAGCTCAAGGCAGTTGGTCAGGCCTTATCATAGTTTGCATCAGAGCAAACTCATCTCACCTGCCCCTCTTGCCCATAGTACTTCCAGCTCCATGGTAGGGTCTTCCGACTCTTTCCTTTGCAGCATCTTGGCCTGGGTGGATGCTGTTGTGGCTGCCGAGCTCCCTGTAAGCCTGAGACTGATGATCCTGGAATTGCTGCTCTTGAAGCCCTTCCAAGTTTTCACTGTGCTGTTGCCAGGCAGCTTTCTGGGCCTTTGCAGCTCCTATAGCCTGCTGCTATTGGCCTAAAGCTCCTTTCAGCTCTTCTGTGGTCACCTTGCTTGGAAGGGCCAGTCCGAACAACCTCACTTCGGGTACCAGTGTAACAGGGTGCACTCACCTATTTCGAGCACTCCCTGGCTGAGTGCAGCTGCCTGCATTCTCTCTCCATTTATGGTGGACATTCAGCCCCTCCAGCCGAGACACACAGTCTGTATTTGAAATAAAGCAAACTTCTTCTAAGTTAAAAGTCCAACAGGGGCCTCTCTCAGTGCCCTCTGTAATGACTTCGTCTGGACAAGAGCGGTGTTCCAGGGCTCCTGCCATGAAGGCATTTTCTTTGCCCTCATAGGGTCTTTCTGGCCACAACTCTCCAGCTGGGCTGCTATATCTCAGGACAGGATGCAGAAATAAAATTTCTTGATATCTTAAATGACTGCTTCTTGGAGCAGCTGGTTCTGGAACTCACAAGGGGAGAGGCTATTCTTGATTTAGTCCTAAGTGGATTGCAGGATCTGGTTCAAGAGGTATATAAAACTAGACCACTTGGAAATAGTGACCATAATGTAATAACATTTAACATCTCTGTGGTGGGAGAAACATCTCAGCAGCCCAACACTGTGGCATTTAATTTCAGAAAGGGGAACTACACAAAAATGAGGAAGTGAGTAAAACAGAAATTAAAAGGTACAGTGACAAAAGTAAAATCTCTGCAAGATGCATGGAAACTTTTCAAAGACACCATAATAGAGGTCCAACTTAAATGTATACCCCAAATTAAAAAACACAATAAGAGAACCAAAAAAGTGCCATCGTGGCTTAACAACCAGGTAAAAGAAGCAGTGACAGATAAAAAGATATCTTTTAAAAAGTGGAAGTCAAATCCTAGAGAGGAAAATAGAAAGGACCATAAATGTTGTCAAATTAAATGTAAAAATATAATAAGAAAAGTCAAAAAGGAGTTTGAAGAACAGCTAGTCAAAAACTCAAAGTAATAGTAAAATGTTTTTAAGTACATCAGAAGCAGGAAGCCAACTAAACAACCAGTGGAGCCCTTGGACGATCCAGATGTTAAAGGAGCACTCAAAGATGATAAAGTCATAATGGAGAAGCTAAATGAATTCTTTGCTTCAGTCTTCACGGCTGAGGATATTGGAGAGACTCCCAAATCCGAGCCATTCTTTTTAGGTGAAAAATCTTAGGAATTGTCCCAGATTGAGGTACCATTAGAGGAGATTTAGAACAAATTGATAAATTTAACAGTAACAAGTCACTGGGACCAGATGGCATTCGCCCAAGAATTCTGAAAGAACTCAATGGGAAATTGCGGAACTATTAACTGTTGTTTGTAACCTATCCTTTAATTCAGCTTCTGTACCTAATAATTGGAAGATAGCTAATGTGACACCAATATTTAAAAAAGGCTCTAGTGGTGATCCTGGCAATTACAGACCAGTAAGTCTAATGTCAGTACGGGGCAAATTAGCTGAGACTATAATAAAGAATAAAATTTTCAGACACATGGGTGAATGTAATTTGTTGGGAGAAAGTCAACATGGTTTCTGTAAAGGTAAATCATGTCTTACTAATCTATTAGAGTTCTTTGAAGGGGTCAACAAACATGTGGACAAGGGGGATCCAGCGGATATAGTATACTTAGATTTCCAGAAAGCCTTTGACAAGGTCCCTCACCAAAGGCTCTTAAGTAAAGTAAGTTGTCAGAGGATAAGAGGGAAGGTCCTTTCGTGGATTGATAACTGGTTAAAAGACAGGAAACAAAGGGTAGGAATAAATGGTAAATTTTCTGAGTGGAGAGGGGTAACTAGTGGGGTCCCCCAAAGGTCTGTCCTGGGACCTATCCTATTCAACTTAGTTATAAATGATCTAGAGAAAGGGGTAAACAGTGAGCTGGCAAAATTTGCAGATGATACCAAACTGCTCAAGATAATTAAGACCAAAGCAGACTGTGAAGAGCTTCAAAAAGATCTCACCAAACTAAGTGATTGGGCAACAAAATGGCAAATGAAATTTAATGTTGATAAATGTAAAGTAATGCATATTGGAAAAAATAATCCCAACTATATATACAATATGACGGGGACTAATTTGGCTACAACTACTCAAGAGAGAGATCTTGGAGTCATTGTGGATAGTTCTCTGAAAACATCCACTCAGTGTGCAGCGGCAGTCAAAAAAGCAAATAGAAAGTTAGGAGTGATTAAAAAAGGGATAGCGAATAAGACAGAATATATCTTATTGCCTTTATATATAAGCATGATACGCCCACATCTAGAATACTGCATATAGATGTGGTCGCCTCATTTCAAAAAAGATATATTGGCATTGGAAAAGGTTCAGAAAAGGGCAACAAAAATGATTAGAAGTTTGGAACGGGTCCCATATGAAGAGAGATTAAAAAGAGTTGGACTTTTCAGCTTAGAAAAGAGGAGACTAAGGGGGGATATGACAGAGGTTTATAAAATCATGACTGGTATGGAAAAAGTGAATAAGGAAAAGTTATTTACTTATTTCCCAATATAAGAACTAGGGGTCACCAAATGAAATTAATAGGCAGCAGGTTTAAAACAAACAAATGGAAGTTTTTCTTCACGCAGCGCACAGTCAACCTGTGGAACTCCTTGCCAGAGGATGTGGTGAAGGCTTGAACTTTAACAGGGTTCAAAAAAGAGCTAGATAGATTCATAGAGGTTAGGTCCATCAATACCAGTGGGGCATCTGGTATTGGCCACTGTCAGCAGACAGGATACTGGGCTAGATGGACCTTTGGTCTGACCCAGTTTGGCCGTTCTTATGTTCTTACGGTTCAGTTTCCTTAAACTGAGGTGCCCCAAAATCCAAGCCTTTTCCTCCAGTGGCTAATGGGAGTTGAGGAAACCTGGGCATGTCCTGGCCTTGAGAAGCCAAAGATGGTATTGGTGGCTACATATAAGGCCAGGGAAAGTAAAATGCATCCACCTAGTGAGGAAGACACTGGGCACACAAAAGATGATGTGCAGGAACCCTGTGAAGGACTTGAGCTGAACTGAGAGCTGGAAGCCTCCAACATAAATAATAGACAAAAGAAGTTGGAACATCTGCTTGTTCAGGAGAGGGAATGCTCTGTTTACTACAGAGACCAGAGGGCACATACAGAAAGAGGTATGGGGCAGGAGAGAGAAGCCCTCAATTTAAGCAGAGCACTGATAAAAAGTCAAGAACAGAAAAAGCCTGGCAGGCTGTAGAGAAGCAGCTTACTACACTGAGAAAGAAGCTTGAGATTAAGATGAGAGGAATGGTCCCCACCTCTGTATGCACACAAGATGCTTCTGATTTTCCTTATCCATCAATATTCATTGTGTCAGTGGAATCTGCTCATCTGATAACAGGGCACATCATCAGGGGAACCCCGCCATCCTGTTAAGATATTTGTGGGTACCATAGGTTAATGGCCATTCCAGAGACATCTAACTCACTATCAGTTTGTCATTCAGAAACAAAAGACAGGACTATGCAGCACTTTAAAGACTAACAAGATGGTTTATTAGGTGATGAGCTTTCGTGGGCCAGACCCACTTCCTAAGATCAAATTGTGGAAGAAAATTGGCATGACCATATATACCAAAGGGATACAATCAAAAAAGGTGAACATGTATAAAAAGGATAAATCAAATTTCAGAACAGGGGGGAGGTTAATGTCTGTGAGCTAATGATATTAGAGGTGATAATTGGGGAAGCTATCTTTGTAATGGGTAAGATAATTAGCATCTTTGTTAAGGCCCAGTCGTAAAGTGTTAAATTTAAGCATGAATGACAGTTCAGAGGTTTCTCTTTGAAGTCTTGTGTTAAAATGTCTTTGAAGCAGGATGCAGGTAGTCAAGGCGTTGAGACAATGCCCTTTCTGGTTGAAATGGCAAGAAACTGTTTTTTCTTTGTGAAACTGTCTGATATCAGTTTTGTGTGCATTGATTCTTTGGCGAAGTGTCTGAGACGTTTGTCCAACGTACATAGCAGACAGACACTGTCAGCACATGATGGCATAAATTATATTTCTGGATGAGCAGGCTTATGTGTTCTTGATCTTATAACTGAATTGGTTAGGTCCAATGATGGTGTCAGCAGAGTAAATATGTGGACAAAGCTGGCAACGGGGTTTGTTGCAAGGGAAAGTTCCAGGGTTGGTATTAGTGTGGTTGTTGATAAGAATCATCCTGAGGTTAGGTGGTTGTCTATAGGAGACTATGGGTTTGTCTCCCAGTGCTTAATACTAGTTAGTTAGGTTATGGAGTCTACCCAAAAGAGCTTATAGCTGCACAGATGCAATTGTGCTTCTGTAAGCTCTCTAGTGTAGCTGCTCTAAGTCGATGAGAGAGAGCTCTCTTGTAGACAATCCACTCTCACAACTTGTTGGGAGTACATTCTGCTGCCATAGCATTCTTCACTCCAGCACTTATGTAGGTGTAACTTATATTAGTTGGGGTGTGTGTGTGTGTGATTTATTCACAACCCTGAGGAACATACGTTACGCTGACATAACTGGTAGTGTAGACATAGCCTAAGAATAATAGATAACTAATGCTAATGGGTAGTTAGCTAATGGGTAGTTACTGCTAATGGGTAGTTAGCAGTTGGGTAACCAGCTCCCAAATGTCAAAAACATGCTTAAATTAACTTAACCTCAGCCAGGAACTGAATTGCCATTGTACCTGCAGTGTTCTAACCCCTGACATTAGAATTCTGGTTATTTATTGAATCTTTACATCATTTTATGTGGAATAGGCAGGAACTCATTGGCACTAACCAAAGAGATCTTCATACTAAGCAACAGAATCAGTGACTGTTTTCCTTAGATCACCTCCTTACACCTATGAATCTGAATACTTCATGCACCATAAATGTTGTTTATTGCACAAATGTGGCTCCACTATTACTCTCTATTGTGGACCTCTTTGTGTATAGCTTCTATGATATTAAGTCACATAAGTTTTCCCTTTTGGTGGGTAGTGTTCAGGGGGATTCTTTCAGTCTGCCCCTTTTGTATATTCTCCAGTTTCCCAATTGCACATCTGCCATGGCAGGTGCTCTGGCTTTCTTCTCAACATATGTCCAAAACAACGGAATCAAATAACTATCTAATCACCCCAATGACATGTTACAATCTTAAATAAAGTTTGCACTTGCACACCCCTTTTCACTACATGGAGATCAGATTGGCTTTGTATATTAGCAGGACTGAAAAGGGAGTCTGAATAGTACTATAAAGCGTAGGTAGACAAAGTTTGTACATAAGCTATGTTTATATGTGTTAATGAATGGGCATTATTTCAAATATACTATATAATATTTTCAAAATATGTTAAAATATAATCTGCTTTCAACTAAAATATGGTACAAGTTAATTGTTTTCAATAAAATACATGTACACTAACCAAATCACTATGAACCACATTAAAAAGAAAAATGTGAAAATGTACTGAATATACTAGCTGCTTGCTGAGAATTTACTGATGCTAAATTCTTAGAATCCCATAACAATCATTTTTGATGGAGAATAACTACTATTATTAAGTCTGCCTGCAGTACTTAGAAATTGCAGGTCACTTTAGCCAACCATTCTCTATGACTGGATTACAGTGACTTTCATGAGTATGTATTGTGATATGGTACAATATAAGAAATACAGAATTTGTCAACATGGGTACTTGATATTGAAAAGGCTGTTTAGAAATGGTCTGAGAATGGTGTTAAGTTCTCAGCAGATCATATGGTTCTTTACTCCAAAGTAAAATGGGTGCTTCATTTTCAGTGCCTTCAGTAGCAGGAGTAGTTGCCTGGATGACTAGAATCCTATGTTTAAGTGCCCCTATGCACTGACTAGGGTTCCTATGGATAGGGGCTCTTGCCCTAGTGTTAGGATCAACATAGATTGGATCCCATGACTAGGGCAGGGATGAGGAACTTCTAGCCTGCATGCCAAATACTGCCTGATGCTTATTTTTGTTCATCCCATGAGAAATCTCTGTGCTGCAGGCCAGAAGCCCTGGTATGTCCCCGCATAGGGGAGATGAGGGAAGTTCTATCTGCTGCCCTTCCCCCCAGCATCAGCTCTGCAGCTTCTGTTGTCCAGGAACCATGGCTGATGGGAGCTACAGGGGTGGCACCAGTAGGCACGGATGATGCACACCACAGAGCCACCTGGACCCTCTGCCTAGAGGCTGGACATGATGGTTAGTTCCAGGAGCAATGTGAGGCTAGGGGAGGCAGGGAGCTTGCCTTAGCCCAGTGATGTAAGTGCTGCCTGGCCAGTGCCCACTTCCCAAACTCTGTCTCAGGTCGGAACCCCCTCCTGAACCCCAAAACCTCACCCACATCCCAATACTGTGCCCCAGGTTGAAACTCCCTACCACGCATAAACTCACTCTCAGACCCTGCACCCCAACCTCCTGCCCCAGCCTTAGCCCATTCCCACACTCTAAATCCCTTAAGGTACGTCTACACTAGCTCGTTAGTTCGAGCTAGGTAGGGTAATGAGGGCAGCCGGAGTTGCAAATGAAGCCCGGGATTTAAATATCCCGGGCTTTGTTTGCATGTTCCCGGGCGCCGCCATTTTTAAATCCCCCTTAGTCCGAACTCCGTGCCCGCGGCTACACGCGGCACGGACTAGGTAGTTAGAATTAGGATCTTTAATTCTAACTACCTAGTCCGTGCCGCGTGTAGCCGCGGGCACGGAGTTCGGACTAAGGGGGATTTAAAAATGGCGGCGCCCGGGAACATGCAAACAAAGCCCGGGATATTTAAATCCCGGGCTTCATTTGCAACTCCGGCTGCCCTCATTACCCTACCTAGCTCGAACTAACGAGCTAGTGTAGACGTACCCTTAGTGCCAGCCCACAGCCCCCTCCTGCACCTCAAACACCTCATCCCCAGCTCTACCTTGGAGCTCATGCTCCCATCCTGAGTCCTCATACCCTTCCTCTTCCCCAACCTGGAGCCCCCATCTGTACCCTGAACCAATCATTTCTGTCCCCACCCAAAGCCTCTCCCCTCCAAAGGGCTGGAGCCATGAATGCCAGCTCACCCTGCTGAGGGAGAAGGCCCTGAGACTCCACACCTCCCCATAGAGGAGGAATTTACTAATTACAATTTTCTACTTTCTGTTCATAAATTACCTAAGAACACATACCTTCTCCCCATGTATATATTAATAAGAATTCACTGAATAGTTTATGCAAATTTGGATAGTATGTAGATTGCAAATAAGCTGCTCATAAGCAAACAAGGCATTTGCAATTGGATGGGTCACACTGAGGATATAAAGTTGCAAACATGTGACCACATTACAGTTCTAGTGATTTATCTTTGCTAAAAACAAATTAATGGGTCCAAATGTATTTAAATATTTTAACCTTACTCTGAAAGACATTTTATATTCATCTTTATGGGTCCTTATACACTCAGAAAGTCTATATAAGCAATAAAATAAATATATTACAAAGATCTCTATTATAACAAATGAATCACAGATCTAGTAGATTCCCAGGGAGAAAGACGCTCCAAGGATAGGCATTATGCCTATTGCTCCCTGTGATGGCCTTCACTCCTGGGAAAAATTGTTTAGAGGTCAGGGTTGAGGCCCTTCAACCTGGAGAGGGAAGGTTTTGTGGGGGAACCCAGGGTCTCCCACTCCACTAGGCTCTGGCACAGCGCCCTATGAGGGCAACACAGGATTTTGACACCCAGGAGCACCTGAAGGCTGCCTTCTCTGGGTGACTTCTTACCATCCTGCTATGGTCCGACATTCATAGTCAATCACAGGGAGTTGTGAAGGGGTCAGATTACCATTTGGCACCTCTTGAAGACCAGATGTGACATAGTAGCTCTCTCCTTCTTGGGATAGCATTTGACTCCTTTAATGTCTTGGCCCTCTGGCCAGATCAGTTCCAAGACTCTCCCTTCCTGGAGTTGTCCATAAACAAAACACAGGGAATCAGCACAAATAAACTGGGCTGGGCATTTCCTTCTCTGGGTATTCTAGAACAGGGGTTCTCAACCTTTTATTTTCTGAGTGTCCCCATCTCCCATGCTATAATAACTCTATGGCTCTCCTTTGCCACAACAACTGTTTTTCTGCATATAGAAGTCAGGGTTGGCATTAGACAAGCACAGCAATTGCCTGGGTGGGGCACCATGTCCCAAGGATCCCCATGTAGCTAAGTTGCTCAGGCTTTGGCTTTGGTCCCGGGTGGCAGGACTCAAGGTCCCAGACTTCATCCCCATGAGGTGGGGTTTTGGATTTCTGTCCTGAGCCCCAGCAAGTTTAACACTGGACCTGCTCAGAAGCCCCTCTGAAACATCCTTGTGATCCCCCTGGGGGCATCGGATCTCTGATTGAGAACCACTGTAATAGAAGGTCCTCCTTTGCCTCAGGGAGAGACCTTCAGGCAGTTGTTGAAGGGAGACAGTCTGCCTTCTCTCAGCCCTTTTCTCAGGAACTACAAGGTAGCAGTCTTTTCTCATCCATAGTTTGCCCACAAGAGAGCCGTTTTGCTCCATTTTAACAACTCCTCCAGTTGGTATGTCTCTTGCAAGTGTGGTGCAGCAGGGCTGGCTGACCACAGAACTACTCCTTATCACAGGGCTTGGGGGAGTGGAACAGTGTGGGCTGGAGCTGGGTCACTCTACTTCCTGTTGCCATGGTGAAGCACAGAGACCTGGCTGGGATATGAGCCACAGAGTGAAGCAGGCTGCTGCATCCCTCTGCTTCCCATGGGTCTTGCCACTATAGCGAGTGCAGGGAAGGGGGAACCCCTGCTGCTGCCCCACACAAGGCTCCTCGGTAATTCACTGAGTTGCATTGCTTGGGAGAAGAGGTTTGGGGGGAGAGTATGGAGCAGGGGGGCAGGGCTTAGGGGAAGAAGTGGAGTGAGGTCAGGGCATGGGCAGAATGTGGGCATGAAGAGGTGGGGCAGGACCAGGGCCTGGAGTGGAGCAGGGTTGCCATGGGCCCTGCACCCCCCTAGGGACAAACCTCCTTGACATAATAAAACCAGTTCAATAAGCAGTGGTATCTAAGTCAGTAGGAGAACATCTCCTGCCAACATAGCACTGTGCACATCAGCAAAACTTAGGTCACTCAGAAGGGTACTTTTTCACAATCCTGAGCAACAAAAGTTTTGCTGAGATAAGTGCTAGGAAAGACTTAGTCTGCTGGTCTAAATATCCACAATGAACTGATGATCTTTTACTTTGGTCCCATCACCAAAACTGGCTGCTGCACTTTCTGAATTATTGTAGCCAGTAATGCAGCACCCCAAAAGTCTTTCACGGAGCAAACATCATACCTGATGGTGAGCCTGAATGGAAGGCAGCTGTCAGCTTCAACAAAGTTTGTAATAATCCATTATCAAAGATGTGTTCCTTAGGAGACACTCCTCCTTCCACATAACACACTTAAGCTTATCCTCTTCTCCCTCATTCCTTCCAAACTGTCTCAGTCCCACTCTTGAATCTTTGTTACAGTCCCATTCTCCGAGTCTACCTAGTCCCAATTTCCACTTCATAGGTTTCTCATCTCATCCCAAGGGAGTTGACGGTCATGCTGGACCCCTGGCAAAGTATATGTGGGGGCTGTGCACTCCTGGAAGGGGTGGGACAGGGAGAGTGAGCACGCCACGCCAGTCCCACCACTGTCCTCAGCACTGCTCACAGTGTGTTGTCCCCCACCCCAGCCCTTAGAACTGGTCGGAGCACACTGCATGGTGCTCCAATGGCAATTTAAAGATCCCAGGGCTCCAGGCACTGTTATCATCACTAGGAGCCCCAGGCTCTTTAGAATTGCCAGGTCCCCACTTTTCCTCCTATCCCCCATTGGCGGGCCTTTCCCAGTCACAGTCTTCTTTCCGAGGCACTCCTTTTCCAGGCTCACCATCCAAGTCCCAATCCCACTAGCTATCAGTCTCCATTCCTGGGCTGTTCCTTAGCTCTACTTCAGCTCCTTATCAGATCTTTCACCTCTGCTCCTGTGCTCTCCCTCTCCACTGGGTCCTAGTCACAGTCTCCCTGTGCAACCTCTCTCATGCCAGGTCTAGATTGGTGGAGAAAATTGATGCAAGATGCATTGACTCCAGCTATGCAATTCACATAGCTGGAATTGGGTAATTCACATAGCTGGAATTGGGGAATTTTCTGGGGTTGCTGCACAGTGGGAGATCGACAGGAGAAATGCTCCCATTGACTTCCCTTACTCCTTTTCACTAGACCAGCCAAATCAAACCCTGGAGGATCAATTGCCAGAGCATTGATCATCTGGCAAGTAGAACTGTCACCTCAGTATCTCCTCCTCCTCCAGTTCCTTATCCCATCTTAGTGTTTCCCCACTCCCAGTCAACTGGCTGCCCCATTTTTCTCACTGGATCCAAGACCCTGCCCTACTAGTTATAAACCTCTCCTTCCTCCTCCAGTTCCCAGTCTTCTTTCTTAACTAGTGCCAGTCTCTCCCTGAAAAGTTCCAGTTTCACTCCTTATTCCAATATACTTCTCTCCCTCCACTCTTCCAACTTTTGACCCCTCTGCATTTGAATTAGGTAGCTGCCTCCTCCATGCTGCCTGGGTGCTGCTCCTTTAAAAAAAAATCAATCACAGGCAGATAGATACTGGACATGGAAAACTGTTGTGCTATTAAAGTTTGGTAAAGTTATAAGCAATTGAAAATAGGGCCTTGTAATGGGAAGTAGGAGGTGTTGTCAGTCTGTCTGAAATCTAGTGTTGATCATTACTGGCAACTACCAAATAAAAACAGAGTAACAAGATTTTCCAGACATCTCTGTGATAGCTGTAAGTTAAAATCCACAGTACAATGTAGAGTTAAGATTATTACACAAGACATAACTGCTTCCAATTAACATGGGGGATTTTGACAAGATTGGAAGCAGTAAAATTTTCAGTGACAGCAATGATTCTGGAAATAAATAATCTTGGAAAAGGAACAATTTAGATGCCTGTAGCTGGGCATAGCACATTTTTCCAAGTTGCAGCAATTGTAAGAAACTATAAATCCATTTTGAATACTCATACCATAATTGTTTGTTTTGAAATTGCTCCAGAGTTTTTGTTCTGTCCTCATGCCAGATACAGATATCTAAATAGCCCTCCCCCCACATTACAATTTACTTGGAGGCCATGAGTAGGAACTGGGAATATATTCAAAGGCATTTTATATCTTGTATTTTTAACTTCTCAATGGAACCTAACCCTTTATAACAAATTTCTGTTGTTCATGTCAGACATCTTTGAAACTGGATGGAGTTTTATTGTATTGACAGTTTGTTCATATGCTTAGCCAGCTAATTAGGCTGTAATGATGTTGGAATGCTTTATCTACCAAATCACAAAAGAATGAGACCTTAGATGAGGGAGTGGTTGTAGAACCAAGAAACAACCAAATATTAGAAGGTTAGGGACAAACAAACAAACAAACAAATAAAAATAAACAGGGTTGGAGTTTCAGGTCATAGAGTCAAAACATGGATCCAGCGGGAGACACTGAGCAGAGAATCCCAAACAATGCCCATCATCTGAGGAGTGCAAGACAGCAGTCAGTCTTCTCTACTACCTAAGGGCACTATTTTGGGGGCGGGGGAGGAGGGAAGAGGGAGGCAGCAGTCATGTGTCCCCTGACTATCAGGAAGCAAGGGGAAATGACACAGATGTTGTGAATTACTTCTCTGCTCCTCCCCTCACCAGCCAGGAGTGAGAGGCATGAACACAAGACAAGTAGTTTCCCCTCGCTCCCTGATAGTCAGGGGAATGGGAAGAAAAGCAAGCAAGCATCTTGGCACACATGACCCCCCCGATCTCCTGAAATGGCGTCCTATCCATATATGTAAACTGATGGAGGACAAGAGAAAGGACCCGCAGTTGTAGACCACTTCCCACTATATCCCATTTCTTTCTCCTGGGCTAATTGATACCTACTGGGTCAGTATCAGGAGGTTGTTGAGGAGGTGTTTAGACTTTGTGGGGCCATAATGAAGTTCTGGAAGAGGGAGTGCAACCTGGCATATTGCATGTGGGTTAATACCAGGTTCTCCCTCTTGACACAAAAGGTACAGGTATCAATGGTATCAGTAAACCCTACCACCCATGCATGAGTGCTCCCAGTTCCATGGAGAAGCCACCAAATTATATTGCCAGCAGGTGACAGAACTATGATAGAGCAGCAACTAGCCCACAAGGGATTCTAACTATTGCAAGGCAGCACTTTAATCTGCTGCTTGGTCGCTGTGGCAGGATATTGCATGAAGATATTCATGGCGTGGAGCACAGAGCAATAGAAAAGAATAAATTGAGCCTAGTTTGCAGAGTTCCATGATAAACATTATCAACTCTATTCCAGTTCATTGAAGTTCATGGTTAAATTTCTTTTGATTTCCGTACAGATGGATCAGGCCCTTGTAATTTAAGCTTATTTGGGCATGGAAATATGTTATCAGCCACAGAAAAGTGGCAATGAAAGTACATCATTTTGTCATGTTAGACAAAGATGTTAGGGATTTTATATGTTTCTTTTCCATGAGCTATGTACTTTAAATAGCTAGACTGAAAAGAGTGAAGGCTTGAAAAACAGAACAAAGCTAGTAGCAGCAATGCAAGCATGGAAGTCATTTCAGTGGATGTGATAACAGCATCTTTGTCACTCTCAACTTTTGTTCTGTCGTAGGTGGCAGAGGTTAATGTTCAAGGATAAGCTGCTGCCATTGTCACCAATATTGTCTTGTCAGTTTCCTTCTCCATGAGGGGCTACTGTTTTGTACAGAACAGTCTTTACAGCTCAGCAGAGGCAAAAATGGAATTGACAGGAAGACGAGCAAAGAAATTATGTTAAATCATTTCTTTCCCAGCCAGGCAATGCATGTAAGAACTCCATTCCCTTCAGGAAAACAAGAAAAAGTATCAATGTTCCCTTGAATCTTTTCCCTCCATGTGCAGAATAAATTATGTGCACTGAGGACTGTGCGAATGTACCTACCAGTAGAAACAAAAAACCTATCTGTGGGTGCTCTGCTAATCAGCTGGATGGCATTTTGAATTTCTCTTGAGTGGCCACACAAGCGCACAGCTTACAGGGAAGATTGGTCCCTATTAGCCTGACAACATACGTGAGGGGTGGAAGAAAAACTGATGATCTAGCAGCCTTCTATCTCATCCCATTAAAAGACCTGGGAAAAGAAAAAAGTCAAGAAACAACCTACCCCTGGCTTAAGCAACGGGAAATGAGATGCTCCTGCCATTGAATCTTTCTCAACACAGCTGATGCACTATACATTTGAATGGGGACCAAAAAAACCCCATTAAAAGCCCTTGCATAATAGGATACACATGTTGCAAAGATAAGAATGTTTCACTGCTGTTTAGCAAAATGCTCCTATGAAAATGTGTCATTTTTCCAACAATATATGTCAGGTGTCACCACGTGGCAATGCTATACATAATTGCCCAAATTCTTTTTTTAAGGGGTGAAGGATAATAGCACTCCATATGTAGCTACATGCTATAGTGGAACACAAACTGTGCCCATGCCTTTCTCATGATGCATCTCTACATATGGTAGGGAAAGGCTCTGGTGGCTCCATTCTGTCACAGCATTTCACTGCAGTGGGAAAAGAATCTGACAATGGGGAGACACAAGGACACTACCTTGCTAATAGTCATGGAAGGCACTCCTTGGATATGTAGGGAGCTGCATACAGAGCATATGCTAGGGGTTCTGGTGTGCAGGGTACTCTTCTCATCAAAACCTATGCCTCACTGCCTACTACGGATGTGAAATTGTAACCATGTACATGGTTAACCGATGAGCCTGGAGTCATCAGTTAACCTTCATGGGTACATGCAGGTTCCTGGTAAGCGAGGGGAATCGGCCTAAAAGTATCAGAGGCAGCAGTGCGCTGGGGGAGCGGGGAACCAGTATGTGCAGGAGCTGGCTTAAAAGCTGGCTCCCACAGGCCTACTGCTGCCCCACTTGTAACTGTGTAACCACTGAAATTTCCAGTGGTTACACAGATACTTAAACACATTTTAATATCCCTATTGCCTATGCTGCTATTTATACCTGTGCTAGTGAGGTGTGTGCAGTGTATGTATTCACACTCTTCTGTAAAGACAGATGCACCTTTAGAGTGTGAGCAAAATATTCAGTTTTGGGAAGATAAACTGGATGATGCTGTTAAGTTTGTTATGCTAAATTTTGGGTCAAGCACTGTTTGAACAGAAGTTCACACTCTGCCTTGATCTGTGATTGGAGTAAATTCTTGAGGACAAGTTGATCCTTGGAATCCAAGTATTAAGCTGAGATTCCTGAACCATTACCTGTTTGCTGTTTGTGACCATTTTGTTCTAGGACTGGTGTATATAGCTAAATAAAATACATTACACTTAGAAAACACTCCCACTTTGCCATACTGAATTCTTGTCCATTGGGAAGCTGACTGGCAAGGCCACAGTGATCTGCCAGCTAGTGCTTAGCAAATGGGCAGAAGTCTTTTTTTTTTTAACCTCTGAAGAAACAGTTTCCATAGCTACACTATGGTCAAATTTAGAAGGCTAGCACCAAAAATACATGACTTCTAGAAAAGTGGAACTCTGAAACAGGAAGAATTAGTAGGGATCAAGAAAATGCTAGGAAGGTGTGGGGTCTGTTATTATATTTGGTATTAAAAGTGGAATCACTATATGCTGTACTGAAACAAAAGACAGGACTATGCAGCACTTTAAAGACTAACAAGATGGTTTATTAGGTGATGAGCTTTCATGGGCCAGACGCACTTCCTCAGACCAGACTAACACGGCTACATCTCTATTACTATATATACTGTACTGTTTGAAGCAGTAACCCAGATATAATATGGAGGCTTCTACGCACTATTGTAAAACAAGTATCAAGGATTTGTGATATCACAAGAACTTGATGGATCAAAAAGATTCAAGGACAGTTTCTAGGCAACTAAAATGGTGTCTACACTAATACTAGAGTATCCTTTGGCTATAATATTCCTGTACTGATCCCCAAGACTAGTTCTGGTTCGCTATAAAGGGGACTGCAAATAAACTGCTTTTTCCAAAGTGATCACATTCTGGATAGGAGGACAATAAAATAAGACATCAAGGACTGTTATAAAATATTAACACTATATCTCACAATGATGTGCTCAGGGTAGCTAGTGCAAAAAGGTGGAAGAACAACTCATATATATGCAACTTATAGAACAAGAGCAAAGCTGTGGTCCTAGCAGGGGCATTATGTGTGTTTTGCAGTAGTAAAGTCAAAATAGAAGAATATGTTTGGAAATGGTTATTTAAAACCAAAATGCAAAAAACTTAGCTGTTAAATGCAAGAAGAAATATTTGCAACCAAGTAAAGTGATTGATAAACATGCTAAGATAGTCATGTACAGATACTTTGAAGATGCAGGGCATTATGTAGAAGACCAAAATAAAAATGGAAATAATTTGAAAAAATCTGGCAAGGAATACTATGATTCCAAATTACAGACAACAAAGCAGCAACAGTGGTTGGTGTGTGTATGCGTAAAATTCCTACTTCAGTGGAAATAAAACCCATTTCTTGAACTGCAGATGAAGGCAAATATTTCCTGAATCCAGTTAGAAACAGACCATAATTTAGCTGTACAGTTTGACAATTTATTTACAAAATAAAGTGAAGAGACACTCCTTTGGTATTCAGGTTATTTAAACTTCACTCCCACCACGGATTTCACTGATTTGCAAGGGGAGTTTAGTGGTTCAGGTTAAGTGGCACCATGCTTTACAATTAGGAAGCCTGCCTGAGTCTCAGAGAGCTCCCACTTAGCAACTAATAACGCAGCCCGTACTTCTCTAGAGGGAAGTTATTTTAGGGAAGAGAATGGGATGGATCCATACCCCCCGCCCCCCACCTACAAATAAATCACCGAGGAGGAGCACCCTGAACAAGTGGCACAGCGGAGACCAGGCATCTCACCTCCCCCGCCAGCGTGTGACAGGCTCCTGGGGGGATGGCGCCACGCACAGCTCCGCTGGAAGGGAACGCGTGCGAGAGGCGGTGGGCGCTGGTGACAGGGTTGAGCTCCTACTTCCATACAAACCTCCACTCCCGCGCAGGCGAAAGCTTGTGCGCCCCCTCTCCCCCCACGTCCTCTTAGCTCCAGAGAACTCGCCCGCTGCCGCAGGACACCCCCCACCCCCCGCCCCAAGCTTCGCCGACGTTGCTCGCGCTCTGCCTGGGGCGGTGTCACCTCTGCCCAGGGCAGGATGAAGGCGGCTCTGAAGGTACCACCTGCGCCCAGGCTGGGGATGGTCGAAGAGCAGGGGGAGGAGCCCCGGGTGGGGGCTGAGAGCCCGGGGCCAGGCGGGAGGTGCGGGCGCCAGGTGTCACAGGAGCGAAGGAAGAAGGCGGTCGCCGCAGGGTGGGGTTAGGGGCTTGGGTCTCTTGCCGGGAGAAAGGAAGTGGCCCAGGTGGGCCCCTCCACGCCGCGAGGGGCGGGTGAGGGCGGCTAGAGGGAGGCGGGCACCTCGGCTCCCTCTGGACACTTGGGTGCCTGGCCGGCTGCTGCTCCGCCGGCCGCCGTGTGGTGGCTCATGGCTGCGCTGCCTCCACCCTCCCCCTGGGCTCGCAGCGTGCGGCGCGCTGACCGCCGCCTTCAGTCCGCAGCCGGAGCCAGCAGCGGCGGCGGCACCTCGGCGGGGCTGGGCTTCCCCCTCGCTCCGGGCGTCTCGCCGCCTTTTCCTGTCTGCATCTTCCCCCTCCCCCCGCCATTTTCACCCGGGAGCGGCGCCGGGGCTTTCCAGGCACTCGGCGGGGGGATCTGCACCGCGCCGGGGCTCCCACCAACTTTTCACGCAGCTGTCTCTCTGCCTCTCCCCCCGTCTCCCGCCGCTCCTGCGCCCGCGGGAAGTTTTCCATGAGCGCCCCTCCGGTGATCCGGCCGCCCAGCCCTTTGCAGCCGGCGGCGGGGGCTGCTCCCGGCGGCGGCATCTCCTTTCACCTCCAGATCGGGCTGAGCCGGGAGCCGGTGCTGCTGCTGCAGGACTCGTCGGGGGAATTCAGCCTGGCGCACGTCCGGGAAATGGCTTGCTCCATCGTGGATCAAAAGGTAAGAGGGGACCCAAAGGCGGAGCTCCCGCCCCAGACTCTGCACCGCGCCCGGCGCCCGCCCTCTGGCGCCTTGTGAACTTCCCTGCTGCCCAGCGTGACCCCACCGCCCGGGGGGCTCGGCTCTGTGGGGAAGGCAACGATTGCGGAGAGAGCCGCTCGTCTCCCCTGCTCCCGCTGGCCCCGTGCACTAGTTGGGCCAAGTCTAGCTCGGGACGCCGGCTGACTCGCTGCTCTCTTCGCTCAGTCGCCATGTGGGTAGGGCCCGGTTTCCAAGCCATCAGTGCGTTTGGGAGGGGAGGGGACAGGAGGAGGCTGGTGAGGTTGGGGGCTCCTAGGTGGCTGGCACAACAACTCCCTGCAGCAGCCCCGCTGGCGGGAAGTTTCCACTCTACAACCCGGGAACCCAGCCAGTGGGCAGCGCTCCTTCCCAGGCAGGCCATGGCCAGCAATCCAGTCGCCTTCCGTCTCCCTGAGTGCTGTGCCATTTGATGCAGGCTTTGACCTTGCGAGCTGACACACTTGTCACGTATTATGTGGCAGTTTAATGCGGGGCAGCTGGTCTCTCCAGAGGATAGGGAGCGAATTTTCTGCAGCTGGGCGATAACATGATCGGGAGGGTAAACCACAAAGATCTAGTGCCCTAATTCCCCATCAAACGATGTCAACAGACCAAACAAAGCTTTTTAGCGCTCGTGAAGCATTTGGCTTTTAAAAACCATTTGGGGGACAAATTGAAGTGCGTGAAAACGGAAGTGATGATAAGTGGCAGGCGTCAGTCTGTGTAGTATAAATGGATGAGGGTAGACTGGGGTCGCGGGAATGAGCTGGTGCAGAATTTCAGCCTTGGGAATTGGCAGGTGACCTCTGTGTAAAATGAGGCTAATTGAATCGCTCCCTGTCAACAGTCTTTCTGAGCTCTGTAGTTGTAAAACCACCCACTAGTTAAAGTGTGTAGAATGCTAGGCAGAAATATTTGTCCCAGGAAGTTATGAAAAGTGACAAACTTTGTAAAGACGACACTGAATTCCTTGGTTTGTTTTTCATTTGAAAAGCAAATGAAATCTAATCTAACCTGAAATCTAATCACAAAGTGACTATATTTGTCCTTTGTTCCTTCCCACTGCTGTACTGGTAAACCCACCTAAATTGGCAATCACGTTTTCAAACCAATTTTTTTTCTCTCTAGTAGAGTGTGAAAGACACACACAAACAGGTTACATTGACTATAGAGCGGGAAACAGTGAAAATGATGAAACAGGATGCTGTCAGATACACAAAATGAAATAGTACAGAAGCAATTTCTATTTTTTCATTATAATGATCTTAGGTATAATAGGTAAAATAATTTCATACTGGATCAGGGGCATGTTTGGTTTTTAAGTTGATGGTCTCAAGTCTTGGTGTAAATCATATAAAGTTTCCTCAAATATGGTGAACTTTTCCATTTTGTTTATTACCGTGTATTTAGTAAACATGGTTTCCAAATACTTTGAATGTGTCAGCTTAGATTTAGAAGTTATTTGCTTTGATATACACACTTATTTAATTAAATTCAATAGGGAAACATCCTTTTGTTTAATATTATAGTGTTTGTTTTCAAAGCTAGACTGAAGCAGAAGGCAGATGTGAAGTACTTTTATCCTTTTGACCATTCATAACTTATTGTACTGGAAATAATGGAACTGCACCCACATCATTGCGTCCATTGTTCATAGTTTTGTGCCCAGACTAGCATATTTATTTAATATGTTTGAAGTATCCTAGTGTGCAGTATTTTGTGTCTGAAACATTATTTCACAGTAGTAGTATGTTGCTTAAAGAAGGACTACTAATTTGAATTTGTTCTTATGTCTGACACATTACGTTTTTAGTAAGAACCTGCATAAAAATCTTAAAACAGTTATATTCAGTAACTGTAACATCTAACTTCATTTGAAAGAGAAATAGACATTAAGGTGTTTTAATTTGGAGCATCTCATTCCCATGGTCTATCAAAGCCCTAGTTTGTTGTTCTTCAGGAGATGTTGAAAAGGTCATCTGTTTTTCATATGGAGAAGATAGCTTTAGGGAAGGGAATGGTTGAAGAAAAGTAGTTTTGTAGCTGATAGATTACATCTTTTTAGATTAGAGTAATTTATAAAATATTTTAACTGGCAGGATTTTCACTCAGAGCACCATCCTACATGGCATAACTTTATTCACATGAGTAGCCTTATTATGCACAATATTATTTGCATGAGTAAATGTACTCTTTGAAAGTATATATAGGATTGAGGCCATAGTCTTTAAGGTGCCACAGGACTACTTGTTATATTTAATTTAGTCATACATATTGAAATCTTCTACCCAGTAGATCTAGATGCTTATGCAATTTAAAAAAACCCCCAAAACTAACAGATTTATTTGGGCATAAGCTTTCATGGGACCACTTTATGAGATGCATGGAATGGAAATTACTGAGGCAGGCATAAAAATATTAGCACATGAAAAGATGGGCCTTTTCGTATACTACTATATTTGTGCCTGCTTCTGTAATTTCCGCTTCATGCATCTGTTAAAGTGGGGTTTTTCCCATAAAAGCTTCTACCCAAATAAATCCGTTAGTCTTTAAGGTGCCACAGGAGTCCTTGTTTCTGTGGACACAAACTAACATATCTACCCCTTTGATAAATTAAATGTTTTCTTCTGTTTATCAAAAAATTAGTATACAAATATATGAAGCTGGTGGCTGTACTAAGTATACACTCTGGAAGCACACTAGCAGCAGTAACTATGGTGTCAACATCTTGTAGTTGATCACACAAGAATTGTGAGATTCTTTCAATTAAGAAAGAAATTAAGACTCTATGGCTACATCTAGACTGCATCCCTCTGTCGACGGAGAGATGTAGATTAGGCACATTGAAATAACTAATGAAGCAGGGATTTAAATATCCTGCACGTCATTAGCATAAACATGACCGCCGCTTTTTTTCGAAACGGAGTTTTTTCGGAAAAAAAAAAACCAAACCCCAAACAAACACATCAGTTTAGACGCGGATCTGTAGAAAATAAACCCTTTTTCGACAGATCCTGTATTCCTCAAAAAATGAGGTTTACAGGATCTGTTGAAAAAGGGTTTATTTTCGACAGATCCGCGTCTAGATTGCTGTTTTTTCCGAAAAAAATCTGTTTCGAAAAAAAGTGGCGGTCATGTTTATGCTAATGAAGCACGGGATATTTAAATTCCTGCTTCATTAGCAATTTCGATGTGCCTAATCTACATCTCTCTGTTGAGAGGGATGCAGTCTAGACATAGCGTATAATAAAAACGAGTATAGCAAAGAACAATTCAGCCTTCTGTGGAATAAGTGTCCCTTCAACTCCTTATTTTTCCGTGTTTTTTTTTTTATTCTGAACCATTTTATGCTCAAGAGCTTGAAATAAGGTGTGTTTTTTTTAAATTAAGTGTTTTCTTGTTACCTTACCATGTGCTTGTCATTTTTGGAAGGGTTTAGCACTGTAACTTGTTTAAATGTTAAGCATTTGCTTACTTTTGATATTATAGGAAATTATAACTTGCTTGTTAAGGTTAAGAAGGAAATCTCATGGAAATGATTGTTATACTGAAACATCACACTGTATCAAGTATTTTTTTGCCTGTAAAGTAGGTACCTACTACCTACCAGGCAAGTACTCTGCTTTATGAAAGATGTCCGTAATTTGTAACATGAGGCATTTCACTGGAATCCAGGAGATGCAATTCAAATTAAGTTAATTCTTCCTTTTTGGTTGCCATAATAGAGTGTATAACTCCATTGTCCCTTTTCTGTGGTATTGACTTTAGCTCATACAGCCGGTCCCCGACTTACTAATGAGTTACGTTCCAAGCACTTGGTTGTAACTCGATGTGTTCGTAAGTCGGATTACATTCACTGACGTATGGCTGCGCTGTTCGTAAGTGCGGATTTTGTTCGTAACTCGGGTTCCGGCTGTATAGGAGGTTGGTTGTAAATACAAACGGTCATAAATCGATGCGTTCGTAACTCGGGGACTGGCTGTATATGTCTCCCTAGATTAGGCCCTGATCCCGCAGGAAAGTTAGATTTTTGTGGCCATACAGTGTCTCACTGAAGTCAGTGGAGCTAAGCATGAATGTAGAAAGGAGGTGTGTGAGTCTCGCTGTAAGATTGGTGCCAGTGCCCCCGACCCTGTAAGGATTTATGTGCTTTCAACTTTATGCAATGTCAGTAGCACTATTAAAGTAAATGAAACCTTTCACAGTGTATGAAGCTAAGCATATGCATGTAGGAAGAGGTCCATGTAGGTGTGCAGGTATATGTGAGTAGTGTTAGCATCTGAAATGTAAAGGTTAAGGTGTTTTTACTTTGTAAGAGAATGTGGTTACGTTAGCTACTAATATAATGTGAATGACATGGATGGTGAAGGGAACGAAAAAGATTGTCAAAAGTTTATTGATCTGTGTTGGCCAGAAAAAGTACTATTGCACGTTTATCATCCTGAGATTGTTACAGGTTGTACCTTTCTAGTCCGACCCTTTCAGGTCCGGCAACGTATGTAGTCTGGCATGATTTTAGTTAGTTGCATGTTCACTTCTCATGGGTATGGCCAAGTTTTCTGCGGTCCCATAAAGTTCCCTTACCTATCATGGCAGGGATACAACTACCCCATCACAAAAGTTACTTAACTCACTATTTCCTTTGACTAATCCAACATGACTCCTTTTACTCTAACTGGTCTTTGGCAGGTATTCCTTCACCACATTCCTTTAACTAATTTCCACAAAAAGTTACTATTACAGGTTGAATTTCTCTGGTCCAGCAACATCTGTGGTCTGGCAGGACTGCAGATGTTGCTGGACCAGAGAGCCCCAGAGGCTGGCAGTTGGGAGCCTGGCTGAAGGGGTGGGGGTTGACTGGTGGACCAGGAGTGAGGGGGGAGGTGGCAAATTCATCAGCAGAGGGGCAGGAATTGACCTCCCCTGGTCTGGCAAACTTCCTTGTTCAGGACTGGACATGTCCTGAGGGTGCTGGACAAGCAAGTTTCAACTTTGATGGGTATAGTAATAGGGATGTTAACGGGTTAACCTGTAAGCATTACCCTTACTGGGTGATGCTTATTGGTTATGGTTAACCAGTGGGGGCTTCTCCAGTCCCATGGGGCCTGCCACGGGCACGGTGACAGTCCATTTGATTTTGTTGACACCTGGCTGAGGCATCAATTTGCCCTTCAATTTTGAAGACTGGTTTGCACCTGCTTTTCTAAACTTGGAACATGTCTCAGAAATGTTATACAGTAGAAATTCACAAAGTTATGCACAGTGTTATCACACATATTTTACCAGGTTAGTAATTCTGATGGATAGGAAGAATGCTGGCCTTTTCTGAAGATCCCAGCATTCAATAACCAAAGGGTTAAACTCAGGTAGCTAGGAGATATTGTCAGGGAGCCAGGAGAGCCAATGGGGGAAGGTCTTGAGATTTGAAATGAAAGAAACCCTATGCTTTTTTTTCTTTGGTTAAGTTTTAAGTCAGGAGTTGGGGGAACAAGATGAATTGAACCAGGCAGAACTACCATGCCTACAAAGAATACTGGGCATGGAAATGGACTGGACCTCGTAGCATGGCTCTGTGAGTAGATGGGGAATGTCAATTTAGACATGATCAGGTTATTTTCTTTGTTTAGTTGTTGGGTTAAACTTCTCTGTGCTAAGTCCATGTGCCCCACCCATACACTGTACTTGAAGCTGTATCCCAGGGATGGAATTTCTGTGTTTTTTTTAAATTGTTTTTTCTCAGTTACTTTGAAACACCAAGCAATCAAGTATGCTTTATCAAGTATTTCTTTTTGTTTTGTTAATAAAATCACCTTTTTTTTAAGGCTATGGTTCTTGTGTCCTGGAAGGTAATAGGTGGTCTGTATACATTCCTAAGACTGATACATGTGGATCAGGAATCAGTGATCACAGCTCCAGTTGGCTGTGAATCGCTGTTCCAGGCCAGTGGTAGCGGGAGGAGGTGGTGTGGACACCCATTGATTGATGATCTGGACAGGACACACATGGACTGTTTGATGATCTGTAGCCAACAGGAGTTGTGATCGCTGATACCTGTGGAGGCACTGGTAAATATAGCAGTGGGAGTCCATCAGGTACTAACTCTGGTGGAACTGGATCCAGCCTGCAGGCTGGTATGTCCCCATCCCTGGTTTAGAGATTGCTTATATATTGTAAGTTAATTTCCCTCCCTGTCCTTGTGTGTTTACTTTATCTTTTACACCCACCATTTCCAAATGTCTTAGTTCAACTTGGCTCTGTCAGACTCAGAAAATGTATTTTTACATACATGTGTTGCAGGGTAAACTGATGGGTTCTGTACACAGTAGAACATCAGTGTTATGAACACCTTGGGAATGGAGGTTGTTCGTAATACTGAAATACTTGTAACTCTGAACAAAATGTTATAGTTGTTCTTTCAAAAGCTTACATCTGAACATTGACTCAGTAAAGCTTTGAAACTTTATTTTGGAGAAGAAAAATGCTACTTTCCCTTTTTTATTTAGTAGTTTACATTTAACACAGTACTATATTGTAGTTGCTTTTTATTTGGGTCTGTGCTGCTACCTGATGGTGTACTTCTGTTCCAAAAGAGATGTGTGGTTGACTGGCGGGTTCATAATTCTGGTGTTCTTATTTCTGAGGTTCTACTGAATGTAGTGTTCCAGAGAACTGTCCTTGGTACATTTGGGTATTGTACAATCTAATCCTTCTTTGAAAATGAGCCTATAGCGTGTTTTGTTCCCACTCGTCATACCTGGTTGAGCTCAGTGCAATATTCTTTGTGTCATAGTAGTATAATAATAAAAAGTCATAATCTGCCTTTTTCCTTGGCTGTTGCAGCTGTGAGAATGACTTTTGCTGCAGGTTCTGTCCTGGAGGTTCAGTATAACATAAGATCACCTTCTTGTTTTGACTGAACCCAGAATCTGTCTTAAGGTATGTTCTGGTAGAATATTTGCTCCATCTGCAGCATCAAGCTTGAGTTTTATAAGTATATTCCTTATAGAAGAAGGTTGAATATCAAGCTTCTTTTGGGTTAGCTGCACGAGTATTGTCATTCCATGATACTGGCTTTCCCAGGAGTGCCATCTGTCTGTTCAACCAAAGACTTGTAACTTTTCCTTGAAGGTGGCTTCGTTGCTCTGCTTACCTGTACAGAACAAGCTCAATTTCACTATCACATCTGGCCACGAACAGAGCATGTTTACTGTTCTTTTACCACTTAGTGCAAAAAACTTATTCTCACTATGTGTATGCACAGTTGACTAATGCAAGTCCTCATGTGGTAAGGTCTGAATAGCCTATGTTTACGTTTTAGTGTTTTGCCCAGATGTCTTATCCATTTGTGCTGTTCTGGCCCTGCATATGTGTAGGACTTTTGGTTCCCTTCCTAGACTTTCTCTCAGCTTTTGCGTAGCATATAATTTTCAAACCTACCAAACTCGAAGGTTTTGTGCTCTCTTACAGCTGTGTTACATTCTTAGCCATGTGCTCCAAGGTGAGGAAGAAAATATATTTGGTGCTATTCAAAAACAATATGCTTTTTAGGGTTAAAGTAATTTCTAAAACATCTGCTTTTCTACTATGTGTTGAACATTTCAAGAGCTTCCTCACTCTGTGAATGAAGTTGGCGTGTTAAGCTTTAAATACTCTTCAGCAGAAAAAATCAAGCTTTCCTAAAGATTAGGAACCATCACTCCCATGACTTCTAGTTCTGTGTCTAATTGCTATCTGTCATTAATGGTTTTGAAAGTTTGCACAGACCCATGCATATACCACAAATGTAGGTATGAATTTTAATGTATAGTATTTTCCTTTGCTATTTTACTTCTATTTCTCATCTGTGCTTGCTTATTCCCTGGATCTCTGCATCATCTGTTTGGTTCTTTACAATTCTGCTTACTTCTTCACTTTGGATGAGAGGAAAACTTGCACTTCTTGCACCAAGCAAAATATATCTTCTTCTGACACTTCTGTCTTTAATACAGGTTAATAGTCTGGACTGTTGACTGCTCACGTGCGGTTAGTGAAGCTCAGAAGTTGTGAAAGAATCACTAAAGATAGTACTCTATTGAATGTATTAAACAGTAGCACTCAACAAAAGTAAATAATATGAATGTTCTGCCACTTACTTGGATGTGAGCCCTTTCTTTGTGTAGGCCTGCATTTAAAGGCTTTCAGTTAGTGGTTCACTCTGCATAGCTTGTGCAAGTGTAATTTTAAATAAATATGCTATTGTTTGTAAATTGGGATAGTAATGTTAGCATTCTCAAATCCCACTCCTATATTCATGTCACTACAGTATACCTCATATTGTTTCTTTTTAAAATGTGCATTTTCCTGTGCATTGGAGTACTGTGATACGGAAAACGTCAGAATATGTACACATAATCTTAAAGTATGTTCAGTTTGTCCTCTTTTTAAGATATTAAATAGGTTTGTCTTAAAAATGAAACTATTTTCATATTTAGGAACAGTTTCCACCATAATCCCATCAATTTCCAAATTACAGGGAAGATGCAGCTGTGACTGGGAGGGCCGCATGGTTCAGTCCTAAAGACATTAAAAATAGCTTCTCTTGAACGTTCAAGTTATGCAGCAGATCTCAGAAAACTCATACTGCTTGGTTAAGTACTGCTAAAATATTAAACATACAGCACTGGATTTCTTTGTGTTTATGTAATCTACTGGTGAGTGTGTGTTACAGGTCCCCCTCTGTGTTGACCTACAGAGGATCTAAGTTGTTGTGCCCCCTATCTAGCACCTTCACTCTGTAACTCAAGCTGTAACAGCTCATGCTTTAACTCTGGAGGTTGTTGGTCAGTCCCTGGTATATCAAGCAAGCTGGTCACACTTACAGGTACGCAGTGGCCATTTTCATGATGTGAGTGCAGCTGTAACTACAGGTAGTTCAGTCTTCTCAATGTCCTTTTCCACTAGAGAGAGTGCTGTTCTGCACAGAGCAATTTCTGCAGAAGAAGATTTTCTGGAGTGAAATTTACAAAAGTCTGAAGGAAAAGAAGGGGGGAAATCCTCTTGATTAAAACCACTATCGTGCTTTTTTTCCATAATGCAATTGATATCTCCTCTATTTAACAGGACATCAGCTCTGCATGCCCTTGTGTCTTAGTAAAATTGGTAAATCACTCTACTAAAAAGAGTTGTCTTAAACCTACCTACCAGTTTCTGGGGTGAAATGTAAGGAAAGGCACATTGAAAAATTCTCATTTCTCGGTGTTTAGACTGTCCAACCTCATCTAAACTTAGTTGCAGCAGTTAAAATATAATTGTGCAAATAATAGAGGATGACACCTAGAATGTAATGACTGAAGAAACAACAATGTAGAAAAGATTATCAAAATGAGCAGTTCTGGGGAAAACAGAAAACTATTCTGATGATAGCACTTCACCATTCCTCTTCTGTATTTTAGCTACATGAGCTATGTATTAATCTTCATGCTGTCCCAAGCTGACTTCCAAGAACTGAAGTACTGTGATATGGAAAACGTCAGAATTTAGAAAATAAAAGTTACTGATATTACTTTAATGTCACAATCAAAGGTTAAACATTATGTTTAACAGGTTAACCACTTAAATGGGCTCAGGCAGAGGGCCGTCCAAGCTTGGCTGGGCTGCAGCAGACCCCAATCCGTGGGAGACCCATCCCCCTTGCCACGTGTAGTGGCTTTGGCCAGGCCCGCCACAAATGGAGGCTGCTCCTGCTGGGCCGGGCCTTCCGGTTAACCGAAATAAGTATGCGCCACCCAGTAAGTGTGATGTTAACCGTTTAACCAGTCACATCCCCACTTCATATCATGCGTCTACTAATCTCTCACTCTCCCCCAGCACAGAAAGTTGATTTTTGCTGTGGAATAACCTGGCTAAGGTTATATGAGAGCTGAGATGTCTCAAATCATCACCAGGGTACCTGGTATTATATTCCAATTATGTGTTAAAATTGTATGGTTAATCTGATCTCTATTCCACCCTTTCTTGGCTCTGTGTATTTCTCCTGGGTTTGTGGATTTCAGCGTAACCATTAACAAAACTTTGTTCTGTTTAAAGTAATACAGCATCACCTGACAGAGCTGGAATCTCTCAGGCATCCTCAAGGCACAACTCATATATGGAAAGTGTAATTTCTTTGCTTTGGTCAGTTGTGATCCAAGGGTTTTGCTGTTTGTTTTATATTTATGTTTTAGTCATATTCATTGCCTGTGGTAGTTCAGCTATAATTGGATTTACATGCTGTGTATATGTTGCCTTTTAGTAATATACTTCCAAAAAAACAATATCCAAAGAAGCTGTATCCTTAAGAATGATGCAATCAAGCAGCTTTAATATTATAATGGTTACTATAAAACTATGTAAAAGGCAACTTAAAATACTGAAAGAGAAAAAGGTATAGGAAAAAAGTTCTGGCTAGCTTTTATAGTTATATATGATGGCAAAAAGCAATTATATGGAAATAGCAGTTGAAGTAAATGCTCTTATATCTTGATGTTGCCCGTCTTGTCCCATTGGATTTTTGGGGGTAAATATTCTAATCTATGAGGAAAGAAAGAAAATAGTTTTGTGGTAGACTGATACGTAATTTGTTAAAAGACACATTTGAAGTGCTCTGAAATATGAAGGAGGCCAGTGTATTGATAATAGAAAATCAATAAGCACTTTTCATAGACAACACACAATTGCTTTAAAAAGAACATTTAAGCAGACAAGATCTGAATGTTAATTTTCTGAAAAATATTAGCATTTTAACTTACTCAAGATTTATCCCAGAAATGCTCATCTGAAGTACTAATTGTAATATAAGCCATGTATATAAATAAATATAGAAGTTTTATAAACAATACAAATAAAATTAACAAAAAATTAAGAATCTGTACATACAAACTGTTTCTATATGTATAATAATTATAAATTGTGCCTGTGTGAATCTGTGCAGTGATATGTAGTCTTGGGGAAGATGAGTTAATGAGCAGATTTCAGTTGAGGGGATCAAAGATGCATGCTGAGCATAGTTTATCACATGGTTACCACCTTCATGTAGAGGCATATATATATATATATATATATATATATATATATATATATATAATAATGAGATTTTTAAAATGTAGAAGTCAGACATAAGTTTACTCATGTAATAATCAAGTGCCAGAACTAGGATATTTGTAAAAGAAATAGCAATCTGTTTGCTAAATCTTATGCCAGCTTTGCATTACAAAGTAGTCTCAGGGTAGTGCTCACCATAAACATTGATTAGCAACCATAACAAACCAGTCACTCTGTTGTTACATGTTCGTGTGTAGAAATGAGATTCCTTACAGTAGATGAGAATTAAAACCACGTCTGAAAAGATTAAGACCTAGTGAATCTCTTCTAATCCAGGCATAAATCCTATTATTTGTTTCCGACCTTTGTATTCAGAACACTTATATTCCTCTTTGAAAATGAGTTAATCCCAGTGGTTTTGGAATGGTTTGAAAATAAGTTTAACTTAGAACATATTATATCTTTATACTCCCTTTTTGCAGAAATAGCAAAACTTTGTTTACTCTATGTAAACACAGTGCTATGAAAACAGTTTAGTTTTTCTGTATACGAACAATATCTTTTTCTGTTTTTGTTTGAGTGAATAATCCTCTGCATTGGAATAATTAGCGCATACATTTGTATTAATATTTTCATCCTGAAATCTATTGAAATAACTTTGGCTTGTTGGCTTTCTGGGTATTGTAATTTAGGGGAGGCAGTGTGACCTAGTGCATAAACACTGTTCAGTGCATAGACACTGAACAGAGGTTTAGGAGAACTGGGTTTTATTCCTAGTTTTACCACTGACATCCTGGGTAAGTCACTTTGCCTCTCTGTGCCTCAGCTTTCCTATCTGTGAAATGGGGATAATGATAGTGACCTCCTGAATGAGATCTACCAATGAAAAGTACTCTGTAAGAACTATATATTTTTAATAGTGAGTTGTTAACCCATATCTTATAAATACAATTAAGAATTAACTTTTTTTTTTTAGACAGAACAGTAGGATTTTTATACACAGTTTCTTAACTTTTTGTTAATTTTACTTGCAGAGTTTATAACAGTTCAGTTTATTTCTTTCTTTCATGTCTTATATTACATAATTATAACTTCAGATGAATATTTCTGGGATAAATCTTGAGAATGCAATAGGGATGTTTAAAAATGGTTATTATTGCAAACTTGTAGGTGTTAAAAATTTTAGCAGTTACATGGTTACATGTAGGCTTCCTGAAATTGAGTCTGGTAGCCAGTGCAGTCACGACTGCCGGCCGCATGTCTTGGGAGCTGGCTGCCCCACTGTGCTTCAGACTCTCATACAGAGTCAGCAGCGTGGGGTGGCAGTCGGCTCGCCAGGAACAGGCCTTTAAGACAGCTCCCCGTGCATATCAACTCCCACCTGCCACCCCACGCTGCTGCTTCTGTATCAGTGGCAGCATAAGAACATAAGAACAGCCATACTGGGTCAGACCAAAGGTCCATCTAGCCCAATATCCTGTCTGCCAATAGTAGCCAATACCAGATGCTCCAGAGGGAGGGATCACAACAGGTAATCCTCATGTGATCCCTCCCCTTTCACCTCCAGAGAAACAGAGGCTAGGGATACCATTCCTACCCATCCTGGCTAATAGCCATTGATGGACTTAACCTCCACGAATCTATCTAGCTCTTTTTTGAACCCTGTTAAAGTTCATGCCTTCACCGCATCCTCTGGCAAGGAGTTCCACAGGTTGACTGTGCGCTGAGTAAAGAAAAACTTCCTTTTGTTTGCTTTAAACCTGCTGCCTTGTAATTTCATTTGGTGACCCCTAGTTATTTTATTGTGGGAATAAGTAAATAACTTTTCCTTATTCACTTTTTCCATACCGGTCATGATTTTATAGACCTCTATCATATCCCCCCTTAGTCTCCTCTTTTCTAAGCTGAAAAGTCCAAATCTTTTTAATCTCTCTTCACACAGGACCTGTTCCAAACCCCTAATCATTTTTGTTGCCCTTTTCTGTACCTTTTCTAATGCCAATCTATCTTTTTTGAAATGAGGCGACCATGTCTGTATGCAGTATTCAAGATGTAGGCGTACCATGGTTTTATATAGAGGCAGTAAGATATTCTCTGTCTTATTTGCTATCCCTTTTTAAATGACTCCTAACATTCTATTTGCTTTTTTGACTGCTGCTGCACACTGAGTGGATGTTTTCACAGAATTATCCACAATGACTCCCAAGACCTTTCTCTTGAGCAGTTGTAGCCAAATTAGTCCCCATCATATTATATATATTTGGGATTATTTTTTTCAATGTGCATTACTTTACATTTATCAACATTAAATTTCATTTGCCATTTTGTTGCCCAATCGCTTAGTTTGGTGAGATCTTTTTGAAGCTCTTCACAGTTTGCTTTTGTTTTAACCATCTTGAGCAGTTTGGTATCATCTGCAAATTTTGCCACCTCACTGTTTACCCCTTTCTCTAGATCATTTATAAATAAGTTGAATAGGATGAGTCCCAGGACAGACACTTGGGGAACCCCACTAGTTACCTCTCCACTCGGAAAACTTACCATTTATTCCTACCCTTTGTTTCCTGTCTTTTAACCAGTTATCAATCCATGAAAGGACTTTCCCTCTTATCCCATGACAACTTACTTAAGAGCCTTTGGTGAGGGACCTTGTCAAAGGCTTTCTGGAAATCTAAGTGTATGTCTAAACTACAGGCTTCTTTCGGAAGAAGCTTGTGACCAGGGGATGAGGGGGAGGAGTGCTCTCCATCAAAACCCCCCACTCCGGAGCTCCGTCCCCCCGTCTACCTTCCCGACCCCATACAGCGAGTGTGCCTGCGGGGGCCGAATGTCCACAGTGTCACTGCTCGACTTCCCGGAGTGGCTAGTCCCCTGGTCCGATCACCCTTTGAGCATGTCCCCCTTGACCGGTCTCCTTCTGGAGTATTGAGCGTGCAAGAGGGGCTTAGGGGTATCCGGGCCCACCCTCTCCTCTGGGTCCCAGCCCAGGGCCCTTAAGTGCAGGGGTCCAATCCCTCTGTACGGCTGGTGGGGTTGCTCCCCAATACACGCCAGTCCACGGGCGCCAATACCACCTTGTCCTTGGCTGCTTCCTACCCTCAACTCGTCTCTTTCTGCCGCTTCCCCCGTCCAGGGTCCTACCGGGAGTGGAACTTCTCTTTACTCCTATGGCTGCATGGAGGCCTTGTCCTGCACCGCCCTGCTCTCACTGGCCCTCGCGTCCAGCAGCCCTTGGTTCCTGCCGCTTGTACCCCGTGCTGGCTCTTGGGATACTTCCTCCTCTTGCCGCGACGGGCATCTCTTTTGAAAGCACCCGCCGCTGCTGGGGATGGTCTGACGCTCTGCTTCAGGAGCGTCCTGACGCTCAGCTGCGCCCCGTCCCCTCCCTTCCTATGGGTCGGCCATGTGCCTGAGGCCCTGTCTCGGCTGCGCCTCCACCGTGGCTTGCCGCTGTCAGGCTCACCCAGCCTCCGGGAGCACGGGAGGGGTGAGTCCCCGGACCTGTCACAAAGCTTTTTCAGAAGAGTTCTTCCAAAAAAACTTCTTCCGAAAGAGTGCTCCCACACTGCAGAAGTGCATCGAAAAAGCGATCTGCTTTTTCAAAAGAGAGTGTCCAGATTGAATGGACGCTCTCTCGCATGTAAGCTGTGATTGCTATGGATGGAATAGCCAACAGGGCACCTGTGCTTTTTTCCCTTTCCTCTTCTTCCGAAAAAATTCCCTCTTCCCCATCCACACGCCTTTTAGCAAAAGAGCTCTTTCACAAAAAGGCTTCTTCCTCATAGAATGAGGATTACCAATTCCAGAAAAATGCCTCCGTTCTTTTGATTTTCTTGTGGAAGAATGCAGTTACAGTGTGGACGTTCCTCAAGTTGTTGGAAAAACGGCCGTTTTTCCAACAAAACTCTGTAGTGTAGACATACCCTCAGTATACTATTTCCACTGGATCCCCCTTGTCCACATGTTTGTTGACCCCTTTAAAGAACTCTAGCAGATTAGTAAGGCATGATTTCCCTTTACAGAAACCATGTTGACTTTCCCCCAACAAATTATATTCATCCATGTGTCTGACAATTTTATTCTTTACTATAGTTTCAACTAATTTCCCCGGTACTGATGTTAGACTTACCGGTCTGTAATTGCCAGGATCACCTCTAGAGTCCTTTTTAAATATTAGCATCATGTTAGCTATCTTCCAGTCTTTAGGTTTGGAATTTAAAGAATTGATTAAAATTTAAAGAATTGATTAAAAACCACAGTTAATAGTTGGCTTAATGGGAAGCTATGCAGCTGTGCATCTTAGTGGGAACTTAGGCATGATGGGCTCCGCGAGCCACACTTTATAAAAGATCCATATGTGGCTCTTGAGCCACAGTTTGGCCACCCCTATTTCAAATGTTCACTTAAGCTTAAATATTAAATTTTAAGTATGTGAGTAACTCTACTGAAATCAAAACATACCAGTCAGTAATTAAAGGTAATACTTAGTTGCTTAAATACGTATCTGACTGTGTACAGGATTGGGGCCTTAGTTCCTTGCTTGTGGCTAATGATAATACTGCAAGGCTATGTCTACACTACATGCTTCTCGCAGAAGAAGCTTTTTGTGCAAGAGTTTTTGCGCAAAAGCTTCTTGTGCAAGACCACGTCCACTCATCACATCGCCTTGCTTTTGCGAGGCACTTTTGCACAAGAGAGCGTCCACACTGCATGGACACTCTTGTGCAAGAAAGCTCTGATTGCCATTCACACCCGAGCACCTGTGCTTTTTCCCGTAGGGGTTTCTTCTGCAAGAAACCCCTCTGGAGCGTCCACACTTGCCTTCTTGCGCAATAGCTGTAGCGCTAAAAGCAGTTATGCCTCAGAAAAGGAGGTTTACCTGCGGCGGAAAAAGTCCTCTGTTCTGCCATTTAACTGCCCATTTAATTGCTCAAGAGCTCATTTGAGGCGTAGACGTGCTGCAGGTTTTTGCTTTTACGCAAAAACCTTGTAGTGTAGACGTAGCCCAAAGGTTTTTGTATGTCCTGGTTGACTATTATTAGAGGGTGATACAGGCAAATGCAGCTTGAGTCTTCATCTGCTCATACGAATGTGGTTTGTTCTGTCTCCTTTAATTTAGCCAATAACATGAATAACTAACTGATGAATTTTTGAATGTGAGGGGTTAATACTGGATGACTTGTTGGATAGAATTGGTTATGGATTTATGTCATCAGTATCTAAGAACATAAGAATGGCCATAGTGGGTCAGTCCAGCAATCTATCTAGCTTCGAATCCTGTCTTCTTACAGGGGCCAATGCTGAGTACTTCAGAGGGAATGAAAAGAGAAGGCAGTCATCGAGTGATTCATCTCCGAGTGTCCATTTCCAGCTTCTGGTAAACAGAGGCTAAGGAAACTCAGAACATGGGGTTGCATCTGTGATCATCTTGACTAATAGCCCTCCATGAACTTATCATGTTGTTTTTTGAATCCTGTGGTAGTTTTGGCCGGCACTACATCCCCTGGCAAGGAATTGTACATGCTCACTGTATGTTGTATAAGAAGGATTTCCTTTGGTTTGTTTTGAATTTGCTGCCTGTTAATTCCATGGGGTGACGTCTTTTTTTATGTGAATGGGTAAATAATCAGATCCACCAACAGTAATTCTAGGCCCCAGGGCAAAACAGTCAAAGGCCCCCACATGCATGCACAAGCTGTGCCCATGTGGATGCAGTCTAGCTGACATTTGGGCGCTGCTGCTCCTGTGCTGGCTGGTATCCAGTGAGCTACCGGTTGAACTTCTGAGTGTGGTCTTTTGGCTTGGCCAGAGCTCCTCATGCCCACTTGGTAAGGTTGCCAATTGTCTAATCACACAAACCCACTTGCCTCACTCCCTACCCCTTCTCTGAGGCCACACCCTGTCCTGAGCCTTCTCCAAGGCCCCACCGCTGCTCACTCTGTCCCACTCTCTCCATTGCTTGCTCTCCCCCACCCTCACTTTCACCAGGCTGGGGCAGGGGTTTGGAGTGTGAGAAGGAACATGAGGTGTAGGCTCTGGGATAGAGTTTGGGTGCTGTAGGGGAAGCAGGGTGTGAGTTTTGGGAGGGTGTTTGGGTGTGGACTCTTGTTTGGAGCAGGGGTTTGGAGTTCAGGAGATGGCCAGGTGGTCGGTGCTTACCTTGGGTGGCTCCCAAAAGAGACTAGCACAGCCATTTAGCAGCGACTCTTCTGTAGGCGGGCCAGTGGATCTCTGTGCATCGCTGCCTGCAGGCATCGCTTCTGTAATTCCCACTGGCCATGGGCTGGCTGCTTCCAGGAGTGGTATGGAGTGAGGGCAGGCAGAAAGTCTGGTTTGGCCCCACTGCACTGCTGGTGGCAGTGGCCAGGGCCTCCTGGCTCTTTTTAAATCACTTGGGACCCTGTGCAGTTGCCCCCTTTATCTCCTCACTCCTCCATCCCTCTTGGCAGGCCTGTAAATAACTCTTCCTTATTCAGTTTCTCCACACAAGATTTTATAGACTTCTGTCATATCCCCTCTTTAACATCTTTTACAAGATGAAAAGTCCCGGTCTTTTTAATCTCTTCTCATACAGAAACTGTTCCCATACTCTTAACTGTTTTCGTTGCCCTTCTTCGTACTTTTTTTCAATTCTAGTGTATCTTTTTTGAGGTGGGGTGACCAGGACTGCATGCAGTATTCCAGGTGTGGGCATCTCATGGGTTTATGTAGCGGCATTATATTTTCCATCATATTATCTCTCCCTTTCTTAATGGTTCCTAATGTTGTTAGCTTTTTTGACTGCCACTCTACTTTGAGGGGTTTTCAGAAAACTGTCCATAATGAGTCAAAGATCTTTCTTGAGTGTTAACAGCTAATTTAGACCCCATCATTTTTTATGTATAGTTGGGATTATGATTTCCAATGTGCAATACTTTGAATGTATCAGCATTGAATTTCATCTTCCATTTTGTTGCCTATTCGTCCACTTTTGTGAGAGACCTTTGAAACGTCTAAGTCTGCTTTGGACATAACTATCTTGAATAATTTTGAATAATTTAAATGTGAAACATTCATATGTATTCTCATATGTAAATAGCAGATTGTTGCAAGAGTAAATGAGACTGAATGTGACACTGTTTTATCAGATTCACTTGTTTTCTTTTTCTGAGAAACTCTCTTCTGCATGTGTGTACATACCAATTGCTAATAGGTAGCTGGGTACAATTTTTGCTTAAATGGGATTATAACTCTATTGCAGTATGTTTGTGTCCTCTCTTAGAGTTGCTGGTTATTACAGTTTTCTGATAAGATGTTAAAAATAAAGTTGTGTTTTAAAATATCAAAATACCAAAGTAGAATTTTTATTCCACAAGACAGAGAACATATCTACCTCTTATACGTAAACCATTTTAGATTACATATTTAATGTGTATATTAAAGTGACTCATTTATTAACCATGTGTGTATTTTGTGAAGTGTTATTTCTATTCAGTACCCCAAAATAACAAGGCGATTATATAGGCATTTAGAATGTGTGTTGTGCATAGGAAAATCCATTTTAAATTCAGAGAAAAAGTGTCTGGTATATGACCAATATGTTGATGGACATTTCTGAATTCAATCATAAGACTTAGCAGAACTATTTTTGAACTTTGGGAATAAAGTCATTTTTTTATTAAGAGATTTTAAACTGGCTTTCCTTCACAATATATTTTATAGTGGAAATACTGGCAGATATTTTACTGCAACCCAGTAAACCGAGCCTACCTAAATTTTATGGAACATTCCTGACAGTGAGTGGATATTCAGTCTTAAAGATCCAGTTTTGCTTCCTACCCTTTCATGCCAAGGTATTGTTACAGCACCTGTGCTTTGTAAAATAATCCAGATAAATGAGTATTTCAGCCATCAAGTATTTGGTTTTTTTACAGTGAAATACACTAAAAAGTGAGGATAGGATGTTGTATGTGTGTATGGTTGGGGGTAATAAGTGTAGAACAGTTAATGGAAATGGGCCAAAGAAGGTATCCATGTGCATGGAACTATTTCAGTATATTGATAATAACAAAAACCAAACATGCAAAGTACATTTTCTGAAGTGCTGGACTCATTTCTGCTTGTCCCTAAACACTTTTGTCACTGATATATAAAGTAACTATTTTATACACAGACTAAATCTAGGGGCAATTTGCAAAATGAGAGCTTCTAAAGGTCACTTATTTTTTTTAAATAATGAGTTATTGTGGATGAATTTTTTGAGTAGTCAATAAAAGTGACTAGGTCCAACACCACGTGACACATTCTGCTATATGTGAGATATAAAGTAAATGTCTAAAAAGTGCAAATAAATTATGTGAATCTGCTAATAAGAAAAATTTACAATAAGGTCCAACTGTCTCCATTGATTGGCATTTTAAATAATTTTATTGTATCTTATAGAATAAATAGAAATGCTTCTCCCTTTCAACTACAGTGTTTCTTGAAAAATAGACTGATGTGCATGTGCCTAATCATTTTGATTGGGGTTCTTCGGTGTTTTTTTTTTTTAATCTACATCCTTTTTGGGATGGATGTGTGTCATTAAGTTAAAGTGAAGGAGGGCCGTAGTGCCATATTCAGAGGCCTGATATCAAGCTCTCCAAATATTTATGTATGTAACATGATTATCATGGGTATTTATAGACTCCCCTTGCCTCCCCCCAACTGTATTATCTGTATGTTTCAAAGTTCTTAATGTATTTATCCTTGCAAGACTTCTATGAGGAAATTCCTTGGTCCTTATTTTGCACAAGGGAATTAAGACAAATAAGTGTATGTGTACACTACAGTAAAAGACCAGGTCAGCTGAGTGGGTCCCTTAAGGCTCAGGGTGGGAGGCTATAAAATGGCAGTGAAAATGTTCAGGTTTGGGCTGGAGCCTGAATATCTATACTGCAATTTTCAGCCCAACATGAGCTCAAGTTAACTGACTCAGACCCTGAGACTCAGTGCTGTAGTGTCTTATCACCCACTGTGTAGATGTACCCTGAAGGTTATGCAGGTAGTTTGTGGCACATTTAGGTGTTGAGCCTGGGACTCTGAGACCCAGGTTCAAACTCCTTAACCACTAGATCGTAAGCCTAGTTGAACAAACAGCCTTACACACAGTACAATCCTGCATTTATTTTCATTTAGTTTCTGTTTCGTAAATGTACTTTCACTTTCATGTTGTTAAGTTGCTGTTTTTCAGGGGTCAATACACATATGAGATATCTAAAGAAGATGGCATAATGGAACTGGCATGCAGCAAACAGTTGACATTAGACTCCAGTTATTGTGTGCTACAATTTTGGCACATCACTTACTGTAAATGATGATCTCAAGTACCATCTGCAGCTACCAAATGTGCCATTGGGAGATATGCAAGTGTCTTTCTAGAAAAGTGCTTGATGCCTAACGCCAATCATTTCTTATAAAGTGGCAGTTCATTGCTTTTAATAACTAAGAGCAGGTACATTCTCATATTCTTCTATATTAATACAGACCCTAAAGTAATGCTTCCAAACATGTGGCAGGTAAAACACAGTGAATTTGAATCTTTTATCATCCTCTTTCATTTTTTTCCTTCATAAATTGTTCTAGTGTATGCAAATAGGTAAGTCTCCTAAAGAAGTCAGAGGAAGTAGCTAAGAATATTGCTTCGTGCTGCCTCAGATTTCTTGACTGATGAAGCTCATGCTATTTGAGTATTATTGGCAAGGACTACATGAGTAGTTGATGCATGGAATATAGATGCAGTAGTAGCTTGCTGAACTGCTTTGGAGAACTTTCTCCTTAATTTGGCCATTTTAAGGTTATATCAAAATATAAATTGGCAAACTTTATTTCTCTTTTATGGCAAAAGGATTGATTTAAACACCAGTAGCTCTGCCTTTCCTTTAGTGTTCAGTAATCTTCTATCTACTTCCAATCCAAAAATTCAATCAATTTAGCCATTTAGTGCAGCAAGGTTTCTCCTATGGCAAAGTTCTAAAACTCAATGAGGGGATTTTCATTACTCAATAATGATACAAAGAGCAGTGCAGTCTATATCCCTCAAAGTAGCACACATGTAGGTCCCTTTAGGAGGATGCAGTGTAGTAGCGTAGCCAATCTGGGACAGGTGGGTAGACCCTAACTTCAGGTAGATAGGCAAAGACTGGAGGGTGGGTGGGAGTGATGCCTTCACAGCTGACCTTAGAAGAGAGGGACAGATAGCTGCTCTAGTCAGGGGCCCCATAAAAATGGAAGCCCCCCCCAAAATACGTGCCTTGAACCCTCCACCCACTTTGCCCCCTACCTTGCTCTACGTGCCTGGTGCTTTTGCCAGGCAGGGAAGGAGGGGTGCCAGGACTTGTCCTTCTTCGCCTGCCCAGTATTCCAGCAAAGGAATTTTTATCAACTACATGATTAGTCGATAAGGGAGGGCACTCAGTCCTGGCTCGCTCCGGGTCCAGAAACTCCCCCCCAGTGCAGCTCTGCAGTTTAAACGTAGTAGGAGCCAAGTGCACAGGCACCCAGACTCCTGCTACAGTCTGCAATGGTACAGAAGACCTTGCAGAACCAAACATTACAGCTAAAGTAAAATTATCTGTGTCTTATTTATAGGAATGTATTTGATGGAGAAAAATAGGCATGGTCATATTTCTATGTTGTTCATGTTTTCCTAGCTTAGGGCAGCTTTTGTGTCCTGAAATGACTACTGTATGCTTACACAAGAGTCCATTAGCACTTATAAATGTAGGTTAGTTTAGCCCGGCTATTAAAACCGAAAAACAACTTTGAATGCTCATTGAAGTATCTTCATGCTGTAGTTTCGTTAGTGGTTGTACCAGTAAAGACCATTTTATTTTATTTCATTTCATTTTTAATTCTTGGAAATCCTCTTGGGGTTAATATTGAGAAAGTGGGCTGTCGGACATGCTTAGAGAAGGTACTTACCAAAGACAGAATATCCGCCCATCTGGGGCATGTCTACACTAGGAAGTTATTTCAAAATAACTTATTTTGAAATAATAACTCCCAAAGTAATTATTTTGAAATAGTGTATCCACACTATAGGGAAGCTTCAAAATTAGTCCGAGGCAGGTTCCCTTAATGTGGATGCATTACCTCAACTTAGAGCACCAGGAAGCACTGGGGAGTAATTGCTTTGAATGACTCTGGGGAGTAGTTATTTTGAAACAACAGCAATGGAGCATCCACACTAACGCTATTTCAAAATAACTATTTTGAAATAAGCTTTATTTGTCATGGAAAGCTGGAGTTATTATTGCAAAATAACGGGCTTAGTAGGGTGGATGCTCTGCTCGTTATTTGGAAATAAGTTATTTCAAAATAACTGTCTAGTGTAGATTGGAGCCCGGTGAGCTAGAACATCACTTATTGTATAATTGATCAAGCTAAAAGACAAAAAGTCTTTTCCCAAGTTCAGAATTACTAAGGGCTGAACATGTTAGTACATATCTCTGTATCACATTTCCTTAAAAGTTAATTCTGAATTTGGAAGCTGTATAATTGGGTTAAAAAGAATAAAAAAAGACCTAATTTGCCTCTTGAAGTAATTTCTCAAAAATATATTGGCATTCGTTAACTAAATACATTTGTGCAGTAGAAGGGGTTTTGATTTGCAACAGGCTAGACATGAACTCACAAAAATATCCATAAATCTCAACAGCATGAATTTCCACATGAATATGCTTTTTGTTTTGACTGCATGGTATACACTGATTTACTCCATAGCAACTGTCAAATAGAAATGTTCTTCTAAAGGGACAGAAAGAAAAGGAAGACATACACAATATAGTATGGAGGTTGGAAATTTCTTATTTCACAGAGAAAATGATGCCTTCTTTTCATGAAAAAGCTGACCCCTTTAATCAAGAAAGAAACTATGCATAAGCAGCATCTCCCACTCTTTGTCTTTTTTTATGGTTGATTTCAAGTGTTAAATATGAAAGTCCAAGTCAACATTTTTGAATTAAGTTTATTCACTTTTATTTTTCTTTGTGGTAAAATCAGCTCATGTAGGACCAAAACAAAAACATTCTATTTGATTATTTTCAACAAATACAGTAATAGCCAGACTATGTCCTGATAAGCAACTGCTGTGCATGTTTAACTAAACTTTTTTATAGAACAGATTTTAGTTAAATTGGTGCAGATCTCTGTGTGGACATACTTTGTTTCAGTTTACATATGGCTTATATTTTTGTAACTTGCATCTGCAAAGATCCCAGAGTTTCAGTAGCGCTCAGCTCAAGAAACTTTTGGAAGGCTTATTCTCTGCGTAACTCATCAGTCTTCATTGTCTGAAAGACTCCACGAGTATGCTACTCTTTGCAAGTCTGAGGCCATTTCTTGACTCTAGAGATTGACACGGTGTTATTTTCAGATTCTTAAAAATATAAAAAATTGCAGGCGAGCTGGAATGTTTGTTTGTAGTTTGTAGGGAAGTTAGGATTTTTACTTGCAACTGCTGAAGATACAAATTCTTCAGATTGTAGCGAAGAGGTTTTTCATGACGGATGAAGTAGAATGATATTTTCCCCCTTTTTAACTTGCCATCAAATGCTGTGGAAATAAGCATTTGGTAACTGGCCATATACTGAATGAGTCAAGTAACTTCACAGTTATTTTGATCTGTCATTCCAAGAAACACAAATATTCCAGTTCTTTGCAAGTGATCTAGTAAAGCAAAGGCTGAAGTGTAGCTAGAGTTGATTGTGACACATTAGTTGATGCTCTCCAATCTGTGTTTTGTTGGAGGAAACTTAACAGATTTCTAAAAATTCTGCATAGAAGGACAATCATATTGGATAACAGTCAGTTATGTTTGGAAGCTGGAGTTCAAAAACTATTCTTCCCGAAGGTTGCCAGGAATCCAGTTTTCAGCTGGAATGCCTGGTGAAAAGGGACTCTGGTAACTCGGGTCAGCACTGCTAACTGGGCCACTAAGGGTATGTCTGTAGTACAGAGGAAGATTGAAGCTGTCGCTGTCAATCTTCCAGGGTTCAAATTAGTGGTCTGGTTAAGACAGCTAATTCGAAGTGAGAGGGGCACTCCTGTAGGTGCCGGTAACCTGGCTTTCACGAGGAGTAAGGGAGGTCAAAGGAAGAGTGTTCTTCTTCCTTTAACTTCCTACAGTGTAGACAGCTCCAAAAGCTGAGTTAAGCTACTTTGACTTCAGCTAATGCAATTAATGTAGCTGAAGTTGCATACCTTAATTTAACTTTTTCCTGTAGTGTAGAGGTACCCTAAACATCCAGTTGACAGCACAGCAGGGCTAAGGCAGGCTCAGGTGCTACTATTTTCTGACTGAAATTTGCTTTTAATTATTTGTTTTATGTTTTCAGAAACAATTTCAGATATTATAAGCACTTGTTCTCTGCAAGTTGAGTAACTGGGAATATGCCAAACTGGAAAAAATGCAACATATCATATGATTAGTTTCAAACACAACATCTCTTATAAACAGTTACTCCATTTACAGAACTGGAAATTGGCATTCCAGGGCAATCCAGGCTCGGTGCTGCTTCCTAATTTGTGGGAAATAGTGTAAACACAGTATATATTTATAGTACACAGGTAGAAACCACTGCTGTTGAAAAACCTACTGTGCTTTGGGTGACACTAGTGTTTAACAATTTTTCATCATTTATTTAAGAACTATATATACAGGAAAAAGCTGAGTGAGGCTCAGACCCACTAATGCACATATACAGTAAAATCTAGGTAATCTTAGTTTACATTCAAACCTCAAAATGTTTTAAATGAGGTATTAACCCCATATCAAAGTTAGCAGATGCTTGGATTCACGGTTTTGTTTTGGTTAGTATATAATTCTAAATTTAGTTCAGGAAAATATTTTTATTACAGTCAAAATATAAAAAAACCTGCTGTTTTAAAGTTAAAATAAATAGAATAAGATGTATTTAAATAATATCTGCTGAGTCTTATTATGTGACTGTTTTCTCAAAGTATAAATGTTCTTGCTGTTTTGTATCTCAACTAGCATTCCTTATGAAATCATGATGCCTTTGTATTCTCAATAATTATACAGTTGAAACTCTGAGTTGTTAAATTCCTATTTCTGCCATTCTTCCTACTATTAATCTAACACACACTAAAAGATGTACATTTTTTGATACTCTGTCTACTCTGTATATTGTTTTCTCAGACAATGTACTGAAAAAACTACATTTTAAAAAATGAGCTTATTTTGATAACTGTTATCCAAATTGTATTTTTAAACCTGGGTCAACTAAAGTTGGTTACGTACAAGAATAGCCAAGGGCCAGCCATGAATTCTTTGATTTAAATGTTTAAAATACGCTGTAGGCTGTAAGGTAATAGCTTTTCTAGGTTGGATGTTTTGTTAAGGGAGAAAAAAAGCTTTTGCCCTTTATGGAATACGAGAAGAATTTGGTGGTTTTAACTCTTATCGTTGAGGAGTTCTTGAACAAACAGACAGACACAATGACAGACAGACTGTCTGAAATATATAGTAGATTGTTTGCTTTGTATTGTCAACGTTGAGCCAATGTGCACTATTATTTCCATAAAACAGGGCTGGGAAACCTTTTTTGGGATGGGGGGCCACTGGCCCACAGAAAAATCAGTCTGGGGCTGCACACAAGTTAGAAAGAAAAAACGGGGAAAAAAAAACCCTCACTGACACAGCCCCAAGTGAGGAGAAAGACACTCCCCACATTCCCCTTGTCCAGCTGAGTAGATTTTGTGTACTCTGTCCTTGCAGTGGGGGGGGGGGTGGGGCGGCAGGCTGGACTGCTAGTGTGGGTTCCCCAGTGCTGGGGAGAAGGGGTGCTGAGCCTTGGGTGCCTGGATCTAGGCTAAGGATGTTAAATATCGGTTAATTTACTAGTCGAGTAGTTGATGGAATTTCCATCGACTACTCAACTAGTCGATAGGCACTTCCACATTCCTCCTTTGAAATGTACATTTCAAAGGAGGAATGCAGAACTCTGTCCTGCTGACTCCGGGCTGCATGCGGGCATGCCAACTTTGCAATGTACAAGAGTCCTCAGTGGGGGCTCTTGTGCATTTCAAAGCAGAAGCACCCTCATGGAGCCCGGGGTCAGCGGGGGACTCTGAGTCCCCCGCTGACCCTGGGTTCCATGTTGCACTGCCAATTTGAAATGCCATGCGGAGCCCAAGGTCAGCTGGGATAACCCAAGGTCAGCTTATCAGATAGTCAACTAGTCCTTAACATCCTTAATCTAGGCAAGCTGGGGGTTGCATATGGCCCCTGAGACTGAGGTTCCACACCCCTGCCATAAAAGGTAACTTTAACAAGAAGCTGTGGAAACAGGAACATCATTTGTAATGGATTATTTGTCTTTCTTCAGATGTGTGTGTCTTCGCAGACCGCCAGTGAAAAGATCAAATGTAAATATCTTTTTCTTCTCTTTTACCTGTATTTATTTTCCAGTTTCTGCTTCCTGACCACGAGCACCACTTACGTTGCAGAGCTCCAGAACCTGTTTAATGTAGCTTCAAAATGTAGTTGATGGAAAATAATGTGCCTCTGCTGTTTTTTGCTTTTATCAACTACAGAATTAATGCCAAGGTGCTCCTTTAAAAAACGTAATCATAATTTTTCTGGGGAAGGGAAACAGAAATCTTTATGTAATCTACCTAAAAAGAAGAATATTTAAACATATAAATGGGGAGGATTTTAGCTAATATAATTTTCAGAAATGCACACATTAAAAAAGGGACGTTACTTCTTTTTCTTTTAGCTCATTCTCCGGCCTGGATTTTATTTTATTTTATTTTATTTTATATGCCTTTGTGAAAATAGAGAAGTCAATTTACTACAAAATAAACTTAAAAAACATGACAGCATCTTAGGACTCTGTTCTATGAGCATTTATGTCTTCAATTTTATGCCTCTTCACAAGCTGAAAGTTCAGTTCATTTGTTTTTACAGGAAGGAGACCTTGTATTATGAACTTTCTTCTCTTCTTACTGTACTAGGGTTCTATTTAAAGACATGGGAATAGGACGTACAATTTGCTCATTTACCTGCCAGATCCCTCAGGAGAAAACAAATATAGTAGTTGATCTAAGTTTATATCATTATTATTTGCCCTTATTTAAAAATATTAAGTGAGCTTTACTTTTAACATTCACCCTATTTTCATTATACATTTTTTCTGAAAACAGCTAGCCGTAATGCATTATGTGATTTGTTTGCCGTCAATGTAAATACTTTTAGTTCCCGGTGACCAGGAATGCAGAGTTCTTCAGTTGCCCATGTGGTAAAATATTCGATACATGGGTAATGTATTAATTTGAAAAGAAACATTGGCAATTAAGTGATTACAATGAAAGTTCTGTTTTAAAGAGCAACCATTTTATATTGCGAAAGATTATATAAATGTTCTGTTTTGTACTGAGTCATGTGAGTCTTCGCCAGTTCACTCACCTTTGCCTCAATGAATGAGAAAACAGGCCCACACAAAGCAGTTGATTCTCTCTTCTGGTTCAGTGTGGAAACCATACAGTGTGGAAGGTTTTGTGAACCTTAAAGAAATGTTCAGTAAACTTGGCTGAGTTTGCAGTGCATAACCAAGCCTGGGAGCATGTCGGTTTTGGGGTTTTGTTGGTGCATTTACCAAACCCCCAAATGCTTAAATTGAATAGTGGCTGAAAAGATAAATAATCCAGGAGAATAAATCAATTTTTGTAGTCTATTAATTTCCTAGCCACAGGAAGAACTCAAGTGTCAGCTTCTAACACATCAATAAAATTCCCTGCAGGGATTGCTAAGTAAACAGGATGGTAATTCTAGAACAGTGCGTGCTCAGAGAGCTTGACATCTCGGTACTGAAATTGTCAAATTTGTCTCCTCAGTGGGCCTGAGAATGCTACTCCTAAAGCCAAAGGAGGTATATACACCAAATGGAGCCATGAATTTTAGTTTAAATATTTATGACACTATTGAAGTTAATTAAGATTTGTAGGCTGAAGTTTGTTGTTAAAGTGCTGGAAAAGGAGGTACAGTTGATCTTCAGAATTACAAACACCAGAGTTAGGAACTAACTGGTCAACCACACACCATTGGAAAAGCGAGTATGCAATCAGGCAGCAGTAGAGATGAGAAGAGTGAAAATACTAGTACAGTACAGTGTTAAACGTAAACTACTAAAAATAATGGGAAAGTTAAAACAACATTTTTCTTCTGCATAGTAAAGGTTCAAAGCTGTATTAAGTTAGTGTACAGTTATAAACTTTTGAAAGAACAATCATAATATTTTGTTCAGAATTATAAACAACCTTCGTTCCTAAGGTGTGTGTAACTGAGTTTTTATGGAGCATATTTCAACTCAAACTATGGATGTTAGCTTTTAGTGTTTGCTTTACTGCAATAGACTAAGACTGGCAAATATTTTTGGATTGTGGCAGTAATCTATTGTGGTTTTTCAGTCATTTGGAGATAAATTGATTAGCAGGTCTATAAAAATGTGCCGTGTTTTATCAAGACAAACATGTATGTCTCAGTGTTTTGGACACTTGCAGTTGTAGTTGTAGAATGTGTAAATTTTGCCCTTTGCTTTGATTTATACTAGTGACCACCTATTAACAAAAGTGAAACATGTTGTAATCACCTCTCACTCCAGTATTGCACCTTAAAATATTAATATGCATGAATGCATGTAAAAAAGAACTGCAGCTGAAGAGGAGTGCTTTTGCTCATCATGCATTGAAATCTAATTTGAGCCTTATTTGTTTCATGGATTGCATGACACGCAGAGGGAATCTGAACTAGGTTTTAATCAGTTCTGATTGCACCCATTTTCTCTCCTCCTGTTGGATAATAATGAGGTAGAAGGTGTGTTATCAAGGAAGCAAAGGTCAAAAGCAGGTTGAAGTGTGTCTCAGTCAAGTAAGAAATGGCTAATGCCCCAAGAATAGTTAATATAGTAGAAAATATTAGGGAAGTGTGGAAGATGGGAATTTTTCTCATTGTGGTTGAGAGCAGGATCAATTTCTCTATTGCGGAAACATCCAGGGCTAATTCAAAACCAGATCTGGAGGTAGACAGGAATTCCCAAATTTTGGTTCTTATAAAAAAAGACAGTTTTGAAAAACATTCTGTACCAAGGTAAAACATTATTAAAGCCAAAGCAACTAATTTAATCAGTTTTACCAGGAGGCCTCAGGAATGAAATTTTGCGTAGCACAAAAATCCCATTTTTCACATTTTTGTAATAGAATTTTTATTCCCTTTAGATTATCCTAAATATGCAGCTTTCTTACAAGTAAACAAACACAGTTAAACTCAGAAGTAGTATGCTTAAAATGTATTCAATAAAACACTACCCATAATTTCAGCTCCTCTTCTAAAATATACATAGTGTTTTGATTTTTATTCCATCTGCAAGTTCTTTAGAATGCTCAGTGCTGGAATCCACTTACAAGCTTTGCATGAGCCAACTTCTTACCACTGATAGGTTGCTAGCACTTGGGCTCACTTCACTGATTGTTTAAAGTTTTGCTCTTTTTCAGTAAAAAGGGCCTGTAGCATGCTGGGACTCACTGTCATGGGCTCCTCCTGCTGGACACTCTGGGAATTAGCTTTTTAGCCCTGGAGTGCCCCCTTCTGGCTGGTGTCACACCTGCTGTTACCTGTTTTCCTCCATCTCTGTGTATTAGGACCCACGTCCCTCCCAGACTGTGGCTTCCTCCCACCTGGGTACTGCCTTACCACAGTGCCCCCACACTCTGGGGTCCTCCCCTTCTGGGAATACCCACCTCCCTATGCCCACCTTGCCTCAGTGACCCTACTGCCAGTCTTCATCTAGCCCCTGTCTCGGGGCAAATTGCGATCTGAAATGGCCACTCATCATTGGCAAGGGTGTGTGTACCCGCTGCCTTTGCCTACCCTGGCTGCCCCCCTGAAGCCCTAGTAGCCTCAGGCCTTGCTTCAGGCCCTGCAACCTGGGAGCTTGCCTGGCCAGAGCTTCCCCAGCTCTGCCTTCCTTTCCCCAGCCCTGTTCTAAGTCAGGAAGTCTCCAGTTTCCTTTGCAGCTACGTCCCTCCTGCTCCATTGCTGGAGCAAGAGAGAGGCTATGTGTACATTGCAGTTATTTTTCAGAAAAAAGTTATTTTTTCCGATTCTTTTTTCGGAAGAAACTTTTCCAACATTTGGCCTATCTACACAGGGGCAAATGTGGGGAAAACCTCCTCTTTCGGAAGAGCCCTTATTCCACATAAAATGAGGAATACAGTGCTTCCGAAAGAGCATGCCCGCTTTTTCAGGAACTGATCCAAAAAAGCGGATGTATTCCCTGGATGTGGCAGAGTTTTTCCAGGATCCCTCCGGGATACTCTGATTCTCCTGCTGACCCCGGGCTCCTTGCTGTGCTGCCTCTTTGAAATGTACAAGAGCCCCTTGGGGCTCTTGTACGTTTCAAAGGAGGATTGTGGAAGTGCCTATCGACTAGTTGAGTAGTTGATGGAAATTCCATCGACTACTCGACTAGTCAGTTAACAGCTAGTTAACATCCTTATACTATACTATACTATTACATCCCTAGTCTGACTATATTGACTGGGATTTGGGGGGGGGGGTCTGGCTGGGAGGTTGGGTGCAGGAGGAGGCTGAGGGCGGGGGGTCTGGGAGGGATGGTGCAGGAGCAGAGTGGGGGTGGGGTCTCAGCCAGAGGAGTATGCACAAGGGGGGATGGAGGTGTGGGGTCTGGGCATGAAAGGGATGGGGGATGCTTACCTGGCTTCATGCCACCTGCTGCTCCCAGGAGCAGCTCTGTTCCCATTGGCCAGAATCACGGCTAAAGAGAGAAGCAGGGAAAGCCTCCAGGTGAGCTGTGTCCTGCACTGCTGTTCCCCCAGCTAGGGGGAGAGGGGAGTGGCAGCACACAGAACTGCTGGTGCTTCAACTTCATGGGAATGAGGGCGCAGAGCAATAGCGCCAGCGCAGGCTCCCTGCTGAAGGGAGGTTGGGGGAGCTCCAAGCCTGCGGCCCACCTACTAGTGGTCCACAGATCACACTTTGAGAACCACTGGACTAAACAAACCCATTTTTTAAAATCTTCCTTCGTAGGTCATGTTTTCTATACCTTTAGTCATTTTTGTTGCTCTCCTCTGGACTCTCTCCAGATTGTCCACAGCTTTCCTGAGACGTGTGGCCTAGAAGAGGCCTTATCAGTGCATAGCAGAGTGGAAAAGTTACTTCTCTTGTCTTGCTTACAACACTCCAGCTAATGCAGCTTAGAATGATGATAACTTTTTTTGCTATAGTGTCATGAATTAACTTTCCCTGATATTTTGCCTAGCCCAGCAGGGGGAGCATTGATAGCAGAGGAGACCAGTACCTCGCTCTTGGTTCCATTGACTTGTCAAGTAACAGTCTGTGACAGCCCAGAGCTGAATTTGCAGGGAAAGTCCTGTTCAGTCCTGTGTTGGAACATATTCAGTGAGGATGAAATCTTTGAAGCTTTAACTGATATCATCTAAAAAGTCTCTATTGACCATGTGTAAACTGTGTCCCCCCGCAAGTTTATAATTTGGCCAATTTGGTTGATTTTCATGGGGATAGCAAAAAGGACATCTCTGCCACTAACACCCCTTCCCCTGCCAAATTTCAAGTCCCTGCTCCAAAGCACAAGGCACTTAAACTTCTCAAAGAAAAGATCACCTGAATCTTTTTAATACAAACTAAATAACATTTCCACCCAGGATTGTTCTCAGGAATGGCTGAACAGGTTTGGCTGAAATTTTTTTTTCCAAACCATTCAGCTTGAGACAGATGTCTGTCTGGCATGGAAAATTTTCAGTCCAAATGGTCAAAGTTCAGAAGTTATAAGCAATCGATGCCAAATGGTGGGCAACCTTAACAATAGGTGATGCTACCAGCCTTAGCTATATAACAGTCTTGAAAAGCAGTTTCTCACAAACATAGAGTTAGGCATCACTGTTTGTATAAAACATAGATGGTGAATTGTAGAAAATACGCAATGATCAGAGGCAGTCTTAAGAGTGTTAACTTAATACTTCTCCATTTAAAGTCAACAGAACTGCAGGTGTTCAGTACCTCTGAAAATCATGCCTCCCCAAAGGACTATTGTGATAGATACTTTCATTCTAAGGGGAAACAATAGATCCCTAAGAGCATAAAATGGAGGTAGATGAGGAAGAATGGGATTTTAGTGGGCATAATGGAAATGAAGTGGGGAGTTCTTACTTTGTGCATGTAAAAAAAAGAAAAAGAAAAAAAGGAGTAGATCTGTGGCACTTTAGAGACTAAACAAAAATATATATATATAGAATCATGCGCTTTTGTGGGTAAAACCCACTTCACTAGTTAAGTTGGAGTGGAAATAACAGAATCCAAGATAGATATAACAGCAACAAGCATTTACCTGTCATTTGTAGGACCTGTGTCCCATTCATAGCTTTTGATGTGGAAATGTGAATGTTAAAGGCAGGGGAAGTTGGGGAAATTGGTTTTGTAGTGTGTTAACTAGTTCATGTCTCTATTTAAGCCCAGTGTATTCAAGCCAAGGGCAACAGTGTCAGATCTGTAAATGAATTCCAGCTCTGTAGACTCTCTCTGTAATTGGGTAGTGAAATGGGATGCAGATCACTACAAGGAGGGAAATGTTGTTTGGTGTGGGTGTCAGGTCAGCTCTAGGTGTTTGAAGCTGCAAAAGGACTGAATTTGTTGTGTGAGGGTAGATCCTAATCATGTGGTAGACTAGAATGGAGGAGCTGCTGTAAGAAGCCTCCTTCCTTTCCCTACTCCTTTGCCACCCAAGGACCTCTTGGTGCATGCTGGCAGAGGACACGGGTACATAAAGGTTCCAGGGATCAACCCAGGTACTAGTTCACCAAAGAATGTCACGTGAAGTCTCTGCTAAAAGTCTGTGACATATGGGTCATAATAACCATTGAAAAATATATGCATGGATAATATGCATGGAGTTAAGAAAATTATGGTCTTAAGGTCTGAGAGTTGAGGCCAGGTCTTTTAGGCAAAAGATATTTTCTGTCTGTATGTAAATTAAGTAGTGTGTTCTTCATAGTGAATGCCTATGTACAGTCTGAACAATATGCTGATTTAGGGTACGTCTAGACTACAAGCCTCTTTCGAAAGAGCTCTTTCGAAAAAGCCTCTTTCGAAAGAGATCATCCAGACATCCACAAGACTTTCGAAAAAGCGATCCACTTTTTTGAAAGAGAGCAGCACCCAGGCAATCTGGATGCTCTCATTTGAAAAAGCCCTGCTTGCGTTCAAGAATGCCTTTTTTCGGAAGGTTTGCCACTGTCGAAGATTTAATTTCGAAAGAATGTGACGGCAGTCTAGATGCAGGTGAAGTTTTTTCGAAAAAAGGCCATTTTTTTGAAAAAACTGTGTAGTCTAGACATAGCCTAATTGATTACAAAGTCTGCAGGGAAGATCGTAGTTGGAAAAATACAATCGGTGGGGATTATCCTGCTTGCAAATGGCAACAATGGATTTTTGGACTGTAAGTGTGGAGAGACTGACAAACTGCATTTTTCCACCGAGGAAGCAACAGAACAGTGTGCTTGTCTCATCAGTAGAAGATCACAGCCAAGCTTCCCTGTGATACACTGGAAGGATTTGGGATAAGCTTTTGCTCTGTGTAGTATGACCAAATCTTGCTAATGTATAGGCTCTAGTACTGATGTGGTCAGTCTGAACCTGAGAAGGAGCCAGAATTTACCAATGTGCATTGCCAAAGAGTAACAATAGTATGTCTGCAGCCCCCATCAGCTCCACCTCCCAGCACCTCTTTCCCAGGGGCAGCTCCATTGATTGGAACTTTCCCCTCCCTCTCTGCAACTCCTGCCCACATATCAGCTGTTTCATGATGAACTGGAGGCTCCAGGAGAATGGGAAGGAGCAAGGACATGGCAGGCTCAGGGTCAGAAAGGGGTAGGGGCCTTGGGCAGAGTGGACGCAGGGCCTGTGTCAGAGATTGTAGTTGAATAGCAAGCACCCACAAGACATTGGAAAGTTGGTGCCTGTAGTTCCAGCCCCAGAGTCAGCACCTATGGAAGGAAGGACGTATTAACTTCTGCAGCTCTGGAGCCACAGGTTGGTCACCTCTGCTCTCGCATGTGTCCTTTACCTACCACCCTTTGTATCTAACATTTTTGCTTACTGACCTTTGGATCTCTGTTGTTAAATAAACTTATGCTTGTTTTTTCTATAAACAAATGTGAGTTCTGTATGAGAAGGGGAGCTGTGTTCTGTGCTGTAACTGGTAAAAGAGGATCTGGGAGTTCTGTGTGGGTATGTCTACACTTAATTCCTCCTTCGAGGGAGGAATGCAAATGTAGACATCTGAAATTGCAAATGAAGCGGGGAATTAAATATCCCGCACTTCATCTGCATAATCGTGGACTGCCGCTTTTCTGCAATAGCGCTATTTTGGGACATCAAACTTGGTCCCCGCGGGGTTATTTAGAGAGAAAACCCTTCCCTCAAAATAACCCTTAAAGCTAATTTTTTGAGGAGTAAGGGTTATTTCGAGGGAAGGGTTTTCTCTCGAAATAACCCTGCAGGGACCGAGTTTGATGTCCTGAAATAGCGCTATTGCAGAAAAGCGGCAGTCCACGATTATGCAAATGAAATGCGGGATATTTAATTCCTCGCTTCATTTGCAATTTCGGATGTCTACATTTGCATTCCTCCCTCGAAGGAGGAATCAAGTGTAGACATACCCTAAGTGTCCAATGGATCAGGGGCTGGGATGGGATATAAAATCCTATTTAAAATGTTAACTGGTCAAACTGTATGTGTAACCAGTTAAACAGCCCGCCACATTGTGCTGCTGGCGGGAGACCACTGAAGCAGCCCCCGCCACAGTACACCACGGTGGGTGTTCTGTAGGTGGGGGACTGCTTCGGCCAGGCTGGGCACTGTTTAGCTGGTTGCCAGTAAGCATCGCTCAGTAAGGGTGATGCTTCCAGTTACCTGCTAACATCTGATGGTACTGCCGAGAGACACTGAGAGAACACGGGGATTGGAGTGTGTCTACTGTTAACCTGCGAAGAGAAAATGGAGCCTGCGGAGGTCTAGAAGCAGTACTTGTATTGTCAAAGACTGGTAATATTTGGGAGCTAACCTACTGTAGGAGCAGCCACAGGGGCTACAGAGCAGTTTCATATTGAAGGAGGATGCAGGGACAAACTATTCAGCTGGAAATGCACTCTCCTTGCAGAACAGTGAATTATTGATTTGGTAGTCCTCCCCAAAGCCATGAGGGTTGATCATGGGCTGGAACTGCCTGGGAGTGGCTTGTGTCTGTATAATGGAGTGCAGAATATATTATATATTAAGAAGTTATTATGTGGAGTTTCTGTGTTCTTTTTATCATTAAAAACTCATGACAGGCTGACCAGGCTTTCAAGCCAGAAAATGTTGGACTCCAGGTTTTGAAACATATTACATTTAATCTCTCTGCCTTTGAGAGCATGCCTGCCAAACTGCATTTGAACAAGTAGGTAAGCTGACATTAGTTGCTTTCCTGACAGATTTGTTCCCATGTTTCCTGTTCACTTTTTGTAAAGTATACCAGAAGAAGATTGCTGCCAGATCGAAAGACTTGCTGCTATTACTGTATATCCTCGTTCATAAGCCGTATTTCTTCGTAAAAAATCCCGCTGTGAAGAGCGGGGGTTGGCTTATAAAAGGGTCATTGTTCTTCACATTTTTTTCCAGTGGGAGGAGAGGTTGGCAAACTTCAATTTCTAGCCCCTAAGACAAACCGTTGGCACGCTGGGACGTTTTATGCACATGGAGCATCTGCAGGCACGTTGTCAGCTCCCAGTGACTGCTGTTCGCTGTTCCGGGTCAATAGGAGCGCAGGGAACGGCAGTGACAGCGAACGGCAGTGATTAGGAACTGACAGTGTGTCTTCAGATGCTCCATGTGTTGCTTCCTCTGCTCCCATTGGTTGAGAATGGTGAAACGCAGCCAACGGGAGCTGAGGAAGCAGCATGGGCCAAGGGACATGCTGGCCACCGCTTCCCACTGCTTCTGTTGATCCAGAACAGAGAATGGCACTAACTGGGAACTGACAAGCTCCTTACCCACAGACGCTCCAAATACACAAACATCCTGGCATGCCAGCTGTTTGTCCTGATGGGCTGGGAACTGACCATGGTATGGACTCTGCTCTATTCTAAGACACACACAAATATTTTAGTAGATTTATTTTAATCTAATCTAACACAAAACCTGCTGTAATAACTGAACAAAGATGTATTCACATACTACAAAATTGCAATCCATGTTTTAACATCTCATATTCTAATGTGCTTATTTAAAGTCTTAAAACCCTACAAACTCTGAATCAGTCTCCAATTCACCAGAAAGTTCATTAAACTTAGTTTCAGTCATAGCTGGTTCTGCATTGTCATTGTAAACATCAGCAGTGTCGTCCTCAGGCTCAGATTCCTTATCAGCCTCCTTTGTGTCATCAGCAAATATGGCATCGTCTTCTGATCCATCAAGCTGATACAGCACTGCTGATACAGCATTTCCTAAATGATTTTTCTATCATTTCCAAGGGAATGGATTCCCACGCGTTCTTGACCCACTGGGCAACCAGATAGATTTCAGGCTTCATAAGATTCCTGCCTTTTATTCACTTCATCATGCCTGAGCACATCCAGTCAGACCACATTTTGCATAGCCTGTCCTTAAAGGGATATCAAGCAGTTGTAAAACAGATGTTAAGCCTCAAGGTATTACGGCTAAAGTAGTTTTCATTTTTTGACCATGTTCACCTCATGCATCCTGTGTGCCCTGAACATATCCCAGACAAGCAAAGAAGGTTTCTTGAGAAGTGCTCTTGGTCTCTTACTCCACACTTCTTCCAGCCATTCAATAGTCCCACTTTTGTTCATTCATCCCTTTTCAAATGCACACATGATGCCACCCCCAGGAAATTTCATGGTTTTAGACAAGGTTTTTCTTTTGAAAATAACAACAGGGTGGAGCTTTGATCCATTGGCTGAATATGATAAAACCACTGTAAAATGGATTTTTTTATGGCTAGTGGTTTTAATTTAAACTGTTTGGGTATGTTTACACTACCCCCCTAGTTTGAACTAGGGAGGCTAATGAGGGCGACCGAAATTGCAAATGAAGCACAGGATTTAAATACCCCGCACTTCATTAGCATGTTCCTGGGAGGTCGCCATTTTGGAAATTGACTAGCCCGGAAGAACTGCCCACATGGAATGAGGTTTAACTGGTAATTCGAAGTAAGGGGTTTATTTCAGAATCACCCTTCTCTGCCGCGTGTAGACGCGGGCAGTTCTTCCTGGCTAGTCAATTTCCAAAATGGCAACCGCCCGGGAACATGCTAATGAAGCACGGGATAGTTAAATCCCACGCTTCATTTGCAATTTCGGTCGCCCTCACTAGACTCTCTAGTTCGAACTGGGGGCTAGTGTAGACATAACCTTATTTCACCGACACCAGTTCCTGTTCTGTTGCTCGGGGGATCAAATGTCATTGGTGTTTCATCCATATTTCCTGTATGTGACAGTTCAAATGTATATTCCTTTCAATGTTTTCCAATAAACCTTTGGAAAGATCCAATTTTTTCTTCAAGGTCTCTTGGAAGCTTTTATGCTATCTTTGTTTCTTGCTCAAGACAGAGAGCATGACAGTTCATGAAGCGAGTACACCAACCTGCTTATGCAACAAACGCTGATGGCTTTTCTGACTTGTATTTGTCATCTTTTGACATTTGCAAAGCATGCAGACAGATTCCAGTTCGACTGTTAAGGTACTCATTTTGTTGACATTCAACAATCAAATCATTGAGCTCTTTCTCCTGCCCAAGAAATGAAGTGCTCCTTGCTGGACATTTTTTTCTTGCTTCTTGGCATGTCTTTTAGTGTTGCTTTATTTTTTTACCATGCTATTATTTGCTTCTCATGGATGCAGAATTCACAAACAGCAGCACACTTACTGTTTGCTTCTGCATATTCAACAACTTTAAGTTTAAGTGTTGCATTATAAGCAGACTGTTTTCTTTTTATTTCATTGTTGTTCATTTTTTGTAGAACTTATAGAGGAACGTCACCTGCTTTATTACTGTCAAATTATAATTGTTCATTGTTTATTTCAAAGAAGCCCTGCAGATTGGCATGTCTGGGGTGATAATAGACTATTTGAATTTTATTAAAGATTTCAATTCTGCAAATTATATTTTCAGATTGTCTAGAGACTTAAGAGGGCCAAAGGTCAATGTACACGAAAAGCTCAAATTACTCAGTAGCAGACTGCTACTGGTACCATAGTACTATCAGTCATTGTATTTTTTGATTGTCTTGTAAAGTCTAGCACTTTGTGAAGTGAAAGGATCAAATTTAAATGTGGATACAATTTAAATAAAAAAAAATCTTAGCACTTTATTTTTTAAAAAAAGAAGCGAGTCCTGAACTGTGTCTACAACAGGGGTCGGCAAACTTTGGCTCTGAGCCTGTTAGGGCAAGGTGCTGGTGAGCTGGGAGATTTGTTTGCGTCTAGAGTCTGAGGGACACAAAGCCTCTCAGCTGAGGGACGTGTGGGCTGAGAGATGTGCTGGCTGCAGGTATGGCTCCTTTCAGCTCCCATTGGCTGCTGTTTGCTCTTCCCAGCAAAAGGGAGCAGAGAGGCTCTGTGCCAGCACATCTGTCAGCCTGCATTGCTTCCTGCAGCTCCCATTGGCTGCTGTTCCTAGCCAGTGAAAGCTACAGGAAGCAGCATGGGCTGAGGGACGTGCTGGCTGCAGGCATGGAGCCTCTCAACTCCCATTGGCTGGGAATAGCAAACAGCAGCCAATGGGAGCTGAAAGTCTCTGTGCCTGTAGCCAGCACGTCCTCAGCCTGCGTCGATGTTGATGAGCTGGGACTGGAAATCTGTACACTTGAGATATGGAGTTGGCTTATAAATGGGTCATTGACTTTTTAACATTTTATTCTGTAAGTTTAGGGGGGTCGGCTTATATACGAATGGGCTTATGTTTGAGTATATACGGTAAGTCATATTGGCATTTGTGAGTTGTACTCTTTGTGCATTAATCAAATTCATTTTCTGAAATGGTTCTAATTTGCTCCCAGATCTCTGCTTTAAAAATATTGTATAATTCAGATTTGAAGGTACTAATATTTTAACCAAATGCATTTTATATATGGTAACTTGTTAAACTAATGATAATGAAGTGCATAGTAAATTGAAACCAACCCCATAATCTCAAGTCAGGTTCATTTGTCACCCTTCCAATCCAGTGAGTTGGAATTTAATGGCACAATTAACTTTACTTCCTGTAGACAACTAAATTTGCTGTCACTCTTGCATATATGTGCAGGGCTTGAAGTTCCTATTATTTAGATCCCCCGAGGCAAGTACTTTCTGTAAAGGGCAGGTAGTTTGAAAAAGAGCATGCCTCTTGGGGCACACACAACCTGTGTGACATTTTTTACAGTATTCTACTTCATTAAAAAAAAGTCATCACCAAAGAATCATGATGTTCTTTCTTGTAAAAAACAAAAAACCCCACGCTATCCCTGTTTCCCACCATCACTGCTTTTTTGGGTGATGGGACAAGCTAGTAAGATCACAAGTGGCATTAATAGATTTCAATGCATAGCTTTTTGTTCGTAATTTTATAAAAACAAGTTTGTTTTAGTTTGCTTTTTAACCCCCACTGCCAAACATAGGTGCAAAATAATGCTAAATTTTGATTGCTTGCTCCCTTGACATGTGTTACCTCTCAACCTTCCAAGTCCCAAATCTGAGTCAAAGACATTGTGATATTCATAACACAGCAAATTTATAAACCAGTGAACAAATCTTCAAGAGGCATCCAGATATGGAAGAACTGGTAGACATCTGAGAGAAAAGGAAGCAATATATGTTAATTTAAGGATTAAAACTCTGCTTTCTGCAAATCTTTCTGCCTTATGTAGACCATAAGGGTTATATTTGCTTATTCTAATTAAACATTTTTTTAAATGAAATTAGGAAGCAGTCCTTTAAACCTAAAGTTTTGGCTTCTAACTAATTAAAATTAAGTTTGTTATCATGGTTGAAAAAGAGATGACTTAAGGTGTGAAGTTGCTAAAATATGTACTTATTACATGACTCAAGTGTTGTAGGGGAATTTTTCCATTTTTTTGGAATATTCATAATTGCAAAATTTGCATTGATACAAATGGTAATTAGATTGATGTTTTGGTGTTAATAGCCAATACAGAAGTGGAAGACACATGGGTTTTGGGGTGTAAAAGATTAAATATGGCTTCCGAAGAATAGATAGGGCAGAGGTGTAGATTTTATATTAATTAATATATAATTTACTATAAATAAGGTAGCTCTCATTTTGAGAGGCTCCATACACTATAATATGTAGCTTAAAGAAAGGACATTCCTTCTTCACGGGACAGCTCCTTGGTGTGATTTCATGTTAGTAATGTCAGTAATTCTTCTATGCATGCTTGCTTTAATATTATATAATAAAATTTTGGAATTTCATCATGCATTGTGTCACTCAAGGTTCTCACAAAATTTTATAATAGCATAAACCCAAGGTTTGGTCCTTAATTTAGTGTATCTGAACACAGTAATGGGACTGAATTAAAGGTTGCACATTCACTTGCATGGTCACAGTATCCTTGAGCATTTATTGTAGTGATAGTACATGTAGTGGTTTGATTCTTGGATCTGGACTTCTAATACTCCTGTCATCTGAAGAAGTGAGTTATGCCCACAAAAGCTCATGATAGCATCTACCTGTTTTGTTAATCTTTAAGGTGTGCAACCCCCTAGCCTCAAATAAGTTCTTTCCAGTAACCATGCAACACACCTCCATCATAATCATCCAGGAATCCACCCCTGCAATCAGCCCCAGTGTCAACTCTGCCCACCACAGCTACGCTAGCGATTTCATCACTGGACCCAACCACATCAGCCACCTGATCAGAGGCTCATTTAACTGCACATCCACTAATGTGATCTATGTCATCACATGCCAGCAGTGCCCCACTGCATTATATAGTGGCCAAACTGGACAGTCTATGGGAAAGAATTAATGGACACAAATCAGATATCCAAAAAGGCCATACATAAAAACCTGTTGGAGAACACTTTAATCTTCCTGGACACTCATTAATGGATCTTCAAGTTACTGTTTTGTTTCAGGTCAATTCCACAAGCCAGAACACAGAGAAGGGTTGGAACTTAACTTCATTCGCAAGTTTAATTCTTATGCAAATGCTATGAACAGGGACATCAGCTGGCTGGCACACTACCTTCCAGATCCTAATGATGCAACCAAACAAACAATGGAGGTGCTAATAGTTCAAATAGTTACAACAATCTACTCACTGTCTCTTTTTCTCCCCTCCTCCCTACCTTTCCTTATTTATTCTTGGATCTGAACTTCGAATACTCTTGTCATCTGAAGAAGTGGGTTGTGCCCACGAAAGCTCATGATACCATCTATATGTTTTGTTAGTCTTTAAGGTGCTACTAGACTATTAGTTGTTTAAGTTTTTCATGTTACAGACTAACTGGGCTACCCCTCTGAAGCTTTTGAAAGGCAAGGGAGACTGGCTTTATAATGAACACCCAGTTAATGTCTTTGTTCAAACCCAGTGTCAAATTTGCAGATGAATACCAATTCTGCACTGTGTAATTGGCTGGTGAAATTCCTTGGTAGAAGAATGGCTAAATCCATAAAACTTGTCAGAATCCCCCTCATCAAGAAGAGAGGATTTATAAATGAGGGTCAGACCTGGGGAGGAAGAAACACAGCCCTTTGCCTAAAATAACCTGCTTAATCAGCAAGAACATGAGCATATGTGGTGAGGCCTAACAATCGTAGCATTTTACGACTGGAAGAGACCTTACGTCCAGTCCCCTGCAATTTGAGGCAGGACCAAGTAAACCTAGACCATCCCTGACAGGTGTTTGGTTTCACCTGTTCTCAGAAACATCCAGTGATGGGGATTCCACATCTTCTCTTGGAAACCTAAGGCCATGTCTTCACTAAACTGAAGATCAACACTGCCACTATCTATCTTCTGGAGTTCAGCTTAGCAAGTCTAGTTAAGACTCGCTAAATCAAACTCAGAGGGTGCTCCCATCAGCAGCTGATACTCTTGCTTCTTCAGGGAGTAAGGGAAGCAGATGGAAGCATTTGCTCCTGTTGGCCTCCTGCAGTTCAGGTGGCAGGAAACTCAAAACAAGGTATTGTTACCTGGGGGACTTAGGTAAACAATTGCTGTGGAAGCCAAAATAGCGAAGCCTAAGGCTTAAGGCAGGTTGCCCCCACCACAGAAGCCAGATTCGGCCTGGTGTTACGTATCTAGTCACCGTTGGATTGGATAACCATAAATCAGGCAAGAGACTGATGTTTAGGGCTAAACCATATATTTTGGAAGTCACTCACACAACAACACTTGCATAAACCCACCCTATCCCAGAAGAGAAAGGAGATAAATAGGTCCCGAATACACAAGAGGTATACGTTACAATGTCAGGAGGCGGCGATTGAGGCCTGCGATCTTCAACCCTGTAGCTAATGTGAAGCTTTAGGGGAGGACAGCAGGGTATCCCTCGCTGACAGATCAGTCCAGTTGAACTGGGTCCTCTCGTCGATGGATCCTCGCCTCCGGTGGAAAAGGTAGGTTCCTACAGGAGTTGGCACTTGATTGTCCTTCGGCTTGCAGTCCAATCCAGTAGGTAAGGAAGGTGTTAAAGTCCAAGTCCATGTGGAAGAAGCCAGCAACCAATTAAGTAGGGTGTTCCCACACTCACGGTGACTATCTCACCACGACTCGAGCTATAATCCTTATACCAATATCCACAAACAGAAATGGAACGCCAGGGGAACAGACAAACACTGACAGGATGGTAAACAATGGCACAGACGGACAGTGGCGAACCCGAACCTTTCTTTGGTCAGGGCTTATAAGCACCTGAAGGTGGGAAAAGGGTGATAAGGGCGGGGTGCACAGAATGGTGCTGTGTGCAAAGTTCCAGAAGGGAGGAGTTCATAATTTCTGGGTAGTGTACAGTTCATTTGAGTGCCAAGTGCACAGTTTGAGCTGAGTGCATAACTAAGGAGAGGGGTGCGCATAGTGCGGTGTGCACCTAATGATTTGGTGGGAAAAGAGGGGAAAATGGAAAAGGGACAAGATGGAATCCCAGAAGACTCCATTTTGAATCATAACAGTCTCTAATCATTTTACCCAGGCAACAGTATGTTGACTCCAGATACATAATTAATGTAGCTGGGGTTATGTATCTTGATTTGACCTTCCCTTTTAAAGTAGACCTGGCCTAAGAATGTAACTACGTTTATAGCTACAAAGTCTTTCCTAATATCTAACCTACATTTCCTTTCCTAAGGTTTAATCCCATTTGTCCTTTATCCTACTTTCAGTGGACATAGAGAACAATTTAACACAACCTTCTTTATAACAGCCCTTAACATATTTGAAGACTGTCATCAGGAACCTTCGCCTTCTCCCCTCAACCCCTTATCTCTGTCCCTATCTTGTTTTCTCCAAGATTAAACAAGCCCAGTTTTATAGGTCACATTTTCTAAATCTTTTATAACTTTTGTTACTCTACTCAGGGCACTCTCTAATTTGTCTACATCTTTCTCAAGTGTGGCACCCAGAACTGGACATGTACTGATCACTACTGAATAGAGTGGAACAGTTACCTCTGTGTCTTACATCAGGCATGTCAAATGAATCTCAGATTTTAGGTTTTTTTTGCATCTGCCTAACATTAACACATACTCAATTTGTGATCTGCTATAACCTCCAGACCCTCTATCAGTATTACAATCTGGTCAATTATGCCTCAATTTGTAGTTGTGCATTTGATTTTTTCCCTTCCTATGTGGGGTTCTTTGTACTAGCCTTCACTGGATTTCATCTTGTTGGTTTCAAACTAATTCTCAAAGTAATTTGTCACTGTCATTTTGAATTCTAATGCTGACCTCCAAAGTTCTTGTAACCCCTCCCAGCTTGGTGTCAGCTGCAAATTTTATCAGCATGCTTCCCACACCATTACCAAATTCATGTCAGTAAAAGAGATGTTAATTCCATTTTCCCTCCTTGTCAGCGTTCCCTCTATTTCTTCTTAACCATGTATGAAATGAATTTTGTTACATGCACCAATATGAAGGGTGATGTATGACATCCTTTTTTTGTTTTGCTGATCTCATCTGATTCTCCAATTTCTTGTTTATTTAATACAGCAGTTCTTAAACTGTGGGTCAGGACTGTTTTAATGGGTTCACCAGGCTGCTGTTAGATTTGCTGGGGGCCTGAAACCGAAGACCAACCGCAGCAGGGCTGACAACAGACTTTGCCAGATGCTAGGCAATGGGATGGAGGCTTGGCTTCAGGAGCTCTGGAAGAGAAGGGGCTAGGAGTAATCAGCCCTCAGTGCTGCCCAGACTATGCTCTGGAAATGATTTAAAGGGCTAGGAGCCCTGAGCCTTTTTAAATTGCCAGGCCCCAGGGCAGTTTCCTCTTTTGCTGCATCCTGTGGGCTGCCCTGCTTGTAGCTAAAGCTTGAGCCCCATCAGGGCCAAAACTCTTCGAGCTCAGGTTACAGAGCCCCACACGTGGGGCTGAAGCCCTGTGGTTTTGACCCTCTCCCACCTCGGAGAGTGAGATTTGGGCTCTAGGCCCCTGCCTACGGTGGTGGAAGTTGGGTAGGCTTAGGCTTCTGTTCCCCCTCCTAGAGTCATGTAGTGTAATGCAATGAATTTTGAGAATGTATGCTTGAAATGGTCATATATTCTGTGTGTCTGTTAAAGAAAAACGGCAAAATAATCATACAAGTTAAACAGTGTGCCAAACAAAATTATTGCTAATTCACTATAACTAAATAAATCCTAATTCAAAAAAGACACATATATGCAGTCTGGTAATTTTGTTTTGAAAACATCTGAATATGGCAATAAACCAGATTAGAGAAATTAAATTACAACTGGCAAAATCTTGTTTTTTTGAAGAGTTGGAAGCACAAGTTAAAAATGTAACGACTAAGAATAGCTTCCATGTATCTGTTTGTACTTGTACAAATATTTAGAAAGCTAGAGGAATATTTTCCATTTCAAAATGAAAAATACATTTAATAGAAAGCAATTTGAAAAGGCTTGTTCGTGCACTCATCTCTAAGTATCCTAAGTTTAGTTTATACACGTGTGAGCAGAAGGATTTTTTCTTATTAGGCTTTCATGAAAATACAGAAAATAATTTTGCTCTGCTGCGTGTTCCAGTTGTGTGTGCCAGATCTCTCATTGATAAAGCTTTCAGATGGTATTCTGCGCTATAAGTCTTTATGCTTAGACAATAAATCTTGTTCATATTAGGCATGTGAATGGTTAACCAGTTAACTTCAATTAACCAGTGGGGGCTGGAGCAGCCCTTTGCCTGACACGAGCAGGGAGTTGCTTCAGCCCAGCAGGGCCTGCAGTTGGGAGGGGGTGCTCCATCTGGGCTGGAGCAGGTCCTGCTGCAGCAGTCCTGGCCCAGTGTGCCACAGGCAAGGACACTTAAGCCTTGCCAGAGCAGTCCCTGTCTGAAACAGGCCCAGGCTGGCCGCAGCAGCGTGCCATGGGTGAGGGTGCTCCTGCCTGGCCAGAGCAGTGCACAGAGGATGGAGATGCTCTGGGCAGGCAGGGGTGCTCTGTAGTGGGCCTGGTCCAGCTGGAGCAGTGAGTTGTGGGTGAAGGTGTTGTAGTGTGGCTAGAGTAGCCCCTGCCTTCAGCGGGCCTGACCTGTTCAGAGAAGCACACTATGGGTGGGGGAGCTCCAGGCCTGGCTGGAGCAGCCCCTGCATACCCCCATATAAACAGTTAACTGGTTAAACATAATTAACTTGTTCCCTGATTAAATTGGATTTTACATCCCTAGTTCATAAAGCAAAACATTTTATTTACACACACGTTGGACACTAAAATTAATACATTAATTTAAATTGTAGGCTACCTTCATTAATGCTCTCCTTTCCCCCCCACGCATACATTTTTCAAGTGAGAGACTTGAACTTTAAAATCTGCAGTTGCTAGCTCTGCACTTGGAGAGAGCTTGCTTATGGATGCAGATTTATGTTGATATGGGAAATGCTGCAGATTTTGTAGGAAGGTAGACCCTGTAACCATGGCCTGGATACTGTGTTTAGATTGTTTACTTAACTTATAAAAAAAGTTATGAAAAAAAGTATGAAAAATAATGTCTAATAAAATTACTACTGCACAAAATAAAGTTAAATGAGTGGATTCATTTTGTAGGAACCGTAAAGTATTATAGTTACAATAATTTAATAGACCAAATCCTCTCATCCATTTATTATTACTATTTTTTCTGAATCGACAATAAAAAGCTTCCTAACCTTCTTTGTTCTTAGGCCATGTGTGTACAATATAAAGCAACATTTGTTTTCTGCTATTAAATAATTATAGCAGTGGCTTTTTCCTGAGAAATTAGTTTCCTAAATGGAACTCTTTAAAATGCTATTTACTTTATTACAACCATTTGCTCCTTGAGGTTGGTTGGCAGTAGATAAAGCATTCTGAGATTTTTTTTCTTTTGTCTATTGCTTGCAGACTTTATTAGGTTTGCCTTGAAACGGCTTAATTCAGACTGAGAACAACAAACATCTTGGATATATATGCAGTCATCATTTTTTCCCTCAACTGTGGAAAATTCTTGCTTTGATAGATTTCTTGATTAATACTCCAAGATTTGTGCAAAACCAGCCATTTTTGTGCAAAAACCGACGGAGCGTCCACACCTCGAGGGCATTTTTGTGCAAAAAACCCCACAGCAAATCAGCAGGACAGAGGGATTTTGCCAGTAGTTATTCCTCTCCCCACGAGGAATAACTCCTTTTTGTGCTACAGCTCTTGCACAAAAAGGCATGTGTGGACACTCCGCAGGGGTTTCTTGTGCAAAAAGAGCCTATCAGAAAAAGCACAGGTGCTCTGATGACCATTCTGTTACTGGCAATCAGAGCTTTGAGGAGGAGCATCCATGCGGTGTGAATGCTCTCTTGTGCAAAAGTACATCGCTTTTGTGATACGCTTTTGAAGTGTGGACGCGCTTTTGCGCAAGAAGTTTTTGCGGAAGATCTCTTCTGTGAAAAGCTTCTTGCGCAAAAACCCTGCAGTGTAGAAAAAGCCCTAAATAGTAAAAACTAACAACTGGCACAGTATGGAAAGTTTCAGTGCATAGTAGTGGTTAACACAAGCACACTTCTTACGAATAACTGTGTTTCAGATTTATGGCATTCTTCCAATTAAAATTAAGTCTAACTAATACCATGAAGAAAAAAAGAAACGTGGGCCTTAATGCTATCTCAAAGGAGATGAGAGTTTAGAAGTATTTTGCAGGGAAAGAGCTTTTAGGTTGTCTAGCATGTGTACCATTTGCATTAAAAAGTTGGAGGCAAATGGATAGTACCTTTTTTTAATTCTTCACATTGTAATAACCTCTTATGTCCTCTTAATTTTTATTTTTCTTCCCCACAGGATTGCTGCACAGGTTAGATTCCAAAATAATGTGTTGTAATTTACTGAGGAGTAGATAGTGATCCACCACTGCAGTTGCTGTGTACTCCTCCCGGCTCCAGGAGCCACAATGACTGCTCATGCAGATGCCCCTGCTCGTGTCATGTGTCAGGAGAGGGTTGCACACTGTAAAATGGGGGTGGAAGTTGTACAAATAGAAAGACTATATCTGCCCCAAACAAGAGTCTGACAGATGAATATGCATGTTTTCATACCTAAGACCTGGTCTATGCTACACAATTTTGGTGACAAATTCTCTGTTCAAACTTGTGGTGACAAAAGAGAATTTGTCACTGAAAATTTCCACATCTAAACTTGATATATGCAGGCAGAATCCATCCTTTTTGTTGCCCAACACACACTGCTCTCACAGAAGACACAAGTCTTTGACATACTTCCTTTGGCACAATGCCAGTGTGGACCATGCATTACCTGTGTCTGTTAAAACAGACCTCCAGAACAGCAGTGCCCTTGTCTCCATGACACTGATGGCTTCAGTCACAATTTTGACTTTTACTGACCAGTAGTCAGTGACTCACTATGTCTTTTGAGAAATATTTCTTAGCAGACAGGCATGGCTCACAGTTATTCCTAATTGTCTCAGCAGTGCAGGAAGACATGACACGGGGAATGTAGTTTAACTGGGCTGCAACTTTACTAGTGCACCTACGAAGTTCTGACAAGAAATCATTCAGTGCAGTAACTCTTCCACTGTTCTACCATGTGGGGAGGAGAGCCTCCAGTCCTTCCTGTCCATTTCCAGTGTCTTAATCTTGCCCCAGCACTGTTGTTGGCTTCCCATCATATGAGGGTAAAGAAATATGGGGTAAAGAGTGGCTTCTCACTGTCAGACCTTAGGATCCCATCCCTGCTCCATCTTCTTTATGAGAGCCATCACATAATCTTGCTTTCAGTTTATCTGTTAAGTATGTACTTGCATTAGACATCTGCCCAATTCCAACAACAGGAACGCCTTTGAGGTCCTAACCTGCTCAAATCTCTGGGTTGCTGAGAAGGGGGAAAATTCCTTTCTAGCCCAGTCTGGGGAAGAAAAAATTCCTTTCCAGGCACTGACAGCAATTGGCAAGGGAGTGGGCTGGTGAGGCTGGAGGAAGGCATGATTCGTTTCTTCTGTATGTACCCTGAGAAGCGAAGTATAAACCTTCCCCCTCAGCTGCATAGGAGCTGATGAGCTTCCATAACACCCTTTAATCCAGTAAATTAACCACCATACTAGCAGAGTATGCTGTTAAGGAGAATGAAAGTCTCAGGGAAGGAGAACAGTCAACTGGAGCAGAGGGAAATGATCCCATAGTTGGGATCCTCCTTCCAAAGGATGTTATGGTATCCTCTCAGACTGAGGATGCCTCTCCAGGGGAGGGAACTGCTGTCATTAGGAAAAGGCAGGTGTTAATAGTGGGGGATTTAATAATTAGAAATATAGACAGCTGGGTTTGTGATGACCTGGAGAACTGTATGGTAACTTGCCTGCCTGATGTGAAGGTTGTGGATCTGTCAAGATGTCTAGATAGACTTACGTGTAGTGCTGGGGAGGAGTTGGTGGTACATGTAGGTACCAATGACATAGGGAAGGGTAGGAGAGCGGTCCTGAAAGCCAAATTTAGGCTGCTAGGAAAGATTGAAATCCAAGACCTTTATGGTAGCATTCTCTGAAATGCTTCCAGTTCCACGTGCAGGGCCAGGCAGGCAGGCTGAGCTTCAGAGTTGCAACATGTGGATGAGACGATAGTGTAGAGAGGAGGGGTTTAGATTAGGAACTGGGGAAACTTTTGGGATTGGGGGAGCCTACACAGAAAGGATGGGCTCCACCTAAACCAAAATGGAACCAGACTGCTAGCACTTAACATTAAAAAGGTTGTAGAGCAGTTTTTAAACTAAGGACTGGGGGAAAGGTGTCTGGTGAGGAAGAGCACATGGATTTGACAGACATCTCTCAGTGGAGGGTCTATTAATAGAGATTCTCTATGTTCTAGTCAGTAGGAAAGATGATACAATCAAATGAAAAAGTTTAACACATCAGAAAATGGCAGACATAAATAGTGACAAGTTTTTAAAGTGCTTATACACACACACGCTAGAAGTATAAATAAGATGGGTGAACTAGAGTGCCTTGTTTTAAAGGAGGATATTGATATAATAGGTATCATGGAAACTTGGTGAAATGAGGACAACCAATGGGACACAGTCATACCAGGGTACAAAATATATCAGGACGACAGAAGAGGGCATGCTGGTGGGGAAGTAGCACTATAAGTGACAAAGTGTAGAACCAAATGAAGTAAAAATCTCAAATGAGTAAAAATGTGTCATAGAATCTCTATGAATAGTAATTCCATTATCCAATAAGAATATAGCAGTAGGGATATATTATCGACCACCTGATCAGGACAGTGATAGTGACTATGAAATGCTAAGGGAGATTAGAGAAGCTATAAAAATAAAAAAAACTCAATAGTAGGGGATTTCAACTATCTCCATATTGACTGCCTACACGTCACCTCAGGACAGGATGCAGAGAAAATTTCTTGATACCTTAAATGACAGCTTCTTGAGGCAGTGGGTTCTGGAACCCACAAAGGGAGAGGCAATTCTTGATTTAGTTCTAAGTGGAGCACAGGATCTGGTCCAAGAGGACCACCTGGAAATAGTGACCATAATATAAAATTTAACATCCCTATGCTGGGAAAAATACCTCAGCAGCCCAACACTGTGGTATTTAATTTTAGAAAGGGGAACTACACAAATGAGGAAGTTAGTCAAACAGAAATTAAAAGGTACGGTGACAAAAGTAAAACCTCTGCGAGCTGCATGGAAAATTTTCAAAGACACCTGTTGAGGGGTGTGTACCCCCTCAGTGTTGAGACCGCCTCGGCAGTTAATATCCCCATGTGTCAGCCCCTCTATCAGGGTATATACGGCCCTCAGGCCCAACCCCAAAGTACATGTCACTCTATTAGGGTATATAAGGCCCTTGAGGCCTAGTCACCGGGAAGCCTCTCCAGACTGGGGTTGATGCGTCCAGGGTAGGGAAAAAGGTAGCAGGGGGCCTGGGACCTCCCTCTCCACTGGATCCCAGCCCGGGGCCCTATAGGCAGAAACAATCACTCCTGCCAACTCGAAGATTCCTGCTGCTACACACCAAGCCCCTCGATCAGTCCTCTGCCTTGGGCTGCTTCCTACCACTCCCTGGCACCCCTGTGGTCTGCTTGCCTCTGGGGCGGTCCTTCCCTGAGGTTGGTGCTGGGGTTGTGGGCGCTTCTCCCTCAGGCTGCCGGCGGTGTTCCTGGGACGGTTGTGAGCTGCGGCTGCTGACCCAGCTGTGGTTGCGGCGTCAGTTGTTGCAGGAACACTGTGGGAGGTGCAGCCTGCCCTTCTCCTTCCCCAGTTGCCCTCCCTAACTGCAGGGCTCCCTCCTTTTTTATGCTCCGGCTCCACTGGGAGCATGCCCAGCAGAGCTGGATGGGCGGGGCCTTCTCAGCCAGCTGGGCCTGGGCTACTCCCTGCCCTTCAGTGCGGGGCCTGTCTGCCCCATCACAACACCATGATAAAGGCCCAACTTAAATATATACCCCAAATTAAAAACAAAAAACCCACACAATTAAGAAAACCAAAGAAGTGCCACCATGGCTTAACCACCAGGTAAGAGAAACAGTGACAGATAAAAAGACATCTTTTAAAAAGTGGAAGTCAAATTCTAGTGAGGAAAATAGAAAGGACCATAAACTTTGTCAAATTAAGTGTAAAAATATAATAAAAGCCAAAAAGGAGTTTGAAGAACAGCTAGCCAAAAAACTTAAGTAATAGCAAAATGTTTTAAGTACATCAGCAGGAATCCTGCTAAACAACCAGTGGGGCCTTGGACAATCGAGATGCTAAAGGAGCAATCAAAGATGATAAAATCATTGCAGAGAAGCTAAATGAATTCTTTGTTTCAGTCTTCATAGTTGAGTATATTGGGGAGATTCCCAAACCTGAGCCATTCTTTTTAGGTGACAAACCTGAGGAATTGTCCTTGATTGAGGTGTCATTAGAGGAGATTTTGGAACAAATTGAAAAACTTAACAGTAACAAGTGATGGGACCAGATGGCATTTACCCAAGAGTTCTGAAAGAAATCAAACTATTAACTGTGGTTAAATCAACTTCTGTGCCTAATGACTGGAAGATAGCTAACATCATACCATAGATGAACATAATTTGTTGGGGGAAAGTCATAGTTTTTATAAAGGGAAAATCATGTCTTACTAATCTACTAGAGTTCTTTGAAGGGGTCAAACAAACATGTGAACAAGGGGGAATCCAGTGGATATAGTGTACTTAGATTTCCAGAAACCCTTTGACAAGGTCCCTCACCAAAGGCTCTGTAAAGTAAAGTTGTCATGGGATAACAGGGAAGGTCCTTTTGTGGATTGATAAGTGGTTAAAGGACAGGAAACAAAGGGTCGGAATAAACGGTAAATTTTCAGAGTGAAGAGAGGTAACTAGTGGGGTCCCCCAAGACTCCGTCCTGGGACCCATCCTATTACCAAAGCAGACTGTGAAGAGCTTCAAAAAGATCTCACCAAACTAAGTGATTGGGCAACAAAATGGCAAATGAAATTTAATGTAGATAAATGTAAAGTAATGCACATTGGAAAAAATAATCCCAACTATACATACAATATGATGGGGATTAATTTACTTACAACTACTCGAGAGATCTTGGAGTTGTTAGTTCTCTGAAAACATCCACTAGGGCTATGTCTACACTACAGGGATCTATCGGGAAAAGGTACGCAAATTGCACTCTGCAATTTGCATATCTTTGTCCGATAGTTTTTTCAGAAGAGGCTTTTCTGAAATTTGGCCTGTCTATACTGGGCCAAATTTTGGGAAAAAACCCTCTTTTGGAAGAGCCCTTCTTCCTCATGGGAGCAGGAAGACAGGGCTTCTGAAGTCATGTGTCTGCTCTTTTGCAAAAAAAGCAGAAGAGCAGACACATTCTCTGGACGCAGCGGTGTTTTGCTGGGATACCTCTGGTATCCCGGTAAAATCCCATAGTGTAGACGTAGCCTCAGTGTGCAGCAGCAGTTCTAAAAAGCAAACAGAATGTTAGGAATAATTAAAAGAGGGATAGAGAATAAGACAGAGAATATCTTATTGCCTCTAAGAAAGCGTGGTATGCCCACATCTTGAATACTGCGTACAGATGTGGTCGCCTCATCTCAAAAAAGATATATTGGCATATAAAAGGTTCAGAAAAGGGCAACAAAAATGAATAGGTGTTTGAAATAGGTCCCATATGAAGAGAGACTAAAAAGACTGGGACTTTTCAGCTTAGAAAAAAGGAGACTAAGAGTGGATACGATAGAGGTCTATAAAATCATGACTGGTGTGGAAAAAGTGAATAAGGAACATTTAGTCCCACAATATAAAAACTAGGGGTCACTAAATGAAAGTAATAGGCAGCAGGATTAAGGTAAACAAAAGGAAGTTTTTCTTCACTCAGCACATAATTAACCTGTGGAATTCCTTGCTAGAGGATGTTGTGAAGACTAGGACTTTAACAGGGTTCAAAGGAGAGAGAAATAGATTCATGCAGGTTAGGTCCATCAATGTGTATTAAGCAGGTTGGGTAGGAATGGTGTTCCTGACCTCTGTTTGTCTGGAAATGGATGACAGAAGAGAGATCACGTGATGATTACCTGTTGTGTTCCCTCCCTGTGGGGCATCTGGTATTGACCACTCTTGGCAGTCAGGATACTGGGCTAGATGTACTTTTGGTCTGACCCAGTATGGCCATCCTTATGTTCAGAGGAAATTCCTGCGATGTTCCTGCCCCCTCAAATCTATGAGGCTGTTGCACAATCAGAAAGAGGTGGGTGAGAATCCTTTAAAGGGACTTCAAGTTGTGTTTCCCTTGCTGGCTCAGACAAAAGTTTCTCACTGCTGAGGCTTTAAAGTTATGATGGAGAGCATGTGTCACAGTTTAGACCCCTTTTCAGTGTGTATCTCAAGCACAGTACAGAATGTCATTGGGAATAAACTTTTGGGAACTTAAAAAAAGTTGGATTGCTGTCCATTTAGTGGCATGGGCTTTCCAGACACCAACTACGCCACAACAGAGCTATTCTCATATTGAAAAAGACAGGCTGCTGATGGTTTTTGGTTGTTTGCTATTTAATAAGTGTGAACAGTAAGAAGTGGAGAAGAGAAAAACTGCAAAATGACAGTCACATTATACAAACCGTTTTGCAACACTGCTTCAGCAAGTGATAAAGAAATACTTCAGATTTGGAAATTGAGTGGTATTAGTTTTTCCATTGTGTACATTTACATGCTCCCTTAGAAAATACCTTAAATATCAGTGTTTTAAAGTGACCTTTGAAATTAGAATCACTGTTTGTTGAGTAATTCTTTGCGAGAAGAAAGTTTGGTTGATTGACAAGAGGGTATTCTAATTTCAAGTTCCTACATTGTTTTGAATTGCTTTCAACTGCCTTAATTAAAATCAAAGTGTGTCCATACAATCCCACATTTTAATTCATATTTATATGTCTATTGAGGTTTTTTTTTAGTTGTCTTCACACAAAGCCTGTCAGGTTTACACAGGATGTCTTAGAAGTGGGGTTGGAGAGCATGATTTAGTCATGTAAAATAATGTTGAAACATTACATAAACTTTACAAACTGTGAAAATAAATTAAACCAAAATATTGACTGGGTTTAGGTTGCTAATATGTGGAAGTTGAATTACAGAATGTAAGAGAGACTTGCTTTTAAAACAAACTGTACCAAGCAAACAGATGTGTTATGGAAGCAGCCACTTGGCAACTCTAATAATGGCCAGATTCTTCAGTCTGGTCTCTACTGATGGACTTTTTATCAAAGTCAGCGAAGCTGAGTGTGGGTGCACTCAGCTAACTGGAGCCACAGCCTCCTGAGATTTTAAGAATTTTAGGAGCAGTGTTATGTTTCTACTTTGTTAAATAGAATGCCAGGCATATTGGCAGTGCTTAACAAATGAATATATTGTTCAAAGAGATTGAGTGCAAAGGACTTTGGGTGATGGGAGGAAAGAAGGGAGGAAGAAAGGCTACAAGTAATGTCCCACTGAAAAATAAACACAAAATTGTGCAAGTAGCTGACTTTTCATAAGAAAAATAGTAATACATTGCACATAGTGTCAGTTCAGCCAAGCATTATCATTACTTGTTGGTAAAAAAAGAAACAAATTTCTGTTGATCTGAGACAAGCTTCCTAGCTTCTCAGAGCTCTTCTGCATCAATAAGAGAAATCTAACAACTGTATACAAGAAATCCGTTCATCACCATGTATCCTTCCCCCTATGAAGCAACCAGCCAGCCCAGACACACCAAAAAAATCTGTTATCTACTAGCAGGCACTCAGCTACCACAGAATATGCTCTAAGGAGAAAGTCTGGGATACACACCTTTAAACACTTAAAACTGCCTTCACCCAAACAAAGATGCTCCATTAGAAGTAGATTGCATCATGGACTAAGCCATCCAAATACCCCAAGAAAACTTGCTTCAATGCAAAAAATAAATCCTCACCAATCACATGTGCCTAGTTGTCACCTACCACCCTACAGTGGAATCTATCTGGGGATATAATGAGACAGTCACAAACCATACTTGATGGCATCACATCCTGAAAAAAAAAAAAAAAAAAAAAAAAAAAAAAAAAAAGGAAAAACAAACCAAAAAAACCACACCACTCATCTTTCCCAAACTTCCTCTTCTGACCTTGAAACACCCCAGCTTTCCACCTCTCCACTCTCGTAATTGGAAACAAACTTCAGACAGGCCAGGACACACCAATTCAAAGCGGTACCAAACCCTGCCAGAATGACATATGCAAAATGTGCAGACATATGTCCACTGCTGGGATTAATACTTTATACAACACACTTTTCAAGATCTACTTCCTGCACATAACTATCACAGCATGTGATCTCATCTAGTCAGCAAATACCCCCAGCAACAACTATATGGATGAAACCAGACTTTCACTATGCTCATAAATGATCACACAGAAAAATGATAAAGCGCAAAAACACATATCACCTGTGGATGAACACTGTGAAGTGATCACTTCATGTCTGACCTAACAGTTCTTATCCTCAAAGGAAACCTGCATATCACCTTGAAAAGGTAAGCCTGGAAACTTAAATTTGCAACTCTGTTAGACATAAAAATCATGGTCTCAGTAGAAGCCAGTTGGGCTTGCGCAGATGGGGGTTGCTCCAGCTGTGCTGGAGTGCCTCCCTCCCTCCCCCCTCCACCTTTGGTGGGCCCTACAGGGTTGGAATAACCCTCTGCCCATGGTAGGCAGGGGGCCACTTCAGCCCCCACTGATTAACCAAAACTGGAAAGCCTCACCCATTAAGGGTGAGCCTTACCAGTTAGCCAGTTGACCATTCATATCCCTATTATAGTGGCATTAATTGCCTACCTTATTTAAGTAGTTTCTTGCAATATGTTAACTCCTTATGGTTAACAGTCTTTCCCACCAGGTATTTAACTGTGACTGTGGCAGGCCCCTCCTGCCTGACCCTCCCACAGGACCTCTTAAGTCCAAGGCCCTCTGGCCTGAGTTCAAAATGCAGTTTAGGGTTGTAGCAGGGACACACCCCTGGTAGGGGGACCCAGGCCCACCCTACTCCACCAGGTCCCAGCCCAGGGCCTTGTGAGTGACCAGATAGCGGGTCACTCCCTCGGCAGGGCAATCCGGCCAAAACATGCTGAGGTTCTCAGGGCGGGAGAGGCAGTTCCTGCTCCTGCCCTGGGCCACTTCCTACCTCATTCACTGGGGTTCCTTCCCACATACTCATCTAGCTTGCTGTGGCCTCCAGGCCGGTGTCTCCTCAGCAGGCATTCTCTGGGGTGCACCAGCTCACCTCCACATCCCTCCAGCCTCTTCTGGAGTCTCTGGTGACTGCTGTGCAGGAGCCCCCTTCACAAGTCCTTCTCCTCCAGCTGCTACCCCCAGACTGAGTCCTTCCCCAGGCTTTTATGGTGGAGCTACTGCCTGGGCATGCTCGGTAGGGCTGCGGGGGAGGGGCCTCTGCAGCCAGGTAACCCTGGCTGGGCCCTGCAGGCTCAGTGTGGGGCTGCCTCCCCCTGTCACAGTGACAATATGAATAACTTTTCCAGACTAGAAGAACTCTGTGAAGGTTGAAAGCGCTTCTACCAACACAAGTTGGTCCAGAAAAATATATTATCTCAGCTATCATATCCTGAGGCCAATGCAGCTTCAATAATACTGTGAATAAAAATAACTATATTAAAACACAACTTAGAAATAGTTGTGCTTATATGGTAAGTCATGTATTTAATGTTCTTTATTTTTCTTTCTCCGCACTTTTCTAAAAAACAAAAGCTATTTTTATGAGATCAGGATAGTTTTTAAAAAATAAATAGTCATGCTGATAGCCTGTGATAACCTTTTAAATATATCCATTCTCCACTACTCTTCTGTTCTTTGATCTGTGCTCTCTTTCACTCTTTCTGGGAGTGACTGCTCAGCTGTTGTAGGTGTTTCTTTATGGATTAGATGACAGTGGATTCAGAGGAGAATTTGGCCATTACTTTTGCTATTTTTCCTTTCCACCGTAATTGTTGCCATCATATGGTCTTAGAATGTGTAGCTTCATCTGTGTTTTTGCTTTATAGTGGCATTGCTGCTGCTTTCATCTTGACAACTTTCTTGTGTTGTTAGTCATATTGCAATATACTAGACATTCTAGGATTTTATATTTCTAGATTCAATTTCCCCAGCAGACATCAGATTATTTAAAATTCATACTTTATTTTTATAGACCCTGTAGCTAAGGAGTCAAATTATACCTTAGGTAGGGATGTTAAATATTAATTGAATGGTTGAGTATCCTCATGAATTCTTATTGTTTAGTCTACTATTGAGACTAAAGGGGTGAGACCAGCAGACAGTGGTCAATCTGTGGAACTCCTTGCTAGAGAATATTGTGAAGGCCTGGATTTTAACAGGGTTAAAAAAAGAACTAGATAAGTTCATGGAAAATAGTTCAATCAGTGGTTTTTATGATGCACGATGGGCAAGGATGGTGTTCCTAGTGGCTAGTTTCTCTTTGCTGGAAGTTGGGAATGCGTTATTTGATGATTACCTGTTCAGTTTATCTCTCTGGGACACCTGGCTTTGGCTACTGTTGGAAGACAGAATACTGAGCTAAATGGACCTTTGGTCTGACCCAGAATGATGGCTTTTTTGTTCTTATGATACATGTAGCAATACTTCATAACTTCACATGAGGGATGTGAAGGCTTAACCAGTTAACTGATTAACTGGTAAGCCTCACCCTTAAATTAAGGGTGAGGTTTACTAGTTGAGGTTAACCAATGGACAGGGAGTTGCTCCAGCTCCATGGGGGTGGATGGGAGGGGCACTTGCATACAGGGCTTGCTCAGCATGTAGCAATACTTCATAACTTCACATTAGGGATGTGAAAGTTTAACCAGTTAACTGGTGGGGGCTGGAGCAGCTTCCTACCTATTGTACACAGGGGGTTGCTTCAGCCCTGCAAGGGGCCCACAGTGGTGGACAAGGGAGGTTTCTCTGTGAGCTCTGCGGTATAAAGCTTATCATATCATAAAACATGGAAGTATATCATAATATCACAGTGAGGAATAAGGAGGGCTACTTAGAGGCCCTTAACAATGAAAGGTTCCCTAAGCTCAGGTCATAGAAGCCTGCACACATATGCATAGTAATTATTCAAACCCATCCATGTGGATCTTGCTAACTTCAACAAGGGTTTGAGTGTGATTGAATTGCCTGTTTGGGGTAGAGATAGCTAGGGATTGGGAAGAGGAAGCCCCATAGAGAAACCTTTGTAGTCACCAGGTCTGGGGAGAAAGAATAGGCAGTGCTGTATTTGTTGTCTGAATTCGAGCAATGCCAGACCTCAGGAAGGGGCAAATTTGGAGTGTGTATATGGTGTGTATGTTTTCTTCAAAGTAGGATGAGAACTTCAACTATCAAGGCTGGTCTATAATTGGGATGTTAGGAAGCGAGTAATCAGCTAATTGTGTAGTCGATAGAATTTCTATTGACTACATGATTAGTCAATAGAGGAGAAAGCCTCCGGGAGCTAACCCCCCCCCCCCCCCCCCCCCCCCCCCCCCCGGCCCCGCCACAGCTCTGTAGCTTAAATGTAATAAGAGCCAGGTGTGCAGGCAGCTCAGCTCCTACTACATTTAAACTGCAGAGCCACAGCAGGGGGGTAAGCTCCTGAACCTGATGTGAGTTGGGGTTCAGCAGCCCCTGTCTGCTAGGGGTCCCAGGGTCCCCAGGGAGCTTCGTGGCCAGCCCAGAGGGCAGTGAAATGCGATGGGCAAGTCTGGCAAGGGGCAGCCCCATGGGTGTGTTTGATTTGGGAGGTGGTTTCCCAGCGGATCTCATTTAATCACTCCGCCCCTGCCTTCTCAACCGGACCCTGGTGGCTGGGGGGAACCCTGTACTTGATTCGACGACTCACTTACATCCCTAGTCTATAATACTCAGTCCTGCCTTGACTAGAAGACCTACCAAAGTCCCTCCCAGTCAGGTGCTGTGATTATATGATTCGCCTTTTTTAAACATCGATTTTTATTCTTCAAATACTGTTGCTGCTCATTAAAAGTTAATTTTGCCTGGTCATTTACTTGTACAGTCAAGTGTTCCTCCTACAAGGGATTTTCAGTAGCTTCCAAGAGGTCCAGAATCAGTATGGTTGTTAGTAGGAGATTCATTTCCTTCTCCAGAAAAGGATTTGGTCTTATATTCATTATTGACCCTGTAGAAATTCAGAGTTGAACTGGGGAATATGTGCATTGATTTGATATAAATGCTGTCTCCAAAGATTCTTCTGCTCTTTGTTGTTTGATAGCTTCTGAAGTGGAAGCTAAAGATCTCAGAGGGATAACTCCAGAGTCTGAGCCAACATTCCTATTGCTAATAAAACAGGTTGCATAGATGCATAAATGCTAATATTTCTGTTTTAAAGTACTGGATTTCTAGTTCAGTGCTGTAGCAGTATCTAAATCATAATGATTTTGCCAAATGCTTTGGGGGGGGGGTTACCCTAAATTAAAAACACTGTATGCATTTACATTTACTTACTTGCAAACAACTCACCCAAAGAGGTTTGATCTTAGCTAAAACATTTGTATTAATGCCATATTTTTGTTCATTTGTTTTATTTATTCACTAATAATTGCTCAGCTGTTGGTAGCCTTATCCATGCATGGTTTTCCTTTTAAAGGAAAATATATTTTTCCCAGAATGTTTGATTACAGAAAGGTGAAATCCATTTGTTTTTCTTTGATATTCATTAATTTACATATTAATGTCCACAGTAGAAAGTAAATATGTTAATTTTATAGCTTCTTAACGGATTCCTTAATCATGAGGACGTTTGTATTTTTTTAAAAAACGAGGTTAAATTATGTAGCACTGTTTCGTATAATTACACAACAGACCAACCTGAAAATCAAGGATGCATAAAACCATTAGGCTTCCTTGGCATTGTGCAAATCATTATCCTTTTCAGAAACATTAGCAACTTGGATTTTTCTCAATTTTCACAGCAGGGCTAGAGTGGCTTCTGGCTGCTAGCTCTTTGCCACTGCTGGCACATCCTGGTGGCCCGAGGGAGGTGTGTTCAGAGTCATCCCATCCATGGGGCAGTTTGGCATGCTCGTGCTTTGTGGAGCTTGACTGTGGCTGCCCCATTTGTTTCAGTTTAATTATTGTAGCATTCACTAGAGTATCTTAGAAGTACTAGAAGTCTTTCCTCTCTATACTAATTATTCAGAAGCAAGTCAAAGTTTAAGAGATCTGCCATAGAAGTCAATGATTGTGGGATCAGGTCCAAAATAAGCATGGAAGATGAGTCATGTACTTGTTAAAAGTAATTTAAACATTAAGGCAAGTTGTTCTGCATATTTCAGTATGGTCAGTTTTTGTTTCTTTCTAAAGTTTTAGATTATGACCTTTAAAAGAAATAATTTACTGTATAATATTTTAGTAAGTATTCATTTTTCAATGGAAGACTGAGGAAAAAAAAGGCCGAGCTTAGTGAAGTCCAACTAATTGATTTTTCAGTATGATAGCTGAATCATTTTTTTCATTGTTTTGGGTCATCCCATGTACATTAAAATTTTAATTTGTTTTGGTTTAGTGAAATAAAAGATTTTTTTGAGAGGATTTTTATTACATTAAAAAAAATTTTTTTTAATTAAAGTAAAATTTGTATTGAAAAGTCAAAAGCTTTTGTTTTGAAAATGTCAACATAAAATGTTTAATTTTTTTTAACAAAAGACTTTGCACCATGATTTAGTAGATTTTTTTCAGTTGGGGAAAAAAAAGTTTTGTACAAAAATCTTTATTCAGCTCTAGTGAAGCTCTTTCTGCCTCTCCACTAGTGCACTTTCTTAAGGATAAGGATCTATCTAATAATAGGTTTTCAACTGAATGTGAGAACACTACTTTTTTTCCCATCCTCAAAACTTTCTACAGATACACAAGATATAATTACCATAACGTCCACTTAAGCAATGTCTTGTGTTCATAGCTTGAATAGCTTTAGGGGATTGAGGGCAAGTTGCACTGATACTTTTTTGAAACTGTAATTCACCAAGATTGAGCTATGTAAAAGGAGCTTTTTGCTTTTGTATGAAGTATTTACACTTAATCATAACAAATTACTGTTATCTTCCATTTTTGTAATTACCAGAGAACTCTTCTAAGAGATTAAGAACTGAAGTCCTAGAAGTATATTTTTCTGTGATGAAACGGAATGTTGAGGACTTAAATCTTCACACATACAGAACAAATTACACCTTGGATTTTGTGCATTATAAAATTTAAAGAGAGAGGATCTGTACCCTTAGTAATTGTTAAACAGTATGGTGATTGAAATCTCCAGAAGAGAGCGTGTTTTTAATAATGTTTTTTTCATTACTATAAATCTTTCCTTATACTTATCTTAGAAGTACACAGTTTAGTTATGAAGTAGTGTTTAGAAAGGAATGCTCCTGAAGATTCTATGGTAATTTGTTCATGGGGTTTTTAGGAAGTGAGAAATAGAATTATTATGTGCTCTTCCGAATATTTAGAGAGACATTTTCTCTGTCTATTAGGTCACACAGCAGTTTTTAGTACACTGAGCACTGACTTCCTATAATATAATTTGTAGAATTGATAGGATATCTTTTCAATCACCCTCTCATTATATGTGAAATTGATGAGTTTGGTCTCTCACCTCACTTCCTTATCCTATACAGTATTAAATCATTAAAATTCTGTAATTTCATGCAGTTTAGGTTTGGCTCGTTAACTCCTGTTGGAGTTACGTTTGATGATTATTGTGGTCTTGATGTCCTCATGAAAATGAGCTGTCATCTCAAGAGGCTATCTCAGTAAACAAAATTTAAATAAACTTAATTATGGCTTTATTGTCTCTGTGAACTTCCAGAAAATGTTTTCCTATTCAGCTGTATTTCACTCAGCTATCATAGCTTTCTGTAATAATATAATTCATTAATTAATGCCATTTTTTGTGTTAAAATGAATAAACTGTTAAATTTTATAAAATTTTTCCTTGAAAATTTTTTCCATAATGTCTTTTTATAGTAACTGAAGTGGCACAAACAGGTTGATATGTAGTATACAGATAATAACTGGGAATATGTGATTTCAACACTTGGAAAACAGCATATAATCCATAAACCTCAAAGACGTTCTTAAAAGCCTTTGCCATAAGTCATTCTCTGGGAAGCAACATAATAAATATAATGAATTTCCTAAATAATCTATTGATTAGAAGATTGGACAGATTCACTGGATATAATTTATTGATGCAAATTTTCTTTTTCCAGGTCAGTCAGTATTAAGAGAGATTAAAATACCCAAAAAGGCAGTCTGCAAAAAAACAATACAGTTTGCAACATACTATACATAATTCAAAGCAATTTAAGATTAATCTTATTCTCTAATAATATGTTAAGGAGGATGGGCTGTTTGGAGATTTTTAGCTTTCCAGATGCTCAAACAATGTGCTTTAAATACTATATTCACACACTCGCCCCAGAATGCAATAGATGAGCTATTTTAAGAGTTGAATTGTGAATAAATGGAGGAGGAAAAGCAACAACACTTGCAAATTTATGTAGTCTCAATTAGCTCATTTAAAATGTATTTACAAGTGAAGTAGACAGAGTAGCAAATGTCTGTACAAAACTGTTACTTCATTAATATTTTTATAACAAAAAAAGCATTTTGTGAATTCTGTCAACAGAGTAGATATAGATTGGTTACCTTTCTTGTATGTATACTTATTTTAATTTGTTTGGAAACACGTATTTTTATCAGCAAGAATTGATTAGAGCATCTTGAAGAATAATGACTTAGTCAAGTTTTAAAAAGAACTCTGGTTTTTAAAGGTCCAGTTTTGAGAGTTTTAGCTGACAGATTATCTAACTGGCAGGTAGTTCACGGATCTTATTTTGCTTTAATTTAAGAATTATGTGTCCTTACAATTGAGACACAGTATTGGCTGTTCCCTGTATTGCACTGTCAGAAACGTAGAGTTCTTCAAAATATCTTATTTTTATTTCTAATTTCAAACTGTTTTAAAACTCCTTTCCTACTTCCCAAATATTACAAGAATCAAGATTCTTTTGAGTTGGTTGCATTAATCATTTTAAAGCAGTGTTTCTTAAACTGTGGTGTGCCGCGAGGCAGTAGGAGGTGTGCCGCAGAGAACAACAGAATTCATAAAGGGGCAGGCGACTTTTTTTTTTTAAACTCCCCCTGACCCTTTTTCCCCCCCGCCTTTTTTTTTTTTCCTCGCTCAAAATCCTTGGTGTTCCTCATTAAAAAAAATTATTGTTTGGTGTTCCTCGTTCTTAAAAAGTTTAAGAAACACTGTTTTAAAGGAAACTGAGTTTGTAGCTATATGTGTGCATACATGACATTACTTCTTCATACCTCATTTAGATTGAAGAAGTATTTGTATTTCTTAAATGGTCTATCCACTCTATGCTAAATCATATCTGCCTCCAGCCAAATGAGTAAGTTGCCCTGATTCCTTAATCAGAAACCAAGATCTAACTTTAACAAGTTCAGTAAACAAATTAAAGCTGAACAAGGCAGTTTTTATGGCTGGCTTTGGGTGCTGCATAAGCCAAGGAACGATATTTAACTAGCCTTTGTTATAGGGGCTACCTGTACTTACAAATGAACACATTGAAAAGCATATTATGCACACTCAAGCAAAAAGGGCATTGAATATGGAAATGGGAAAGGAAGAACCATAATCCTTTCAAGTTCACTCTTCCTGTTAAGGGGAATGCTCATGGATAGAAAGAAGTTATGCATTTTTAGACAAGATTTGCAAAGCTGCTGCCTGAGCTCAGTTCACAATTTTGTCAGACATTATAGATCTGACTTACTGGCATTACAGGCGCTGTCTGTTCAAAAATGCATTACGAGCAGTAGCCAAATAATGGTCCCAGTAAAATGTTTAACTGCTTTCGTATGGAAGAGAGTAGGGTCTAGTCTAGACTTCTGCCTTGTAGGTTATAGGTGTCTGGTTTGACATTCATAGTAGGAAGACAAAGTTCCTGAGATATTCAGAATTAATGGCTGTTGAACGATAGTGTCAAACTATTTTTTTTTTTTTTGCTACAGAGGGGTAGCCGAGTTAGTCTGTAACAGTAAAAACTTAAAAAACAACAAATAGTCTAATAGCACCTTAAAGACTAACAAAACTTGTAGATGGTCTCCTGAGCTTTCGTGGGCAAAACCCACTTATTCAGATGACTAGAGTATAATAAGTCTAGATCCAAGAATAAATAAGGGAAGGAGGGGTGGCGGAGAAGGAAAATGGGGAGGGGAGGAAGAAAAAGAGAGACAGTGAGTAGATAGTTCAAATAGTTGCAAGAGGCTGTTAAGAACCATTAGCACCTCCATTGTTTGGATTGGTTGTTTAAGTCATTAAAAAGTGGAAGATAGTGTGCCAGCCATCCTCTATCCCAGTTTAGACCATTAACATAAGAATTGAACTTGTGAATGAAGTTAAGTTCCAATCCTTCTCTGTGTATTTGGCTTGTGGAATTGGCCTGAAACAAAATGGTAACTTGGAGATCCATTAATGAGTGTCCAGGAAGATTAAAGTATTCTCCAACAGGTTTTTGTGTATTGCCTTTTCGGATATCTGATTTGTGCCCATTAATTCTTTCCCGTAGAGATTGTCCAGTTTGACCAATATACATGGCAGCGGGGCATTGCTGGCATTTGATGGTATAGATCACATTAGTGGATGTGCAGTTAAATGAGCCTTTGATTTGGTGGCTGATGTCATTGGGTCCAGGGATGAAATTGCATGTGTAAATGTGTGGACAGAGTTGGCACCGGGGCTGATTGCAGGGGTGCGTTCCTGGATGATTATGATGGAGGTGTGTTGTGTGGTTACTGGAAATAATTTGTTTGAGGCTAGGGGGTTGTCTGTAAGCGAGAATTGGCCTTTCCCCCCAAGCTTCTGAGAGTGAGGGGTCATTTTCCAAGATAGGTTGTAGATTGTTGATAATGCATTGGAGAGGTTTAAGTTGAGGATTGTAGGTGATAACAAGTGGAATTCTGTAGTTTTCTCTTCTGGGCCTGTCTAGAAGCAGTTCATGTCTGGGTACTCTTTTGGCTTTGTCAATCTGTTTTTTCACTTCTCTGGGTGGGTATTTCAGTTTTAAGAATGCTCCATATAGATCCTGTAGGTGTTTGTCTCTGTGGGATTGAAACAAATCCGGTTGTATCTTAGGGCTTGGCTGTATACAATAGATTGGGAAATGTGTCTGGGATGGAAGCTAGAGGCATGAAGGTAAGTGTAGCTGTTGGTAGGTTTCTGGCATAGGTTGGTGGAAATTTGTCCATCATTTAATAGTACTATAGTGCCAAGGAAGTGGATTCCTCGTGTGAACTAATCCAGGCTGAGGTTGATAGTGGGGTGGAATCATAGAATCGTAGAATACTAGGACTAGAAGGAACCTTGAGAGGTCATCGAGTCCAGTCCACTGCCCTCATGGCAGGACCAAATACTGTCTAGACCATCCCTGATAGATGTTTATCTAACCTACTCTTAAATATCTCCAGAGATGGAGATTCCACAACCTCCCTGGGCAATTTATTCCAGTGTTTGACTATCCTGACAGTTAGGAACTTTTTCCTAATGTCCAACCTAAACTTTCCTTGCTGCAGTTTAAGCCCATTGCTTCTTGTTCTATCCTCAGAGGCCAAGATGAACAAGTTTTCTCCCTCCTCCTTATGACACCCTTTTAGATACCTGAACACTGCTATCATGTCCCCCCTCAATCTTCTCTTTTCTAAACTAAACAAACCCAATTCTTTCAGCCTTCCTTCATAGGTCATGTTCTCTAGACCTTTAATCATTCTTGTTGCTCTTCTCTGGACCCTCTCCAGTTTCTCCACATCTTTCTTGAAATGCGGTGCCCAGAACTGGACACAATACTCCAACTGAGGCCTAACCAGTGCAGAGTAGAGCGGAAGAATGACTTCTCGTGTCTTGCTCACAACACACCTGTTAATGCATCCCAGAATCATGTTTGCTTTTTTTGCAACAGCATCACACTGCTGACTCATATTCAGCTTGTGGTCCACTATAACCCCTAGATCCCTTTCTGCCGTACTCCTTCTTAGACAGTCGCTTCCCATTCTGTATGTGTGAAACTGTGGAAGTTGTTGAAATCCTTGTGAAATTCTTCGAGGGCTTCTTTCCCATGGGTCCATATGATGAAGATGTCATTGATGTAGCATAAGTAGAGTAGGGGTCTTTGGGGGGCGAGAGCTGAGGAAACGTTCAACATCAGCCATAAAGACGCTGGCATATTGTGGTGCTATGTGATGCCCATGGCTGTGCCATTGACTTGCAGATACAAATTGTCTCTGAATTGGAAGTAGTTGTGAATGAGGACAAAGTCACAGAGATCTGTAATCAGGTGTGCATCGCTGTCATTGGGGATGGTGTTCCTGATAGCCTGTAATCCGTCTTCATGTGGAACGTCCATGGTGGCCCGGATGGTATTTTCAGGTAGATTACTGATGTTTTGTAGTTTCCTCAGGAAGTCGGTGGTGTCTCGAAGGTAGCTAGGAGTGCTGGTAGCACAGGGTCTGAGAAGAGAGTCAGTATAACCAGATAATCCTGTTGTAAGTGTGCCAATGCTTGACATGATGGGTTGTCCAGGATTTCTAAGTTTGTGTATCTTGGGAAGCAGCTAGAAGACTCCTGGTCGGGGATTGGGGGAGTGTAAATTTGGTCCTAAGCAGGTTCAGGGAGCCTCATGAGCAGCTGGTTCAGGGTTGGGTTTTTTGGGGGGTTTTTTGGTATTCTTTAGTGGGATCACAGGAGAGAAGCTTGTAGAATTTGGTATTGGTGAGTTGTCTGGTTGCCTCCTGTTCATAATCTGTTCTGTTCATGATGACTACAGTTCCTCTTTTGTCAGCCTCTTCGATTATGATGTTAGGATTTTTTTTAAGGCTGTGTATAGCATTGCGTTCTGCATGACTGAGGTTATGTGTTATATGTTGTTGTTGGCTGGCAATGTCAGCTTGAGCACATTTGCAAAAGCAGGCGATGTAGAAATCAAGACTCTCATTACGACTGTTAGTAGGGGTCCACATAGAAGCCTTTCTCTTGTGAGATTGGTGGGCAGGGGTAGAGGGGGAAGCAGCAAGATCAGTGTGTTGTACGTCAGTGTGTTGGAAATATTCCTTTAGGCAGAGGTGGCAAAAATAGGCTTCCAGATCTGAATCATATTCATGGGGGTGGTGGGGCAGAAGGAGAGTCCTCAAGTTAGGACAGATTCCTTTTCTGGACTATGATTGTAGTTGGATAGGTTGACAGTGTTGCTAGGTGAGTTGAAACTATCGGGAATGAGAGATCCTGAGGCATGTAGGAGTTTGGATAGCTTATTGTCCTTTTTCTTCTGAAGGGAGATGATGTGATTCTTGTAGGTGATTTGTTGAATTTTAGTAAAGTTTGGAAAAGATGAATTGTGTGTGGAAGCTTGGTTTTTTATGACAGTTTCTAATGTTGAGCGCTCCTCCTTGATTTTCTTCTGTTTGTCGTATAGAATGCTGATAAATTGGTTCCTGAGTTTCTTGGTGAGAGTGTGGCATAGTCTCTGGCTATACACTGTGGGATACATCAATTGCAGTAGGTTTTTCACCCTTATTCCCTTAGGTATGATGTTCATCTGTTTGCACTTGGAAAGGAAGATGATGCCTATTTGGATCTGTGTGAGTTTCTTTGTGTAGTTGATGGATTTCTACTCCATATGGCTGAATGGAGTGCCTTGCATGTTCAAAAGCTTCAGAGGGGTAGCCTGTAACAGGAAAAATTTAAAAAACAACAAATAGTCTAGTAGCACCTTAAAGACTAACAAAATGTATAGACGGTATCATGAGCTTTCGTGGGCAAAACCCACTTCTTCAGATGACTGGCATCTGTTTAATACTGCTTTCTAAATATTGACCGGAAGGATAAGAGAAGGCTAGACCTCTACTACATGGACCATTAAAAGTGCTAATATTTTGTTTTTAATCTGCTGCTTGGAAGAAACTGCTATCCAAGTATTTAGTCTGATGTGCTAGACTTAAAAAATAAAAACTTAATATACAGGGAAACATTTTTCAGCACTCCCAACCAGGGTTACTTCAAAGCAGTGGCTTAGAACTGAAGGCTCACTACTGCTTGAGCCATCTAGTATTTTTTTCAGAAGTGCACAGAGAAGCTGGTCATACAGATATTGCAAGTTTCATGCTCAGTCCATTATAGTGAAGTTTATTTTCTTGAGGGGAGGTTAGGGTTGCCAGCTTCCTGACTGCAGAAAACTGAACACCCTTCCCCCATTCCTGTCCTTCTCCAAGGCCTTGTCCCCAGCTCACTTCCTTCCCCCCATCTCTTGCTCTCCTCTATCCTTGCTCACACACCCATTTACACAGTGGGTTGGTATGAGGGCTCTGGCTGTGGATGCAGGCTCTTGAGCTGGGCCTAGAGATGGTGTTTGGGGTAGAGAAGGGAGCTCCAGACTGGGAAGTGGGGCCGAGGGGTTTGGAGTGTGAGAGGCAGCTCTGGGCTGAGTCAGAGTGTTGAGGTGTGGGGGAGTGGGCTCTAGGCTGTGGGTGTAGGCTTTTGGGTTGGAACCTGAAATGACAGGTTCCGGGTGCGGGAGAAGGCTCCAGGCTGGGGCAGGGGTTTGGGGCATGGGAAAGAGTAAGGGCTCTAGCTGGGGTAAGGGCTCTGGAGATGGGGTGGGAATGAGAGGTTTGTAGTACAGGAAGTGGCTCACTTGGGACTGGGATCAAGGGGTTTGGAGTGTGGGAGGGCTTAGAATTGGAGAAGAGGGTTGTGGCAGCGGTTACGGCACAGGCTCTGGGCAATGCTTACCTGAGGTGGCTCTTGGAAGTGGCTGGCATATCGTGCTGGCTTCTAGCAGGAGTGGCCAGGGGCTCTGCACACTGTACCTGTATGCAGGCACTGCCACCATAGCTCCCATTGGCTGTGGTTTCTGGCCAATAAAAGCTAGGCATTCAGAGTGGTGCCTGCATGCAGGCAGGGGCATCGCATGTAGCCCCTTGGCTGCCCCTGCACCTACAAGCCAGAGGGGCATGCTGGCCACTTCTGGAAGACACATGGAGCTGGCTACTGCAGCCAACTGGACTTTTAGTGGCCTGGTCTCAGCTGGGTGTTCTGGTCATAAACTGGACTCCTGGCAGCTGTAGGGGAAGGTCTTTTGGCTGACCGTGCACATACATTATAATGCAACAGCTAGATGCAAAGAAGACCTAGAGAAGACCACTACAACACATTCCTGAGTATTATTTTTAGAAGTGTTAATTTTGTTATTTCTTCTAAATCACTTCTTTCATTAATATTGAAATAAAATTGTTTTGTATTGTGTGGTTAGGATAATATTAGAAACCTGTTAAATCTGGGACTTGACCAGGGTCTGGGAGTTTGCTTGCTGCAAATAACTCACTTAAAATGCACACTGATTGATTAAAAGTACTGAACTGTCTTGAGCACTGACTTCCAACTGTGCATGTTCTGATTACACAGAAAGCTTGCGGAGTATGCTGGGATGCCACTTTGTGGAGAAACTGAGAGATTTTAAAATCATGCATTGCATTACTCAACACTAATCTATAAGAACTAAAACAGTCAATGGAGAAAAATACAAATTTGGTTTCAAGTTAGGAATGGACTACTGTGATAAAGAACAAACAGGCATTGCTGTATAGTTAATAATGCAAAATGGTTGATTTTTCAAATGCATTCTATCAGAGACTAGGCTACTGAATCAGGATAAGAAGGGACAGTTTCCTGCTCTTACCTAGCTACTGATCCCAACTGCTATATGCTTCTAAATCGTTCTCCTTAATTTTCTGACATCCCTGCATGAGTTCTTTACTAGAAGCTAAGCCTTTACCTAAGCATTTTCCATATTATGCTGATGTTATTTGCAAAAATGGTCCTATTTGTTTTACTGGAAAATTGTCACCAGCTCATCAATTGTCCAAAGAGCAGCACTAGATTTTCTAAAAACAATTAAGATGTTGAAATCTGAAATCATAGTAAAATACCACTATAAGGCTGAACCATTTTTTAAAGGTGGAAATATTTTAAATGAGTGACATAAGCATGTTCTATAAGGTTGGGCAGACATCTATCAACGAACAATGCCAGATCAAATTCTTGCAATTTCAGAGAAAAAAGGATTTGTGAATAATGCCATCATCTTTGTTGCTGAAGCTACTAAATTTGATCTGCTGCTGCTGATTATGTTCTGCAGCTTGAGTGTAATGAATACTTTCAGTCAGATGACTGGATATTATTTATTCAAATGATTCAGCCAGAAAAACAGATCACTTTCAATAGTGACTGGGGAAGCAGATAACACTGATGATCCAGACAGCAAGTTAATCGTGATATAAAATAAATTTGCAATATGGAAAGAATTAGGTTCACAGAGTTGGTTTTAAGAACTGGTTGCTATTCTTGGTTACTGAGTACAGGTATCATTTCTGTAAAAAGGTTAAATGATAGCGTTACATTGGTGATAGCTGTGGGTTGGGAAATCTAAATGTTTAAAGTTTAAACTCTTTGTTTCTCTTTTTTTCTTGTTGCTGTTCATTTTCAATTTTGGGCGGTTTAAATTATTATTTTGTGTTTTAACTGGGCCCATTTATGTTTCAGATACCTTATTAAGCAGGAGATTTTCTGTATGAAATAGTTGGTCTTTGGTCCCTTTTTAAAAAAATTAAACCTGCTTGCTTGATTCCTTGTTTTAAAATGTATATACTATAAAAATGTAGTAATGCGGATACTGTTATTATAATTATTTAAAGCTGAGGTTAGCTTCTCCCTACCTAATCTTTTTTTTTCTTTGTGTAATAGTAAATATCCATTTCAGGCCTAGTGTACACTAGAAGTTAGGTTGATGTAAGCCATCTTGCTTTGACCTAGTTGTCAGTGTGTCTATGTTTACATTTGTCTCTCACTCATGTAAGTGCCTTGTCACACTGATGCATAACACCGCCTCCCTGAGTAACATTGAGCCACGGTTGATGTACTGAGGTTAATTCAGAGTAAGTGTAGACACTGTATTACCTATGTAGAGCCTAACAGTCCTCCATCAGCTGTTCCATAATGCCTGACACTGATGCCTGTCCTCACAGTTGTGATGTTTAGTGCCCAGAGGCCATGGACACTAAAATCCCTTCCCCTGTTAAAACTTTGTTAATTTTTGAAATTCCTTTTCCAGAATGTCCAGCTTGGTAAGTATACCCAGCAGTTGCCCATCCGACCATGCTGCAGAAATGCTCTGGCCGGGTCTACATGCTCTGTAGATGGGAGATATTGGCTCTCTTGGCTTGTGGGAAGAGCCTGTGCAGGCACAGCTATGGACTGGCTGTAGAAATGTGGATATCTATGGGCATGTTGTATGGGGAATTCACAGGTTCTGTGACACAGTGTAATACTCATAAATGTACAGTAATTACTAGAAAATTAACAGACACATTGACAATGTTATGTTCATAAATGTATACCAACCACCACACAATTCTAATGGTACTCAGAACAGCAGGGCCAGGTAGAACACAGTACACAATAATGTATTACTATGGCTCATTGTTAAAGAGCTTTTTCAAGGCCTCCTAGAGATATATAGCTCTGAGTTGAGCTTTTCTAACAGCCCTTGTGTCTGGTTGTTCAAATTCATCCTACAACTTTTCTGCCTTTGCTTCACAGATATATTATGTAGGACACAGCAGGCAACTATCACCATTGGGTTGTATTTTTCACTGAGATACAATCTCGTGCGTAAACAATGCCAGCATCCCTTCAATCTATCCAGAGCACATTCAACTGTTGTTCTGCACCTACTGAGCCAGCAGTTGAATCTTTCCTTGGTGTGGTCAGGATGGCCCGTGTTTGGCTTTGTGATATAAAGGAGGAAAGGGTTGGCTGGGTCCTCACAGAACCAGAACTGGCATTTCAACATCACTCATTATAATCTATTGGTCAGGAAAGAAAGTCCTTGCTTGTAGCTCTCTGAGCAGTTCTGTGTTTTTAAAGATGCGAGTCAGTGACATGTTCCTGGTGTCCCACCAACTGTTACATAACCATAGAAAAGTAGCTTTTTCTGCGTCAAGATTATCTGGTGCCAAAATAGGGATATGTGTTCTGTCAATCTCTCCTCTGTAGTTCGGGTCCCCCACTGCTACAAATCCATCTTCTATGTACTGCACATTGCTGAAAGTTCTTTGTAGCAGGAGATGATTAATGGCCCTAAATACTTGCATGTCAGTGGCTCCCACAGTGGATTTTTACAACTCCAAAATAATTTCCCACTTACTAGTTAGCAATCTGGTGTTGTGAGTTTCCACAGTGCAATCACCACCTGCCTCTCTGCTGTCTTTCTGGTGTGCTTGTCCTGGTGGGATGGGGTGAGCTTGACACAGAGATATAGTTAGGTGGTCTTATACACTCAAAAGGTTTGCAGCTATTCTTTTCTTCCCATACCTGCATTATAATGTAATCCCACTGATCAGTGCTCATTTCTTAGACCCTGAAGCAGTGCTCCATCATCTGAAGATGTTCTGTGATTGCCACCAAAATCCTTGAATTGGTTCTCCCAATGTCGCATGGAAATCTTCCACAAAATTGTCATATTCCCTCATGATTCATTTTTTTCTTATGACTCTGCAAATTCACAAGGGGATCATGCATCCTGTGATTGCAATGCTCATGACAATAGCACAGAACTTTGTAGGCTTCTGCTTGTCAGAAATGGCAGAAAAAAAGATGAGACGTGGGTTCAAAGGCTTGAAAAGTATGGGATCTAGAGGATAATACGGGAGAAAGATGCATGCCGGGAAGTTGACCTCTTGTTCCTGGTCATCCCTTTGTGAATCATATGTGCCCCACTGTGCATTGCCAGAGGTTTCCAAAAGACAACACGATGGACACTTGCAACTTGCATGCTGGGATACCTACCTAGGGAGTTCTGCACTGAGCATCGACACAAGTATTCCTGGTTCTCAAATGCAGAGCTGGTGCAAGAAGGCAATTATTCACCCTCCCTCCTCCCCCCCCCCACGGGAGCATTTTCTTTTTAACTGGTCCAGCCTTCAACCTCCCCTCCCCCTTTCATGGAGCGCGGCAGGCCCCTTCCCCCACCCGGCCTCACCTGCCAGCGCCAGGATCTGGGCCTCATGCAGCAGCAGGCGCCTGGAAGTGGCGCCTCGGCGCTCGGCTGAGTGTGCCTTGGGCGCGGGGTCCGGGCAGACTGGAGCAATCCAACGCGGAGTGGAGGCAAGCCTGGCTGGGCAGGTGCGCGGTGCTGTGCGAGCCCGGCCCCAGTGAGCTCCCAGCCTCTCTGCCCCCCATGGCGGGCAGGGGAGACCCGGGGTCGGAGAGTCCCGTCCACGCGGCAGCGCAGCAGGCATGTGCCGCGTGGCGGTGTGACTCTGGATGCTGGGGTGTTTTAGCGCCTCCCCATAGGTGGCGCCCCGGGCAGCTGACTGGCTAGCCCATCCCTTAATCCGGCCCTGGTCACGGGCCGCACAGTGAGCCCATGCGGCCCGCGGGCCGTATGTTGCGCAGGCCTGGTGTACATGAAGATGAACAATATTAGGGAAATTATGTGTATGTTGCATCACAATGAAAACAATGAGGGAGGAGTGGGCACCAGGAGACCAGCTGGTAAGGATGTAAAATACCATTTAATTGGTTAACCAGTTAAGCATGATGTTTAACTGATTAACCGATGAGTGGGGGTCTGGAGTGTTCCCCTTGCCTGCCACAGCTGGGCTGGGGTGGCCTCCTCCCCCTCCCCCGACACGTCTGGACCCGCCATGGATAGGGGCTGCTCTAGCTGCGTTGTAGTTCTCCTGTCTGTGGCAGGGCCTGCGGGGCTGCAGGAGCCCACTTCCTATAGCAAGCAGGGAGCTACTCCAGCCCCCACCGGTTAACCGGAACCATTAGGGGTCATGCTTACTGGTTAACTGGTTAACCTTTCACATCCCTACTACCTATCTGCTGTTAACAAGTGCTCGGGAAAATAGTAGTTAAATTACATACTCAGATCCCAAGATCATGCTGCAAAATACTCCAATCTCCAATTATCAGTGCAAGGGATTTCTGTAATGATGAAAGCACACCCATAACCTTGTCCCCTTAATTGTGATAAAAAAATTAATTGTACATATTGGATAAACTTACTATGTCCCCATTTATATGGAACTGTCGAGGATTGTCATATGTGGTAGGGAGAAACATACCACACACCTCCTTTCATTCATTCATTCATTCCTCAGTTCCAAAGAACTACCATTCCTTTGCTCGCTTTCCCTACTGAACAGTGGGAGGGAACCTTGTTTAGTACTATAGTGCAATAAATGTCAGATATTTTACTCACAAGCCTTACAAGAAGGCTCTGTGTGTGTGATTGTATGTGGGTGGGTGCACGTATGTACATGCACATGCACATACACACACATATATATGTATGTATATGTATATACATACACACACAAAAAAGCAGTAAATACTCACTGTTTTCTTTTGGTTCTTAAGTAAAACCAAAAAGCCCTCCCACAAAACCTGAAGTTGCATAGAGCTCAACACTCTAGCACCTGTCTCCTCTAGGTCTCTTAATACCATCCCTTGGAGACTAACATCCATTATTCATAGTAATGTTTTGAATAGCAGTTATGTTTTGTTTTGTTTGCAGTCATTTGAATCAGAAGATAATGGCATTTTCACTAGCAGGGGAAATAGTTTCTCAACCTAGAAATAGTTTGACATGTTGCCATTTTCAAATGAGATCAATTAAAAACAAATCAGGCTAATTTCTTAAAACCTTTCTTGTTCCTAAAACATTTTTTCAAAGATTGCTGCCTGTTCACAAGCACTGTTGTTGTAATTCCATTCTGACACAACTGTTAAAACTAACTAAAGCAGCAGGTTACTTGAAGAACTAGGATTTTTTTTTTGTTTGAAGAAAAGCATGTGAATTTCATACACGTATGTATCATAATACACTATTTACTTCTTATTATTCATCATTTTATCTTGTACTCACTGTGAGATATTAGGGCAAGAAAGAATTTGACTTGCATTCTTATGTGCATACCTTTGCATAATGACAAGAAGCTCAATAGTAGAGTAGAGTAAAAAATTATGTCCTGGTGAGCCGGTGTAGTTTAGTGAACAAACAGATTTTAACAAAGGGATAATACTTATCATGCAATGATAAGCAGCAGTAAACATTTGCAGACTCTACCCTTGTTTATAACTAATACACATAAACATGTGCGGGCAAAGTATTTACTGTACTAAAAATGCAATGTAAAACAATTCTGAATGTAAAGGCTTTAAGAAATTCTAGATATTAGGGCTTTAAAAATCCACTCATATAATCAATAAAATATATACCGTACTTAAGGAGTTTCTGGGTTAATTACATATATTTAAAAGCCTTCTCTTTACTCGGAAAAAAGATGCATTTTAACATGTTCGCTAACATATTGAAATCCTAGACTAGACAGAGCAGTTGTAGATGGTATTAAGTCTAAGGTTTACCTGGGTCAGCTAACATGTTAAATTTAAAGCTTGGCTTATCCAGGCTAGGATTTTTAATGGACTAGTTAACAAACATTCATCAATACCTGTTAAAATATACCTTAAAATAGACCTTACTGTAGTGGAAATATAAGTGTTTAGTAAAAACATGAATACATTAATCTGTCTGCAAATTGTGTTTCATGTTATGTCTAAGATGATAAATTGGGTGGGGTTTTTTTGGTAGTCAGATTAATGTGTGTGTATGTGGAAGGCATAAGAATGGAAACTCAGAGCTGTTTTAATCATGAGTAGTATCCTAGGTGTGGAATTGAATGGATGTTGATTTCTCTTTGCCCAGTTAGCAAGGTGCACCGAAATGTGCATGGGCATTGTTTTCCTTCTCTGCGGGTTGAATTGTCATGGCAATAGCCTTGTGTGGATACTGTATTACATTCATCCCTGTTGAATTGTATTAATAGTCGCTGGAGAGGAACACACAGTTCTGGTAAAGTGGATGCCATGACAAACATCATGTTGAAAAATTAGTCATTGTCACTTGGGGTTATGGTGCTTCATGAGGTGTGGGATGGTATCCCCCCCACTTTTTTCCTCAAGAACTAGAGAAAGGTCAAGAAGCTTCCTGGTGGGGAGATAACGCATTTAAATAACGCTGTCTGTAGATGGCTCATACGATCATTAGTCACATCCTACCTCTTAAAACTAAATTGAGATGTCAACTTTCATCCATTATAAGTTTGAATGCAACTGCAAGGTTTCCATTTTCAGATTTGAAATAAATTGTCTTTCCTGTGGAGCAGGGCTTGGGAAAACCGCATGCCAGTGGCAAACTGAAAACTTTCTACTGTTCATCACATTTCATATACCTGCAGAGCCAAAAATGCACAATACTTATGGGGCTATATATGTAGTTTCTAGAAGTGCTAACTAGCGAGGTTCTGTACGGGGGGGAGGGCAAGTACATGATGCAGCAACTGGGGTGTGGTGTGTTCACTTACCTGTCCATCACACTTGTTAAATTGTAATGGTTTTGCCTACTGGATTGAATTCATAGGATTTTATTGTGTACATGTAAACCTATTTTTCTTATGACAGCAAGGGATGTAAAATCACGTTTAATCAATTAACTGGCTAACATTATGTTTAACCAATTAATTGCTTAAATGGGGTGGGAGGAGGTCTGCTCCAACCTGGATGGGCTGGAGTGGCTCCGCTACAGCCGAGCTGGAGTGCGCCCCACCACCACCATGGGTAGGGGCTGCTCTGACCAGGCTGGAGTTCCCCTGCCCATGGCATGCTACTTCGGCCAGTCCGGGCTCACTGTGGACGGGGGCTGCTCTGGAGGGGTCACTCATGGCGGGCCCTGCTGGGATGCTCCAGCCCACTGGATAACCATAACTAGTAAGCATTCCTAATGGCAACCCTTTAATATTGAATAGCAAATCCCTAGAGATAACAGATAATGGCTACTGCCCAAATCTAGGAAGAGATACAGGATGAAGAAGCAATTTGTGAAAAGGGAAGTACGCCCATCAGAATTTGTAGCCATAGAGTCTTTATTTTAAATATCAGGAACGGAGATAGTAGCTGAAGAACATTCTGAAGAGAGGCAGAATCAAACCCTGCATAATCAAAACATTTGAAAGTCATTTTGCTGTGTCTTTCAGTGTGGTGCTCATTGTTGGTACTTGCTTTTCTGGAGTTGGAAAAACCTTCTTTCATGTTCAGTTTTACGTCAGGTGGTATTCTGCTTGCTGCTATCATTGTCTGACCTTTTCCTTTGTCCCCATGCTCTAGTGCAGTGGCTCTCACTTCCCAACCTTTCCAGACCACTGTACCAAGTCTGATTTGTCTACCCCAAATTTCACCACACTGAAAAACTACTTGCTTACATCAGGCATAAAAATGTGAATGTGTCACAGTACACTATTACTAAAAAAAATTGCGTATTTTCTTATTTTTGCCACAACGTTATAAAATAAAACAATTGGAATATAAATATTGTATTTGCATTTCAGTTTATAGTATATACTGCAAGTATAAACAAATAATTACATGAAATTTTAGTTTGTACTGACTTCATTAATGCTTTTTATAAGCCTTTTGTAAAACTAGGCAAATATCTAGATGAGTTGGCATACCCTAAGAAGATCTCGGTGAACCACTCCCCCGGCCAATGTATATTCATACCCCTGGTTGAGAAGCACTGTTCTAAAGTAACGGAGGGCAGGATCAAGCTCTCAATAAAACTGTGACTAAGAGGGCTGAAATGTAATCTAACTCATAATGAGTATTCATGTAAATGTGTTCCAGACTCACTAATTAAGTACCTCTTCAATTAATGATTGTTTTATGCAAAGAATATTTATGTATTTTCTCTCTGTGTTTGTTACAGAGGACAGGCCTACATGAATAAGTATTAAAACTATTTTAATGACTTACCATTTCACACAGTATTCTTTCATTACTGTATTTTAACCATGAAAAGTTTTCTCTTTTGTCCCTTCTGTAATATTTAATTTCTTAACATACAAACTCTTTGGCTTTGAGGGGAATTGATTGAAAATTACTTTGTTGATGGGGATTCTTAGTGTCTAGTTTGTATGTGTTGAGTTTTTGATAGTCATATTGAAATGCCCAAAGGGACCATTATTAACTGCTTGATAACGTGGCTATGAGGTGCAGGATCTTTCTGGCACTGGGTAATTATTGTTAACAAATGATCACCAGTATGTCTCAAAAATAATCTGGAAATTAATACAAGCCATGTGCTAAACAGCATAGTGTAAACAGAGAAAGAATAGATAATCTTCAAGACCATTAGAGAGATTGGATGTTTTTTCTTTTTATTAGCTCATTACCATCTCTTTAGAATCTGATTCATTCTGATGGCTTCATTGACATTTTTAAACTATAGAACACACCTGTACTTGAATGAATTATTATTTCATTAAGATAAGTGATGAAACATAGTTATAATATGTAGTCGTGTGTTAAACACAAACAAAATACATTTTGTAACTAGGTTAACGTTTACAGTTGCAGGAAAGTGAAGGAAACCACTAAAATAAATCTCTTCTGTTTTCAAGTATCTGTATTTATGTTTTATTGTAACCTGTGTCACCATCATAAAAACCTGTGTTCCATGCACAACTTTATTTTATAGACAGATGCTGAGAGAAGAAACTTCGTTTTTAAGCTGTTTTGAATTATGTGATACTAGACTGCTTGTTTGTTTCTTCTGAGGCCTCTTAGATGTATTTTACTGAGATAGGCCAAATATATATATATTGTAGGAATGTATGCCCCAAACAGATTTGTTCAAATAGATGTGGTAGTGACTTATTATATAGAAGTAACATATTTTTACATTTTTTGTATTAACAATTTGTACTTACAAAACAAGGCCTAGTCTATGCCCTTTCTATTTTCACTGAATAAGGGGTTGCATATAGCTGCACTGCCTCTGTTCATACCATGAAATGAATAATGTCTCTAAGGCTATGTCTTCATAGCAGAGCTATTTAAATAGCTATTCTGCATCTTAAGAGCAAGCCCGTTATATCAAAATTTAACAGGCTCGCTATTCTGACGTCCCTGTAAACCTCATTGCACAAGGGATAAGGGATGTTTCGGAATAGTACCTTATTTCAAAATAATGTAAAAATAAGCTACACAATCTGCATAGTGCAAATTGCATAGCTTATTTCAAGGTAAGGGTGCTGTGTAGATGCACTCTAAGAGTTGCAATTAGGCCCTGATTCCTTCTTTATAACGGGAGAAAGAGTATGTGCCAGCCCCTTTACCAAACTTTGATAGTAAAGGGTATTGGGTGGCTGACCTTGTGGCCTGGACCCAGCAGAAAACCATTCATTTAGCTGGGGCTCGGCAACTGTGCTGAGAACAGATGGGGCCAGGCTAGAAATAGGAAATAAGGGCCTGTGTCATTTGTTTAGTGATTAAATAAGACACAGATTTAAGGCAGAAATGGGTTATCTTCATTTTTTGAAGTCCCCTCCTAGTATTTAGAAATGTTCTTTAAGCAGGGCAGTGAAACAACTACAAACAACCGTCCCCAAGTATGATCCAGGGAAAAACTCTGAAGGATCTTCTTTGAGTTTTCCTTTTCCTTTCCCCAGGCTAGATGTTCTGTCTCATTGTTTGTTTGACTAAGGTACTATAAGCTTCCTTAAGTCTAATTTTAGTTATCCTGCCTTTAAAACTAGATTTACTGTTTGTGTGGTTTATTTGCACAAGGGTTTCATTGGTTATAAATATGTCTTCCATTCTGTGTGTTCTGTGCTCAGGGTATATCATACTCATCAAGTAGGATAAATTCCCCCCCCCCCCAATTGATTTATAAGGAGGCAGCATGGTCCAGTTAGTGAACGAAGACTTGAGTACTTTTTCTTGCTCTGCCATTAACTTCCTTTTGCATCTATTTTCTTGTCTGTAAAACTGGATAATGATGCTTACCTGTCTTTGATTAGATCTTTTGTATCTACAGATAGAGAATCATATATGGTTTGTGTTAAAGTTAACAATACTATTAATATTAAAGTTTAAGCTAATTTTAGTAAGGAATTCTTTTGTAATTCTGGGCCATTCTTACTACCCACCAGAGCTATGTCTGTGTCAAAGTCTTTGCTGTTCCTAAGAGTTATATATCATAGACTCATATTAGAACTGGAAGTGACCTTGAGAGGTTATCAAGTCTATTTTCCTGCTCTCACAGAAGGACCAAACACCGTCTAGATCACTCCTGACAGGTGTCTGTCTAACCTGCTCTTAAATATCTTCAATGATGGAGATTACACAACCTCCCTAGGCAATTTATTCCAGTGTTCAACCAACCTGACAGGAAGTTTTTATTAAAGTTCAGCCTAAACCTCCCATACTGCAATTTAAGCTCATTGCTGCCTGTTCTACCATCAGAGGTTAAGGAGAATAATTTTTCTCTCTCCTCCTTGTAACACCGTTTTAAGTACTCGAAAGCTGCTGTTAATGTCCCCTCTCAGTTTTCTTTTTTCCAAACTAAACGACTCAGTTCTTTCAGTCTTCCCTCATTGGTCATATTTTCTAGACAGCTGATAATTTTTGGTGCTTTTCTCTGTACCTTCTCCAGTTTTTCCACATCTTTTCTGAAATGTGATGCCCAGAACGGGACACAATACTCCAGTTGAGGCCTAATCAGTGCAGAATAGAGCGGAAGAATTATTTCTCGTGTCTTGCCCACAACACTCTTGTTAAATGCATCCCAGAATCATGTTTGCTGCTTTTTCTTTTTGCAACAGTGTCACACTGTTGACTCATATTTAGCTTTTGATCCTTTTCTGAAGTACTCCTTCCTAGAGAGATACTTCCCATTTTGTATGGCTATGTCTACACTACCAAGCCTGTTATTTCAAATCTGACATAACTTCTGAAGTAATGACATACATAAATATACATTTTATCTACTTCTGTGTTTCGTCTCTGGTCAGTGAAAGAAGCTAAAGAATGCAATACAGGAACCTCCCTAGTTTTGCATCCTCTGGACCTGATGCTGAAGCAGAGAATTTGCTGAACCATGGGAGGTCTATATTCTCCAGCAGCTTTACGAACACTTCCACTGCTTATTGAACTCTTAGAAGACATGTAGGAGAAAATTAGATCTAAATAAGAGCGCAGAACACTGAGATTCAAGACTGATGGCTGTAAACAAACTTTATGGGACTGCAGGAAACTTGGCCACACTCATGATAAGTGGACATATGGTTAAGTAAAATCATGCTGCACCATGGATGTTGCCAGACCAAAAAGTGCCAGACTAGAGAACCTGTATTTAAAACAGTGTATTGGCATCTGCTAATAAATCAGTAGCATACAATGTAACAACTTCATGTTTATCAGACTCCTAAAATCCCCCGTGTTTCTGAATAAACTCCATTCACCTGGCTGGTTAGTTTATCTCATGATGACTATAGACTACTAATAAAGTCTGAGTGTGTGTGTGTACGCACATGTGTGAGTGCCGTTTGAGGAAATGAAACAGGCAGCTCTTGTTATAAATGGAGATAGCAATCTTATTTCTTTCTTGCATTGCATTAATACTTTATCCCAGATGTAATTTACATTTTATAAAGTGTGATAAATTCCCCCAATAAAAAATGTGTTATGTATTCAGTAGTTCTATTTTAATGTATTTTGTTCAAATTGTAGCTTGTTTACAAATATTACATAAGGATTCATATTACTGCAGTGTATAAAATCATCACTTCCCATATTGACTTACTGCAAGTACATTTTTTTCATAAGAGATTCCTTTTAAAACTTATTGCTAGTATTCTGTTGGGAGTAATTGCTGTTGACTAATGTCATGATTAACACTATACAGTATACCCACTGGGAACTTCAGTGGTTTGGAAAAATATCTACTCATTGAGCTAAAGTTCTTGTCAAATCATTCTTGCCTTTCCTAACAACTCTTTTGGTACCTGCTGATATTCTAACTTGTTAGACATTTGTCCCAATAGACTTTCTTTTCCACAATGACGCACATTGATTATATTCATTGCTTTGTGGAAGTTCACTTGTTGCTGTGGTAACTTGGTGTGAGAATGAGGATGAATTTTCTAAGAAGAGGTAGGAATAGGGAGGATTCTATAAAACAAGGTTTTACACGAAGAGGGAGGATTCTATAAAAAAAGGGTTTCAAGGTTTGTTGTTTTTCTGGTGATTTCAAGTATCTTTTGAACAGCAGTAAAAATAAATGAAAAATGAATAGTATTTAAATTCCACCATTTCTAGGCTGTTGTTCATTCCTTCATATTGAACAATTATTTTTCTCTTATGGTGAATTATTAATGAAATTTTCTTCAGTGTCTTCTTGAATAATTTCCTGCTGTTCCTTGCCACAATGTAAGAATAAAGAAGACAAAACAGGTAACATGCCTGGGAAATACTGTGCCTCTATGTAAGAGCAGAATGAGTGTGCCTGCACATTCTTCTACCCCAGTGGTCGTCAACCAGTAGATTGGGATCTACTGGTAGATCTTGGAGCCTCTGACAGGTGATCCTGACTGGTTTGGCCAAGAGGCTGCCAAGTGCAGGCACTTCAGCTGCCCCTCCCCCCCGCTGCTGCTCATCTCCTGCCCTTTGCCTTGGAGCTGTCCCTCCTCCTGGGGAGCTTCCTGCTTGCTGTGCAGGCAGGTGAGGGAGAGCAGGGGTGCTGATGTCAAGGTGCCCCCCTCTCACTCTGTATCCTTTTTCCACAGAACAGAGAGGGGGCACAACAGGACTTGGGATGGAGTTTGCTGGCTGCTTTAGGGAGTAGTCCAGGGCCAGGACAGGGGTGAGCCTGTCCCACTGCACCACCATCCAGGAGCCACTAGCAATGCCCAGCTGGAGCCCACATCCCAAATTCCTACCCCAGTCATGAACCCCCTCCTGCACCCCAAGCCCCCACCCTAGCCCCAAGCACCCCTGCATCCAAATGCTCTCCCAGAGCCTGCACCTAGAACCCCCTCTGGCATCCCAACTGCCTGTCCCAAGCTCAGTTCAGAGCCTTTAATCCAAGACCAGAGCCTGCATCCCAACCCTCTGCCCCAGCCTGATGAAGTGAGTGAGGATGGGCAAGAGAGAGAGGATGGAGTGAACGGAGGGGGGCGGGAGGGTTGGAGAAGGGGTGGGAAGGAGGCGGGACAAAGGTATTTATATTTGAGGTAGATTTTGGATTGCACTTAAATTCAAAATGTGATTTCATGCTCAAAAAGGTTGGAGACCACTGTCCTACCCCCTCCCTGCAGAATAATTGATTCTGATGGGGAAGTGAAGAAAAAGTGCAGTTATACCTTTTGCCTACCAGGGACTGATGCAGACCTGGAAGAGAGGGCAGCTGGTTCACCAGCCCAAGCAGACAGTCACAGAACGGAGGGAGCATAGGCTGCCTTCCTCACAGCACCTTGACCACTGGGCCAGGAGAGGTGGCATGAGATACGGTGCTGGGCAGATAGAACAGGGCATTTGGGCTTCTGGAGGGATGACATAGACTGGGATTTGGAAAGGCTAGGGGTGAGGGACAGACTGGGGCAGAGGCACAGGAGCTAGTGCACTCATAACTTTGAGCCATGTGCTGAATGGGAGTAGAGGTGCAGGGCTACATGCGAACAGGGACAGATATGCATGGCTGAATGGAGAGTGAGGCTGTTGGGATGAGGCAGATATTTCTGAATGAGAGAGGTCGGGGGTTCCAGGCCTCTGCATGGGGGAGGCACCCCAACTTCCTAACAATCCCCTGCCTCCCCCTACCCCCTGCTGCGGACACAGTGCTGGGGAGAACTGGCTTTTAAGCTGGCTCCCCCAGCACCGGCTCCTGCTTCCCCTCTCTTGCTGCCTCTGATACAAGGGGGCGGGGAGCAAGTATTCAAGTAGTGACTCAACTACCCAATAAGCCTAGGCTTATCAGGTAGTCAACTACTCCACTAGTTGCTTACATCTCTATTCCATATTTCTCTCATCCACACCCAACAACCCTCAAGGTTCATTCCCAGGCTTCTTCCCTCTCCTTCAGCTTCTCTGTTACTCCTGAGTCCCAGAAACCTTTGCACTGCTTCTGATGAGCATAATTCTGTATTCTAGTTCAAATGAATTATTCATGGGTGGTGGGTATAATAGGCCAGGGGAGGCCAAGTTTCCCCTAAGCCAAACCCTGGCCCTGCTCATGCTCCACCCTCTTTCCCAAGCTGCTGGGAGCTCAGTACAGGCTGGAGGCTAACAACCTGGCACTGGAGCTGGCAGGTGGGGCTGGTGCTGAGGGTGGCTGGCGGCCCAGGGTTTGGCCAGAGCTCCTAAGGCTGTGGGAGGTGGGAATATGGTGTTTGGATCTCTGATGGATGGAGGAGAGCAGTAGAGGTTTGGCTGCGTGGCTAGCATCCCTGAATCAGTCATTTCCTGAATCTCTTTTTGTTATTGTTACAGACATACTGGTTGAGAGGTATTTTGCAAAAAAATGCCCAAATAATTACATCTGGCCTAGTTACATTGTGTTATTTCAACAAATACAAAAAATAAAATATTATGTGTAGAATTTTAAACTTTTTGCCACAGAATTCCCCCAGGAGTAAGGTAATTTCAAAAGTGCAATCACTGTATTTTCACTTATACTTCTCAAAGACACTCTTCTCTTCTTGTTTGCTATAAAACCATTCATAAAACTGTATTTTTGCTTAGGACAGCGAAGGTAGCAACAGGTAATTGAGTGTATGTAGATTTAATGGGAAAGTTGACCACTAAAGAAAAATGCAGTAACATGGTATGTGAAGTTATTGCATGAACTTTAATTTTCTTTAAACTCTGAGAGTCAGAGTTTCATGTTATCCAAATTAGAGAGAGAATAAAAGCCACAGAAAAAAAGCACGAGCCTAATTAAAAAACTAGATAATTTTGTGAGTTCAGCATGCCAAATTTATAGATGTTTGTGTGCACTAGCACATGCATAAGTGTAAATCCAGAAGTCACATTTTTCAATGCAGTTATACAAACATATCTCCCTATTTTATTTCCCCAATCACTGCAAAAGGGTATCTGAAGTGTTAAAATGAAAAATTAAAAAAAAAATAATTAACCACAGCATATTCAGTTTCAGTGTGTGCATTATTCAGTTAAGAAACTAAATCCCTATCCTGTAAACTAGGGATGTTAGAAATTGGTTATTTTAATAAATTGTGTAGCAGGCAATGCACCCCTGGGTCTACTCCTGGGGAGCCCCCTGCCACCTGATGCTGCTGCCTCTGATACAGAGGCACTCCACTCCCTGGGTGACCATAAAACCAACATAGGCTGCCTCAGGGGTAAAGCTGGCTCCTGCATTATGATGGGAGGATAAGGGAAGCCCGGGAGGTGGGGTGGGATCCCCAGCGCACTGTGGGAGAAGGCATGAACCTATTGAGCAGAGGGTGGTGGGCTGGATCTATACGGATTGGTTCCCACCTGCTGCTCCACACTGCAGCCTCTGTATCAGAGGCAGCAGCGCGGGTTGGCAGGCGGCTCGCCTTCATGCTCTTCACTGAAAACTCAGACCGGCTGCTTGGGACTGAGACAGCCTGCTGGTCTGAGTTTTAAATGAAGAGCATGCGAAGGGAGGGGGTGTTGTTGTGGTTAACCAGATATGTTGAACAATAAGCAATCACTTACCAGTTAAATGGTTCGCCGACCATCTGTTAAGATCCCTACTGTAAACACATAATACCAGGGGTAGTGCTAAATAATCATCTTCTCTGTAATGATGATTCAGACTGTGCAGTCTGGGTTACAAAGAAAAACATGAATTTAGTTTGGACCTCTTAAGTTTAAGTTGAGCACGAGAAATCCAGGAGGAGATGATCATCTAATCAAGTAGCATGAGTCCTTATGGAATTTCAGCATATTTACTTCAGATCATTTCTTCAGTCTGTCTGGATCGTTTTGAATTATAATCCTATCCTCGAAAACACTTGCAACTCCTCACAGCTTGGTATTGTCTGCAAGTGTTATAAGTGTACTTTTTATGCCATTATTTAGCTCAAGGATGAAGATATTGAATAGCCCCAGACCCAGAATTGATCCCTGCAGCACCCCATTCAATATGCCCTTCCAATTTGACTGTGAATCACTGATAACTACTCTTTGGGGATGGTTTTCCAACAAGTTTTGGACTCATCTTATGGAACTCCATCTATGATCTGTTTCCTTAGTTTGTTTATGAAAAGGTTATGTGAGACAGAATCAGAAGCCTTACTAAAGTCAAGATATACCACATCTACTGCTCCTCATCCACAGGACTTGTTACATTATCCAGGAAAGCTACTGGATTGGTTTAACATAATTTGTTCTTGATGAATCCATGCTGACTTTTGCTTATCTTATTTTCTTCTAGATGTTTGCAAATTGCTGAATTATTTGCTCTATCATCATCTTTTTGGGTTCTGAAGTTAAACTGACTGGTCTGTAATTCTCTGCATTGTCCGTGTTCCCCTTTTTATAGATGGGCACTGTATTTGTCTCTTCCAGTCCTCTGGAATGTCTCCAATTTCCCGTAACTTTTAGAAGATAAATGCTAATAGGTCAGATACCTCCTCAGTCCACTTTTTGAATATTCTAGGATGCATTTAATCAGGCCTTGGTGACTTGAAACCATTTACGTAATTTTTTCCTTGTTCTTTCTCAATTTTAGCCTATGATCCTACTTCATTTTTACTGACATTCACTATATTAGATGTCCAATCACTTCTAACCTTTTTTGGTGGAAACTGAAACAGAGTTTTAGATCATGAAGGTCACTTGAATGTACTTTTTTGTCAGAGCCCTACTTTAAGACCACGGATTTTACTTTTAGATCTTTGGATTATGTCTCATGGTGGGAAATCTGTGCAAAGTAGGTTTGGTAATGAGAACCTTCTTCTTTCTAAATGTGTACTCATAGATCCGGAGTTAAAAATTGCAGTTTCTCATAAACAATTAATGTTAAGCACTATTGAAATAGATATACAGCAGCATTTAGGCATTGTGATGACAGGGGCTACAGATATAGAAAGAGTCCTACCTACATTGATACCCCCTAATAATTCTTTTCCATTTCTCAACTTCTCTTCTCTTCTTGTGTCACTATTGATGAGAACCCAATGTCATTTTTTTTAAATCAAAACATACAGGTTGAACCTCTCTAGTCTGGCACTGAGCTGAACCAGAGAATTTGCCAAAACATGGGAGGTCAATATTGTCTAGCAGCATTACCAACACTTCCACTGCTTACTGGGCTCTTAGAAGACATTTTGGGGATAAATTAGAGCTAAGTAATAACACAGCACACTGAGAGCAGGATTGGTGGTTGTTAAACTTTATGGGACTGTGGGAAACGTGGCCACACCCATGAAGAGTGGACATCTGGATAACTAAAGTCATACCAGACCACAGATGTTGCTGGACCAGAGAGTGCTGGACCAGAGAGGTTCAACCTGTACTAACTGCCAGGGAAAAAATATTTGGACATTTCTGAATTATTTGCCCTATTTGTTTAAAATACTGTACTTACAGTTAAATTAGCAATTAATGTCTGATTTACTGTGATATGTATCATAGCCAATGAGGTAAATCTAAGGTGTGATTATTGCTAGTTGAAAACTTTTCCTTTACTTTTCAGTAGGATAGAATGGATGAAAATTGATCCTAAAGTGGTAGTTGATTTCAGCTTTGATACTGATTTGGTTCAAAAGATTTTTCCAGAGTACGGTAGTCTATTCAATGTACCTAGGTGTAAGAGGATAATCCTGATTAACAGATTAGAAATGAATTACTGTTTTAGTAAGATTAATGATTATCCACTAAATTTCTTTTCAGTTTTGAGTATGGTTCATTTATAGTATACACACATGGTAATGTTAGTACCTTATGCATAGAATGCTGGGATTTATACATAAAGCTAAATATCTATGGATTTAAAAAGTGATTCTATTATTTAGTAATTCTTAATGAATGTTTTGTCCCTGTTATCTGCTGATGTTGTTTACCTAAGTGACTGATAAAAGGTTCATTTTTTTGTCTTGGACTGAGTTACTCAAGCCATGGGCATATTCTGCAAAACCATGTATAAAATAAATGTTTTCATATAGTACGGCACTATAAATTAAATTATATTAATCATTGAAGGTTAAATTCACCCTTGGAGTGCAGGACCTGAAGAAAACCCTACACTCAACTCCCCAAAAGCCAATTGAGCAATTGTGCAAAATCGCTTCCTACACAGCCTTTGTGAAGTGCAGGAAAGATTTCCACTGTTGAATTTAAAGAATGCCAGTGTATAACTGTGTAATGGTGTAGCATTTGAGCACTCTGATGAGTTGGAAAATGAGAGGGTTCTGTTGTATGGGAGAGTATTCAGCCACAAGATTGTTTGGTTAGTGAGTGTAGCCAACTGATCCATTTAATTCATAATGTAATTGTTAAGTAGAAGACTGTCTTTGCTAGTGCTATATATGGATAATAAAAGAGATGGTGTATTGATATTTCTTTTTTTAAGTTTCTAATCCATTTGTGGTTATGATTGGCATTTTATAATTTGTATTTACCAAATGGGAAATGGCAGTTTTTAGTCTGTATTGGAAATATGGATGAGATATGCTGGATAACAGTAATGTCACTGTTGTTGGATAAGAAAAGCATGTTGATAATAGGCCAGAAGTAAGGTTGTTGTGCAACCTATTTTATTGACTTTAAAATTTTGTCATGAATTTTCCAGTTTTCCAATTTGATTTAAACCACAACAATCTAATAATTTAATAAAATAATCTTTGCTTTAGGAGGGGTGCAATTCATAGGTGGCTTGTATAGTGAATAGAGGGAGATATAGGAGGGCATGTGCTTCAGGTCTTTTAATATTTTGCCCCGTTTGGGTGTTTGTCCTTTTTTTATAAGGTTATGGTATTTTGCAAATTTTTTCTCGAGCTGCACTGAGACCGTTGAAGTGTCTTCCACTTTTCTATTTTGCTGGGTGATTCATTTCTCTGGAGTTTGCAGTTTGCTGTAGCCATTGAAGGCATTATGGGGTATTTGGCTTAGCTAGTTCTAGTGCAATGTGAATTAGTCATGATATAAACAAAGCTAGAAAGTTTAGTTTTGCCTCCAAAATTTAGGGGAGACAACTCATATGTTTTTTCTAGGTTTATATGACTAAAAAAAGTAATTGATATGGATTTGGAAACATTGAGCCTATATTGGCATTATATTATGGTTATAGGCAACATCTTTATTAACATCTAATGGTCAACTGAGATAATCATTCAAACTACCTGGCAGGATAGTTCCACTGTGAATCTCAACTGGTGCCAATGGCTCTCGGTATACTATATACTTGAGGTTAATTATGAAGGCTAGGAACCATCTACACATTAGGTCTGACAAGGAAACATGACAGAAAGCTAGAGTCCTGATGCACTCTCTTTTCCTTGTTGCTGGTAGGAGAGATGAATGATGGGAAGCATACACTGTCTAGACATAGAGGAATACCTCTTCACTATGACATATACGTCCAGTGCCAATGCACAAAGATTTTAGGGCCGTGAACTGGTAATTCCAACTGGACTGGAACCTGCCAAAGTTGCAATCATTCTAATATAAATCCCTCCAAACCAGACTTCCTGAATGTTGAGGGGAAGGTAGAGGAACCCATAAAGCAATTTTCCACTGTTGTCATAAGAGAAAGAAATTCCTCCTGGACTTCAAATCTGACAATCAGCCTAGCGCATGTGGCACAACGAATACAGAATTTATTAGTTAAATGTAGGAGCTGAAACAGGGAGCCTGCAATGGCTACCTTACCCAGTAAGCAAACAATATTATCACCCTCTCCCACCATCACCATCAGATGGATGCAATCCTATGGCTCTGCACCATCCACACTTTCTAATGGCAGCATGGGTGGTTAGGGCAAGCCACAGGACTGGATTCAGCAGGTAACTCTCTTCCCTCTCCCTCCCACCTGCCCCTGCAATAATTCACTACAAGGAAGGGGAAGGAGAAGAGAGGAACAGGTGGGGGCATGTCTACACTAGGAAATTATTTCAAAATAACTAAATTCGACTCCCAGTTTTACAAAATGGAAATAGCACATCCCCACTATGGGGAAGCCTTGAAATTAGTCTGAGGCAGGCTCCGTTAATGTGGATGCGCTACCTTGACTTAGAGCCCCAGGAAGCTCTGAGGAGTAATTAGTTCAAATAGTTATTTCGAAATAGTGGCACCGGAGCATCCACACTAATGCTATTTAGAAATAAGCATTTTTCCCCAAAGGAAAGCAGGAGTTCAGCTTTCTAAATAAGTGGCCCATTATTTTGAAATACAGGCTTGGTAGTGTGGATGCACCATTTATAAATTCGACCTATGGGGGGTTACTTTAAAATAATGCCATAATAATGTCATAATGTAGACCAGGGCGTGGTGGTGAGGATGACAGGAAAAAGGAGGATGTGCATGGATTACCGATGTCAGTGTCTCCCAGCTGAAACCCTCCTCTTGAAGTATGTCTTCACTGCTTGGGATCCAATCAAAGCCAAGCAGTGGCTGGTGAGGTGAGCATTTTTGCAGTTAAATACAATCTGATTGCCTTCTGATTGATGAGGTAACTGGCTCTGTGAACATGGGGAAGTCGGTGGATGGGATATACCTTGACTTTAGCAAATCTTTTGATATGGTCTCTAACATAATTCTAGCCAGCGACTTAAGGAAGTACGGATTGGATAATGGACTGTAAGGTGGATAGAAAGCTGGCTAGCTTGTCAGGCTCAATGGATAGTGATCAACGGCTCCATGTCTGGTTGGTGGTCGGTTTCAAGCGGAGTGCCTCAAGGATCAGATCTCTGCCTGGTTTTGTTCAACATCTTTATTAATGACCTGGATGAAGGGATGGATTGCACCCTCAGCAAGTTTGTGGATGACATTAAGCTAGGGGGAGAGATAGATGTGTTGGAGGGTAGGGATAGGGTCCAGAGTGACCAAGACAAATTGGAGGAGTAAGCCAAAAGAAATCTCGTGAGATTCAACAAGGACAAGAGCAGAGTCCTGCACTTGGGACAGAAGAATCCCAAGCACTGTCACAGGCTGGGGATTGACTGGCTAGGCAGCAGTTTGGCAGAAAAGGACCTGGGGATTACAGTGGATGAGAAGGTGGATATGAGTCAACAGTGTGCCCTTGTAGCCAAGAAGGCTAATGGCATATTAGGGTGCATTAGGAGGAAGATTTCCACCAGATCTAGAGAAGTTATTATTACCCTTTATTCGGCACTGGTGAGGCTACATCTGAAGTATTGAGTCCTGTTCTGGGCCCCCCACTACTGAAAGGATGTGGATGCATTGGAGAGGGTCCAGCGGAGGGAAACCAAAATGATTAGGGGGCTGGAGCACATGACCTATGAGTAGAGGCTGAGGGATTTGGGCTTATTTAGTCTACAGAAGAGAAGAGTGAGGGGGGATTTGATAGCAGCCTTTAATTTCCTGAAGGGAGGTTCCAAACAGGATGGAGAGAAGCTGTTCTTAGTAGTGACAGATGGCAGAACAAGGAGCAGCAGTCTCAAGTTACAGTGCGGATGGGGGAGGGGTCTAGGTTAGATATTAGGAAAAACTATTTCACTAGGAGGGTAGTGAAGTACTGGAATGGGTTACGTAGGGAGGTGGTGGAATCGCCATCCCTAGAGGTTTTTAAGTCTGGGCTTGACAAAGTCGTGGCTGGGTTGATTTATTTGGAATTGGTCCTGCTTTGGGCAGGGGGCTGGACTTGATGACTTCCTAAGGTCTCTTCCAGCCCTATGATTCTATGAGTTAGTGCCATATCTCCATAAAATGCAAATTCAAATAAAAAGATCAGCATTTTCAGTTTACATGAATTATTGATCACTACAAGCTTTACTGTAAAACACAATCCTAAACATCTCGCTGATTTCATTTGAATAATCACTATGACATATTTGTTTTTATTTATTTGTTCCTCTGGCTTCTAAAAATGGCATTTTTATGCAGTGACTGTAATATTTCCTCAGATGGTGAGTTATTTAGCCCCTGAACCTAAAATATTTGGCACTGACTTTTATTATATTTTGAGACGATCTGAAGTTTGGAGTTATTTTTGAAGGCAAATTATTTTCTTGATGAGTGTGTGTTTTGTACAAAATGTAATTTGTGATTTTTTTCAGCTAATGTAGTTTTTACTACTTTGAAGATTTGTTAAAACCAGCATTCTACAGATGACTGCTATAGATGAAGCATGGGTTTGAATGTCTCTTGCAAGTACCAATCTGTTTAGAGGAAACACCTACAATTTAGATAAAATTATAATTTTCTTACAAGGAAAAATGGTTGTTTGTTACTCCTGTATATTTATACATAGTTTAGTTTAGCCACAAGGAACTTTTTCCAGTTTTGGCAATAGCAGTAATTTGCAGATTTTTTTTTATTACCAACGTCATGATTTCTGCTACTAGTAGAAACTGTCTCTGCATGGCTTATTTCTTTTATCTTGCAGCTTTTTCATAAATATAATGTAATGAAGCTTGGTCCAGAATCTGATTGTTTTTAATTCTACAGACATTATAGGTGAAATCCTTTTGTCTCCTCACAAAGCCTGTTATAATCAGCCTTTGTGCAGGGAACTGTGATAGTTTTGAGAGGGGTTGGTGTGGAATCTTTGGTCTTTGCAACATTTCGATAGGCCATGGAAATACAGCTCAGTATCTCTGCAGTCATATTGTTTCTGGAGCTGCCAATTACAGTATGGAGACTCTCCCACCCCTATTTGGCCATAACAACTTACGATCAAAGGGTACGTCTACACTTGCTCCCTAGTTCGAACTAGGGATGCAAATGTAGGCGACCGAAATTGAGAATGAAGCGGGGATTTAAATATCCCACGCTTCATTAGCATGATCTCACCAGCAGGTTACTCCGCTCAACAGCTGTTTCGAAAGTGAAAGTGTGTGCTGGGACGCATTAGTTCGAACCAAACCCCTTGGTCCGAACTAACGTTACTCCTCAGTCTTTGAGCAGAGTAACGCGCCGGTGAGATCATGCTAACGAAGCACAGGATATTTAAATCCCCGCTTCATTAGCAATTTTGGTCGCCTACATTTGCATCTCTAATTCAAACTAGGGAGCAAGTGTAGACGTACCCAAAAAGAGTTTGTCTGCGTTTTAGAGGATTGATTTAAGAAAAGACAAGGCAAGTCAGTCGGCAGCTTAAGTGACTCTGACAGTCAGAGAACAGCACAGACCTTTTTGGAGCTCTAAAGTAGCACTGTATCATATTTCTTCTGTTTCTAAACTATATAGAGGAGTTACAGAGAAACTTGCTATAAGAGCCTGCTGAATCTTTCTGCAAATATCCTTCCAGGTGGCTGGTCTTTTAATCTCTCTCTCTCTTTCTGTCTCTCTCTCTCTCTCGAAGGAGAAGGAGAAGGAGAAGATTATCTGTGTCCTTCATAGAGAGCCTGGCAATTCAGAGTTGAGTGCAAGAGTCTGTATATCTTATGGGTTCAGTTGAGTGGCCATCTCTAGTCATGAAGTGATATGCCAAAGAAGGACCTGAGGGGAGAGAGGGCAAACTTATATGATGCAAACAGACGTCATCTTCACATGCAAAATTATTTTTGCCCACATCAGTTTTGTGCATGCACAGATTAGAGTCCCACTGAAACTGCAAGCTGTAATATTTTACTTTAACTTTAAATTTTCCTTTACTTCTTATTTTCTTTTTCATATGTCAGCTTCTCAGCTAATTTGTGACTACATACAAGCTTTTTCCTCTGTGTCTAAATGACAGTGGATGGGATTCTGATGTCCATAAATAAATTTAGGCAGGAAAAAGAGGCTGATTATAAAGAAGAGCTTTTGTATGCACATACTTTATTAATCAATAATTAAAGTCTTTGAGTCTCACCTCTGAGTTTTTAAGATCTTTCTTGATACAAAGCAACTCGTTGTGGTTGGTGTATTACTTAAATCTAAAAGAGTCAAATATAACTAACGTGAGCCAGACAAATTTTTTTTAAATGTGTGTGTATTTACAGCTTGAACAACTTGCAGAAGAACACAGCAAAACTACTTGTGAAATTCATGGCCTTGCTCCTTTTTATCCTGCAGAGATTGCTGGCTTGTTGGTTTGGCCTGTCAGTGCACTGAATCTAATCTAGAGCACTCTCAAGTGCTTGCTTACCTTGTTGAGGAAGCACAGCAATTAACAATCAACATATGCTTCTGAAAGAACATTTGCTTAAATTGAATCAAAGGTAACATAACCAACTGTATTAATCTTGGTTATTGGTATTAAGTATATGAATGGGGCATTTGCTATTATTATACAAATGGATATTGTGTCACTTATAGGCAGTATGCTGGAACACTGCACTCACGTCATTTATTTATTTACCATTGAATCATGCTGTTTTTATACCCAGGAACTCACTCACCAAGCCAAAGGTCAGAAACTATTTAGTTGAATTTATCATAAACACCATTGGGGGGAAAAAACCAAATAAACAAAGCACAGTCTTTTATTCATAATTGTATAGAATCCGAAACAATGAAGTAGATACATTTGCCTTAGCTCTGTGGCAGATGTGTACATGCCATATTTTATTAGAGACAAAGTGGATGGTGCTGCCGCTCTGAAAGATCCGTGAACATATACATTGGGCAGAACTTAGGAAAAAGTATTTGCAATATTAGATTTGTGATCTTCAGTGACTCTTCTGGGTATTTAAGAAGATTCAAGTCAATATGCTTGAACTTACTACATGTAATGACATTCTTCTCGCTTCTAAAGAAATATGTGGTTGATAGCTTGTGATATTGACTTATTTCATAGACCCACCCCTCAACAAAGCATCCCATAAATAGGCAGCACCTCTTTGATTTCCTTAACATAAATCATAGGGTTGTGATTGATGTAATTGTAAAGAAACTGCATGTTTTAGAACACCAGAGAAAAAGACTAGTTCCTACTATATACATCCAAAGTTTCAGAGGGGTAGTCATGTTAATCATTAACTTTTAAAAAAGCAACTTTTAAAAATGAGTAGTCTTGAGGGACCTTAGAGACGAACAAAAAAATATATATATATAGTATCATGAGCTTTCGTGGGCAAAACCTACTTCTTCAGATGAGATGATCTTGAGTTGACTTTTAAAAACAACGAGTAGTCCTATGGCACCCCTCCCTCCCTCCCCCCTCCCCCCCCCCCCGCTTCCCCCCACACACAGGTGGAACCTCTGTAAACTGGGATGCTCTGGTCTGGCAACATCCGTGGTCCGGCACAACCAGGGATGTTCCAGGACCAGAGAATCCTGGTGGAGCGCTGGTGCCTAGGAGCCCTGTGCACTGGCAGGGTTGCGGGCTGCTGGCAGCCTAGATCCCCACAGTTGAGAAGCTGGACCTGCTCAGAGCACCCCAGCTGGGCTGCCCAGAGGGGCCAGAAGCCTGGCGCACTGAAGCAGAGCTGCCTGGAGGAGTTAGAAGTGGTGTGTCCCAGCAGGGCTGCTCAGTTAGGCTGCCCAGTGTGCCCCAGTAGGGCTGCATGGCCGTTTGGGAGCCCGGTGTGCTGCGAGCTGGGTTGCCCAGCATGACAAGTAAGGGGAAGGGGGGATGGGGACTAGCAGGGCAGTGGGGTCTGCGGCTGGTCTAGCACTGGGTTGGCCGGTAGCGGGGGGCCAGATATGACTTTCCCTGGTCTGGCAAAATCCCTCATGCAGGACCCCTAGGGTGCTGGACCAGGGAGGTCCAACTTGTATATAAAACCCACTTCTTCAGATGAGTTTTTCTGAGATTCAAATTCATGTCGATAAAGGCATCCTTTCTCTTATTTTTAGGCTCAGAGCCCCTACAAATAACTACTTGAATCTCTTCTAAAAACCCAAACATGCTTCAGTTTCAGCTGATTAACAAGCCAGTGAAGACTTGCAAGTTTCCTTGTAAGACTCTGTTGTAGCCTTTTAAGCTTTCCAAGACCATGGCATGAACCTTCATGAAAAGTTACTTGTCCTGACTTAGGAACTGGTTCACTTGGGAGCACACTTCATAACCTCACAGACTTGGCAGTGAACACCTTCTCAATTCACTGGTATGACCCCAGTAGCAATCTTCCTCTGATTGCCAGACAATCCAGAATGATCAAACAGGACCAAAGAAAATGATTTATTTGAAGTATTCCCTTTTTAACATCAGGCACCTTGGTTCTCTCAGATACTAGTAATATTATCCAGTCCTCTCTGTAGGTTGTCAGTTGTAAGCAACATTATATCAAGTGTCTGTTTCTTTGCTCTAGTTAGCCAAATGCCATGTGATATTTTGGAAACCAAATGACTCGGACTTCAAGCTCATGGATGTGATAGTGTATTCATGTAAACAGTTAACTGCTGAGCCTGGGTTCATCAGTTAACCTGCACAGTTACACACAGCCCCTCCCCTCCCCCCAAGGCAGCAGTGCAAGGGGGAAGGGGCGCATGGAAGGTGGCTCTCCAGGTGCTGCTGCTCATGGGGAACCTGCTTAAAAATTGGATCCCTACAAGCACTGGCTCCCACCTGCCCCCCTCCTCCCTGTTGCTGCCTCTGATACAGAGGGGATGGGAGTGGGGCACGTGGCTCCCGGTACAGCAGGAAGCTGGCTTAAAGCCGGCTCCCCATGCACACTGGCTCCGGGGAGCCACTTTCCTTTACGTGTAAACATAATTGGTGAATTTTTGAGTGGTTGCACATTTATGTGCTTTAAACGTGGCTCCCCTCAAGTACAAGCTCCTGCCTGTCCCCCCTTCCCCACACTGCTGCCTCTGATACAGAGGTGGCAGCAGTGGTAGGAGTGTGTGTGTGTGGGGGGGAGACATGCCTCTCTGCAGGAAACCACTTAAAAGCTGGCTCCGTGTTGCACCGGCTCCAGATATGAGCTAGGGATGCTTTTTTTTAACATCTCTAGCTCATATGTTGTTATTACAATCTAGGAACGTCGCTTCTTTTATCACTTACAAGCTAGTCTATAATGCAATTTTTTCATTTAGTGTGTTACTCTTAAAACTCAAATCTCCTGCCTGGAAAGATGACTTTGAAGCATTACTTCTAACACATTATACACTTGTCTGTACTAAAGGCCTTAGATTTAACCAGAAACTGAGGGACCTTAGAGGAAATAGTTCAATGGGGAATATCCATATAATTGTAGAGACACATTTCAGAAAACTACATCTGTGTAGACATTGCTGTGTAGACATTGCTGGTATGTGCACACCAATAGGGTCTGCATGGATCAATTAATGCACAACACATTTGTGCGCTAGAAATCTCACCTCTGTTCCTTACCCCATTGTGCAGACAAAATAAATATTTATTTTCATTATAGTTCTTTGTGCTCTCATGAAATTTCCCTCTGTACCTCTTCTTCTGAGAAGTTGGTTTACTTTCTTGTGTTAAATGTCCATTTCCTCTTTGCTATATTGACAAAGTAGTTTTTTGTTTTTTAGTATGAGAACATTGTACAAATTTTACTGTTAGATACTTGTTTTGCTATTTTATTTTGCATCCCTGAGTAATTGTCCAAAATATAATCAAACAGTTATTTTGCAGGGTATAATGATTCCTGGGCACACTCAGGGTTGTAAGGCACCTCGCTGCAACTTGTCCTTAGTGTAAGCAAGCTTTGTCTGTGCCTGCCAGGGTCAGCTCCCTGACTTCCCCAGTCATAGGCAACCCAAACACTCCTCTTCCAGGCTACACAGGCTTTTCTAGCTTGCTGCAGGTTAAAAGTGGCACACTCCAACCCTTGAGTCCTCCAAGTGTCCCTCTGCACTGTCCAGTCCTTTTTCCACTGGACACTCACAGAATTCATTGACCCATGGTTACCAAAGTACACCTGAGGATCATTGCTCTGCTAGGGGGCTACTTTTGGTTAGAGGTATTCCTGGAGGTTTCATCAAATGACGTAATCTCCAATTAAAGATTAATCTGTAATTCCTGGGGACTCCAGGACAATCCTGGATGACTGGCAACTGTACACTCTGCTCAGATCACAGCACTTTACATTTGTTTATTAAAAAAAAAAGTATGCAAGTATTTAACAAAGAACAGAGATACAAACATCAAATATGTTGAAGTACTGGAAACATGTAAAATAAAATCAGAACATGCTTCTTAAAGCCCTGGAATTAACTAACTAGATACTTCTGTTCAAGTGAAATTTAGCTTATCAGAAATCTGTAGAGCATTTTTCAGCCATCTTGGCTGTGAGACTCCCTTCTTAAGACAGAGTGCATTCTTAGTTCATCTTCTCTGTAAAGGACCATTAAAGACTATTCCTTGTTTTGAGGAGCTTAGGAGCTAAAGTAAACACAGCATAGCATGGATGATGAACAAAGAGCATGGGTGGTGGGGAAGGTAGGACTAGAAAAGAGTAACAGCATTAAAAATCTGAAGAGATATTTATATCAGAAAGCGGTACCTAAATTACACTAGGGATGTTAAATTTCGATTAATCAGCTAATCAAGTAGTCGATGGAATTTCATAGACTACTCAATTAGTCAATAAAGAGGAGGTGGGGTGCTCGCTATCCCAGCCTTCCTAGACAAGTGGTGTTGTTGCACAGACTAACTTGTGCTTATGGTGGAAACAGGCCTGGGGGTCTTCTGAACCAGACCCTGCCCAGGTTAGGCTGCTATAACATGCTCAAGGGATAAGTCACTACAGATACTGCTTGAAGGATGAGTCTGTGCAGCTGAGTGAGTAGCCCCCAGCTGCAGATTTGCCTAAAAATGAGAGCAGATGAAATATAGGTGGATCACAGCTTTACAAAGCATGGAAAGTGAGAGTAAGCTGAAGAAAAATGAGATAGAAAGTAAGCACAATGATTCAAAAATAATAATGGTGTTGGTTCCTTTCACCTCTGGAAAAAATAATTTCTAAGAACCATCTCACAGAAGGATTAAAACCCTAAGGTAGCTACAGTCTTGATTTTTAAAATGTTTAAAAATATTCTTGGGGCAAATAGGCCTGACTGAATTAAATTGTCAAATACTCTGTCAGTGCTGAATGATTGGGGGTGGACATGTATTCACCCACCACTGAGATGCAGAACCCTCTCTTGTGAAATGCAGCAACTATTTAATAATGCAAAGCAGTTCTACACAATCATTCAGAATAGAAAAAGGGGAAAACTTATCCAGTTGAACCTACAGAGGGAATCTTAGGTAAGCTGAAAGGAATGTAGCAGGAATGTGACATTTTAAAAGGGAAGAAAGGTGCTCTACACAGGGACTGTATCAAATTGTTCTTGACCTCTAACTGAGTATAATGGCTGCTATTGAATAGAGATGTGTCTGTACATTCCAGAAGGCTTACTATGGAGATGTTGTTTATAATACTTTGAAAACAAAGAGTTGAATGTAAACAACTGAAAATAAGCCCTTTTATTCAATGGAAAGTCACTGACTTTGCTTTCTTGTAAAATGCCATGTCACAATTTCAGCATTAACAGAATAAATCATCAGAATGATGAGAATACATTTTCTCTTGTGTTTTTTAGGAGAAGCAGATTCTTTGCAGTTTTCAGTGAGCCTAAGTGGAGTCCCCTGCCTGCCCTCTTGTTTCCAAAGCTACCATTGTCACAAATTTTGGTGCATATCTTTGTAGACTCACGTATTTGGAATCATGCTTTGGAGGATAGGGTCAAAATTTAAAATGATCTGGACAAACTAGAGAAATGGTCTGAGGGAAATAGGAAGAGGTTTAATGAGGACAAATGCAAAGTATTCCACTAAGGAAGGAACAATCAGTTTCACACTTACAGAATGGGAAGCGATTGTCTAAGAAGGAGTACTGCTAAAAGGGATTTAGGGATCAGAGTGGACCACAAGTTAAACATGAGACAACAGTTTGACACTGTTGCAAAATAAGCAAACATGATTCTGGGATTCATTGAAGAAATGTTGTGAGCAAGATACGAGAAGTCATTTTTCCTCTCTACTCTGTGCTGATTAGGCCTCATCTGGAGTATTGTGTCCAGTTCGGGTCACCACATTTAAGAAAGATGTGGAGAACTTGGAGAAGGTCCAGGGAAAATCACCAAAAATGATTAAAGGTCTTAGAGACCATGACCTATGAGGGAAAACTTAAAGAACTGGGCATGTATAGTTTAGAAAAGAAAAAACTGAAAGGGGCCATGATAGCGGTTTTCAAGTATCTAAAAGGGTGTTACGAAGAAGAGGGAGAAAAATTGTTCTCCTTGGCCTCTAATGATATGACAAGAAGCAGTGGGCTTAAATTGCAGCAAGGGAAGTTTAGGTTGAACATTAGGAAAAACTTCCTGTCCGGGTGGTTAAAACACTGGAATAAATTGTTAAGGAAGTTGTGGAATCTCCATCACTGGAGATATTTAAGAGCAGGCTGGATAGACATCTATCAGGGATGATCTAGGCCAGTGGTTCTCAAACTTTTCAGCATCATGTCCCCTTTTTGATTTTTGAGAAACCCTGTGTGATGTAGTGCTGGTACCTTGCTGGTTGCTATGCTGGGCGGTGGGCTGTGAGTGACCCCCGCTGGCGGCTGTTTGTAGCACGGCCCAGCAGGACAGGGGATGAGTCATTATGCAAAGGGTCTCTCAACCTGTCTGACCAGTTACTTCCCAGGGAGAGAAACAAAGGAAGGGGGCAAGGCCAGGCCTGGCAAGGGGGGCAGGGCTGGAAGAGAGGGGCAGTTTCTGTCTGGAATCATGGAGGAAGCAGCCTGAGCAAAGGGGGGCTGGGATTTAGGGGCCCGGTCTCCCCATCCCAAGAGGAGCTGAGGCATTCTAGGCCTGGCCCTGTAACCAGATTACATCTATGCTGTGCTGTATCCTGGAGAAGCAATAAACTCCCTCTATTCTACTGGCTGGTGGAGTCTGTTCGTGCCACTACGGGGGTGCAGGAGGCGGGGGACCCGCCGCCACACCCTCACATGCCCCCTGCCCCAAAAAGCAGTAAAACTTGTTGAGCAAAAAAAAAGGTTGCCCTTTTGAAGTCTGCCAGGGACGCTCCATCCTCCCCCTGCCCCAGCCAGCCCGAGCTGCACGGAGCTTCCTCTTTTTTTGGGGGGGGAGAGATTAACGAGTGGGGGAGGGGCTGGGTCGCCTTGCGCCCCCCATTCCCCTGGAATTCTTCATGCCTCCCTGAGGGGGCACGCTCCCCAGTTTGGGAACCTATGGTCTAGACAGTGCTTAGTCCTGCTGTGAGTGGAGGGGACTGGACTTGATAATCTCTCGAAGTTCCTTCCAGTTCTAGTATTCTATGATTCTAAGATGAGAAGGACCTATCATGTGATCATCTAGCTTTTGAAGCTCATGATACCACCTACATGTTTAGTCTTTATGGTGCTGCTAGACTATTAGTTGTTTTTTAAGTTTAACCAATAACAGTGTTACTGTTCAATGGATAAATAAAATTGTCATAATCAAGAAAGATGAGCAAAGTGGAATGATAATTATGATAATGAATGTTTTATTTTATTGGTACAATGTGATGTGACAGAGCTGCATGCATATGATATGCTGCAGGGCTATTTTTATCACAGAAAAATAGAGTATCACTTTTAGTGATAATTACAAATCATTATATATAGAAGACAACCACCAGATGTTAATATTAAATTATTTAATTTTGTTTATTTGTGCATATATGCTATGTTTCACCACATTGATTTACTATAAATTAGGAAAGGCCAGATTGTGCCATCACATTTTAAGTTGATTTTTTCATTAATTTCAGTGGCATGTTTGGCTTAGAAACTGTGCTGAGCTGAAATTCTGAATTTGCATTCTGTGGGAAGATCCAATGTTTCAACATTTGTTTTCATCCCAAAATGGGATGAAAAATTAAAATTTTCCCTGGAATAATTAAATATTTTGGAAACATCAAAATGCTTTTTTTCAATATTTTTGACAGAAACAGAATATTTTGATGTTCTAGAAAATGAAGTGTTCCATTTAGGGTTTTTGAAATGACCCAAACCACATCCTTTTGAACCATCTCAGAAACTATATTTCCCTGTGTTATGTTGGTCTGAGGCAGTTGAAGTCCTGGTCCCCAGTCTCTTGTGTGCCACCTCTGTGGCTGGACTACAGCTCCCTCTTATGCAGTTATGTAATTCACATAGTGCACTATGTAGCTTTTTCAGACAGAAATGAGTGCACTGATTTATGGGAAATGTAGTCCTTCAGGTACCACAGTTAATTGAGGAGAATGAGAGCTGGATCAAGGCTTTCACTTGTGCATTGTCTTTAGAGCAGGGGTGGGGAACTTGAGGGCCAGAGGCAGCCAGGGTTGCTTGGATCCAGCCCCTGAGGCTCGGGGTTCCCCCCCAGCAGTGGGGAGCCTGCGATAGTGCTCCAGCCCCCTCCTCTGTGTCCCCCCATGGGGCTGGGGCATACAAAATCCCCAAGGCTCTGGTGTGCCAGGGGAATGTGGGAAGTGCCTTTCTGCTTCTCCGTCAGGGGTCAAATCAGTGAGGTGGGGTTTGGTTTGCTTTGGTTTGGTTTTTTTTGCTTCTCACTTGCGTGTAGCTTCAGACCCAAAAAATGTTCCCCACCCTTGCTTTAGGGAAATATCGTTTAATGGTTTTTCGCTGATTCAAAACTGAGCCTTCTGAGTCAATTCAAAAAACAAGTATTTCTATTTGAGTGAAATCGACCTGAAATTCAGTATTTAATTTTGAATTCCCTGGTGGAAAAAGCAGAAGATTACTAAGTCCTGATGTCACTGATACTGCCGCGCATTTAAAATAAAAAAGGAGATCTGGGAGAGAAGTAAGAAGGAGTTGAGAAAAACAACTTTCCAAGGCATATGAAATGTTTTCAGTTTACAGGGATGTTATGAGGCTTAGTTTATAAATTTTCCTTTTGAAGGTCCTATGGAAGAACAGCAAAATATTATTAATTAAAGATTATAAATTCTGGTGATTGTCTATCATCCTTTCTTAACACCCTGAGACCCAGTTCCTGGCTATTTTTCCCCTTCCAACACTGCCCCAACAATCCTGCTAATGGGGTGTGATTGCTCTGGACTGCTCGACCATTCCTTTCTCTCTGATCATCCTTGCCCCTGCTCTTGAAGAAGCTGATGGAAGCAGGGGGCGAGGATTTTCCTCCTCCAGTCTCAGCTCAGTTCCTTCTCTGACTCTATGCATTATGTGGGGCAGGGTGCAGAAGTCATCACAGAGGGAGTGGAATGGTGCTGCTAATCTTCCACTTCACTGACAGTTTAGAAAGATAGGTAATAGAACTGTGCTGAAAAAGAGCCAGCAGTCATTTTTGTGTCATGCTTGAGTTTCATTCTAAAGCAGAAAGAAAAAAATTGAAGCTCCACTCTGGTTTCACATATAATTCTAGGCACTAATTAAGCAGTCTGAATCAAATGGAGTCCCACTGAAGCCAGCTTGGTTTTGTCTGTTCACACAGAACAGATTGCAGGATTGGCTTTTGGTTAGGATGTCTGACAGGGAGGAAACAACTGGTGCAAATAAAGGCATGATCATTAAAGATTTTATTTTTTTATGTAAGTGGAATAATGCTTAGAAAACTAAATGTTTCCAAAAGATTTCTAGAAATGTTTCTTCATGCAGAAACTTGTAAACTTGTATTTGCAGGGATTTACTGGCTCACTTTTTGGTTTGTTTCCTTTGTTTCAGAGGTAACCATGTTAATCTTTTTCAACAAAAACAACAAGGAGGCCTGTAGCACCTTAAGGTATGTCTACATTACATGGCTCCGTCAACAGAGCCATGTAGATGAGCTTTGTAGACATAACAAAATGAAGTGGCGATTTAAATAATCGCCGCTTCATTTACATCAAAATGGCTGCCATGCTGTGCTGATCAGCTGTTTGTCGGCTCAGCGCGGTAGTCTGGACGCTCGGCGGTCGACATCAAAAGTCTTTGTCGACCTCCCCGGTAAACCTCATCCCACGAGGGATAATGGGGCGGTTGAGAAAGGCTTTTGATGTCGACCGCCGAGTGTCCAGACTACCGCGCTGAGCCGACAAACAGCTGATCGGCACAGCGCAGCAGCCATTTTGATATAAATGAAGTGGCGATTATTTAAATCACCGCTTCATTTTGCTATGTCTACAAAGCTCATCTACAGGGCTCCGTCGACGGAGCCATGTAGTGTAGACATACTCTTAACAGGTTTATTAGGGCATAAGCTTTTGTGCGCTGCAGCTCACATAGGGCACATCTACCCTACAGCTTTATTTCAAAATAACAAGGTGAGCATCCACACAGCAAGCCGGTTATTTCAAAATTATTTTGAAATTACAGATTTTTAATTCCAGAATAATAAACCCTCACTTCTCAAGGAATAACGCCTAGTTAAAAATTGCTATTTTGAAATAGCAATAGTGTGGATGCTCTACTGCTGCTATTTTGAAATAGCTCCTCCCCAGGGCCATGCAGAGTAATTACTCCCTCGTGCTTCCTGGGGCTCTAAATTGAGGTAGCGTGTCCACATTAGGGGAGCCTGCCTCCGACTAATTTCGAGGCTTCCTTGTAGTGTGGACATACTATTTCAAAATAGTTATTTCGGGAGTTATTATTCCAAAATAACTTATTTTGAAATACCCTTATAGTGTAGACATATACCCTTAGTCTTTCAATTAATGCATCTGACAAAGTGAGCTGCAGCCAATGAAAGCTTATGCCCTCATAAAATTGTTAATCTTTAAGGTGCCACAGGACTCCTTGTTCTTAATCACAAGTGCACTCATCTATTGTTTGTTTGTTCAGTTGCTGCAATGTATTGATATTGATAACAAAAGAGTGTCTTACAATTTAAAAATAAGCCTACAAGCTCCCCTCCTCTCCAATGCTTAGTTTAAGTACAGTAGAATCTCAGTGTTATGAATGGCAGATTTGTGAACTGACCAATCAACCATACGCCTCATTTGAAGCTAGAGGTATGCACTCAGCAGCAGAGACTGGGGGCGGGGGGGAAGCAAATACAGCCTGTATAAATTACTATAAAGTAAACTACTAAAACAATGAAGGGAAAAGTTTAAGGGTGTAACAATAGTAAGGAAACTGTTTCTGTGTTTGTTTAAATGAGTATATTTAAAAGTGGCATGTTTCTTCTGCATAGTAAAGTTTCAAAGCTGTATTAAGTCATTGTTCACTTGTCAACTTTTGAAATAGCAACCGTAATGTTTTGTTCAGAGTTAAGTCAATGTCAGCATTATGAACAACTTCTGTTCCTGAGGGGTTCTTAACTCTGAGGTTCTACTGTAGTCAGAACTTCCATCATGGAGTGTTTGGTTTCAGCTGGTGGCATACTTCCCAAGAGTATTGGGTTTGCATGACTGTCTGCTTTGATTCCCTAAATCCCCTGTTCCAGTTGACATGGGACTGTCTGGAGTTGGTTTCCGACTCGGTGTTGCAGTCTGGCCTCTATTGGATGAGGTCATAATCTGTTTGGGAGGGAAGCCAAAATCTGAATGGTGCTGTAACCCTTTATGTGGGGACTGGGAACAAGCCCAGCCAGACCTATGGGATGGGAACTACAGGAGCCACCACTATGGGGGTGAGTAGCGGATAGGCCTATTATTTAACATCTCCCACCAGGCTTTCTCCTCACCGGGGCAGGACCCATCCCCCTTTAACCTCTTGAAATGTTGACAGGTATGTAGTGGCTTAGAAAGAGAGACATTACTTTTGTTAAATTTGACCTTAAGGAAAGTAATCTCTCTTTTTATTTTTTTTTCTTGAAATAAATTATTTATTTTTTGCTTTATACAAATTTATTGGGATTTAAATTGTTTCAGACTTCTTCAAATTAACCAGGGCAGTTTATCCTAATATGTTGTTAGGGGCCACAAAGTTAGTGTTATTTTCCTACTTCAGTTTTCACTGCCTGCCAAATTAGTGATTTTGAGAGAATATTTGGAACCATGTTCTTTGTTGTGCAACAGATTCATCATCCATACTGTCCAATTTCCATCAGTTAAAAAGAATCATGCTTAGGAATAGTGCTCTGTAATGCTATTCAGGAGAACCCATTTTGGTTAATAGCTCCAGTCTCTTGTTTTCTTTCCCTTGCAGGAGCAGGGAGAGGCTGTGTTTTTGGACTTTGAGTGAAGGGAGTGTACACCCATTCATATTCAGGGATCCTTGATCTTTCACAGGTTTTATTTTGTATGGGTTCCTTGGAGATGGAGGAGTACTCTCCTTGAACCAGACTTGGGAGATTTTGCAGGTGGTATTGAAAGTCAGGGCCATGGTTGCTGTATGACAGTGTCTTTCCTTTCTTTTCTGGTGTTTTTCTGCAATCAGGGCAAGGTGATTTTCCTCAAAAGTGGATGTTTCCTCTCTGACAAGTCTTTGCCAGTTATCCCTATCCTGGGCTACTGTCTCACAGCGTGTGGGGTCAGTGCTACATCTCTTGATGTTTTTCTTGAGGACACCATTAATGTGTTTCTTTTGGCCTTCCTATTTTCTTTCTTTGGTAAGTTATGCATACATCAGGTATGCACACACAGTACCTGATCCATCTTAGCTGCTGCTGGATAAACAGTGCCTCAACACTGAAGATTTTGGCCTTTGGGAGGAAACAGACATGATCATGCTAATGATGAACCTCCACTTTGTTGAGGATCTTTTGAAGAAAGTGCTGGTGCTGGCATGCCAGGTTTTTCAGATGCTTTTTATAGGTCACTTAGGTCTCACAGCTGCACAGGATAGTTGGGATTACCACCACTTTATAAACTAAAAGACAAATGTGTGTTCTCGTGATGCAATTGCTAAACACCCAGAGAGAGTGTCTGCCAGAGGCACGGCTGGCATCACCCATTCTGTGCTGAATCTCACTGTCTGTGTCTGTCTGCCCTCTATGAAAGAATGGCTGTGAAGGCAGGCAAAGTATTCTGCATTTTACTGTTCTTTCTTGCTAGGTCTGATGATTTAACTAGAGACTGGAAGGTGGAGAACTTCTGTTTTGCTCAGTTTTAGGTTTTTGTAAGCTTCAGAGAAGCAGTTAAGGAATGTTTGAAGATCTTGATGATCATCTATACCAGTGTTTCTTAAACTGTGTTCTGTGGCACACCGGTGTGCCGTAAGGCAGTCGGAGGTATGCCACTGAAAACAACATGGCGACCTTTTTTTTTTTCATAAAAAAAAATTATTGTTTGGTGTTCCTTGGTCTTAAAAGTTTAACGAACACTGATCTACACAATCATCTGAGCACTGGAGTTTGATTACTGTTGCAGGTATTACACCAGTTCTGGCACAGAGACGAGAAAGGTTGACGAGGTTGCTGTCAGTCTGATATTGGATGCCAGTGCTCAGTGGTAGACAGTCTTGGATTAATGTTTTCATAAATGCTAAGAAAATCGAGAAAAGGGTGGTGCCAGTACACAATCTAGTTTTACTCCAGTTCGGATGACAAGGGGTGCAGAAGTAGGGTCACTGCGTGGGATGGAGGCAGTCCTCTGATCATGGAGGCGTCTTACAATGGTGCCTACTTTGCTTGGGCAGCCAAACTTTCAAGTGAGTTCCCACGGAGCCTCATGGATTATGGAGCTGAAGTCTTTCCAAATGAAATTAATAGGCAGCAGGTTTAAAACAAACAAAAGGGAGTTTTTCTTCATTCAGCACGCAGTCAACCTGTGGAACTCCTTGCCAAGAGGATGTTATGAAGACTAGGACTTTAACAGGATTCAAAAAAGAGACAGATAGATTCATGGAGGGTAGGGATGTAACAGTATAGTCGATTAACTGATAAGCAAAACCTCGGAGAGGCAGGGGGCTCCTCGGGAGTGGGGCCAGAGCACACTGACTGCCACCCCCCCCCCACCGGGGACTATAAAATAAAAATTCATGAGGTTAATTGATTATTCAATTAAAGGATATTTAACATCCTAATGGGGGTTAGGTCCATCAATAGCTATTAGCCAGGATGGACAGGAATGTTGTCCCTAGCCTGTTTGTCTGAAAATGGATGACAGGAGAGGGATCACGTGGTGATTACCTCTGGGGTATCTGTCATTGGCCATTGTCGGCAGACAGGATACTGGGCTAGATGGACCTTTGGTCTGACCCAGTATGGATGTTCTTATATTCGTATGCTCTTTGATCAGATCAGTAAAGGCAATATACAGGTCCTGGTGATATTTCCTGGATCTGCTTGGCTGTGAAAATCATGTTAGTGGCGCCTTGTGATGGTCAGAAGCCACACTGGGACTCTGGAAGTACTTCCTCTGCAAGAGGGAGCAGGCAATTCAGTAAAATTCTAGCAAAGATCTTTCTAGCGATGGAGAGGAGGGTAATGCCTTGATAGTTGCCACAGTCAATCCTGCCAATCTTTTCTGAAAATGGATACTCCCTATGTCAGGCAGCAAGCATCACGATTATTGTTTTGAAAGGGAAACAGACACACAACTGTGCCAGGTACAGCAACAAAAGGACCATGCTTGTTAAGGTGTGCACTAGAGAGCAAGTAACTCCCTGTTTAGTAGCTTATGGTAATTCAAAAGGAACTTACGTTCTTTTAGAGCAGGGCTAGGCAAAATACAGCCTGTGGGCTGGATCTGGCCCACCAAGCCACTGGATTTGGCCCGTGGGAGCCTCAGTCAGACTGCCTGCCTGCCTTGCTCTCGCTCGGTGCTCAGAAAGCTGGCTGAGGGGCCACGTTCATCTGTGAATGTTGCAAGCCCTGGGGATGGGGGAGAGGTTTCTCACATTGCAGCTCCCATTGGCCTGTTTCCAGGCAATAGGAGCTGTGTGTTTGCTGGATAGGCAGCATGTGAAGTACCCTTCCCCACTTCCCAGGGCTCACATTCAGTTCAGAGCATCACACATGGTCCCTGCAGCTGGCTTTTCTGAGCAGCCTGTGGCGGCGTGGAAGGCAAGGAGCTGGCTAAAGAACCTGCTGGGCAGGGCTGCTGGCTGGGAGCCACCCTGGCCAGAACTTGCCTCTGGCTACCCAGTCCCACTCTTCCCCCTCTTCCCAATGCTCTGCCTTCCTTCTCAGAACCCCTACTCCACATAACCCAAACCCTCTGCATGCCTGCTCCTGCACCCATACCTCTTCCCAGACCCTACATTCCCTCTTACAGCCCTCCTGCACGTCACAACCCCCTCCCAGACCTTGCATCCCAGTTCTCTACTCCTCTCACATCCAACATCCGCTACACTCCTGCCACGGGTCACTCCCACACCCTGCACTACCTCCTACATCTCTCCTATAGGTCAGAATCCTCTCCTGCACTCACACCCCCTCCCAGACCCTGCACTACAGTCCCCTGCCCCAGGTCATAATCCAAACCCCTGCTCCCCCTCCTGCACTCCTGCCCCAGGTCACAATCCCTTCCCAGACCCTGCACCCCCCCTTACAGCCCTCCCCCAGGTCAGAATCCTCTCCTACATCTATACCCCCTTCTGCACCCTGCACTCCAGTCCCTTGCCCCAGTCACAACCCCCTCCTTCACCCAAACTCTCTCCCAGATTCCACACCCCTTCCTGTACCCCAGTCCCTTACCCCAAGCTCCCTTCTGCACTCAATCTCCATCCCAGGCCTCACACCTCCATTAATATCATGGAAGAGTGCAGCCCTTGACTACTTAACTAATTCTTGGAGTGGCCCCATCAAAAACTATTGCCCACCTCTCTTATAGCCTGAGTGAAGTACACAAGAAGGTCTCAAGGCCAGGCTGTAAAAGAGACACAACAACAAATGGACAATGAATGGAACAGAAATGGACTTTTCTGTTCAGGAGCTCAGCTGTACTTTCCCTCTGTGGTTGTTGGTTATCCCGTAGATGGGAACTGAAAAAAAGGAGGTAGTCTGCAGCCAGCCGCCCGGTAAGGTCAGTGGGCATGGGTGAACTACTCACTTGTTCATCTGCAGATTGGGTGTTCAATGAAGAAATGAGATTTATTAACTACTTAAACAATACTTGGACAACTAGTGTAAAATATTTCTTTTGTATATTTTGACTTAAATGAATAATACTTGGGCTGTGTGAAAATGTTTTTTTTTAATTCCCCTTTGAGAAGTCACTTGAGAAAACATACTGACTGTTCAGGTGTCTCTGCTTCATAGTCAGCTATGTGCTATTGATGTCTATTTGATGGTTGAATAGAAATGGGGGAGTGAGTAGAATAAAAACTTGTTGGTAAAAGACTAAGGAGGAGAGCAATGGGGTTTATAATAAATATGTAGACTGTCTCTATTTATAAATATAGAGGGCTCCAAATGATCATGTGTCTTCTCTGTTTGCCTTGCACATTATATTATATATCAGACTTCCACTGAAAGAATTTGCTTCAGTAAGAGTGGGATCAATGACCTATATTGCCCTGTATATCTGCCTTAGAAAGTGTCTTGAACTATCAGGCAGGTCTTAAGATAAAGCTAGTCTTACAAGTTGTGAGAATATGTGAGAATTGCCACTTCTCCCAAGCCTGACTTAGAACAACGTTTCCTCAGATCCCATCCCCTTTTACCCCTCCTTTACTTACGCTACATCGATGATATCTTTATGATCTGGACCCATGGCCAAGAAACACTGAATGCATTCCACAGAGACTTTAACAACCTACACCCTACCATCAGTCTCAGCCTGGACCATTCAACACGAGAGATCCATTTCCCGGACATCACAGTACAAATCACTAATGGAAAATTAAACATCACTCTCTACAGAAAACCCACTGACTGCTACACTTACCTACATGCCTCCAGCTTCCATCCAGGACACACCATACGATCCATCGTCTATAGTCAAGCCCTTAGGTACAACCGCATCTGCTCTAATCCCACTGACAGAGACCAGAATCTTCAAGATCTCTACCAAACATTTGTAAATATCAATTACCCACCGGGGGAAATAAAAAAACAAATTGAAAGAGCCAGACGAATACCCAGAAACCATCTACTTCAAGATAGGCCCAAGAAAACCAACAATAGAACACCACTTGGCATCACCTATAGCCCCCAACTTAAACCCCTCCAATGCATTATCAATAACCAGGGCTCGACAAATTATGGAAAACCCTACTCACCAGACAAAAAAGGGACTCGACCCCCTCCCCCAAAAAGTGTTTTTGTTAATGGCATAAATTCCTAATAAGAATAAGAACAGTAATTACTAATAAGTTATTAATAAATATCACCCAAGTTATTAATAAATATCTTATAAACCTCTACCTTTTCCCTCTGCTGCCATGTCTCCTCCCCTTGCTCCATCAGCTCCCCTGGTGCCTGCTGCCCCCCAATCCCTCACCCTCCTCTGCTGTCCTGACTCCTGCCCTTCTCACTGCCCTCAGCCTTCCTGAGACCTGTCCCCCTCCACCTGCCCTTCTCTCCCCTCTGTGCCCACTCCTCCAGTAGCCCCACTCTGACCGTGTGAGCTACCCCTCCTCATCCCCTCTCCTAACACCTCCCTCTAAACACCTGCCCTGCCTCTCTCCTCTGGTGCTGATCCCTCCCCTGCGGGTGTCTGCCCATCTGCTTCACCCCCAGAATCCCCTGGCACCTGCACCCTCCTGGTGCCTCCCCCTTCCCTCACTGCCCCGCCCCCTTTGCCCTCTTTTTCCCTGATACCCACCCCCTCACCACCTTCATGCCCCTGTGCCCTCACACATGCCTTGCTCCATCTCCACCTTCCTCATGCCCACCCCTTCTTTCAAGCCTTCTCCCAGCACCTCCCCCTCCCCCCTCTAGCCCCCAATGCCCTTACCCTCTCCTCTCCGAGCATCAGCCTGTCCCCTCTCCCACTGACATCTCCCCTCCTGCCCTTTTCCGCATTGTATGCATTTGGCCCCCTGGCATTTGTCTCTCCTGCACCCCTGTCCCTTGGTGCCTTCCCCTTTCTTTTTCTTCTTCTCCTGACCTCCCCCCCCTCCCCTCCCCTCAGCACAAGCCCCTTCCCCATATTTTTCCCCTTCCCTTCCCCACAGCACAGCACAGCCCCAGCCCCAGCTCCAGCCCCTTCCCCTTCCCCTTCCCCTTCCCCTTCCCCTTCCTGGCTTCTGCCTTCCACTTGGCGGGGTTGCCGGAGCCTTTTTGAATTCGGCAGTTGCCAGCCGTGACATCAGGACGCCACATCACGCCAATGTCCTGGCGTCTGCTGGCGTCCCGCCTTCTGGCTCGCGCCCCACCTCCTCGTGCCGGAGCTGAATGCAGGCAGCCCGGCGCTGAGAATCGTCTCACTTCCCCCTTCCCAGCAGTGCTCTGCTCCTCCACCGGCCGGCGGATCGGATGGGGCCGCGCCGCCTGTAGTGCAGGCTTCGGCCAGCCCGTCACAACGGCCCACCGGGCCAGTCCGCCCCTGCACTCGCCAGCTGGTAAAATCTACTCGCCACGGGCGAACGGGCAAGTGTATGTGTTGAGCCCTGTCAATAACCTACAATCTATACTGGAACAGGATACTGCACTCCGAGAGGCTCTGGGGGACAGACCCATAGTCTCCTATATACAACCACCTAACCTCAGGAAGATTCTTACCAGCAGCGACAGGACATACCACATTAATACCAACCCAGGAACTTTCCCTTGTAACAAACCCTGTTGCCAACTTTGTCCACATATTTACTCTGGACCTAACCATGTCAGTTATATGATCAAGAACACATCTTCCTGTTCATCCAGAAATATAATTTATGCTATCATGTGCCAACAGTGTCCTTCAGCTATGTATATTGGACAGACTTCTCAGACACTTCGCCAAAGAATTAATGCCCACAGATCAGACATCTTCACAAGGAAAAACCAGTTTCTTTTCATTTCAGCCTACCTGGACATAGTCTTATCGACCTTACTACATGCATCTTACTTCAAAGAGACTTTAACACCAGATTACAGAGGGAAACTTCAGAACTTTCATTCATGCTTAAATTTGATACTTTATGAATGGGCCTTAACAAAGATGCTAATTACCTTACCCATTACAAAGATAGCTTCCCCACTTATCACTCCTGATTAGCCATTCATTGACGCAAAAATAGCTATTCCCTCCCTCCCTCTCCCTCACCCCACCTTCTGTACTAAATCTGATTTGTCAGTTTAATAATGTGTTCACTTTTTTCATTGTATTCCTTTGATATATATGGTCATGGCAATTCTCTTCCAGAATATGATCTGAGGAAGTGGGTCTGGCCCATAAAAGCTCATCACCTATTAAGCCATCTTGTTAGTCTTTAAAGTGCTACACAGTTTTTCTCATTGTATTCAGTTTGCCACTATAACTCTCCTATCTCTCTAACCCAGATCAATGCATTCATCCCACTTTCCTATGAGGTCTTTCTTCCAGCTCATATCCTTCTACCCTTGTCACACTCTCTTTCTTTATAAATTTCCTTTCCTTCTCTCATTCATCTAGATCTCTATTTTCTCTCTTTTCTAGGTGTATTTTCTGTCCCCATATGCCCCTTTTTGTATATTCTGCTTCTTTGCATTCTCCATAGATCTCCTCTTCTGCTACTTCTCCTTCCCATTCCTCCTTCAAAATCTCATGTGTTTTTCCCTCATCTGCCAGTCTCTGTCTGTTTTGATTTCAGATGGGCCTGGCCTATAAATGGGCTTGGAGATCAATACAGTGTAAGCTAGGCTGGTCTGAATATCATGATGGATAGGCAAGACAGCATCTCCTGCCTTCTGGCTTCTAAGTATGACTTTTCTTCCCTGTTCAGATAAGAGATGATTGGCAGATAAGGAGGAGGAAGAGGCCACTACTGCTTCTGTCACTTGGCTGCTGAGGACAGGCAAAGATTGTGGGTACACTTAAAAAATCCTTTTGGTTTTAGAGATAATTAATTTCAGAGTGCTTCTCTATCCTTAAATTGGGGTGTTTATTGCTAACACCTATAATATTCTAGAACGAGAAGGGACTTTGTAAATGCACTTGCTATAGGTGCCACTGCCTGCCTTAAAGCTATCTCATCTTATTACTAGCTAGTCCAGTGGCTGCATCCCTAGGCCAGGCTCTGTATAAATTGTTGGAATACTTTGGTTTGCAATAGCATATTTCTATACTGATACTTACATGATATAACAAAGTTGTGACGTTTTTCAACATTTCCTTCATTAAAAAGGAAGGATGATTATTTTCATTATGGCTTGGATTCTGTAGATAAGCCTTCTCAGTATACAACTTTTTAATGTTTGTGGGCTAGTGCATTAAAAGTGGCTATTTTATACTTGTTAATAGGGCTCTTTGCCAATCTGCTGTCTACTCTTTAGTGTAATAAATTTTCTGTGCTGTAACCTCTGCAGGGAAAGGAAATCCTGAGTTCTAAAAATATGGAACATTTGTATTTTAAGAAGCCTTAAGGAGAACATTGTGTTTTGGTAAATATAGTTGCTTCAGATGTTTTAATTACCTTAAGCTAATTGCTGGTTTTGTAAGATGTGTTTTATGTTATTTTTAAAAGTTTTTAAAATAACAGCTACCATACAGTGCATACAGTGTGATTGGCCTTATCCCTGTGCTATAAGATACTGTTTATCTCAAAGTCCTCCCAGATTGTTAATCTTCTGTCATTCCTAAAAAAGGAATCTAAAAGTGTTCCAGCTAGGGTTTCTGCTGCTTATAGGATCCATGCTAGTACCTTGTCTACACACAATGTTTATATCAATTTTACTCAATCAATAGGAGAAAAAAACAGTTTAACAAAATTGGTGTCCAAAAACAGTGTCGAGAACAAGTACCAGCAGCAATAATAATGGGCTTGTCCAATATTCCTTACAAGGGTAAACCACCAAATCCATATTTAATCAGATTATATGTACAATTCGTGTGTTAACTATGCCTACAGAAGGAAACTGACTTTACAGTTTTCATCCATTTCATTCTGCAGCTGACTTCGCAGATAAAGGACATAGTGTGATGTATGTCAGGGTCAGTGCAATCTTTATATTCATTTTGATAGGCTTTGGACAAAACCCAAGTGTTTCAGCATTTGAGTTTTCTGCTGTGTGTTTTCTTGTAGTAATAATAAAGGAAGACCATAATAGAATTAAACAGGGATTGCTAGAAGAGAAGAGTAGAGAAATAAATATGGTGCTAAACAGATTTAAAAAATGAAGTGAAATGAACATAGGGGGAAAAAAACAAGAAAGATCTGAGGATAAAAGAGAAAGAGAATAGCAGTAGTTCTAATGTTCCTTTTTTGGTTCTGAAAATACCCCTTGATACTATATGGCATCTTTGTCGCTCAGGCTATGTCTACATCACAAAGAAAAGTCGGAAAAAAAATGCAAATTGCGAATCGCAATTTGTGTATTTTTTTCTGCTTTTCTTTCGAAAGAGGCTTTTCCAAATTTGGTGCATCTGCACGATGCCAAATTTCAGAAAAACCTTCTCTTTCAAGCCATCCCTCCTTCTTCGTGGAATGAGGTTTACAGGGATGGCGAAAGAATGTAACCTTTTTTTGGAATTTTTTCAAAAAAGCGGATGTGTTCCTTTGACGCAGCATAGCTTTTCCAGGATACCTCTGGTATCCCAGAAAAGAGCTTCAGTCTAGACGTAGCCCTTGCAACCCCCCTCTCCACCAACTTGGTATCATGCACAACTTTATAAGCATACTCTCTATGCCAGAGGTGGATAAAAGGGCCTCCGTGGGCTGCATCCAACCCCCCAAGAGAGTTGATCTGGCCCATGGATGCCCTGCCGCTCCCCCACCCCCACTCCTGCTCCCCTACCCCACCCCCTAGGTGCCCATGCCTCTGATGGCGGGAGGAGACTTCGCATGCTTTCCCCCCCGGCCAATCAGGGTCTGTGGGTTGGGAAGCATCGATGTGTCCTGGCCCTGCCCCTTCCACTTGAGGCCCGCCCTTTCTGGGGTGTCCCGGGGCCACTTCAAAAATTTGTGAAGTGTCCACCCCTCTAAAATTATTGCCCACCCTTGCTCTATGCCATTATCTAAATTGTTGAGAAATATATTGAACAGAACTGGTCCCAAAATTGATACGTGCAGAACTCCACTTATTATGCCTTTCCAGCATGACTGTGAACCATTAATAAATACATGGCTGTCTTGTCACTAACCAATTCTACAAGCCAAATACACAGAAAGGTGTTGGAATTACAGTTCATCCACAAATTCAATTCCTCCACTGATCAATCGAGAGAATGGATGGCTGGGACATCATCAACTTAACATTCAATGAAGTTCTTTGTCTGTGTAGATTCTTATGTTAGTACCCTTCCTATCTAATTGCTATCCTTTGATCCTTATCTGCTTCTTTTTATCTATCGAATCTTCAGGTGCCTATAGATTACCAGTTCTGCCTACTTGTTTTTCCCTTTGATATTTTCATACCCTCTGCTCCTTGTTTCCCATCCCCTCCCTTTTTTTTCATTTTCCCTTCTCCCCTATTTATTTTGGGTCTACACATCCTAAACTCAAAACTCCGGTCATCTGAAGAAGTGGGCTGTGCCCACGAAAGATCATGATGCCATCTACGTGTTTTGTTAGTCTATAAAGTGCTTCCAGATCATTTGTTGTTTTTTAAGTTTATGCTGGGAATAGTTATCCAACCAGTTATGCACCCAACCTTTGGTTACTACAAATACTATTGAGATGGAGTTGGCATATAACATCACTTAACCTTCTGTTCCATGCTAAGGAGACTCTTGACTGGTGGAACATAAGGTAACATCTTTCCAGATCATCTTTCAGACTAGTGAATAACATAGCGTTCCTTCAAGTTCCATCTATAGAGCCCTGCACGGATATAAAATTTGTTATTTACATCCATTCTGGAATCCACAGACCATTTTAGCATATATCCACAGATTTTCAGGGCTCTCCCCATCTGGTGGTGTTCCCCCTGAGCTTGGACTGTTTAGGATTTCCAAAGACACGATGTCTGACAGTAGTTAGTTTGTGTTCTGGAAATGCACAGAAGCTCGTCAATGGTAAATGCAATCTCACAGTTAATTTCAAGTATGATTTTTTTTCTAGTTTCTAGTACAGTACTGACTATAATATGACTTGTAAAAACACATAACATTTGTTGTATTTAAATCTTGAAGCATTTATTTATAATCACATACCTTTAAAAAAGCTTTTAAGAATGAATTTCTGTCAAACACTTACCAGATATATATTTTTAATATCATCGCATTATAATACTTTCGAGAAGAAATTATCAACATAACATTAGCTTCACTTTACTGAAGGGTAAGATTAGAAATGCTTTCTGTAAATATACAGTACCTTTGTTTTAGGCTGGGGGACAGTTGAGCTAGGGGTTTCTCTCTGTCATTGATATTTATGAAAATACTGTAATTTGTCCATTTTTTTTGTGATCATATTCATATGGCAGTAGTCTATTACAACCAATGGTAGTGTTATGAACTTGGTGGAACTTTATTTTGAGTTGACTTAAATGCCCACATAAAACAAGAGGAGTGTGTGAACCGACTCAGGAGCTTTTGGCTGAGTATTGTTATAGGAAGGGGGTGTGTTGGTGGTTGGGGATGCAGAACAGAAAAAGGGGGAAGGGAGAAACAGTATAAAGGAGCAGCCAAAAGTGCAAGACTGACCATGGAAGAAACCTGGTGGAAATTTCTGGTCAGGGATACAGGCTGATATGTGCCTTTAGTGTTGTGAGGAAAATAAGTTGTTTCTTGCTATTTAATTCCTTCTGTGTTTACAGACACAAGACTTTCTTTGTACATTTGTTTAAGTAAACAAAACATACCAGACTCCATTCATTTCTAGTTTCAGCTGGAACATCCCCAGTGTCCTGAAACTTTGATTAATTGCTTGTGTGAAAAAAGAAACAATACTAATTGTAATAATATAATTTAATAGATTCTTGCTTAGTTAGTAAAATTTGTTTCTAAAGTGAGAAGAAAAAATAATACATGAGACTCCTAAGCCCATATTTTATCATTCACGTTTTGTTTCCTCCAGGGACGTGGCTTGATCAAATAGTGTTTATTACTGTGTTATTGATGTATATACAGATGAATTGTTTTATGGATCTGCTTTGGCAACCGTCATCTAGACCCTAAAATACTGAGCTCGTTCACACACACTTACTATTTCTAGCTTCCGAGAAGAGCAAAGCAAGTTCTGCTCAGCATTTTAATCACTACAAGCAGCTATCATTAAAACCAAATTCCTTTTTAATAAATTGTATGTGTTTCCATTTTAAAACAGGCAAATACTTTTGCTGTTCTTGAGTAACCCTGAAAAACTCTGAGTTTTGGAACTTTTAAAACTTCATGTAAAGTTAGGCCTCATTCCTGCAATGGAATCCTTTTGAGCAGACCTCTACACTCACACTATACCAAATTACAATGTTACATTCACACCATAGCAGTAGAAATTAACTGCTATTAGCTCCACTATAAATGTTCAACTACATAAATCCCATTGAAGGCTGAGGACTGTAGGCCCTGATTTTGTTATGCACCTCACCTAAAAATGATCAAAAAACTTTAGTGGGACGACTACAAAGTGAAGTCAGTGGGGCTTCAGGAAGTCATAGGGCCTGTGCATACGTTTTCTATCGATATAACTATTCAAGAGTTTTATTTTTTTTTTACCTAAATTGTTATACTGGTACAACCCTAGGGTGGATGCAGTTATGCAGATATAAAGATGCAATATACTGGTGTGGTATAGAGTAGAATCTTAGAATTACAAACACTTTGGGAATGAGGGATGTTCATAACTCTAAACAAAACATTATGGTTCTTTCAAATGTTTACAACTGAACAATAACATTATACAATTTTGAGACTTTACTATGCTGAAGAAAAAAGCTTCTTTTAACCATCATAATTTAAATGAAATAAGCACAAAAACAGTTTCCTTACCTTGTCAAATCTTTTTTTTTTTTTTTAAATTTCCCTGTGTTTTTAAGAAGTTTACATTTCACACAGTAGTATTGTATAGTACAGAATTTGGGCGGTTTGGTGTGTGATTACTTGACTGGTCAGTTTGTAACTCTGATGTTCTTCTTCAAGTACTTCCTCATATAATGGTGCCGGAAGTTTTTCCCTTGACTATCCATAGGGGACCAGCTTTGGCATCTTCTGGAGTGATGCCCTTATGGCGCAGTATTTGGGGTGCCGCTCAGTCCCCCACCCTAAGTTCTTTCTTGCCACCACTGACGGTGCTAGAACATTTGATGCTTTAGCTAGCGTTATTTGTTCTCTGTTCTTGTGAATTTTACAGAATCTGTATTTTAGTTATATATAGTTAGTTAAGATGTGAAAGGGTAATTGGTTACCCAGTAATCTTACTGGGTGATGCTTACCGGGTACCGGCTAACCGGTGCCTGGGAGCAGCCCTCCACCTGCTGCAGGAAGAAGGCTGCCCCAGAGTGGGTCAGGAGCCTGCCAATGGCTGCAACCCCAACCCTGGGGTCCAGGGCTGGGGCTGCTTCCAGCAGGCTTTCCACCCCAATCCTGCTTTGTCGGTTAACTAGTTATATGTTAGGTTAACTAGTTATATGTTAGGTTAACCTAATGTTTAACCGGTTAACTGATTTATCAGGATTTTACATCCCTAAAGTGGTTGAATTAGTTACCCTTAGTAGTTCTTAAAATCTTTTTTCATCCCAAATGGGTATCGTGGCGTGTTTTAAGAGCTTTGGTGAAGGGCCCATAAGTGACAAGTCATGTATTTGCAAGTCCTTCAAACCCAGGACTCAAAAGGAGTTCTGTTGGAGTCGGCATTTATTCTGGCATGGGAGCAAAGGTCTGACTTGGCACTGAGCACTGCAGCGTTGTTACAGAGCGTACCACTGGTACCATCCACAAGCTGGCACTAATCCTTCTCCAAAGTTACATCCAAGAAGCCAAGCAAGACAGTGAGGAGATGATCTCCTACTTACTGCAAGGGAAAGGAGAGGACAGGGGGCGAGCCAAGATCTGCACTGGATAGTTCAATGCCACTGTCAGAAAGTCAAGCCCCAGGTCAAGGCGAGTGTTGCAGCTCATCACTGGTGTTCTTCCAGATGTGTTGCCCATGCCCATTCTGACATCCTTCCTCACCGTCAGAGTTTCTGGCAAGAAGGAACTGAGCATGGAGAGAGGCAGTAGTGCCCCTTATACCAACCACACCACACAGGTGCCAGTTGAGAGGGAGCCAAAGCCAGTCCCCGACAGGTTTTGTTGAGGGGAAAAAAATTCTAGCACCAATGTATGTGGCGAGCATACACACCTAATATGGAATGGACATGAGCCACAAGTTTTGAAGAGCTCCAGTTACAGAAACAGGTCGCTTTTCTTTTCGTAACTCTGAGGTTCTGCTGTACTTCTCATACAGAAATAAGATATATTGGTGTATCCTCTCTATTAGGGTTATACCATTTTAACTCTATCAGTATAATTAAAGCATATAACTTTTGTGTGTGGAGAAGGCTTTAGTTTTTTATTTACTAATTTCTGTCAGAAATGTTCCTTGTGTCCTTTGCCTTGTTAAGGTAATGAACAAACCCCATAGCTTTATTATGAAGCATAAAGGTTTTTCTTTTCTATACTGACAGTTTTATTCACAGTGTGAGACAGATAGTGTGAAGTGCTTTTTCAGTTGTAAATCCACACACCTAATTATTGTTGTGTGAATAATTTGAGCATGCCTACTGAGACTTACTAATAGCTTTCACTAAGCAATAATCTGTCAAATAATATGTTTTTACACAACAGTGGTGGGCTTCTCATTAATTATTTTGCCACTTTTAATTGATTTATGTGAACACTTCATTTTAAAAATTTGAATTCTTATGTAAGAAACACTTTTAAATATCACTAATAAAAGGTATATGTACATTAATTTCTCATTCAATAGTTCCTATTTTAATCTATTAATGAAAAGCTTGATTATTCAAATTTAATGATATCAGAAGGAAAATGAAATTCTTCTTAAAGAAGTTTCCCTGTGTGTGCTCTACTGTGGGCATGCCTGAGTCCCTGTGCTGCTGATTGGGGAACTGTGGTACCAGTGTCTATTTGGTTGGTACATGCGCTGTCTCTCCTCATGCCCTGCCACAAGGCTAGTCAGTCTGTGTGGGCTAACTGTCCTCAGTGTTTGTGAGCTAACCATCTTTTCAGTTCCTTCTCAACTGCCCCAGCTGGAGATGACACTTTAGCTGTCTGTTCACTGATCATCACTTCCCTTATATTGATAACTTTTAACTTCCCATGAAGACTCTTTTGTTTCTTTTCTCATTCTACTGTTTATTTGGTGGTTGCCTAAAAAAAAAAAACCCAAAAGAAAGGACTTTGTTCTTTTGTCAACTCCCACTAGGAAGAACTCTTCTGGACAAGGTATGCATGGCTCTCCGGACTTCAAAAAGTGCCACACTTCCAGTGAGGAGATCCCAGTTGCGGATAAGCACTCCCAATGCATCTTCTGCCTCAATCAAAGCCACATCTGACAGAAGTGTTCCCTCTACCAGCAGCTCCAGCCGAGACTGAGCAAGGAAAGAGCTTCACCAAAAATAATCTTTATGGAGGTTGCTCTTCCACCCCAATCTTCCTCTCAGCCTTTGACTTCAAAGAGCTCTGTGCTGAAGAAATGGTCTGAGGACCCTTCTCACAAGCTGAAGAAGAAAGCGGGAAGTTCCCTCAGTGAATCCAGGGATAGCTAAAAACAACTGCAGTGTCATACAATATCCTTGGCACCCAGACCACAATCTGGCAGCCATGCCTCACAGAGCCCATCAGTGTCTTGTAGCACTGAGAGGCCCACAGAGCCTTTGGGCATGGGCACTGAATCTTCGGTACCAAGAGATAAGGACAAATATTCTAGGGAAACGCTCCCAGTGTGGAAGTTGACATTAGTACTGCCAGCAACATTCGCCCACTCAGCAAAGAGACTGGAACAGACAAGCTCTACATCTCCTCTGCCATCACCATCAGGGTGATCATTACCTCTGAAATTCCATCAAGCTGGTAACCTGGTCATGCCAGAGACACCTGACTCTCAGCCCTTTGGTACTGAGGTTATGGCATTGAGCCTTTTCTGGGCACAGGGCATATCCTCGCAGTCATGTCATGCCCCTCCTCTACCAAGTGAGGGGTCAGGTGGTAAGCTTGAGGAGTTTTCACAATACTCCTCCCAAGTTCCATATAGGACCCTGATGGATGTATCTGCCCCGCCCACCCCCCAGCCCAGAAAGGGTTAACTGCACATTGCAGGCCAAGGATGTTGTATCCACTCCACCCCTGCAAGCATGATATAAAAGGAAGCAGTCCAGCTCAGTCTGGCAGAGGAAAGACACAGACTGCAGGCTCTCTCCCAGGAGCGACTCCAGGCCGCCAACCACAAAGACAAAGAATGGTGAGCTCCAGTCAGATTTGAGGCTACCTGCAGAACCAAGAAAAAGGACTGAGATGTAAAGTAATAATTTCTTTCAAGGCCTGAGATAAATTGGTGTTGAACCAGAAAAATGTCTTTATAGTCAGTTTAAATAATTTGTCACCTTCAACAAATCTGATGACAAAATTAGACCTTAAGAAATAAGCAAGTATCACTTCATTAAGCTTGCCTTTGCTTATGCCACATGTGATTTTTGATCCTTAATATTTTAATGTACTTTAACATTCGGATACCTAAAAGTATTTCTATTTATATTTGGGTCCAGCAAAAGAAAAAAAAAGCCTCCAAGATTCTTCTTTCCCTGATTTATGGAGATTATGAACAAACTTGTATAAAAATAGATCTCCTAAGAATTTTGGATTCTTACTGAGATGTTGCTCACGTTGAAAGTCCTGATGACAGTTACTGTAGTTACAACATATTTATCAGTTGATTTTCAATACTTTTCAAATTTAAACTCTCTTATCTCCCTTTACTCCAGTCATGAAGATGGGGGACATTCTTTCTTTATACTAACACTGAATCCAAAGTAAACAGTAATAGTTAGACACAGAGAAGTATAGATTAATGAAACACTTCTGGTTAACCGAAACATGTTTATTATTATTAATTATTATTATTATATGTTTTCCACCTACCTACATTGTTTATCTTTTAAGTCACATGTAATTAACATTTCTTTCCTTAATATTATTTCCTTTTTCTAATGGAGCTGAACTTAACAATGTTTTTGGCTCATAAGCACTTTTTCTGGGGAAAATGTCAAGCTAGCAGAAGATGTTTATGTATTGGGATACCCCAGTTATGATAGTATTTTATATGAGTATATTTAAAGCGAGGATCAGTAACTGAATGTGCAGAATTTTCCAGTAGGGACAGCTATGGAATAAACTGATGATAATGGAAGTTTCATCCTGGTTGTAGGCAGCTAGTGGTTTATTTATTTTTAAAGTCTGAGTGACGCTATATGTGAAAGATAATGTGGTAGAGTGGCACTATATGTGAAAGATAATGTAGAATCAAATGAAGTAAAAATCTTAAATGAATCAACATATTCCATAGAATCTCACTATGGATAGTAATTCCATGCTCTAATAAGAATATAGCAGTAGGGATATATTATCAACCACCTGACCAGGACCGTGGTCATGACGTTGACATGCTAAGGGAGATTAGAGAAGCTATCAAAATAAAAAACTCAATAATAATGGGGGATTTCAATTATCCCCATATTGACTGGGTACATGTCACCTCAGGACGAGATACAGAGATAAAATTTCTTGATGCCTTAAATGACTGCTTCTTGGAGCAGCTGGTACAGGAACCCACAAAGGGAGAGGCAATTCTCAATTTAGTCCTGAGTGGAGTGCAGGATCTGGTCCAGGAGGTAACTGTTACAGGACCACTTGGGAATAGTGACCATAATATAATAACATTTAATATTCCTGTGGTGGGAAGAACACCTCAGCAGTCCAACATTTAATTTCAAAAAGGGGAATTACACAAAAATGAGGAGGTTAGTTAAACAGAAATTAAAAGGTACAGTGACTAGAGCAAAATCCCTGCAAGCTGCATGGAAACTTTTTAAAGACCCCTTAATAGAGGCCCAACTTAAATGTATACCCCAAATTAAAAAAACATAGTAAGAGACCTAAAAAAGAGCCACTGTGGCTTAACAACCATGTAAAAGAAGCAGCAAGAGATAAGACATCTTTTAAAAAGTGGAAGTCCAATCCTAGTGAGGTAAATAGAAAGGAACATAAACACTGCCAAATTAAGTGTAAAAATGTAATAAGAAAAGCAAAAAAAGATTTTGAGGAACAGCTAGCCAAAAACTCAAAGTAATAGCACAGTGTTTTTTAAGTACATTAGAAGCAGGAAGCCAACTAAAAAACCAGTGGGGCCCCTGGATGATCGAGATACAAAAGGAACAATCAAGGATGATAAAGCCATTGCGGAGAGAGTAAATGATTTCTTTGCTTCAGTCTTCACGGCTGAGGATGTTAGGGAGATTCCCAAACCTGCACCGTACTTTGAAGGTGATGAATCTGTCCTTTGTCGGTGATGAATCTGTCCCGGATTGAAGTGTCATTAGAAGAGTTTTTGGAACAAATAGAAAAACTTAACAGTAACAAATCACCGGGACTGGATGGCATTCACCCAAGGGTTCTGAAAGAACTCAAATGTGAAATTGCGGAACTATTAACTGTGGTTTGTAACCTATCCTTTAAATCAGCTTCTGTACCCAAGGACTGGAAGACCCCTAACATGACACCAATATTTGAAAAGGGCTCTAGAGGTGACCCTGGCAATTACAGACCGGTAAGTGTAACATCAGCACCGGGCAAATTAGTGGAAACAATAGTAAAGAATAAAATTGTCAGACACGTAGAAGAACATAATTTGTTGGGCAAAAGTCAACATGGTTTCTGTAAAGGGAAATCATGTCTTACTAATCTAATAGAGTTCTTTGAGGGGGTTAACAAACATGTGGACAAGTGGGATCCAGTAGATATAGTGTACTTAAATTTCCAGAAAGCCTTTGACAAGGTCCCTCACCAAAGGCTCTTAAGTAAAGTAAGTTGTCAAAGGATAAGAGGGAAGATCCTTTCGTGGATTGATAACTGGTTAAAAGACAGGAAACGAAGGGTCGGAATAAATGGTAAATTTTCAGAATGGAGAGGGGTAACTAGTGGTGTTCCCCAAGGGTCAGTCCTAGGACCAATCCTATTCAACTTATTCATAAACGATCTAGAGAAAGGGGTAAGCAGTAAGGTGGCAAAGTTTACGGACAATACTGAACTGTTCAAGATAGTCAAGACCAAAGCAGACTATGAAGAACTTCAAAAAGATCTGACCAAACTGAGTGATTGGGCAACAAAATGGCAAATGAAATTTAATGTGGATAAGTGTAAAGTAATGCACATTGGAAAAAATAACCCCAATTATACATACAATATGATGGGGGCTAATTTAGCTACAACTAATCAGGAAAGAGATCTTGGAGTTATCATGGATAGTTCTCTGAAAACGTCCACGCAGTGTGCAGCGGAGGTCAAAAAAGCAAATAGGATGCTAGGAATTATTAAAAAAGGGATAGAAAATAAGACAAAGAATATCTTACTGCCCCTATATAAAACTATAGTACGCCCACATCTTGAATACTGCGTATAGTTGTGCTCTCTCCTCACCTCAAAAAAGATATTTTGGCATTAGAAAAGGTTCAGAAAAGAGCAACTAAAATGATTAGGGGTTTGGAATGGGTCCCATATGAGGAGAGGCTAAAGAGACTGGGACTTTTCAGTTTAGAAAAGAGGAGACTGGTGGGGGATATGATAGAGGTATATAAAATCATGAGTGGTGTGGAGAGGGTGAATAAAGAAAAGTTATTTACTTGTTCCCATAATATAAGAACTAGAGGACACCAAATGAAATTAATGGGTAGCAGGTTTAAAACTAATAAAAGAAAGTTCTTCTTCACACAACGCACAGTCAACCTGTGGAACTCCTTGCCAGAGGAGGCTGTGAAGGCTAGGACTATAACAGAGTTTAAAAAAGAGCTAGATAAATTCATGGAGGTTAGGTCAAAAAAGGCTATTACCCAGAGGGTAAGGAATGGTGCCTCTGGCCTCTGTTTGTCAAAGGCTGGAGAAGGATGGCAGGAGACAAGTTCTTTGATCATTGTCTTTGGTCCACTCCCTCCGGGGCACCTGGCACTGGCCACTGTCGGCAGACAGGATACTAGGCTTAGATCGACCTTTGGTCTGACTCAGTATGGCCATTCTTATGTTCTTATGATTGTGTCACTTTATCAATTTATCTTGCCTACCTACATACTAACATCCTTTATAATGGATGTTCTTTTTTGCATGTTAACATCTAGCATTTTTTGATTTCCGCTAATTTTTTGTCCTCAAAAGTATCTTGTGGCAGTGAGTTCCATAATTTAAGATGGCACTGTTTTCTGACAAAAAGTATTTCTAGTTGTCAGTTGCTGCCTTTCCATTTAATTGACAGTCTCCTTTTTCTTGTATGAAAAAGGGTCAAAAAGAATATCTGACTTCTTTTCTTTGTTTTTAGACCAGAATCATGACCCTTTCATCTATCTCGCTAAATGCAATAATCCTAATCTAATTAATCTCTTCAAATGACAGTACTTTTTGTGCCTGTGATCTTTTTCTGATGCACTTTTATTCACACCTATTTCTCTTGTTTTATGATTTAGAGAGGGTAATCAGTGTAGAATACAATATTCCAGGTGATTGCATAGCTTTGATTTATATAATGGCATTTGTAGTAAGCTTGGTATTATTTTCCATCCCATTCCCTATATAACCTTACATTTGGTTTGCTTTTTTTACATCTGTTCCTGTTGATGTCCAAGACTTTTTCTTGAGTGTTTACATTTAATTTAGAACTCAGCTAAGTGTATTTAAAACTACTTTTCTCCCTGTGTGTGCATTACATTGCACTTGTCGAAACTGAGTTTTATTGTCTATCCTGTTGCTCATTCATCTAGCTTGGTTAGCTTGTGCTCCTTGGACACAGGATGATCATGTTCCCATTGCTTAGGCCCAATTTGATGGAGATAGACCATTCTGCTGAGGGAATTTGGTGCCAAAAATATAAATTCTGCATAAAAAAATTAAAGTTTTGTGCACAGTAGTTTACAATTCTGAATATTTTATTTGTTAGAATAATATAATTACCAGTTTCTATTATTTTGGTAATTTATTTCAAAATACCTGTCAGCAAGTATATCTGTAACAATACAAACAACAACAACAACAAAAGATTCCCTCAGGAATAGAGAGTTAAAGAAACCACTTTGCCAACCCAGTTCCTGTTTCTCTGTTTCGCTTTTGTTGGGCACATCAATTTAGGTGAATCACACTTGGCAGCTCCGTACATTGAGGGTAGGGGAGGACTTCAGTCTTTTAGTCAATTCTTTTTTTAATCTTGCCCCCATTGGATTATGCTATAGAGAGTCCCAAATAGAAGACATTGCTGGTGTTAGCGGGGAAGCTACAGTTGATTCACATCCTCGTGGGATGGACTAAGGTCCTCACTATTCGGATCTATCACCGGTCGTAATATCAGTAGATTTTACGCGCAGTCAATAAAAACTGGCAAGTGGTTAGAGTTAAACAACAGGACTATATTGTAGTGCAAATTTAAATAACATACATCGAATAACCATGGAGGGCAGTCCTCCTATGGTTACCCCTAATAATAATTACCAGAGTCCTCAGCGCAAACAGGACGATGGTGGTGATGCTGGTGACCTCAAGCCTCTGGCTGATTGAGAGCCTCGGGCGAAGAACAACCAGGAGTCCCTCGGTGGCAGGGTCGTTGGTCAGGCGACCTCAATCCTTAGGCTAATTTGAAGCCCTTGGAGAGGAACAGCCTGTGCGATCCCTCGAAGCGCTGAGGAAGATTTCGAAGACGGCCAATCTACCTTCCGCAGATGCGTCTGGTCTTCGATCCTCTTCCCGCTCTTCAGCTGCGGCCGGAGTAGACGATGGACGCTAGACTCTAATAATCCTATTCTATCTAACCTAAAAGAAAACCCTAATCTAATCACCGACGCACCCGTCGAACAGACGCGATGACGGCCGATAAGCGGAACCGCGACACAGCATGCTGAACAGACACGACGACGACAGCTAAACTATTCTATAATACTAAACTATCTAAATAAGTCTAAGCTACCTAAAAGGAAGAAAGGAGTAAAGCCTTCCGCATCACTCAATTCTTAAAAGCTGTACTAGACCTCTCTCACTCTCTTTACTTAGGACAAAGATCTGGACCTCTCTCACTCTCTTACACTATACCTAACCCGACGCACATATACCCGACGCCACCCCAACTGTTGCGTGGTACAGACTTATATAACATGGGCTCATGAATATTCATAATATTTCACTTTAAATCAATTGGCTCATTCAAAATGCTAATTTACATAGCTTTACAATGATTGGCTAAGGAGAATCATAATAAGCGCATACATTATCTTTCAAATTCCAACAGGTAAGTTGGTAGCCGTGACATACGTGAGCTACATGCCAAAACATTTTGTCATTATGGTAGTTTACAATGATTGACAACCTCAGTGATTGACATTTGATCTCAGTTCATTCTAATGCATCTCTTTTCTGTTTCCTTTACACCAGGTGTACAGATAACGTATGAACTCAGGCTTTACATTTTCCATATTTGCTCTTATTAAAATACAATAATAGTAATAATAATAATAATAATCAAGGCATTTACATATACATAAAATTCTGCGTACACTGGGGGGAGGAAGAAGGGAGCAGGAGGAGGAGTACAGGTGGGGGATGATGTAGGGTGTTTTTCAGGAGTGCAGAAGGGGTTTGTAGTATGCAGTGCCGGACCGAGCCATACTTGCTCCCCGGGCAGTGCGCGCGAGGCACCTGATTGACATGGTAAGGGGCGCCGCCCCCAGGCACCAACCTATGGGGGGCGCCTGACTGAAGTGGTAAGTGGTGCCGCGTGCCCGGGCACATGGCACCCCTTACCACTTCAATCAGGCGCCCCCCCATAGGTTGGCGCCCCGGGCAGTTGCCCAGCTAGCCCCCCCCCCCCTTAATCCGGCCCTGGGTATGTGTACGGGGACGGGATATGGGGGGGAGGGTGATGGAAGGGACTGTGCAGGGGTCTCCCAGCTCAGACACTTGCAACCTCCCATCCCAGCCTAGCCACTGGGCTTTCCCCAGCTCTGACACATGCACCGCCTCTATCCCAGAACCCAGCCAGCTGCCAGACACCTGTCCCTGCATACCAAGAACCCAGCTGGGGTGCCCCCCCGCCTTGCCCAGATACCCAACCCCATCCTACCTCTCTGAGCCCAAGTATCCAGAGGGAGAAGCAGCTTGATGCTGGTCAGACCAGGCTTGAATTTTCCATTGTGATTTCATTGTTGACCTGTGCAGAAAGGACACTGCTCAGGGCCTCCATCCCTGCCTGGCTGGGTGCTCTGCTCACAATCTGCATGGCCCACAAGCTGCCTCCCTCCTTGAGGTTATACTCGGAACTGGAGCTCTTGAGAACCCTGCAGCTCTCCCATCCCTCAATCTTCTGCAAACTAGGCTTTCTCTTTTCCTGTCTAGCTTTCTTTCCAGTGAGGCATTCAGTGCAGCAAGTACAGAAGCTGACAAGGTCTGTGAAGGTAGAAGGATGCATGAAGGAGGTATCAGTTCTGGAAGCGGGGAGAGTAGTTGCTTTTAGTGATTCGGGGCAGAGCTTTTGACACCTTCCCCCCTCCCCCCCCCCGCACATACACACACTCTAGTTGCCTGCTACTTATAAGTGGTTTCTGAGCAAAGGCACAAACCTGTTCACACATATGCCATTGTCATTGTGACGAGGCACCCTCGCCCCGCACCGTGGCTGGGGAGGGGCAGGCACTGTTCGGCCAGGGAAGCGGGGAGGCCCGGCCGTGCGCGGGTTGCTCCCAAGCCGCTCGACCGTCGCCCTGCCCTAACATCATGCTAGGCGATGTCAGGGGTGGGCCGGAGGCGGCGTGGCGTCCCGGGCGGCAGGCGCCAAGGCAACCGCGGAGGCGGTGCGAACAAGTGCAGGTGGAATGGCCCCCCCCCGCCCCGCCCGTGATAGGTGGAGCGTAGAGGGCGCAACGTTCAAAACGCCGTTGCCTGGTTGAGCCAGGGGGCGGGGGGGGGGGAAGGGAGGAGCGGAAGGGGATGGGGACCAGAAGCGGGCAGAGAAGCGGTGGTGGAGCCACGGAAGGGGGAGACACCAGGTACAAAACCCCCACTGGAGGGAGAGGAACTTTGGGGAAGCCGACGGCCGTGGCGAATAAGCGCCCACCCGCCACCCTGTCTACCAAGGAGAAGGTGAGCCCCGGAGTAGGGGTGGCCCTGGAGGGGAAAGGAAGTAGTCGAGGGCGGAACCCGGAGTGGTTGGCAGGCTGGCGAGTTTTGGCGGAATGCCCTGCCAGCCGGACTGGATCTCCCAGGATCCGAGTCCTTAGGGCCCTGGGCTGGGGCCCGTGAGCGAGGGTGGGCCTGGGACCCCCTTTCTCCTCCCCCGTTGCAGTGGAGAGTGGGACGCCGACCTGGCAAATCGGCATAATTAACGGGCGACGCAGAGCGTGGTGACGGAGGACGGCGGTAACGCTAGCGACTTTGCCCTCCCCCAACTGAGGACACGGACGTAGTGGCCCCCGGGCACGGTCACAGTCATACATTATGCCAGTTACAATTTGGCTATGTTTCCAAAATTACGAGTTTAGCTCCTTAAAACTGGGAGAGATTTGAAATCACTTATCTGAGCTGTTTGTGCTGACAACAACAAAGACTGAAAAAAAACCCCATTTACTGATCTTGTAATAAGCTCAAGCTGGGTTTAGAAGCTTTGAGTTTTCTGAAAGCCTATTTAGCTTAATGAGGGTTTTCAGATTTCAAAACTCAAACACCTTTACATAAAAACAGAGAATTATTACCAAATTAGGGAATGTTTTTCCCATGTTTATTTTTTCAGTGTGTTCTTTCAGTTATTACATGTGCTGTTGTGCAGTAGATAATTTTGCCTTTAAAATATAATTTAAAACAGTTTTTGAAAGTCTCATATTCAAGGTTTTCTATTCTATTCTATTTTATTCTATTCTATTCTGTAAGTGTGATAGTTGGAAGATTATCAGCCTGGTTTTTCCTATTAAATCAAAAGCTGATGTACATACATTTGTTCTGTCCCATAACTAAGTATTTAATCTGGGGGGAAAGAAAGCTTTGGGTTCTGCTTCCATGACAACTAAACAGTCTGAAACTCTGCTGTCATGGTGACCTCCATGCCCTGTACTGCATCACACTGAAGACTTCTCTAAAGGGCCAACAAAAGCAATAAGAATTCTTGTTGGTGAATCAAGAAGGGCATTGTCTGAAAAACAATTGGACAGAATATTAAGGATATAAGCAGTTACATGTTGTCTGAATGACTAGTGAGTATTCTTAAATTAGATGCACATCCATATTTAAAAGTTGAATGATTAACCCTGCTGTTCAATTTATTATATAAAAAATTGTATTATTTCATTAGTAGTACTAAGTGCAGTATTATAGCATCCAAGAGCCTCGTCGAGGAAAAGAAACTTATTGTGTTAGGTGCTGTAGATAGAACAAAAAGATGGTCCTGTGTTGAAGAGCATGTTGTTATTTCTGCTCGTTGTATTTCTGAACAAGTTTGAATTATCTGTGGAAAATAATATGAAATTAATTGAGTTGTTAGAAGTTCTCACTTTAATTAACCAAATTGTTATTGATCTCATTCTGTTCAGTAGTTTTTAGACAAGATATATTATGCTCTAGTAGGAAGAAAAAAACAGAAACATTGGCCTAATGAAGTAATACTGTGCAGAACTGTTGGGTTTTTTTTTGTTTTTTACACTGTGTTGGTACAAGATTTAAGCTGTTTTTTTTTTAAAAGCAATATGTTTAAAAGTTACATTGTTTGAAAGTAAAATTATGAAGAGTTTTTTAAACCAGCTCCCATCGCAGAGAGGCTCCACCTGCCAACCCACGCTGCTGCCCCCTGGCTGCTGGCTCTCCCCCGGGAGTATTTTAGTAACCATGTAACTGCTAAAAATTGTTGCGGCTACATGATTACTAAAATAAACTATGTCTAACATCCCTAATTTGAATGAAGAGCCATCCTGAATTGAAAGGAGGGCAAACTACTTACTCTCATGCCTAGAATGGAATAGATGTAGTGGGAGGGAAGTCCTCATACCCCTCCAATCAGAAGGGATGGTTCCAAGAAAATTCCGTGGCAAATCATATGGCGTTTGCCCCCATTTGTCTTCCTCTCCATGGCTTTGCTGTGGGATGGTCTCAGGATTGGATGATATTAATCTGAGGTTTTTAAAAGAAATAATATATGAAATTACAAAGGTATGGTTCTGCCGCAACTCAAGGCACTAATATACAAAGGGCTTTCTGTTTTTAGACTATTTCAGGATTCCCATTTACAATGCAGTGAGAAATATCATGCAGGTGACTTGAATTGAACTCCAGAAGCATCTTTTTCTGGTTGATCTAAATAGTTGTATTACTAGTAGCATGAAAGTTAGGCTAGAAGTCTGTAAGAAAGTTCTGTTGCAGTTGCAGCAAGGGAAGGAAGCACGAAAGGGCATATATGGAAGGGAAAGGAGGCAGCTCCAGAGTCTGAAGATTATCTAACTACTGAAGTATTTATAATACATACTTGGGGAGCTGTGGAATAAGAAATGGTCCATCAAGTAAACAAAATCTTCGTGAACTTTGTCATATGTAAATCCGAGAATACGTTCATTATCAAAAATAAATGTTAGTTGTGTTAATTATGTTTTACACATCTGTATTTTATACTCTTATGATAAATGTTCATGGTTGTGTATTTGCAGTTTCCTGAATGTGGTTTCTATGGAATGTATGATAAAATTCTACTTTTTCGTCATGACACTACCTCTGAAAACATTCTCCAGCTAGTGAAGTCAGCTACAGATATCCAAGAAGGAGACCTAATCGAGGTTGTCTTGTCAGGTAAAGTGTGTATTTTCTTGAGGCTTGTTTAATTGCAAATACGTACAATCTTTTGATGTTGGTTAGGTATCTTAATTTTCTTTATGGATTTGCTTAGCCAAAATCTACCTTCTAATATGTGTATACCTATAATTGGGAGTTGTGCACCTATAACAGAAATTAGCCCTAATACATCTTTTCATTGAATGCTTTTTTTTACCCTAATCACACTGCATGTTTTTGCCATAATCTACTGTATATTTGACAGAGTTTGTGTGTCTGTCTCTCTGTGCGTCCATCTGTCCCTCTGTGAGTCTGTTTGTTCAAGAACTCCTCCTAAATGGTAAGAGGTAGGACCACCAAATTTGGTATGCAATTTATCGTAACTTAAAGCAATGTAAGGGTGTGGTTGTGCCAGGACAATGGGATGTGCGGGAAATGTGATTGTTTCTCATCAAACAGAAAGGGAGGGATGTGATAGCAGGGACACTTATACCCCAGAATGACCACAGAGGGGCACCAAATGCACCAGCCTGGGGAGCAGCCACTGTCCAGGCAGCGTGGCCTCTGTCACTATGGCCTGACCCTAGCAAGCGCCCCCTCCCTGGGCCAGCCGTCAGGAGCAGCTGCCAGCTACTCCTGCCTCCTATCCTGGGCTGAATCCTCCCCCTAATCCGCTGCCGTATGACCCCACATTTCTAATCTCCTGCCACAAACCTCCACACCTCCCCGTTCCCTGCCCTGATTCTGAGCAACACCAGGTAAATCTTGTTTCTAATAAAGCAGCAACTGAATTTTAAAAATAAAAGATGAAATTCTCTCCAACATAGGTAAATAGTAATAACATATAGTATATCTTAAAGAAAAAAGTTGGTGTGGGAGTATAAATGTCTTCTGTTGAATAGGGTAAAACCAAAACATAGCAAGTAATATAAAAATACATGAAATTTAGCATGCATTTACACTGAAAGTAGCTTTAAAGGAGATTTATATAAAAACATGCATCAGCTAGCAATCGTTTAATGTTTTAGTTGATCAAAATACACCGCTGGCACAAACCATCATTATTACTTATCAGTAATACAGATTTATGTAGGACTATACCAGGGGTTGGCAACCTTTCAGAAGTGGTGTGCCAAGATTTAACTTATTCACTTCTATGTGTGGATCTGCATGCCGGGGGGAGGGAAGGGGGAGGAGAAAGGGGCAAAGGCTGGCTGGGTATGGTGACCATATTTTCTGAACCAGCTGCAACTAGGGAGAACGGTTTAATTTAAATTATTAAACAGATTAAGTGTTTTAACTCTTTCATGTTAGTTTATCAAACTTCATTTTAAATAAAATAAAATATTAATCTATGTCCAACACAAAAGGTTTAAATATTTCTTTATTTATGGCAGGGGTGAGGATTCTTTTTTGGGTCAGAGGCCACTGACCCACAGAAAAATCAGTTGGCAAACACACAAGTCAGAAGTAAAAAAACTCCCCAAACCCCAGCTCTCATTGATGTGGTCCCCAACTCAGACACCTCACTCCTCTGACACTTCAGACTCATGGGATGAGGGGAAGGGACAGGGAGGACTGAGGTTCACGGTTTCCCATAGGCCAGATTTACTCTTCTGGGGTTCCAGAATTAGTGGATTTTATGGACCCCTTTAGGCTCTGGCATAGGGACAAAAATGAGGAGTTCAGTGTGCAAGACAGGACTGCCAGCAAGTGGAATAGGGATGGGTTTCAGGATCTGGGAGGAAGGTGGGATGCAGAAGGGGAAGAGGTTGTGAGATCTGGGTGGGAGTTAGGGTACAGAAGCAGGATGGGAGCAGGGTGTCTGGCCAGGTGGACGGAGCAGGAGCATTGGAAGGTGCAGTGTGTGGCCAGGAGGGAGGATGGAGGAGCAGGATGGGGATAGGGTGTCTGGCCAGGAGGGAAGGTGCAGGAGCAAGGCAGGGTGTTGGAGCAAGCTGGGGGTGCAGGGTCTTGGTGGAGGGAGGAGAGTGAGTGAGGTGGATTGGAGTGTGGGGATCTGGGCATGAGGGGTGACGCTTACTTGCCTTCGTGACCCTTGCAGTAGGGAAAGCTTCATGCGTCACTGTGCTGCAGCACCAGCTCTGACTTCTCACTTGGAGGGCATGCATGGGGGTGGTGTGAAGAAAGCCCCGACCTTCCCTGCCAGATCTGCGGCAGAGAGAGCAGCTCCATGTGCTGCCACTCCCCCAGTGGGGTGGGGAAGGATGGGGGGAAAGAGAGCGGCAGTGCATGGAGAACACCTGCTCAGTCCAAGCATGCCCTGCCTTGTAGCGTCCCAGCTGGGCTCCGTGTGGCCTCTCCCAGGGCTGAAGCGGCAGCTCCAAGGCACTGAGGTCCAGGAGCGGCTCCACTGGGTTTTGCCTCAGACCTGGCCACCCCCACCATCTATCAGCGGTGGCAACCACTGGCTGTGTCTAGACTACAGGGTTTTGTTGACAAAAGTGGACTTTTGTTGACAAAACTATACCTGCGTCTACACTACCGCCGAGTTCTGTCGACAGTAAGTCGACAGAACACGGCAGTTTTGTCAACAGTGGTAAACCTCATTCTACGAGTAATAACGCCGTTTGTTGACAGAGTTCTGTCGACAAAAGGTGCTATTGCATCCACACTGTGCTTTTTCAAAAGAGAGCGTCTAGACTCTCTGTCGAAAAAGCGGCTTGCTTTGTCGACAGTATCTGTCGACAAAGCCTCTGTTGACAAAAGCCTGTAGTCTAGATGTACCCACTGTAACAATAAGCGGCTAGAGTAGGGATGTTAAATTTTGTTTAATTGACTAGGTGATGGATTTTCCATCAACTAATCAATTAGTCAATAAGCGGGGGAGCTGCAGCGGCGTTAGCTCACAGTCCCAGCAGCTAACCCCGCTGCGGCTCTGCCTCTTAAATGTATTAAGAGCTGTTAATACATTTAAAAGGCTGCTGCACAGCAGGGGGGAGGGGACCCAGCGCAAGCCAGGACAGCTGATTCCCAGCTCGTGCTGAGTCCCCCTCCCTCCTACTGCACTTCTGCCTATGAGGAACATAGGCCCTAACATGGAGGTGTAATGTGCATAGGTAAGGATATGAAGGGGGGAGCTGTGTGAACTAAGTGGTGGGGTGAGAGCATGGACTTAAGAAGCATCGTCAATCATTAGGGAGGTCAGAAAACAGTGAGTTACTGTAGAAGAAGTGACTTGAACAGACTATGGAGGAACTTAAAAAACAACAAATAGTCTGGTAGCACTTTAAAGATTAATAAAACATGTAGATGGTATCATGAGCTTTTGTGGGCACAGCCCACTTCTTCAGATGACCTATTGATGGTTAGGGTGGAAAAAAAAATTTAGAAATGTAGATGAAATATTGACAGGATTTGGCAACAGCTTAAATGTGAGAAAAATGAGACAGGAAAATATGTTGAGTGTGAAAGGATGGGAAACAGGGAAGATGATGGAACTTGCAAGAGAAATGTGATAAGGGATGTGGGATGGAGAGGAAATGAGGAGCTTAGCTTTTCCATGGTCCTGGCAGGTAGATTTACTGGATACACACCTGGAGTAGCCATCTAAATGCGCAGGGAATGGTCATGGGTGAGGAGAGAGACAGTAGAGCCATCCACATATGGGGTATGTCTACACTAGTCCCCTAGTTCGAACTAGGGAGGCTAATGTAGGCATTCAAAGTTGCAAATCAAGCCCGGGATTTAAATATCCCACGCTTGATTTGCATCTTCCTGGCCGGTCGCCATTTTTTGAAATTTACAAGTCCGGACTAACTGCCCGCGTCTACACACTGCAGGGACCTGGTAGTTCTAAATAAAGCCCTAAATCAAACTACCTGTTAAACCTCATTCCAGGAGGAATAACAGGTAGTTCGAACTAGGGCTTTATTTCGAACTACCGGGTCCCTGCCGCATGTAGACGCGGGCAGTTAGTCCGGACTTGTAAATTTAAAAAATGGCGACCGGCCGGGAAGATGCAAATCAAGCACGGGATATTTAAATCCCGGGCTTGATTTGCAACTTTGAATGCCTACGTTAGCTTCCCTAGTTCGAACTAGGGCTAGTGTAGACATACCCATAGTATGTTACATACCCATAGTAATTGAAGCCACAGCAAAAATCACTGCAAGATAACATGAAGAGAGCCAGAGACTGAGTCCTAGGAAATACTGGCAAGAGGAATGAGAGGATAAGTTTATAATCATCACCATAAGACTATTGCATGAGAGAATATCCATTTTCTCTATCTTTTGCTCAAGAAGGCAAAGATGCAGGCTATACAGTAAAGAAGTTGAGATGCCAGCTATCCCTATTTCCTGTGCCATATTTGCCACAGTACATAATCACTGCAGTTCACTAAATCAGTAATAATGCTACCATCAACCCAGCACTTAGTCTTTTGTTTGGTGTGTAACCTATTTTCTTTTGACATGCAAACCATGTGAAATGTTTTTCAGTTTGCCAAAGTTAGAAAAGCAGCTATTTAAATCTTCAAAGATAACACCTGACATAGTAATAATGCTGTAAAGAAAAACTGTACTACTGGAGAAATGAAAGTACTAAGGGATTCAGGCCTTTACTTCACTGATGAAACCTAATGTCTGTCCATGAGAATAGGCAAATGTAAATAACTCCAAAATACTTATATCAGTGATATTTGTTGAATCAGCAGTAGGCTTGTTACATGAAAGTGTGAACAGCACCTAGTGTTGGTCAGACTCTTTTTCTCTCTCCCAGCTCTGCACACGCTGCCCACCCTTCATTTACTCAGATTCTTGTGGTGCAAGGTGTGGAATTTTGAATCTGACAGCTGATGTCACATAGAGATGTCCTCTTCTGTGACCAACTAAACAAAAATTTCAGTTAAGCAAAAAATTTGTATTGCCCTATTATATACTCTCCTAGGAACTCTGCGTTATGGTCCCTGAAGATATTGATCAGCTTTATGGTTTTATCTCTTTTTACTTATGACCAGCATTGGTATTGTGATTGATCTCAGTTAATTACATTTGTTAGTCATATATGAATTCTAAGTAATTTACATAATTGAAAGTTTCCCCTTTTCAAGTTCAAGGATCTTGCACTTGAACGTTGAACAGTGCATTGAACTTGTAATTGCACAGTGTGTTCCGACTGAAAGCAAAATTATAAAAAGAAAAGTGAATGAATCCAAATGTTTAGAATCTCTTAATAGGGCATTGAATAAGTTTTGCATTCTTATGCTCTGATAGACTGACCATGAAAACTACAGGATCTCAAGTGAATGTTCAGACTTAAAACCCACAGCCACTCTGGCACCTGCAGTGTGATATTGTATGAAAAGTAAGAGATGAGACATTTGTTTTTTAAATACACCATTTATGTAGATTAATATACCCTACTGTTGTTCGATGTTGTCCGATGTGGCTGCGTGTGATGTTCTCTGGGTGTGCAGTCCTAGTTCTTCACAAAGAGTTGGCACAGCAGTTCTCAATCGAACTACCCAGTAACCACAGACTTGATTCCTAGTGAAGGCACTTGGTCAGGTTTATTGTCAACAAAGGATGGTCATAATGTCCAGGATCAATTGTATTTCCATTCCAATAGACTAGCCCAGTTAATGGTGGGACTTTCCATTATTCCCTAAGCCAGCCAAAGACACTTCCTCTGAGACTTCATTTTATACCCTGATATAAACAAGTTACACATTGCCGCTCTGACTTGGTTACTGCTCCTGGTGTAGGTTGTTATCCATTACCTTGTACGTGTTAGTTCGAGCAAAACATCCCTATTCATTACACTGTCACCTTGACCTTATCTTTAGCAGGGATCAGTATGTTCTTGTTATCCTGGTGGAGGGGTGGGGGGGAGGCAGCTGTTTTTATGGGATGTTCTGGTACCAGTTTTCTGGAATATGTTTGCCTGGAACATGTGAGTGTATTGTGTCTACCCTTTATAGGAATGTGTATGTTTTTGTAATACCCATCCTGTTCTTTCCAGGTTCTGTGAGCTCACAGCCTGTCCCTTGCTAAGTTTTGTTTTATATACTAACTACTTTAGTTCAGACCTCATATCAGGCTTCTGATACAAGGTCTTATGTCTCAGGGTCTCTTCCTACTGCACCTGAATTTCTATGTTGGTGTACAGTGCCTCGCACTCTCAGGCTGCAATCTGTTTGAGGTCTCTGTTAATTATTATTATTAAACATTTAGGTATTGTAGTGCTTGGAGGGAAATACATATTTCCTTTAGGTGTAATCATAGGAAGAGATCCTTGACTTGAACCTGGGAAACTCTGATCTAAGAAAAAATGGGGATATTTTCAGAGAAATTTAATATTTGGAAAATACTCTGAAGATAAGATCAGTTTTCTCTATTATTTCTTTATTTTATCTGCTCTCATTGTTTCTGCTGTAAATGGAGCCCAACCTTTGGCCATTATCTTTGAAAACTTGTGGAGATCGGGAGAGATCCTGGATGACTGGAAAAAGGCAAATGTAGTGCCCATCTTTAAAAAAGGGAAGAAGGACAATCCAGGGAACTACTGACCAGTCAGCTTTACCTCAGTCCCCAGAAAAATCATGGAGGGGATCCTCAAGGAATCCATTTTAAAGCACTTGGAAGAGGGGAAAGTGATCAGGAAGAGTCAACATGGATTCACGAAGGGCAAGTCATGCCTGACCAATCTGATTAGCTTCTATGATGAAGTAACTGGCTCTGTGGATATGGGAAAGTCAGTAGATGTGATATACCTTGACTTTAGCAAAGCTTTTAATACGGTCTCTGTGACGGGGTGAGGCAGCCCCGCACTGAGCCTGCAGGGCCCAGCCAGGGTTACCTGGCTGCAGAGGCCCCTCCCCCGCAGCCCTACTGAGCATGCCCGGGCTGTAGCTCCACTATAAAAGCCTGGGGAAGGACTCAGTCAGGGGTGGCAGCCAGAGGAGAAGGACCTGTGAAGGGAGCTCCCACACAGCTGTTACTGGAGACTTCAGAAGAGGCCGGTGGGGATGCGGAGGCGAGCTGGTGCATCCCAGAGGCTGCCCACCGAGGAGACGCCGGCCCAGAGGGTGCAGCAAGCTGCACGAGTATGTGGGAAAGAACCCCAGTGAACCAGGTAGGAAGTGGCCCAGGGCAGGAATGGGAACCACCTCTCCCGCCCTGAGAACCTCAGCGCGTTTCGGCCAGATTGCCCCGCCAAGGGAGTGACACGCTATCCGGTCACTCACAGGGCCCTGGGCCGGGACCTGGTGGAGTAGGGTGGGCCTGGGTCCCCCTGCCTGGGGTGCGTCCCTGCTACAACCCTGAACTGTGTTTTGGACTCGGGCCGGAGGGCCTTGGCCTTGCCTTAAAGGTCCCGATTTAAACTGTATTTCGGACTCAGGCCAGTGGGCCTAGCCTTAAGAGGTCCTGTGGGAGGGCCAGTCTCCCACAATATTCTTGCCAGCAAGTTAAGGGAATATGGATTGGATAAATGGACTGTAAGATAGAAAGCTGGATAGAAAGCTGACTAGACTGTTGGGCCCAATGGGTAGTGATCAACGGCTTGATGTCAGGCTGATGGTTGGGTTCTAGCGGAGTGCCCCAAGGATCGGTTCTAGGACCGGTTTTGTTCAACATCTTTATTAATAACCTGGATGAGGGGATGGATTGCACCCTCAGCAAGTTTGCAGATGACACTAAGATAGGGGGAGAGGTAGATAAGCGGGAGGGCAGGGATAGGGTCCAGAGTGACCTAGACAGATTAGAGGATTGGGCCAAAAGAAATCTGATGAGGTTCAACAAGGACAAGTGTAGAGTCCTGCACTTGGGATGGAAGAGTCCCAAGCATTGTTACAGGCTGGGGACTGAATGGCTAAGTAGCAGTTCTGCAGAAAAGGACCTGGGGGTTACAGTGGATGAGAAGCTGGATATGAGTCAGTGTGCTCTTGTAGCCAAAGAAGGCTAATGGCATATTAGGTTGCATTAGGAGGAGAATTGCCAGCAGATCTAGATAAGTGATTATTCCTCTTTATTCGGCTCTGGTGAGGCCATATCTGGAGTACGGTGTCCAGTTCTGGGCCCCCCACTATAGAAAGGATGTGGACGCATTGGAGAGGGTCCAGGGGAGGGTGACCAAAATGATTGGGGGGGCTAGAGCACATGATCTCTGAGGAGAGACTGAGGGATTTGGGTTTGTTTAGTCTGCAGAAGAGACGAGTGAAGGGGGATTTGATAGCAGCCTTCAACTTCCTGAAGGGAGGTTCCAAAGAGGATGGAGAAAGGCTGTTCACAGTAGTGACGGATGGCAGAACAAAGAACAATGGTCTCAAGTTACAGTGGGAGAGGTCTAGGTTGGATATTAGAAAAAACTATTTCACTAGGAGGGTGGTGAAATACTGGAATGGGTTACCTAGGAAGGTGGTGGAATCTCCATCCCTAGATTTTTAAATCTCGGCTTGACAAAGCCCTGGCTGGGATGATTTAATTGGGATTGGTCCTGCCTTGGGCAGGGGCTGGACTTGATAATCTCCTGAGGTCTCTTCCAGCTCTATGATTCTATTTATTCCTTACCTAGAAAATTCCCACTGAAGTTTAAAGTAAATAAGGATACATATGGTCATGAGCTAGGGCCCATTTTACATGTGTGCATGTTTCATATATAATACATTTACATGACTCAAACCTCATTACTCTCTGATTCTTGGCAGTTCTGGTCCTTGAGGGGACCCTGTTTCATTTTTTCCATCTATGTAGCAATGAAGGGTAGTTCTCCCTTTCTTCCAGCGACTTTTACAGATCTCTGGAGGCCAGGACGAGGTGCCATTACCATGCTCAATAACCAATAATCTAATGACCACAAGCAAGTGCTCTGAAGTCTGCAGGTTGGGAGCCTCTGGTTTGTGTAACCTTAAATTTAGTGTTAATTTTAATATCTCTGTGTGTAAATACATATATATCGTATATACTTTATAACTTTTTTTATATATGTAATGTTAGCAAAGTTTCCAAGAAAGTATGCTCAGCAGCTCTCAATGCTGGCCGAACTTTAGAACGAGCAGAGATAGGCAGATGCCTAACACTTGAAAATTATGCCCTCAGTGCATACCCATTTTCACCATTCATATTTGATGGTCAGAACAGGTCTGCTTTTGCTCTCTTTACAACAATGGCAAAATGACTTCACTGGCAACTGGTTGGGCTCTAATTTGCCACCTGATAGTAGAAAACTACTACAACAATGCAAATGGTGTAACCATTAATTGGCTCCTTAATCTGAATATAGGACAGTCTTTTAAGGATTTATCAGGAACAGTTTAAATGTCAACAAAATCTGAAAATCAGTAAATGGCCTAACCCAGTATGTATATTGGTTCTTAGTAATTAAATTTTGTTTCAGGCTTTTTGTTTTGTAGCTTTTATCTCTGTGGCAGTTTAGTATTTTCCATACAACCTTAATAATTACAGTTTAAATTAGAATTTGGCTTGAGAACATGTAAGCAACTCTGGGAATAACTATTTCAAACAATAAAAAAGTTTAAAAGTTATTTTATTAGATAAATGCAACTAATAAAGAAAAAATCATGCTTTAGAATGCCTTCAACAATTCTGAGTGTTTTTGAAGACATCAGGAAGGAGGGGAGTGTGTTATAGGCTTCTCCATGGGATGATGGACTATCTATACTTCCTCTCCCTTCCTTTCTCTTTCCCTCCATTTCATAAGGTTGTGGGCCATGACAGTTGTGAGGTGCTGTTGATTCTAAAAGAGGAGTCTTTCATTTACATGTTTAACACTTGAGTTTTTCAGAAATTGAAAATATTTTCAATTTTATTTGCTGTTTTGAAATTCTGTCCTAGATGGACATAAATAAAAGGGAGCAGGTTTGATAGCACATGCATCCTCTTCTGTGTGAATCCTGCTGGAGTTGTGTTGAGGACCAAAACACATGATTCACAGTTGTTAGGTGGGCCTCTTAAGTGGGGTATAAATTTACCAAACTTAAAAAAAATCTTTCCTCACTTCTATTCTCATTTCTTACCTTTCTCCTCATGCCTTTTCCTCATTTAATTATATTTCTTAGGCAGATGTGGTATTACACCAGGGCTGGGCAATAATTTTTTGCCAGAGACCACTTCAAAGATTTTTGAAAAGTCTTTGAAGTGGCCCTGGGCTGCGCCAGAAGGGGCGGGGCCTCAAACAGAAGGGGTGGGGCTAGGATGCTTCAAGGCTTCCCCACCCACAGACTATGATTGGTCTGGGGGTGTGGGAGCCCCTTTGCCTCCCCTTTCCACTAAGCACCCATGCCCCTGGTGGTGGGAGACTTCCTGTGCTCCCTCACCTCCAGGCCAATCAGGGCCTGGGGCCGGGGCAGCATGCAAAGCCTCCTCCTGCCCTTCATGGAGCACTCCTCACAAGCTGGGGGCAGGGCGGAGGAAACTTGGGTGCTGGGAGGAGACTTCCTGTGCTTCCCCACCTCCAGGCCAATCATGGTCTGTGGGTGGGGAAGCCTGGAAGCATCCTGACCTGCCCCTTCCATTTGAGACCCCGCCCCTTCCCAGCCTTCCTGGCAGGACAAAGGAAACTTTGCACGCTTCCCCCTGTTCCCAGGCCCTAATTGACCTGGGGTTGGGGAAGTGGCAGGGCCTCCGTAGGCTGGATCAACCCACTTGGTGGGCCGGATTCGGCCTGCAAAGGCCCTTTTGCCCACCCCTGTACTATAGCCTTTGGGCTCTTAAACTGTTCTGACATGGTGAACTAAGGCCATATAAAACCAGAAATCTCTTTCAATTCAGAACTCTGGTTGATACACCTTTGGGATTCTGTCTGTCTAGTTCTCTTCCTTCTCTCAACTCTCCCAAGAACTCTAAGATGGGAAAGAGTGCTGAGCTCACCAGCAGCCTGACTGGCAGGCTCCTTCCTTCCCCTACTACTAGGGTTGCCAGGTGTCCGGTATTCACCCGGACAGTCCGGTATTTTCGCCTCCTGTCCAGTAAAAAAAATTCAGAGAATACCAGACACCTAAAATGTCCGGTATTTTCTGATTTTTTTCTCCCAGCCAGGAGGCGAAAATGGGCACCTGGCAACCCTACAAACACTCAGCTCCCAGCCTTCCCCCCCCCCCGACCCTCCCTGGCTCCCAACACCCCCAGCCCCCGACCCCAGCCCCCATGCTTACCTGGTTCCGCAAGGCTGCCGGCACAAAATGGCTGCCGACCCAGGGGAAGCTTCCCCTGGGTCTTAGTGCTTAACCGCTCCCCTGTTCCTGTCCCTGCACTCACTCTTAAAGGGGACATGCTGTTTAATTTTTTTTGCTCAACAATTTTGGTCCCCCCCACCCTTTTTTTTTCCTTCAACAGAATTTTTTTCTGGTGTTTTTTTTTAGGCAGGGAGGGGGTGTTCGGTATTTTTGTTTCAACTATCTGGCAACCCTACTTACTATCTGTGGCTGGGCTGGCGCCATGGGAAAACCCGAGTCCCTCTAGAAAAGGGCCCTGGCCAGGAAGAGCCAAGCCATGCATGCGCCAAAGCTCCAAAAGTTGCTGGTATGAGGAAGCTTTTCAGCCCCTTAGTTAAGTTCTGGAGTGGTGGGGGAAGCATTTTCCAGCCTTTTCACACTCTGAACCTGCAAGCTCCACAGCAGTCCCCCAGGCAAGGGCTTAGCATCCTTAAACACACACATACACACGTCTTGCCCCCAGGGATTATAAGCATACATGCATCTTCACATGCTGAACCACTTCTCTGGCTGGATTCACTGAAGCCCTTAGAGCCAGGCTTCCTGGGCCCTGGTGCACAATGCATCCTTAGGGCTTACCCTTACCTCCTGTAGCAGGAGGACAGGAGATGGCTGGGGTTTGTTGGTGACCAGCAGCAGCCTGGAGGTGTTAGTTGCCTTTTGACACACTGTGGATAGGAAGGGACAAGGTGCTTCTAGCCACAGGAATGCGGGGGAACAAGTAAGCTCTGCAAAGATGCAGGCCAAGTCATCTCTTCCCTCCCCTTCCCTGCAGCTGGAAGCAGCTCCTGTCCTGTTCTGTCCCTCATATGTAGTACCGAAAGGCTCCTGCTGACCACAGGCTGGTGTGAACTGTGGTAGAAATTTAGGTCTGGGAGGGGCTTGTGACCCTGCATACCCCTCTACCCCCCAAAAACTGTGTTGCCTTGGAAAGACACAGTACCAGGTACCATGCGAAGCGGGACTGTCACGGGGGCCCAGCCAGACATGGAGGACAGAGAGGACTGGGCAGAAAGGATTGGGTTGGTAGGTCAGCCACACACCCCAGTGTGAGAGAAGCACATGAGAGTATTTGTATGTATCACCCCTCCCCATGTGAACACTAAAGCCTTAAAGACAGTAAATAAAAATAATCCAACTACACAGTATTTCTTTTTAACAAAGGCTCAGTCAACTTGATGTTAATTTGAACACTTGTACAATTGATTGCTGTTGAACTTGCTTAAATATGAGTTATTTTACCGAGTATCCCATATTTACAGTAGAGAAATATGGTCACCCTATCTATCATATACTTGGTCTACATAGATAACAGAATAAACCACCAAACAGATCTATTTAAACCATTGATGGCCAAAGAATCCTTTTCATCTGTGAATTCCACTCTTAAAAAAAGCAAGGGAAAATGTTGACAAATGGAGTTGTGTTGTAAGCTAGTTTCTTGTCTAGAAATGCTCGTTATCCTTCATTTTGTGTCTGATACTTGTCAGTGCTCCTTAGGGAAATTTCAGAACGTTGTTACTCAGAACTTTTCTGTCTTATTTCTACTTTTCTTCTGCATTTAAAAATGACATCTCAGTGAACTTGCACACACTTTTTAATTATCCTAAGTGCCAAGCAGTTTACACTATATTCCACAACACTAATGAAAGGAACCCAAATAATCAGGAGACAAAAAATTGCCTAGAGACTCATTTTGTATTTTTAAATATTCGAATCTATCAGATTGTTTTGTGTTTGAAATACCTACTCCTTGACATGTCCCATATGAATACTGATAACACAGTTTTAAGAAAAATGTGCAGTAGGGTGTGTAATCAGAAGAATATTCACTAGGGTTTATTTGAAAAACATTTTTGTTTTCTCATACATTCTGACCTTTAGTTCCCCTAGAGAAACATAATACATCTTTGAATGCTGTTCTATAAATTTGAATAAGTATTATTCTTAGGTGCTCTGTCTTTTCTGGCATGTAAAATTACAGGGTTCTTATATAATATCAAAAAAGTAGAACGCTGTAGGAGTTCCACAATTTTGTTATGTCAAACAGGGAATACATTAAAACTTAATTTTTAAAGAAAAGTTAAAATTGTATCTGCTAGGCAAATTGTAAGAATAATCACATCAAAAGAAATGGAGAAAAAATATTAAAGTGTGATTTCCTTAAAAATATAAAATCTTGCGTCACTGCTGATACACCATAAAAACTGATTGTCCAATTCTGCCCTCGGAGAGATACAGCTATATCGGATATTGCACATTGGATTTTTAATATAATGAGAGTAAAATGTGAGACATTAAAAAAAATCCTTTTCTCCCCCTCCCCCAATTGGAAGGAAAACGACTCATGGTCTATCAAGTGTTCTTTGCAAATCTTCAAGAGAATTTTTCTTTAGTGATGGCAAATGTAATTGAGTTTTCTTTCAGTACCATTTTTTATGCCTGATTGTCATATAGGGTCATTTGAAAGAACACAGCCTAATAGGCTCCTTCTACAGTAGTTAGAAACATTAAATCATACTCAGCCATATGTACGTATTGTGCCAGTATAATTTATAGAACAAGAACCTGAAAATGGAAAAAAATGCATATTCAGTGTGCTTACAATATTAGCGGTGACAAATATCATGACAATTATCCAGGGACACCATGCTTTTTAGTGGCTGAACTAGTGTGATGTGATAGAAAATTCACAGTCCACATCGAATGGGCCAGAAAATGCCTCTGTAATTGGAGGGTGCTAAGAAGAGGTTAGATAAACGTCTGTCAGCGTTGGAGTAGGTATATGTAATCTTGACTCAGGACTTCTTGAGGTCTTTTCTATCCCACACTTTTTATGATTCTGTGGTCACATTTAATAGCATGTGTATATTTCTGGTATTATGTATTTTAGAATATACATAACTTTTCACAAAAATAAAACACATTTTATGGTGCCAGTGAACCATTAAATGTCCATAAATAATAGTGTGTGTAAAATAAGTACCATAGGATAAAACCACCTCTAAAAGTCCTACACGATACCTCAAAAAAACAGTAGTAATAGTCCCTTTAATGGTGATCCTGCTGAAATCAGAAAATCACTTCCTTGAAACCAGAAACTGGTGCACAATCTCTCCTTTTAAGTGCACCTGCTAGCTGCTTGCTTAGCTGTTTCTTCTTCCTAAAAATAAAAAAGAAGTTTGAAAATCTGAAAAATATATAAGGATAGGACATGGAAACATGGAGGAAAATCAGGCGGCTATGGTCAAAAGAGCCAGATATTCACTAAATATGGAATCAAAACTGGATTTTTTTGTTTTCGTTTGTGTGAGGCAGCTAAAACTTTATTGTTCCTCCCATTTTGTGGTTCATCTGTTCAGATGCTTTGTATAATTTTTTGTAACTGCTTCAAGTGATCATAAGTGTATAGTGGGAAAAAACTAATTGAGATTCTTAATGACAACCTCTTAAATGTTAAGACTGTTTTTGTGGTCAGGCAGTTTGTAATGGGGTGGCACATCTTGTGAGTGGCCCCTTCTGGTACCATGTGTCTGTAGTCTTACCACTGTCAGTGGTTTCTCAGGTGGGTTTTCAGTGACTTCATGCTCTGGCTGAGATTCACACACTTCTGTATGTGAAACAGAACAAACCCCTTCCAGGATATAGTCTTTACCTTGTCTCAGCCCTGATGTGGAGCTGTACTTTCAGGGCATCTTCCCTGAAGATACTGTCTTCCTGTGATCCTCCCTGGGCTCAGTCTTTATTTAGTCTCAGCAGCCAGCCAGAAGCTCCTTCATTGATTCCTAGATCCCTACTGGCAACTGTCTTAGGCTCAGTCCCAGCAGCTAATCAGGAACTCTCTTGCTCCCCTGCTCCCTGCCAGCACTGAGCTGTCCCTGCTTCACCAACTCTTTCAGTCAGCCAGGAACACAGTCCTAACATATGTAATTTACCAATAGAGATGGTGTTGGGACACTATAGTTGACCATAACTAGTGAACACATTTTTAAACATCACACTTTTGTCTACACTGGATGAAAAGTGATGGTGGGAAACAGTAGCAAACATGTTTTAAAGGACAACATATTTTCCTGTTCTAGACATGCCTTTGCAGAGTTTCCAAGCTTTGAAGAATGTTGCCAACTCATTCACAACTTAAGCACTCTACTAGAAGTACTCTTTATCTCCAGAAAACTTTTACATTCCTGCAGAGGATGCGTAGAGTGTTAAACTATGCTAAGGAATTTTCATGTATTCCATTTCCATTTATTCTGAGCTAATGAGCTAGCTTCTTCTGTACTAATTTAACTATGCCAGCTTAAGAGTAGGTATAATCAAATCATTACAATTCTTTAGTGAGGGTTCCATTATACTTGTAGGAATGAGCTTGTATTTGTGAAGCATACTTCAGTAAACTATACTGATATACTATACTTTTACCAGCATAACTTGGGAGGAAGAAGAATTGCACAAATTCTACTGCATCAATTTCTAAACCAATATTGGTACAAAAAGTGCATTTGTTATTTTTTGATTATTTTTTAATTGAGTGTGTTATTATTTCTAATTTTAACTTTAGTTTTCAATAAGGTACTTGTATCAGCTATTTTAAATCTAATTACTACCCATGAGGAAAACATAACTGGCACATACCTTAATATATTTGGAAACATACCACTTACAATCTCTGATCAATAGAGCTAAGCTACTGAGACCAGTAAGTCCCACTATGAGAGCAAGTAAGTCAAAGATTCTAACAATTGGACCCTAAAAGAAGACACAGACCAACTGAGTCTACTGTAAAATTGCCCATTTCCAGAAAAGAATTGGGTCATATGCAGTACACCCCCACACAGTTTTCTCAACTGATGCAACTAATCATTGAGCTCAGATTTGATCAGAATTTCAGAAGTGAATCCACTTTCTCTCCACCTTCCTGTAGCGACTACAAGCTTAAGTCTGTGTTTGGATACCATAGCATTCCAACAACAGCTCACTGTTTGCTCCCTTTTGTGATAAACCAAACTTGTCAGGCAAATGAAAATATTCTTGAGCAGATGTACTTTCACATTTTCTGTCTCCAAGAAAGCAATAGGGCAGTAGCTAGAGATGGAAGTTACTGCGGGAAGTGGCCATGATGTATCTAAGGTGAAATTTCTAATGCATAGTTGTCTCATTCTTTTATGCCTCATTTTTAATAGCTTAACCATCAAACTAGCATATTACAATGAGTAATATGTCACTAAGTTCATTTGCTATGCAGTCTGGGCTCCATCATATAGAAGGAGGCATCCTTTTGGGATCAGTATGCTTTTGGGTTCAAAAGTGCTGATCAGTGGCATTCACCTAGCTCTAGCAGAGAGGTCAAGCACAGAGTAGTTATAGGGGTACCATGGTAAGGAACTGTCCTGAGTGAGGAAGAAAGCCACATAGGACAGTTGTGAATTTTTGTGACAGCATAAAATAACTAGAAAAGCATTCAAACAATGTGTATTCAATGTGTAAGTATTCAAAGGATAAAACAGTACCTGTAACAATTAAAGGTCTAGAAAATATGACCTATGAGGTAAGGCTGAAAGAATTGGGCTTGTTTAGTTTAGAAAAGAGAAGATTGAGAGGGGACATGATAGCAGTTTTCAAGTATCTAAAAGGGTATTACAAGGAGAAGGGAGAAAAATTGTTCTTCTTGGCCTTCGAGGATAGGACAAGAAGCAATGGGCTTAAACTGCAGCAAGGGAGGTTTAGGTTGGACATTAGGAAAAAATTCCTAACTGTCAGGATGGTTAAACACTGGAATAAATTGCCTAGGGAGGTTGTGGAATCTCCATCACTGGAGATATTTAAGAGCAGGTTAGACAGACACCTGTCAGGGATGATCTAGACAGTGCTTGGTCCTGCTGGGAGGGTAGGGGACTAGATTCGATGACCTCTTGAGGTCCCTTCAGTTCTATGATTCTAATTATCTAACATCCATATAGTTGACATAGTTTCAGTTTGCCCCAAAATTCATACCGAATGCATACCGAAGTGTAATCATTGTTGCAGAATTTAGGATCATTGTGTTTAATAATGCAATAATGTGTTGGTCATGTATTGAAAATATATATTTATGTCTCAAATTTATTTTTTTTAACATGCAACTGACTATCAGCTTTGAGTGACAACAAAAGATACATCTTTAGAGCTTGACCAACTGTTAAAAGCCCAGAAACCATGCTGCTTGTTCAGATAACCCATTCATAGTTTTTCCCTATGTAAATATTAGTTGATTCTAACTTACATTGAAAATATAAACAGAAATGTGCATTTCAAAGAGCAGTCTGTTCAAAACGCAACACAACAAATGTTTTTGAGCAGACATAGTGCACAGCGTTATTGTTTCATTGCATGCAAACAGTATGACATATGGTTTGCCTTCCCCTGAGGCCTTGATATATGATGTCCAAAGCTATCCTGATCCACTGCGCTTAATTATCATCGTATGCATCAATATTAGTCAGTGCAGGGAAAGTGGACTTGTCAGTGCAATTAGTTGTCAAATCCCAGCACAGTGTATCATCCCACACATATAGCATTTTGCTCCATTTCAAGGTCTATTTAAGGATTTGACAACCAATAATTAAACATTTTCTCCCTGTGATTGCTATTGTATTTATGTGCTGTACAGTTTAAGGCAACACAAATATGTGATTTTATTTTATTTTATTTTTTTTTTTTTTTTTTTTTTTTTTGCTCTCGTGCTTACATTACAGAATTTTAAAAGCTCTAGCAAGTTACATAGGAAAATTTACAGTTGAGACTAAACTATCATTTCTTAAACATTTAATTCCACTTTGGGGAAAAAAATATTGGAAGTATTAAATTACTAACATTTTACCAAGTTTGTTCTAGCTCTAAAAGGTATAGTGCAATACTAAAAGTTTAATATGACAGAAATGCAGTATGCCCATAATATCTGCTGATTAAGCTATAGAGTTCAACAAGTAGTAATGGATTGTACTACCTAACCAGGATGAGCAGGGCGCACTTTGTCAATCTTTGTGAGGAATCCTGCTTAGGCTGACAGACTTCCTAGAGCTGAAGAATCTCATGGTACAGCTCTCCTTTCCCTTGCTGAGCTGACCCGGGCAGGATTTTGTCCGCTATGTTTGTTCAGAAACATTCTATTGAAATGCAAGACAAAGGAAACGTGAAATATATTTGATATGTGACTTTTTTCTAATGCAGGAAAATATATTAAACTATATAAAATCTTTTCAGTTTTCATAAATATCACATTTTAATACTTCATGGAGTGTTACACTGCTGCCAGTGTTATTTCGATCCTCCTATCCAAAGAGCACGTAGCAATGTTTTGTCCCAAGACCCCTGTTCTGGAGATTGAGCCCTGGTCTACATTAGAGAATTATTTTGAAATAACAAGTGGAACGTCCACAATACCAAGCCTGTTATTTTGAAATAATAACTCCTGCTTTCCATGAGGAATAACTCTTATTTTGAAATAGTTATTTCAAAACAGGGGTAGTGTGGATGCGCCACTGCTGCTGTTTTGAAATAACTACTCCTCAGAGTCATTCAAACTAATTACTAATTGCTTCCTGGGGCTCAAAAGTCGAAGTAGTGTGTCCACATTAAGGGAGCCTGCCTCGGAATAATTTTAAGGTTTCCGTGTAGTATGGACACACTATTTCAGAATAGTTATTTCAGGAGTTATTATTTCAAAATAAATTATTTCATCAGCATCGTCAGTCACATTTTAGTCACAACCCCATGACTGCACGTTTCGCTGGCATCACCATTATATACTGGAAAATGGTGCATGATAAGTTAATGTCAATAGGAAATCACTTAACATAATGAACTATTATTGACAGTTATTCTTCAATAGATGCTTTCATGTATTCTTTGCTTCTTAATGATTAGAGTAGTGTGAAAATAAGCACAAAATTTGCATATGCAGCTTGTAAGAGGGAAAGTGGAATCTTTCTTTACAAGGAGCAAATTCTCTTGACATTTTTAAACAAGCCTTTTTGAACCCTAATCATTCCTTACTCATGTCAAGCTCTTATGAGTCAGTTGTAAGCAAAAAGAGTAGGTAATTATAAGCAATGTCAGTTTGCATTCTGAAATTTTGCATTACATTTAAAAAATTAGATTTTTATTTGTAGGGGAAATTATTGTCTGACAGGGGAATTTTCACTGAGGGAACTCCAAATATGTCACCCTTTTAAAACAAAACAAAACAAAAAAACCTTGCATTCTCATCCTGGAAAATATACGGTGCTGCCATTTTTCATTGCTGCTATATTGCATTGCTGTATCATGTATCTACTATATATTTGAGAGCGTTTGTGTCTGTCGGTCCATCTGTTTGTTCAAGAATTCCTCCTAAATGGTAAGAGCTAAGACCAACAAATCTGGTATGCAGATTCCTCTTATCATAACTTATCTTAAAGCAAAGTAAAAGTTTGGTTTTGCCAAGGAAATGGGATATGCCTGGGATAGGATTTCTTCTCATAAAACCATACAGAAAAGAGTCAGGTGAAAGCCATAAGAGACTGCCTTAGTCTTCAACCTCCCACCCGCCAGGCATCCTTTAGGAAGGGCAGGGGGGCCTGCAGCACCTTTCCCCCTGGATCCATATGGGAACATTGCTGGCATTCCTCACTGTAGTTGAGGGAGGGGTGTTATCTGCTAACAGTTTGAAACATGTACATGGTGGGCAGTCAGGGGATATGTACCTCTCTCCCGACTCTGCCCACTGTAGCTACGGCAGCCATGGAGAGATGCTTCTCACCTGGCCCCATGCTGCTGGGATAAGAGAGGGCTGGAATAGTCCTCTCTCCCCAGGGCAACCTTCATACTGAACCCCTCATCCCCAGCTCCACCCCATAGCAACGATTTAAATGAAGGAAAAAAAATTAATTGTATTAAGGACTCAAGCAATGCTAGTTAAATCTTCTAATCTTTAACATTTGACAAAAACATCCCTCATCTCCAATGCCATCTCTCTTCCTTTCACAAGACATTGGTGAAATCAATGTTTGTTGTTTTGGGACTTGTGTCTTTTCCTTTGCATGTCTTAGGAGAATTAACTTGATTAGTTCATTAGGATGCTGTTTGTGGGTATGTTGTGTGCTAATAACTTAAATAAGTCAGAGGCCTGGCTAACACTTAAAAGTTTGGTTGGCATAGCCACTGCACCCAGGAATTTGAAACATGCATACTCCTGAGAACTGTAGCTATGCTGACCTAATTCCCCCAACGTTCGTTCGTTCATTAGTCCATCGTGGTCGATGAAGACCTCAACATCACTAAGTGCTTTGAGACTGGATACAGTGTGTCCGAAGATGACTTATCAGGCCAATTCGGGCACCAAATGTCCTGGAACATGTCGGGCAGACATGCATAGGCATTGCAATCGTTGCGCTGGTAGCTTTGGACTTGCGCAGCACACGCTTGTGTTGTGCTTCAGAGATGCTCCTTGTTTCGAGAACTTGGCATCCCTTGTGAATGAGACTGCGCCAGGCAGGGCGGTTGTGTGCCAGCAATTCCCAGGTGGTTGTATCAATTCCGAGCGACTTCAGGGAGGCCTTGAGTGTGTCTTTGTAACGTTTCCTCTGTCCACCATGCGAGCGTTTACCAGTAGAGAGTTCCCCAAAAAGGAGCTGGTTAGGTATACGTTCGTCCGGCATACGAATGACATGACCTGCCCATCTAATCTGTGCACTCATCAGCAGGGTGTGGACTGACGGTAAACTTGCTCTAGAGAGAACCTCAGTGTCTGGTATTTTGTCTTGCCATCCGATGCGTAATATTCTGCAAAGACAAGTCACGTGGAAGTGATTAAGCTGTCTTGCGTGCCTTCGATACACAGTCCACGTTTCACAGGCATACAGGAGGGTGGTAAGTACCACGGCTCTGTAGACCTTCAGTTTTGTTGTTTGGCTGATTCCTCGACGTTCTCATACAGTGGGGCGCAGTCTACCAAAAGCAGAACTTGCCTTTGCTATTCTGCATGTGACTTCTATGTCAGTGTTAGCTGTATGGGAAAGAGTACTGCTGAGGTAAGTGAACTGGTCCACTGCCTGTAGCATCTGCCCTGTGACTGTGATTGTGGGTTTTGTGTACAGAGTAGATGTAGATTGACAGAGGAGTACTTCTGTTGACCTTGATGCTACCACTTGGGGAGTTGGGAGTTCCTATACTGTTTGTGTCTGTAAGAAACATCTATGCTACAGTGCTATGACTACGATAGAGTAGCTGTGCCATTGTAGCTCCCATAGTGTAGACATAGCCATGGAGTTTAACAAGTAAATTTAGTCTAACCTCCTGCACATCATAGGCCCCTAAACCTCACCTACGGCCCCTGTGATGAGCCTAATAACCTGGATTAGACCAGAGTATTAGCAATTCTCTGGAGACTAAGCTATTATGTGCCTGAGGCAGAGAATCTGAGAGGCTGAGGTTCACCAATGCCTGAGGCCCCTGCTGGGGTTGAGAACAGATCTGATTATACATGCATGACTAGATGTAGAAAACACTTTTTGGAAGAAAGCTAAATTGCAGTATAAAGTTGGGTATTTAGTTCTGAAAGAATTATGGATTTAAGACTTGCAGAAATGAGTTCCATAGCCTACTCCAAAATCCTGTCTCCTGAAATCACAGCCCTCCCCATCTGAGTCAGCTCTTCCCCAGTTCTAAAGGAAGTTTGGATATTCATGGAAGTTAATGATCACTGAAAAAGGGGTGATCACAGACATGAAGAGTCAATCCCAGATGGGGATGTCACTGTGCATATCAGAATAGAGATTGTGAACTTCTGGAGTCTTTATACAGAAAGAGAGTATGTACTAGTGTCTTGTGTGCTAAATAGAAGGGCTACTTTGATTTGTATTAATTGGACCTTTCTTAGTGTATGTGGTTTCATTCCTGAATCCGAGCTGTAGCTATCAATCTTAGATGTAATGAATGTGTGGATTAGAATATTCTGTGTTGATCAAAAGAACAGGACTTGGAAACCTGGTTCAATGACCAGACTTAGTCTTAGTCCCTTAGGGTGTATCTAGACTACAGGGTTTTTTCAAAAAAAGTGGCCTTTTTTCAAAAAAACTTCCCCTGCATCTAGACTGCTGCCGCGTTCTTTCAAAAGTAAATAGAAAGAACTTGGCAGTTTTTTCAAGCGTGAAAAACCTCATTTTATGAGGAATAACGCCTTTTTTCGAAAGTGTTCTTTCGAAAAAAGGCACTATGTAATGCAAACTGCTTTTTCGAAAGAGAGCATCCAGACTGCCTGGGTGCTTTCTTTCGAAAAAGCGGCTTGCTTTTTCGAAAGTACTGCTTGTAGTCTAGATGCTCTTTTTCGAAAGAGGCTTTTTAAAAGTATCTTTTGAAAAAGCCTCTTTGGAAAGAGGCTTGTAGTCTAGATGTAGCCTTATTGCTTTAATTCTCCTCTATGTAAAATTTCAGATATTTACCATGTTAGTGAAATGTTCTCAGTTCTATATACATATTGGATAAGAAGTAACTTATATCTAAACAGTAACTTTGACAGAGTAATTCACTGTAGTGATAAAGCAGCTCCATTGCTGTTACTTTGCTGTAATAAATTGGAAAGCAGTGGCAATGACATTTATCCTAGCATTTAATATAATGAAAAGATTCAGTTTATAATAGATAAACTGGGAAAACAGAACTCCAGATTATATTTAGGGATAAACAGGAGAGAGGAGTAACTGAGTCACAGTTCAGTTCCAACTGAAAAAATGAAAAAAGTCATAAAAGGAAATGAAATTGTTCAGCAGATTTTTTTTCAGGATAATTGTGATGTGTCTAATTAAGCACACTGTCTTTCTGGCAGCATGGACTTCTTGGAACATTGAGGAGAATTTCCTCAGAACTTTCCCTGTGTCTTACCTTGTTTTTAGTTGTGTTCTGATTTTTTAGAATGCTCACAATCTGCTCTGTTGCGTATTTTGACATCCTAGTGTATTTCTTCATATGGCATACTACTCCTTCTAATTATCCAGCCTGGCTACCTATGGAGAATAATGAATTCTATGGCTCTCTGTAGAGTTCTGACTAGTGTTTAGGGCCCTGTATTTTCAGTTTTATTTTATTTATTTTTTCCCATGAATTTATCAGTGTTTTTTACCACAGCAACAAAAACAGATGAAAATCAGTGCAAAAACTATTCATAATGGTTCTGGGTAAATGCTGGGGTTTATTTGGGTGGATGGAAAGACAGGAGTAAAAATACTCAGTAGATCTACATTTCTCAAACTAAGGTCTGCAGACTCTTGAGGGTTTGCAGAGGAACTCCAGAGGATCCATGGGCCCTCCTGATTTAACTCTTCCCTCTCCCAGGACTAAGGGAGGTGTGGCTCCTGGAAGAGAGCTCCTTGTCACATGGTAGGTCAGGGAGGCTCCATGCCCTATCCCCACCCCAAGTGCCAGCTCTGCAGCTCCCATTGGCCAGGAATTGAGGGCCAGTGTCTGTGAGTATGATGGCAGTGTGCAGAAAATTCCTGGTTGGTCATGCTCCTAGGGGCTACAGGGACCTGGAGGCCAGTTCCTGGGAGCTGCAGTAAGCGCCACCAGGACCCTGCACCTCCTCCAACACTCCAGCTCACTGTTCCAGTGAGGAGTCCCCTCCTGCCCCCAGACTCCCTTCCATAACTTGCACCTCCCTAACACCCTAAGCCCCTCATCCTTGTCCCCTCCCCTGAACCTGTACCCCCCTGCCAGAGCCCACATTGCTTCCCACACTCCAACCTCCTGCTCCAACCTGTGAGTAAGGGTGAAGAAAAGCAAGTGACAGTGCAGGGAGATGGAGTGCATGGGAGGGCCTCATTGAAGGATCAGGGGGCTCCCAAAAATTTTAAATCAAAATGGGGTCCGAAAGTGGCTAAAGTTTAAGAACTTACAGTAAATTAATGCTTTGAATTTGGTTCATCAATGTGGTTTGCTGCAGATCCAGAACAGAACTCAAAACACAATACTACCTCCAAGTTTAACAAAATAATATAACTCTAATCCCCAAATAAAACTTTTCATATGAATAAACTGTTGTAGAATTTAAACTATTAGCCTGTAAATATTTACAGTGCGTACACTCAACTTCATCCTTTTCTCATGGGTTTTTTTTCTTCTTTAAAAACTTTCAAATACTTTTTGTGTTCTAAAATGTGTGATGCAGATTTTCATTTTCTTCTCATGTTAATGTGTCAGATTGTAAACCGTTATCTGTTAACAACTTGAAACATGTATGTGGTGGGCATGATATTCATCAATGTGCCCTGGAAGGGGAGGGGCTGGGGACAGCCAGCCTCACCCCCCTCCCTCCCCCCCAACACATAGATCCATGCAGAGCAGTACTTGGGTGACAATTTAAAGGGCCTGGGGACCCAGCTGCTGCCACAGTAGCAACAGTTGTGGCTGGAAGTCTTGGGCCCCTTTGAATCACCAGGGCCTTTGGCAGTTCCCCCTATCAGCAGCCTAAATATACTGATTGTTTTCTGTACCTGGAGACAACTGTTGGTGACTGGTGGTACCACAGGAATTGGAACATCTTAGTTGTAGATTGAGGAGTGTACTGTAAGGGAGATTTCTGATTTCCAGTCTTTTATACAAGAATTTTATGTGAGTGAACAGAGGAGTTATACTGGAGATAGACACTTTATTTTTATTTGTCCTTATTCACAGCTGTGTCAGAACTACCCACCTAATCTCTTTTGGCTAGTGCAGTCTAATTACCAGGATCGCTTCTCCCCATTAGTAGTTCTTTCAGTTGATCATCACAAGGAATTTACTGTGTTAGCTGTTGGAAAGATAGACTTCTTCCAGGCAAGCTTTCCACTGTTATGTGAGTGTGTAGAAGGCTAGGGATTCTGACAGACTATCTGTTCCTGGCCAGGTACAGAGATAATTTGTCGGTGGTTGACTGAAACTTAAATGCATTTCTGTCCCCTGTCCATGCTAACTTCTTTAAATCAGTGAGATGTTGGGGGGACCATTGCTAACAGGCTTATTGATTACTCATTTTGTAAGAGTGCAGACCATCTTCAAACATGTAGAGCAATGGTTCTCAAACGTTTTGGTCCGCGGCCACCCCACTCAACACATACCTTTCCACATACCACCAGCCAACCGCTCATGATGACAAGGTGCAGGTGGGGGTGGAGGTACAAGGTCTGGATGGGAGGGAGAGTGCAGGAGTGCACTGAAGATTGGTGGGTCTGTGCATGAGGGAGCCAGTGAGCCAGATCCAGCATGCAAAGCTCAGGGATTCTTCCCCTCAGCTTGAAGCCAGCGTTTGTGCTCCAACCTCATGGGATGGGTGCAGGGCTAGAGCACCAGCGCGGCTCCCTGCTGCAGGGGAGAGGCCTGAGCCCGCGACCCACCTGCAAGTCTGCGGCCTACACTTTGAGAACCATTAATGTCAAGGATCACTACCTCCTCACTTGAAAAAAATCTTTGCTCCGTGCTTCTCAATTATTGTCGAGTCATTAGACTTCCATTTTTAGTGCAAGTAGTTAAGAAGGTCGTTTGTTTTTTCAGCTTCAGTATTCCTTGACACTAGTTACATCCTGGATATGGTGTAGTCATTGATTTGTTCCTTCTTTTGGAATTGATAAACGATGGTGCTATGTGGTATGCAATTGGCCACCTGGCTTTCTTGATCATACCTTGCTTTCTTGATCATACCAGGTGATTCTTCAGCTACTAACAGATATTGTACATGTGTCTAGACCTCACCCTGTAATGATTGCAGCACCTATCTTTGGAATAGAGAAGTCAACTAGAAGGTGGTGGTGTTGTTTAGAGACCAAAGCATTCGTGTTGCGAGAGGTTAACATTTTGAAAAATACACATAATATACTTTTAGTTATGCTTGTATTTGTCTTCTTACTGTAGATTAATTTGAAAAATATTGAGACTCATTTTGTAGGTGTCAGTGCTATCCACTTTTTGGTGAAAGTTAGTTGTTGCACTTTAAGCTGACAGATGTTGAAACTACCTTAAGTTGTAGATTTCATTCACCTTTAGCTCCTTTACACACATTTAAAAAAACACTAAAAGTTTAAAACACTACTTTTCAATTATAACCACCTATAGATCACTTTGTAGATAGAAGAGGATGGAAGGCTATCTCTTTATGGTTTAGGAATTAAGTCATGCAATTTGGCTTTTAAAATATTTTGTCTTTTTTATTGCTGCATTTTTTTAACTTCTTTGGATTTTCAAAGTATATCGAGCAGAATCTGAGTGGTCTGCAGCCAGTGGAGTGGTACTCAATAAAATTATTCAATTAAAAATTTTGCTGAAACTTGAACCTTAAAAAATATTAAAGCGACATTAGTGTAACTCTCATAACTTTGAGCTTTGTGATTTTTAGATGGACAGAAGAAGAACAAGTGTGAGTGTGTGGGTAGAGTGTACATATGATGTTATTTTGGCCAAATATTTTACAGCAAGTTCTAAAAAGTGGTAGCGTTGACAAGGTAAGATTCACTTCACTTAGTGTTTAAAAGAATGTTGGTCTATTTCCAAAGTAGCTGTAATTAGCACCTTATTTTTATTTCTGATTATGCAGGAGAAGACAGACTGTCTGCTGTACTGAAGGTTTACCTTAACCACATCTTATTTTTTGGTAGGATTAAGCATGCTTTTTTTTTTTTTTTTTTTTTTTTTTTTTTGCCTCAGTTCTGTTTAGTATGATATAGCCCAGAGTCTCTCTTTTTTTAAATGTTTTGTGTGTGGTCATTTTGATCTACGATAACAAATCCCATAATAGCCCAATATATTGTTCAAGTACTGTACTTCAGCAGCCTACTCTTTAATTGACCCTGTCTCATTCAAGGAAAAAGCTTTGAAGTCCTGAGCCAAACATAGAGAACTCATGATACATGCTGTACTCTTTTTTTTTTTAAATGGCTGTTTCATTGCGTATTTGCCCTTTAACTATGGCAGTATCCTCTGATTAGCATGTTGAATCCACATCAAGTGCTTATCTTAACAATGCAAAAAGTATTCATCACAGAAAGCAGAGGTCCATATTAATACAAACACACATTTTTATGACATGACAAATCTATTTTGTTCCCCCATTAGCATTTCAAATGAGATATTTAATTTTCTCTGCTCCTCAGCTTTTGGTGTGTGTGTGGATATACTTCATCATATGTGGCATAATAGCAAAGCTTTTGCCTCAGATGGAAGTGCATTATAGATAATGACAAAGAGTTCACAGTAATATCACTTTTTTTTTATGGCTGAGGTAATTGGTTTAGTTAGCTTTTCTTTTCTTTTTTTTTTTTTTTTGAGATTCAGAGAAATATAGTTAAATCTTCTTTTCCCCCGATCTTGTGGTTGTGACTGCAGCTGAAACAGTGTAGTGCTTTCTTGGTTGTGAAATCACAGACAGTGCAGCATTCATAGGATTTACCTATGCCTAACCAGATTCCTACAAAACCCTCTTTTGCTTTTTACCCTATTACTGACCTTTCACCTCCACTAGCTGCAGCTGACCCCAGTTTGGCTGGTTCTAGGGGTAGGCAATTGAGGGGGTGGGAGGAGAAGTCTCCCTGGACACCCACATTACAGGAAGTGCCATACAACTGTATTGCTCAGCTTTTGCTTTCTCTCATTTTCTGATTGGCCAATTGATTGTTGGTTGGATGGCCACTTATTTGTTTGGGCTCTTTTGGAGGTAGGGGTGCAAGGAGAATCTCTGAAATGGCTAGGGCCACTCCTGGGCACAACACTCAGTTGAACCCACCTTCACATCCCTTCTATTACTTGATTAACTGGCTATACCAATCAGTTGTGGTAGGTTCTGTGTTATGTCCTAGTATGCTGGGTTTAATAGCATATTTCCTTGTATTGAACAGATTATATCCTTCTATATAAGATGATTCAGAGGAAGACACAAAATACATCATGGTAGGCAAATAAAAAAATAACCTTTGGTGACTCTGAAGTAGGGATGTTAGCAAGGAGTCGACTACTTGCTTCCCCCCCCCCGCCCCTCTGCCTCTGTATGAGAGGCAGCAAGGGCGGGGGGGGGGGATAGGAGCCGCTTAAAAGCTGGTTCTTCCCAACACTGTCTCCGTGATGCTCGCTGCCTCTGCAAGGGGGATAGGGTAGGCGTGGGCATCCCAGCGGGGAGCTGAGCTCCCCACTCCCACAGAGAGAGGCTGCTTCCATCTAGCAACCCCTATTCAAGGCAGCTGGAGCTGGCCACTGTGAACAGGGCTGCTGGCCTCAGCATGAGCCAGGACCAAGCAGTTCTGGTTCCCGCTGGTCCAGGACACTGCGCCTCCGCCTGGTGGCTCTTACTACATTTACAATACAGAGTTACAGCATGGGTGGCTCCAGGAGCCAGTGCATGAGCGCAGGGACTGCTCAGTTCCAGCTCCAGTTGGCTCTGGGAGATACCCCCTCTGTGGCTCTGCAGAGCAGCCCCTTATTGACTAATCTTGTAATCAATACAAATTGTATCAACTACACGATTAGTCAGATAACTGCAATTTAACATCCTCACCCTGAAGTAAAAGAGCATATGTCAGAACAAAAACAAAAAATTATAGCTATTCCCATTATTTTTGCAACATAGTCTACTAAGCTTTAAACCAGTGATATTGTGTTTCATTAAATTCCACAGATTACTCATGAGCTGTATTTTTAAAAAGTATTTCCTTTTATCTGTATTAAGCTCATTGCATTTTCATTTCATTCTCTTTCCTTTTGTACTTGTACTATGAAGGAAGGTAATCCTTGCTCTAATTTCTCTGTACTGCTCTTTATTTTGCACACATTTATTGTGTTTTCTCTATTCATCTCCTCTCTAAACTAAACCGTTCCAATCTTTTCCACATACTGAAATCTCTTCCATGTGTCTAGTAATTTGTTTCCCATATCTGAATTTCTTCTTTTTCTATTCTATCTTCTTTTCAGGTAGGGTGACCGGAACGAAACACAATATTCCTAGCGAGGACACACTACTGAATTATATAATGGCATTATCGTGTTTTCAGTATTTCTTCACGTTCATTTTTTTAATATATCATGCATGAAATCCTGGTCCCTTTGAAGTCAATGGCAAAACTCCCACAAATTTCAATGGATCCAGGATTTCACCCTCCAGCATGATGTGTTCTTGACCTCCACTACTCACTGAGCAGAGATTTCCATTTAACTTGCACACAATGATTTTCAGGCAGTCTCATGATCCTGTGCAAAGAATTTGAGGCCTGGGACCAGGGCTGAATTAACCCATCACTGGGCCCTCAGCAAAAAGATATGGATGTTGCTTAACTAACCTGCTCCAATCCAGTTCAGTCAGTAACTGGCTCCTGCAGTATCGATGCTGCCCTATTAACTCTCTCATGTCTATGCTTATGTCTCCCTCTGTCATCTCTCCTGTGCAGGTACTCACCTCCATGTCCTTTCCAACACCTGGATCACGGTGAAGCATTGGTCGGATTCAGTTACTAGTGCAGTAGCTAGCCCCAAGGCAGCACAGAGAAGAAGCCACTTTGGCTGCCCCACCTCTTGCCCCTCCATCATGGTGGGGGGGAAAGAGGATTTAACTAAGCAGCGGGATACAGTGTGCACTGGGAGCTAGCTTACTCACACACCAGCTCCCAGCTGCTGGCCCCACTCCAGGGAGCCAGCTGCCACTCCACACTGCAGGCTGTGATACAGAGCCAGAAGTGCAGGGCAGCAGCCAGCTACCAGGGAGCTGGTGCACACTGGGAGCAGGCTTATAAGATGGCTCTTGGTGCGTACCAGTTCCCAACTTGCTCCTAGCCCTGCTCCCAGGGAGCTGGCTGCCACTCCATGCTGCTGGCTCTGTATGAGGGCCTTCAGTGCAGGGCGGCAGCCAGCTCCCCAGGAGTAGGGTCGGGAATCAGCATGTAAGCATTACAGAAACTGATAAGTTCATGCTTATCGGTTAACCGTTTGAATGGCTACACCCTTACATCCCTACTTCAGGAGAACTCTGGAAGACGTAATTATGTTCCATTGACTTCAGTGGGACTTAAGCACATGCTTAAGTACTTTCCTGAATGGAGGCTTTAGAATCCAAGACTGATGTTGATGAGTAATCTATGCATTGATGCTTAAAAATTATCCAAGTAATTCATGAGTTTATAGTCAGCGTAGTTCTTCAAGTGATAATCCCTATGTGTATTCCATACATGAGGTACACATGTGCCTCAATCTGGGAATTCTTCAAATCAGTGTCTGTCAGATAACACATGTTCAGTAGCCTACCTTGTGCTTCTGACCAAGGTTATAAGTGTCAATTCATGTCAACACCTCACCTGTTCCTCCTTACCACTGCATAGCCTGAGCTGTAGTCATGTCCTCCTTCACTTTGTAGTATAACCTATAATAGAAAGCGTTTGTAAATAGCAATATGCTTAGATTAGTAGTGAGTGTGTTTAATTCTTCCTGGTTGAGGAATCTCTCCCCCCCCCCCCAGTTGTAAGATGACACCCAGAGTCCTGGGAATCAAGAATTGTCTGCTACCTTTAGTCCTTCTCCATCGGTGATGAACATCAGTACTGCTTTTACTGTGTGGGCAAGGTGCATATCTCTGCAAAGTGCAGTATCTGTTGCACTTTCCTTTACCTATGGAAGCACCTGATGGAAAAGGCTATGCAATCTCTCTCTTATCCAGGCCACAGGGATACTTCTGTATATTGGCCTCAGCTGCCTAGCTATACCCCTCCAAGCATGTTCCTTGAAGCAGAGTCATCAACACGTAAGCCCGAGGATTCTTCTCTGAGAGCTTCCCATGAGAATAGAGGTCACTGTCCATGAGGACAAGGGCAGATATCCATTGAGGACTGTCCATAAGAAATGCATTTCCTCCCACATCTGGTCCAGGTTGGGTGAGACTTTAGAAGTGAAAACTAAGGACCTGGCTCCAGTGAAGTCCCCAAAAGCAGAGGGCTGGATACGTAAAAAGAAATATCTGCCTTATGTAAAGGGCTCCGCTCTTCTTTTGAGCGCCCCTCAGTGTCTGAGGGGAGTCTTATAGTCTCTCTACCCAGTTATCTGCAGGAGACAAAGAGTCTGGTAGGTAGCCTGGGATCAGGCTTCTCTTATCCCTTGTTGTGGCTGCTGTCAGTTGGGGGGTACCCAGGCCCACCCACTCCTTTGGGCCCCAGCCCAGGGACCCTATAAATAGCAGTTACTGCTGAGTCTCAAAGACTGGTTGCAGTCACATTACCTGGGCCCCTCCCCGGGAAGCTTCTCTATCTAGCCCTTTCTCTTGGGCCTTGTGGTCAAGTCCTCCCTGTCCAGGGTTCTGCAAGGGTTGCTGTTGGCTTATCAGCTAGTCTTCAGCTGCTGGACCTGGTTCTGACCAGGTCTGAAGTCCAGCTTCCACTCAGAGCTGTCCATAGTGCTGCTGTTCTTCCAGTCAGCCCTTAGGTCTGCCTGGGTTGAGCTCCAGGAAGGAACTTCCAGGCCCTAGCCCAGCAGCTTCATTTATACCAGTCTGCTGGGTCCTGATTGGCTGTCTCTGCAGCAACCACTCTATCCTACCTAGAGGACATCTTTTTCTGCTCCTCTTGCTGGGATGGGGTGTGGAAAGGCTCTGGCCTCCTGTTGGGGGCATCGGGCTTAGTCCATCCCATCACACCTTGGTACTAAAGCATAATGAGAGATTCTCACCACTTCTGTCTATGGAGGTTGGGTACCACCTCATTCATCTGGTTACTGTTGATGCACTGGATTCATCAGAATTAACTGTGGGAACCCATCGTACATTAGGGAAGATATACTTCTCCCTTATCTGCAGTTTCCCTTTCTTTCTGGCCCACGCCTTCTAAGTGATGTTTTTACTCCAGAGGAGAGCCTCCATCACTATCCCAGGAGCCATCTCATGACCAGCCATCCAGCAAGAGTGCCCTAGTATTGATTGAGATGCTTCCTTCTAACAGAGCAGTTCTCAGACTCGGATTACTGCACCAGGATCTCTGCAGAGGCACTTGAGCCCCAGTTGAGGGTTACGCTTACCATTTCACAGCCATGGACTGCTGGAACTGATTTCCTGGAGGTTCTCTGCAACTGGTCAATCTCTCTTTTTGTCTTCATTGGAATCCATGGTATCCTTATGGCAGGTGTCTTGGTCCCTCTCAGGAATTGTATTTCTGCTCTCCATCTCACCCACCGCTTTTGTTGGTACATGAGGAGGAAGAGATGGATCTCACTCTACCGGCATAGAAGGTTCCAACAGTGCCTCTTCATCACTCCTTCACCTTCACAATACATGACCATCCACCAGTCAGGATTCACCCATTCTCAGATCTCCTAACTCAAGATGGAGGGAAAACCCAAGAACCCTGATTTAGGCTCACTCCATCTCATGGCCTGTTTTTTGGTTGGGTGTTGGAAATAGAATGATCATGTTTGGACCCCACTCATGATCCTTACTCAAAGTAGAAGATAGTCTGCTAGAATCAAGCCAAATGGAGACACTTTTTGACTAGGCTAATATTCTCCAGATTATCTCCTGTCCCTAAATACTTCAGATCTGTCTGTTAATTCTCTATGATAACATCTAGCATCTATTTGTGCCTTCTTCTCTACAGTGGAAGGACTCCCTGCTTTTACTCATGAAGGCCCTGATTGGGATTTTTCCACCAGTGCTTAAATGTCCTCTCAGTGAGACCTTATAACCTTGTCCTATCCAAATTCACTAGTCTGCCTTTAGAACCCATGTTGACTTGTGGCGTTCTTAGTAACTTTTACCTCAGCCATCATGTCAGAGCTTGGAGCCATCATGCCAGATCCTCCTAGTGTTTCACAACGAAAAGGTTTATCTTCATCAACACACCAGGTTTTGTCCTGAGATTGTTTTGAGTTCCTCCTCAGTCAAATGATATGTTTCCCTATATTTTTCCTGAAGCCCCCCCATTTGGGCTGAAAACAAGAGACTTCACTCCCTTGACATTAAGTGTGCCCTGGTATTCTACCTACAAAAAACCAAATCATTAAGAAATCTCTGAGACTCCTTTATTGCAATAGCAGAGAGGTCAAGTGGGCAAGCCATATCCTCCCAGAGAATTTTTAAGTGGTGCTACAAGCTAGCAAACATTTCTGCCCTTGGAGATGTCACAGCTCACTCCATGAGAGCACAAGTTGCCTCCACAACACCCCTATCGGACATTCCACTGCAGGACATCTGCAGGAGAGTAGCCACCTTGCGTTCAATCCATGGGTTTGACTTGAACTTGTAGTTCATGCCCCAGCTGCAGATGCCGTGAGATTTACAGGATTGTAATTATCTTTGGATCCTCTTGGATTGTATTTAGAAGAGGAACAGGAGAGATGTCAACCCACACAGACTTCTTTACCCTTTTCTGGAGTTCATGGATAGCTACTGCACATGTGTGAGCCAATGGACACCGTTTTGAAGAACCTACAGACCCAGGCTCATGGAGTGCATGTGTCCCTGCTTGTGGAATACAAATAGAGACCACACATCTGAAAGAACCTCCAGTTACAGTAAATAACCTCCCCCTTTACAGAGGTACCTAAGCTGATCAAAACCAGTTATCTGTCATTAGTATTAATGTGAAAGACAATTAGAAAAACAGTTTATTGTTATGTAGTTCATACATTATGTTCTCAAAGGATCCTGTGTAATTTGTAATAGTCTGAAATGTTTCTTACCTGCCATACTCAGTATTGCTTCTCCAAGTTCCAATTTTCCATTTTTTTTAATGAAAAACCTTCTTAAGTTTTGTAAGAGCTACCATTTCTATTGGGGTTGCCCTTATTGTTCAGTTACACGTTTCCAAGATTGATCAAGTAATCTGTCATTTGTTTTGGGTTTTTTTCATTCACCTTGGAACAGAACAATGGACTGTGAATATAACAAGTCAGAGGGAGATAAATATAAATGTAACGGAGACATTGTGTTTAGTGAATTTGTGTATCATATGATTTTTAATTAAAATTTGATTGATTATATCAAAGTAAGATTTAAGCTGTTGCTTTACTGTCAGACACTTGAATACAGTCAATGTCCATTTGGATCGATATCTGAAATTACCTTTAATTACCATAGTCATTTTGTTTTCCTGTGCTAAATGATTATCTCTAAAGTGCAATTTTATGATTAGCAGAGACTGAATGTATAAACTAAGCTAGGGCTGATTTTCCCCTGGGGTATAAAACAGGTAAATTTGTAATGAAAGGATGTTGTGCTTAGATTTTAAATGAATTCAAAGTCTGCTCTGCTTTATAAGTTGTATTTTTAATACTGTCTAATCATTCTAAAATTAACAGAAGAATATTAAAAGTGAACTTTAGACATACAGATGTTAAAGATCAGTCATGTATATTGGCTGCTCATGAATATTAATCCTTTTCCTCTCAGAAAATAAAAAAAACCTATGTATACATTAAGCAAATGTTTTTTAATTATTTAACCGTCCATATTTTATTGCTTAGGCCTCCGTGATATAAAGCTGTGGTGGATAAATAAGGATATTAATTTCATTATGGGATTTCCTTGTAACTAAATTTTACACAGTTCAAAGGTGTTCACATAAATGTCCAAAATATAGAATGGACAGACGTTTTTCCCATCTGGGTTTCCTTATTCCAGTATAAATGTATTTGTGTTAAAATGGTACATATTACTAATAAACAAATTTAAGTAGGGACTAAGACAAATTAACTTTGAAGAAACAAAATGTAAATTGATTCTTCTTTTTCATTCAGTGAACAAAACAGTGGTCCAGTCAGTTGTGTACATTTAATTTCCAGGGAAGACACAGTTTTCATTGGATGAGATTATTGGGCCCAAAACATAAAAGTTAAAAACATCTCTCTCTTTTGCTGTAATGAAAGAACAGTAAATTCATTAGTCAATTATGGTTGGATGAATGAATCCTTCCCAAAGTTCTTCTTGTTTTTATGTTCAAGAACTTTTTAGGGATACTTGAATAGATGGCAACAAATGAGTTCTCAGTTTGCCTATGATGAACCGAATCCTTAAACATTTCCAAGTTTAGCATTTACTACTAAGAGGAAGATTAAGATTTTGCCACAGATTGGGTTGGGTTGTTTTTTTTTTTTTTTTTTTTTTTAAGTAAAAGTCATGGAAAAGATGCAGGCAATAAACCAAAATTCACAAAACTCCATGACCTGTCTGTGACTTTCACTGAAAAGAAAGGGGAGGGAGGAGTGACAGCTGGAGCTCCACAGGGGGAGGAGGGATTGGCAGCCTCAGCCTCATAGCCACGGGAGGAGAAAAGCACACAGTCCTGGCTCCAGCCACTGACAGCTGAAGCCGAATTAGTCACGGAGGACCTATAAAGACACGGAATCCATGACCTCTGTAACTAAATTGTATCATTGACTCATATTTCAAAGGTATTTAGGCATTGAGGCACTTAGCCTAAATATTTTTTTCTGTTCCTACCAGCCAGCTTTTATTTTTACATACAGGCACACAGTGAAGGATCTGAAAGTTGAAACTTCGAACGTAAATTATCCATGTTACCTTTGCTAGGTAGGTGGGTCTGCAAGTGTCTATCATAATAATAAAGTTACAAACAACTGAACAATAATTTTTGAATAGTTTAAGGAAGAGCCTAATAACATCTTGCTCCTTTGGGGCTTGTCTCACTGGAAAGTGAGATCATGGTAAAACATGATATTGGATCATGATTAAACTCTTCTGAAACTGGCTTGCTGATAAATGAGTCTTCACTGGAGAATCGAGTGAATAGAAAATACTGCAGACATGCAACAAGACCAAGTTCATAGCTGCTTATATTTTCCTGGCTATTTGTATTTGAACTCTGAATACCTGATGCTTCATTAACTTGATGTTTTGCATTTAACTTTGTTACAGATAAAATTATTCTGTTTAATATTCTGCTAACAGTCTGAATTAAACAACAAATACAGTAGGCCATCCCTTACATAAGTGCTACAAAGCTCAATTTTTATGCCAAGTGCATGAGCTACGATGATCTGTCAATTAATCTGCAGGGACCCAGCTGAATCAATGACAGATTTAAAAGAAAGGATGCCAATTCTTTCTTTACCACTTGAGTCATCCTGGGAGAAAAAAATGATAATATTTATGAATAAGGAATAGGAATATATTACATGACCAGGATGGTGATAGTGACTGAGAAATGCTAAGGGAGATTAGAGATGCTATATTTTAAAAAAAATCAATAATAATGACGAATTTCAACTATCCCCATTTTGACTGGGTACACGTCACCTCAGTATGGGATGCAGAGAAAGTTTCTTGCCACCTTAAATGGACCACTTGAAAATAGTGACTGTAATCAGCATCATGTATTTCCTGCAGGAACCATCCCCGGCATGCAAGTTGGTACGATCCTGACCAGCGCCAGCATTCTCTCAGTAGCTTGGCCTACTGGACAGTGACAAGTGCCTGGACAGTGGCCCCTCTGAAACCCATGGCCATTTTCCCTTATATAGGGTGCTCAGTGGAGATATTCCTACTCGGTGGCCTCTGCCACCTCTTCAAGAAGAATCTGATCCAGCAGCCTACACCATGTAACCTGCTGGTGCTAAAGGCAAAGACCCGTGCAAGATTCCTCCTTTTCTCCTGACGAGGCCTGTGGCAGGACCTGACATAGCACCCTCTCATAACAACTATAAGGCTCTTCTTAGGAGAGTGGCACAAAACCTGGATTTCTAGATGGAGGAGGTCAAGGAATCCTCCTATTTTTTGGTGGACATCTTGACTGCAGAAGACCAATCAAGAGTGGCCTTAACAAAGCCCTATAGCAAACTCCCACAGTGAAAAAGATAGAAAAGTACTTTGTCCTGGCTAAGGGATAGAAATTTTTATATACTTTTCCCTCTAACCTCCTCCAGGATCCTTGGCAATCTTGTCTGCCAATGTGTGAGAGCAACAGGAGTTACTAGGGGCAACCCCTAAGGCAAAGGACTCAAAGAAGCTAGACCTGTTTGGGAGGAAGGTCTACTTAACTGGAGAGGTTTCAGCTCAGGATTATGAACAAACAAGCAGGTTATGACTTTAACACTTTGCATTCCTTATTAAAGTTTAAGGACTTGATGCTCCAAGAGGCCAGATGGGAGTTCTCCTGTTTGGTGAAGGAGAGGAAGTCTCTAGTGGTCTTCCTGAGCAGGCATGGGGCTCAGGTTTACCCTTACCTCTATGACTGGCTGGTCAGAAGCAGATTAGGACTCAACTAGAATCCAGCATACATCTCATCCAGTCATCCTTTTTGGACATAGGCCTACTAATGAATATGCAGAAATCCATGCTTTACCTGGCAGAGAGGATAGAATTAATAGAAGTGGTGCTTAACTCTGTCCAAGTCACAGTCTTTCTCCAAGAAGGGCAGATTCAGGCAGCCATGATGCTTATAGAACGCCTCAAGGATTACCTGATTATGAATTCGTGGAATTGCTCTCTCTGCATATCAACATTAGGGAGCTGAGGGCAGTCTGTTTGTCTTTTCAGGCCTTCTGGCATCATGTTGCAAGCAAGAATGTGTTGGCTGCCGCCTATCAACAGGCATGGAGGAGCTCTCTCTTCTCCCCTGTCTCAGGAGGCAGTTTGGTTGTGGAATTTTTTCATAGCCTACTTGATTCATCTCAAGGCCCTCTCCTACCAGAAGCACAAAACAACCTGGCAGATCATCCCAACAGATCCTTCTTCAATTACCACAAGTTGTCTCTTCACCCAGACATTGTAAAGGTAGTTTTCCAGTGCTGGGGAACTCCCCAGATAGATCTGTTCATGGCAAAGCATAACAAGAAGTGACACCAGCTTCCTTCTGGGTCACAGCCCCAGGTCACTCTTGGATGTTTTCCTTCTTCCATGGATGGCTCAGTTTTTCTATTCAGTCCTTCCTAATCAAGTTGGGCACAAGGTTCTGCTGAATATCAAACCAGACCAAGTCCCAATCATTTTGCTTGCTCTGTCGTGACCCACCAGCATTGGATTAAGTATCAGAGGGGTAGCTGTGTTAGTCTGGATCCGCAAAAGCGACAAGGAGTCCTGTAGCACCTTATAGACTAACAGATGTATTGGAGCATAAGCTTTCATGGGCAAAGACCCACTTCGTCGGATGCAGCATTGGATTGCCACTCTTCTGGACCTCTCAGTGATGACACCGATCCTACTACCCCACTTCCAGACCAGATCTCTCAAGATTATGGTCTCTGCTTCACCTGAACCTTTTTTCCCTCCATCTGACAGCATGGATGTTCCATGACTAATGCCTGCAGAACCTCCACCAGGTCACTTACCTGGCAAAGTGGAAGTAGTTCTCCATCTAGTCTTCCTACATGTCTGACATATATAATCATCACTGCCATTCATTCTAGTGTATCTACTGCACTTTAAACTGCAGGGTTTAAGTGTGGCATTGATTAATATCCACTTGGAAGCAATATCTGCTTTTCACCTTTCAGTGAATGGCCAGTCTGTCTTTTGAACCATATCTCTAACTCTTTCTTTCAGAGCCTTGGGAGGTTGTACCCCTAGGTGAAGCAGCCAGTTCCCCCCTGGAACCTTAGTCTGGTCTTATCAAAGCTTACAGGCACCTTGTTTGAGTTGTTAGTAATATGCTCACTGATCTCTATCCTGGAAGGTGATCACCTTCATTGTTTATATCATAAAGCTCTGAGAAAAGATCAGTATTATTCTAAGAAATACACAAATGAGAAAGGAAAGTGTAAAATAGGGCTACAACTTTAGTGAGCATATGAGGGACTGGCAAATATACAGTTTGAACCTCTCTAGTCTGGCACACTCTGGTCCATGGTATGGCATGATTTTAGTTAGCCAGATGTCCACTTTTTGTGGGTGTGGCCAAGTTTCCCTATGGTCAGAAAGAGTGTGTTTACAGCCACCAGCCCTGGCTCTCAGTGTTTCATACTGTTATTTAGCTCTTAATTACTCCTAAATGTCTTCTGAGAGCCCAGTTAGCAGTAGAAATGTTGGTAATGCTGCTAGACAATATTATTGATGTTCCATGGTCCCTCAAATTCTCTGGTTTGGCACCAGTCAGGTCCTGAGGTTCAGTCTGGACTTGGAAGCTTACTTCTAACATTTTGTAACATTCATTTTGGTATAGGATATTATACTTACAAGCAATTGCAAATCCATATTTCTCTTTCTATGTATTAAATTTTGCATGAATAAAGAGTCATTCTATGTATAATAATGACCACAAGAAAAACTCAAGATAACAACGATTATATTTAAATCATCTCTTAAAAAAATATCAAATTACTTCTATTCATAAAATTTCACCTAATGATACAGATTAGTTATGGTATTAATGAGCTTTATCTTTTATCTCTTTTTGTTTTTACAGCTTCTGCCACATTTGAAGACTTTCAGATCCGTCCTCATGCTCTATTTGTTCATTCGTACCGAGCACCAGCCTTCTGTGACCACTGTGGAGAAATGTTGTGGGGCCTTGTGCGTCAGGGACTTAAGTGTGAAGGTAAGTTACGTACTCTTTTCAGTCTCAGTCAGAGACTGGAGGTAAGCATGCCACTCCTGCACTTGACAGTATTTCAAAATAATGTGAGGACCAGAAGAATTCTGAAGTAAAGCAGGAAAGAATGATGAGAGTGCATCCCCTCCTCTCATAATTCTTCTGGTCTCCAAGGGGCATCCCATAATGCCCTGTGAAAGGGCATCCCATAATACATTGTGAAAACTGGTCACTTTATATTGAGTCTGGAGTCAATCAAAGGGACCTCTGAATACTTACTGAGACATCAAAGCAGCACAATCAGTGCAGCACAGTGCTTTGTGGACATATGGAGTAAAATCCTGGCTTCACTGAAGTCGGTGGGAGTTTGATTTCCATGGATCCAGGATTTTACACATGGCTTCTAATTCAGTATGGGCTCTGCTGGTGTGAGCACAGTAGTGTGGACACAGTTGATTTTGTTAAATTGGTTTAATTATGGAGGCATAAGCAGGAGCAATGAAACTTTTTCATATAAACAAGCCTTTTGATGAAACAGAAATTCTGATTTTGTATTTGCTGTGTGACTGAGAATGCTTCCTTATTTAAATATTCCCAGCAAATAAAGGCATATATATTAATGATGGAATTCATATATAGATTTAAAATAAATATTTGTGTGGTGTGTGCTATCTCTTATACTACTATGTCAAGTAAATGCTCTACCATTTTGATAGTCAATATATAAATGCATTCTTTTAGTTAAAAATTACTAGGAGTCATGTGGGTGCATAAAGAAGGCACAGCTCATTGCATACTTATTGGATGGCTTTCATTTCAAGAGACAATCACACAGTGTAGTCCCAAAGTTCCCTGTGTTCCACAGTAATATGGTGTTCATTCCCTTTTTGGCCATTGAATAATATTTAATTAAAAATGAAGAACATGTAACTGAGATTTATAGTCAGAATTTTTTGCATTAAAGCAGTGAATCCCACATGTTAATTGTCCTTCATTATTATTTATTATTTGTCGTTGTTGTTTTCCTCGTTTTGGGTGTGGCACATACTGCAGATTTGAACTAGGAAGGTTGAAAGGCATAGCTCATTGTCTTCAGCAGGGCTTACACTGACCAGCCTTACTCCAGCCATCAAGCAGAATCTTTAAAAAATATTTTTTTAATGTGCTTAGCTTGTTTTAATCCTGGATCTTTTTGAAAAATGTTTGTGGCATCTCCATTATCTTCCCTAACATTAAATAACCATATGGAGCCATCAGCCTAAGTTGGGCCTTATGATTTGTACTCTGGGTGTGGTTGGGATGGATGTGCTGGCACAAAGGCAGAAAGCATGTGACTTTGCCTATGAGTGGAAAGTTGATTCTGAATAATCTCACTCCCCTCTGAATTGGCTCATTCAAAAACTTATAATCATCAGAGTAGATTATTTAGGATGAAGAGTTAAAAAAAGTGCGAGCCATTATTCTGGTGGGGAAATAGGCTCTACTCTCTTTCCTTTCAAAAAAGATTTTGTGTTTAAATAACAAGTAAATTTGTATTATTTTCTGTCCTACCTCATTGATAAATTGAAATGACAGAAAAAAGACAGGAAAATAAACGTAGCAATTCCTGGAGTAAAGAATATTGTGGGAAATCAAAACAAGATGTTTACTCTGGCTAAAGAAACAATGATAGTTGTAATAATCTTTCTCTTCCTGGCGTAGAACAAATGGTAGCTGAATGACTCTGAATCTATGGAACTTTTCTTGGGACAACACAGTAAACTTTCTGAATGTCTGCTGATTTGGAAAGTCCAGCTATTTTATGGGTACATTTGCTATCTTTAATCTTTAAAATAGCCAGTCTTCTTTAAAGGGGAGAAAATGTATATCCCATCTCATCCATAGACAAATAATAATACTCTTAGTTGCAAAATATTGTACCGTGTGAAGTGTAAAGATAAAGATTTACAGTCTACTACGGATGTTCACTTTTATGTGTTTAGTTACAAGCTGTGTTTATACTACATTATTTATAGAGACCTAGCTACAGCCTGCTTGATTAGGATGCTGCAAGTCGATGGGAGAGAGCTCTCCTGTCAGCTTAATAACTCCTGCCTCCATGAGCTGTATTGATGGGAAAAGCTCTTTCACTGACATCGCGCTGTGCACAAAGAAGCTTAGGTTGGTACAACTTATGTCACCCGGGGGTGTGAATAGTTCACACCCCTGAGCGACATAAGTTATACCAAAGTAATTTGCAATGTAGACATAGCCTTAATAGTATTTTTTTTTTTTTTATAATCCCATGGGTCCAAAACCTTTTATTGACTGACATCCTCGACAGTGCCACTGGATTCAATGGGACTGAAATAGATAAATATCAACAAGGAACATAAAAACCTTTTTTGTCAGCATTTACTTTCTCCTGTGTATATTTAGCCATTATATGGTACTGCTGGGTCCAGTTGCAAACTCTCTTCCATTCACACCACCAAATGGCAGCCTGGGCTCTCTTCATTATGAGGTCTTGTCATCTATGAAATCCAGAATTTAGACACAGGCGGGTGTGACTCAAGAACCTTTTGATGCCAAGGGTGAGTAGTTTTACAGGCATCCCCAAGGTCAGATGTATGCATGTTAAGTTTACCAAAAGGTGACAAGTGAGATCTCTACCAAGAGCCAAAAGTCCACTAGTCTTTGAAATTATTGTAAAATATATGTACAGATATTTAAGAGAGTATGTATTTGTAGTGAAAATTATGTTCTTAAGGTATATCAATTATGACAGATCATCAAAAGGTGATAAACATGCTCATGTCAGGAAGCAAGGAAGAAACACTTTTACGTCTCTCTGTCTGGAAATGTGTAAGATCCCAACCAAGCCTAACTGTAATATGTGGGAAGGAGTTTGGGTGAGCTCTGCCCTTTAAGACATGACAATATCTTGTTAAGTCTAGGCTCTAGAAATGAGTGTTATGATTTTACTTTTATGTAACCATGTGTTTTCAATATTTCAACTTGCTATCTCTTGAATCTGTACTTTCTGAAATATAATTTTAATTGTTTGAGCTATAAACTTTTCTACAGGCTGTGGGTGTTAAGTGGAACAGTAATCTGAGCTGTATATGGCAAGCTGTTCCTCTGGGAGCAGAAAATCTGTAAATGCTGCATAGAAACAGCAGAGCTTCTACAGGCTAAGCAGGAAGTGCTTGTGTTGCCTGTGGCAGCGGAGTCAGGAAGCTTCCTCACACTAATGGCAGGTAGAAGCCTCACTCTGGAAGTGTGACTGAGGGTTGTCCATGTCTAATCTGTATCTGAGGAAAGACCTGTCTCATGACATTTTCTCATACTCTGGATCTAATTTTTTTCTTCATTGAAGTAGTACTTGAGCGATACTGGTAAGAGATCAGAGTATAGATATTTGTTGTGACGATTCTCACTTTACCCAGAGTATCTGTCCTGAGCTGCTGTTGGAATGTTGCCAATGACAACATGAAATTAAATCTTTCCCCCTACCTCCCATGTGCTGACTGTACAGCCTCCAAAGTGTCTTCTGCTCATAGATTCTTGGCAAATAAAGGCCTAAGACTGAGATTTGGTCATGGTTATAACTTTGGGAAGTTTGTGGAATTATCTGTACACTGTTGAGATTTGCCTTAACATCTTAACATCTTTTTTTAAACCAGCAAAATTTAAAGCTAAAAAGTAATGCTGAATAGCAATAGCTTGAGAGAAAATTAGGGTGCCATTTTTGTTCAGTATAAAAATTCATTTCTACTTTATTCTGAAATGATCTTTAATTAGGCAGTTTCATATTTTCCTTTTCAGGATGTGGCCTAAACTACCATAAGAGGTGTGCATTTAAAATCCCTAACAACTGCAGTGGTGTACGTAAAAGACGACTATCAAATGTTTCCTTAACCGGACTCAACACTATTCGGACAGTATCTGCAGAACTCTCACCTACAACCCCAGATGAGGCTCTTCTGGTATGCAATTATCTAACTATTAATATGATAGATTTGCAAAAGAAATGAAATTCAATGTTTTGGGTTTTGTTCTTCCTACTAGACAGTGATGGAAGGGTATATAAATTTACCATATTTTGTTGTGAAAAGGGCACCTTAACACAACAGTAAGGACGTTATCTTAGCATATTAATGCATATTTGTTAAGATTGGCTTCCATCATAACCCTAGTATAATGAATAATAATCCATTTTTGAAGTATTATGGTATTTGAGCGTCTGGTGCTGTCACCCTTACTTAGATGAGTAGTCCTGACTGGTTGTAGAATTGACCCATATAAATTAGAATTGATGTGACAAATATGCTTAGCCCATAATTAGAAAAAAAATCTTGCACGTCAAAGCAGCATATGTATTGATTTGTGATACAGCAAAAAATGGCCTCAGGAAAACTGTTGAAATGGGGTCTCATTAAATATTTGAATAAAGTTCTATTTTTGGTTGTATGTGTATGCATGCAGACATCTTTCATCTGTGTAGTGCATAAATCACAATGATTCCTACAGAACAAACAACAGTTTAACTACTACACAGAATAGTTTTCTGTGCAAATCATCCTTTTGTATTTGGTGATGTTTACATGTGCATCTTGATTTTAAAAAAGAGTATTAGAGTTAGGAAAAAATAACTTAGGGCTTGTTTGCATACCACTAGCAAAGTACTCTACAGGGGTGTGATTTTTCAAGAACGGTAATATGCTGCATTCTAACTGTCCTACATAGCTCCTAACAGTGCATTCTTATTCATGTTAACATTAATGTGCCATCAGGGTCTACTTGGGACAGTTTGAGAGCTTTACTAATCACTCTGCTTTGTCACACTCTTTGTAGACAAGCACTTGGAATAAGGATTATAACCAGCTTTACTAAAATAAAATACATGAATTTATATATTTCCTTTTAAGAATAAAAAGTTAGGTTACTATATATTTTTTTGTCATGGAAATGGATACCTAAGTCATATGTACATTGCTAGAGCCCTGCCAATCTGTGAATATCCGTTTTATATCTGCAGATATTCATATCTACACATCTGAATGGGGATATCCGCAGCTCATTTTTGCAGATACAGATGTGAATGCAGATACAAATTTTGCATTCATGCAGGGCTCTATACATAGATATTTTAATAGCTAAAAAGCTGCACTGTGCACACAGAAATGAACCTAATACTAAATGAAAATTTTAAAACATTTTAATTCAAAAAAGAGGAAAGAATTCATAAGCATATGTGAGTAATCATCTTGTTTTCTTTTCAATTAAAATGTTACACTTATTGAACTTGACATACAAAAAAAGTGTTATTCAAATGGCATAGGCCTTGTGTTACATTCAACATCATCTAGGAATCCCAATTATCTTCAAATGTCACTAATTATCATTAGCCTTAAGTTTCTTGGAAATTTAGGTGTACATTATGGATACATACATTTTTTAAATAAAAACCTAATTAAAATATCTAATAGAGGAAAAAACTTTACAGATTGTGCTTCTTTTCAAAAGTTTATTTTAGAAATTCACATTTATTAATGTCATTACAATATTGATAAAAAGAATTAAAGGGCAATATGGCACTGTTTCTGGAAGTGTGATTTAAAAAGTGGGTTACCACTTTATATACATTTTAAATAGTTTAAAACAACTCCAAACCTTAGTATTTAAAAAAAAAACCCACATATTGGATTCAAAAGGATAAGCTGCTGTCTAGGAACAAATATGTGTTCATATTTTATTATTTATAACCCACTGCTGAATTTTGAATGTCACGTGTGGAAAATGCAGGGTACTTTTTTACTTCACTTAATATTGAAAATATGCTGTTCATACAAAATAATTGTTACAAATAATTTTGGGAGACAGGATGGGTCAGTGGGTTGATGACAAAATATGGCATCTTTGTCATTAAGGCCATTTGTGTGTATCCAGCCCAGTTAAGTAATAATTCAGAATGATCAGCTAAAGTCTGTATGATGACTTACATATAGCGATTGGGTGTCTTAGGGCACATCTTCACTCCCTACGCCAGAGATTGACATTCTGGCATTCGATTTAGCGGGTCTAGTATGGTATAGACCTGTAAATAAAATGTTGAGGGCAGCTCCAGCTGGCACCTATACTCCTTGTAGTCGCAAGGACTAAGGGAAACCAAGGGGAGTGTTTGCTCCAATCTGCCTCCCACTGTGTAGACACTGCCAAGCTCAGCTTAAGGTAAGCTGACTCCAACTACATATTTTATGTAGCTGGAGTTGCATATCTTAAACCGACCTTCTAGGTCTAATGTAGACCTAGCCTGAGTTGAGGATCTCAAGGATGCCATTATTGTGTGTGTTCTGAACATAGTGGAGATAAGCTTTCAGAACTGTCATTACAGAACCTTTCTGGAACGTTAAATTGTCTGTACTATAGAATGCTCAACAAGTCTCAGGGGACACTGTAAACTTTAAAGGGATCTGGGGCTGTGGTTCAGGCTTCTGTATATACATGCTTTGTTACCTGTGCAACAGAATTTGAAAACTTTATTAGATTTGTAATTCTGACTAAAGGCTTGCCTGTCCGTCGTTTCTTGAATTAATCTTACTTAATCAATCTTACTTTAATCATACTTAAAAAAAAATCCAGGTTATCACTCTAAATTTCAATCTTAAGAAATATAGTAAGGTTCATAATGAATTGCTGTGCATAAATAATAACAACATTTCTTTACAAAGCATTAACTCTTGCCATCTTACAGAATAGATGGTTTAGAATGACATATAGATGGATAAAATAAAATAGTTTACCAAATAGTAGGGCAAATGCTTAAACCAGGGGTGGGAAACCTAAGGCCTGTGTGACCAGATGCAGCCCTTGGCTTGCCTGGATCCAGCCCCTGAGGCTTGGGGCTCCACCCCAGCATTGGGGATCCTGCGCTGGCTCTCCAGCCCCCCAGCATCTTCCTGTGGGGCTGGAGCACACAAAATCTACTAGCCTGGACTCCTGTAGGCTCTGGTCTGTGAGGAGAAAGTGGTGAGTGGCTTTCTCCTCATTCAGGGCCCACATCAGTGAGGGTTTGTTTTTATTTTTTGCTTCTCACTTGTGTGTGGCCCCTGACCAATTTTTTATGTGGTCAGCAGCCTCTAACCCCAAAAAGGTTCCCCACCACTGGCTTAAACAGTGAAAAATCCTTGAAAAATTAAATAGGTAACTTTCTGATTTTCCTTTTCTTCAAGAAATAAAATTTTCTTTGAAGAAAATGGTCCTCATTTTGGGCTAAATTCTCAAAAATGACCTCTAAAATTGAACCCAATCTTTTTGCATGAATAATTTTTCTGATGCTTGTTTTGTATACACTCGTCTTTATTCTGTCTTCGTTCTGATCCCTCCTTTGGACTCTTTTTTTTTATGCAGTGCTCATTAAAAATGATTTTTTTGTTGTTGTGTATTATACTGCAGTAGCAATCAAATGTCCCAACTAAAGCTCTGCCTGAGTCAACCCTGACTCTGACCAAACATAGCCAACCTGAATGCAACCAGAGTGTGCTAGTCATTTTCAGATCCAGTCAGTCCCAGACCTCACATTTGCTCCCCGAATCTGTTAGCACTGCTGCCTCATCCTTAGCACTTGACTTGGTGAGGGTTTCCTGCACCTTAGGACCATGATCTCTGCCTCGTGCAGATAGGGCTGATGCTGCAGTAGCTACGTGCCCTACTCTTGCTCAGCACTGTCACCGCCTTGCACTGTATATGCTTCCCATGGAGAGACACTGTGACTTTTTGTGCTCTATGCACTATGCTTAGGGTATGTCTACACTGCAGAGTTTTCAATTATATCCACACTGCAATCTCGTCCTTTTGAAAAAAATCAAAAGAACAGAGGGGTTTTTCCAACAGCGGTAAACCTCTTTCTACGAGGAAGAACATCTTTTCCAAAAGAGCTCTTTTGGAAAAAGGTGTGAGTGGATGAGGAAGAGGGTTTTTTTCCGAAAGAAGAGGCCTACAGGAAATAACACAGGTGCCCTAGTGGCCACTCCGTCCAAAGTAATCACAACTCTATAATTCCTGTTTCCTGGCCCCTCTTAAAGCTGTAGGTACCCTGGACAAGACTTGTGGCAGGAAGCCGGCCCTGGAGCAGCACCCTGACCACACAGCTCTCCCTGCCACAGGCCTGCTCACCCATGGCACAGCCACAAGCCCTCAAAGACCTCCCTGGCCCTTGCAGGGAGCATGATCAGGGCTCCCAGCACCCACTGAGGGGTACCAAGCAGCGGGCACCCTCGTGGTCTGGAGCGGAGGTCCTCTCCCTCCTTGAGCTGTGGGGCGAGGAGGAGACACTACAGGATCTCTGCTCCAAATGCCGCAACGCGGACATTTATGGCTGGATGGCCGAGTCCCTGGCAGAGCAGGGACACCCACCCCGGACCTTAAAATATGTCCAGAGTAAGGTGAAGGAGCTCCTCTAGGAATATGTGAGGGCCAGAGAATACAGCTCACGCTCTGGGGCAGGACCCCCCAACTGCCCCTACTACCAGGAGCTCCACCAGATCCTGGTGGGTGGGAAAGCCGTTTCCCCACCCAGTGTCATGGACTCCAGGCTGCAGACGCCTGTCGCACTTGGCCGGAGGTCACAGAAGAGGAGGAGGACAAGGGATAGCATGGGCAGGAGGAAGAGGAGGACAAAATGGCCACAGTTACGCTGTCCCTGGAGCCAGTTGCCATGAGCCAGAACATGTCACAGGCATCGTCTGATGCGGGGGAGGACTCTTCAGGTGAGTGCTCTCAGCTTGTCACACACACAGGGCAGGGGAGGCAGATGCAGAGGGGGTGGGGTATGAGCATCGCTCGGCCTGCTCGGGCTGGACATCATGCTGCAGACCGTGCACGTGGAACCACATGCAGCGTTATTGTGTGCCACGCAGACTCGGCAGGCAGCCCCTGAGCCCGCCCAGGCTCCTGCTCCCAGACTCAGGAGAGGCGACACACATGTCTCGCCCTGGGGGAGATGCCCTCCCACCACCTGCCACAGCTAGAAGCAGGCTAGCCACAAAGGCACAGGCACGACCCCAGACACAGCGAGGAGTGCCGCACACAGCACACCAGCATGCCTGCATGTGCAAGGCACCACGTGCTCCCATGGACAGCGCCGTGAGGTGCAGGTGTGTGTGCAGGCAGCAGGGAGGGCCACGCTGCTCTCCCAGCTTCTCTGCCACTCATGGGATCCCATTGTGGCTGGACACTTCCCTTGCCTGCTTGTCCATGCGGGGGGGGCAGTGACCTGCATGGTTCCCTGGGCACCTCGGGGCCCCTGTGAGGCAGGGACTACTGTGCAGGCCACACATGGCCTTGCTCCCAGGACACCCCGTCTTCTGGCCTGAGGACTGTTGGTTGCTGCTCACAAGGGAGAGTACAGCCTCAGGGACAGTGTCTGCATGGATGACTGACTGCCTCTTTCTCTTTATATTATCCCCAGCCGGACCAGCCAGGACTGAGGGGTGAGCCACACCAACCGAGCCAGCTGCCTGACCCCAGGGAACCCGAAAGCGCTCCAGGGTCCAGGAGGAGCTGATGAAGCAACATGTGGGCATCCTGCGCAACATGTAGCAGACCCTGGCCCAGAAGGTCCGGGAGGATGCACACTGGTGGACCCGCATGTGGGACCAGCTCGTGTGGCAGGGCAATAACGTCTGTGCCATCACGAGGGAAATGATGGCACACTGGGCTGCTGTCATTGCTCCTGCCTACTACACTCCTGCCCTCCCTGCTATGCCCATTACCCCTCCCCCTGCCCTCCAAGTGATGCCTCTGCTCCCTCCCCAAGTGATGCCCATGCCCTCTCCCGCTGCCCCCTAAGCGATGCCCAGCTCCCTCCCCAAGCAAAGCCCATGCCCCCTGCCATCCCTGACCCCGCTCTAACCCCCCCCTCCTGCTCACACCTGCTGTGGTCCCTGGACTCACCCAACCCCAAGTTCGATGAGGTCCTCGCCCCCTAAGTGGGACATCCAGCCACCCCCCATGTCACTCTCAGCCCTGAGCCTCCCTCCAGGTTATAAGCCTCCCTCCCTCTCCAGGTTATGAGTCCCCCTCTCTCTCCTCTTTTCTTAATGAAAGAGTAATACAAAGTTTGTTCTGTTAAACTCCAAACAGGTGTCTTTATTCTGAGTTCAGGGAAGAGGGGAAGGAAGGGGTTGTGGTGGGAAAGGGATATTGGAGCAATCCGGAGGCCCCTAGTGGGGAGGCCCTGGGGAGAGTTACTGGGGTCCTTAAGAAAAATTCTCCCTCAGGGCCTTCCAGATGTGCACTCCAGCCTGATGGGCCTGGCGGATGGCAGTTGTCTGTGGCTGCTCAAAGGGTCTCCCCTCGCAGCCGGCCTCTGCCCCATACCCCAAGAGGAAGGCCTTCCCCTTCCTTTCCACAATATTGTGGAGGACACAACATGCCATGACGACCTCGGGGATGTTGTGCTCCCCCACATCGAGGCGGGTCAGGAGGCACCTGAAACATGCCTTGAGGTGGCCGAAGCACACTCTACCTGCATCCTCACTTGGCTGAGGTGGGAGTTAAAGTGGTTCCTGCTGGGGTCCAGATGGCCAGCGTAGAATTTAATCAGCCATGGCATCAGGGGGTAAGCCGCGTCCCCCACGATGCACAGTGGCAGCAGCATGTCCCCAACTGCTAAGTCACAGTGGGGAAGAATGTGCCCGCCTCCAGCTTGCCGTAGAAGCTGGAGTTTCGAAAGATTCAGGCATCCTGTGCCCTGCCCGACTACCCAACCAAAATGTCTGTAAACTGTCCGTGGTCGACCCGGGCCTGCAGCACCATTGAAAAGTAACCCTTGTGGTTGATATACTGGGCCGCTCGATGTTGAGGTGCGCAGATCGGGATGTGGGTCCCATCTATGGCTCCACCGCAGTTTGGGAACCCCAGCATGGCAGATCCTGCAATGATGGGGTCCAGGTCTCCCAGGCGGATTACCCTGCGCAGCAGGATGAAGTTGATGGTCCTCACCACCTGCAGAAGGAGTCCAAAAAACACACAAAACAGAGAATGAGAGGGAATGCCTGAGCCTTGGTAGATGCCCGCCCCCTCTCCTCCCCCCTCAAAACCCCTGGAGCCACCAACTATGATGTCGCCCTCCCCACCCCAGCAGCAGGGCTGTGTGAGGGGATGACAGCACAACCCCCCAGGGACGGGGCTTCGCCCCACCCCCAGAACCTCCCCCATTTCCCAAGGGACCCCTTTTCTAGGACTCTCCCTCTCCCCCTGCAGGGACTACAACCTGAGTGCCTTACCTCCATGAGGAGGGCCCCGACAGTGGACTTCCCCATTCCGAACTGGTTGCCCACCGATCAGTAACTGTCGGGCGTGGCGAGCTTCCAGATGGCGATTGTGACCCGCTTCTCCAGGGGGATAGCAGGCCTCAGGTGGGTGACCCGTCGTTGGAGGGCAGGGGTGAGCCAGGCACACAGCTCCAAAAAGATGGCCTTCCATATGCGGATGTTTTGGAGCCACTGCTGGTCATCCCATTACTCCATGACCAGCCGGTCCCACCAGTTGGAACTGGTGTCCTGCCTCCAAAAACGCCTCTTCACTAGTGTGTGGTTGCACAGGTCTTGCTCCTGCACACAGGGAGAGGGTCTCCAGAATGAGCTCTGAGTCAAGCTTGTGCAAGGCCAGGAAGGCAGCCAGCACAAACTGCTCCAGAAACTGCAGCATGGCCGTGTAAGTGTTAACTACTTTTTACAGTTAAGAGTAGAGTTAATGTACGCACTCACTCCCAGCTGTGTTGGCTCTGCAAGGTAAACAGAATACCTTGCAGAGCCAACACAGCTGAGAATAGGGATGTAAAAACTGCCTACAGTAGATTTTTAAATGTTTTGTTTAACCGGTTAACCATTGGCAGCAGGTGGCAGGGTCCTGTGAGTGACAAGGGCTGCTCCAGCCCCCTTGTTTAGGTGCGTCTACACTGCACAGTTATTTCAAAATAACAATGCGAGCCTCGACACACAATTCTGTTATTTCGAAATAAATTCAAAATAACATACAGCTTATTCCAACTTCTGTAAACCTCATTCAACGAGGAATAACGCCTATTCCAAAATAACTATTTCGAAATAGCTGTAGTGTGGACGCTCCACTGCTGCTCTTTCGAAATAGCTCCTCCCAGGGCTATTCAAACTAATTACTCCATAGTGCCTCCTGGGGCTCTAAATCAACGTAGCATGTCCACATAAGGGAAGCCTGCCTCGGACTAATTTTGAGGCTTCCCTATAGTGTAGTTGTGCTGTTTCAAAATAAGCTATTTTGGAAAAAAAAATCTGCAATAGCTTATTTCAAAATAAGCATCCTGTGTAAATGTACCCTTAGTTTGTAGCCTCAGCATCTACACAGAGGAGTTACCGCCTGGCACTTTGGTTATTCACCTTTGTAATTCAAACTATAAGGCAGTGTTGACAATCTCTTATTTTGAAAGGGAAACAAATGGGAATGGGGAAAAATCTCTACTTTTAAAGTGAATATTTGACATGGAAGTCTTTGAGAGACAATAAACATGGAATGCCAGAATGTTTTAATTGTCCTTTTATAGAGTACCATCACATTTGTAACTTGTGTATAGTGCTGAAAGTGTGCATGTACATTTATGTATTGATCTCTGAGACAACTTTAACTTCCCACTTTAGGGCACAAGTATTTACATACATAAATCGGCAATACAGCATATACATTATTGCTTTTGAGTCTATGGGTCTGCACTTATAACTGATTTTTAAAAACTTGATCCAGAATTTTGACAGTGATTTTTTTTTTCCATTATCAATTCAGTAGTGGTGTGCTGTTTATTCAACAGTGTGCTGCTTATTCAATAAAATTTTAAGAATGTGAAGATGACAGAGTACGCTATATAATTTAGTAGCTCTATTTGAACACCAAATCAATTTTAATTTTTATATTCTACTGTGTAGTAGCCTCTCAGTATAAAATGATAAAAAACATTCATAAGTAACATTGTTTTTCTGTCTTTTTTTCTACTTCTTTGTTTTGCTTTTTCCTCTTTCCAACTTGCTGTCTCAGTCTCCTGTCAGCCCTAGCTATGAGGTATGTACTAAATTTACTCCATTCTCTATCTGTCGAGAACAAATGTGTTAGAAGTTCAGCACCTTTTATTTTTCAGGCCTAAAATTAGAACTAGTCTTAAGACACACATGGGTTAGTTCAGGTTTGTATGTCATGTTTTCAAAATTCAGGAGCATGTAGCTCCATGGTATTGATTTGGCCTTGAAAGAGAGAATGACCAGGCACACAATTAAGAAGTATGTTCAGATTCCAAAATGCACATTGTCCCAGAGTCAGGAAGCTCAGTGCTTACTGCTTTTTCTCTGTTGTATTCAGAGTAAACAAATAAAACTAATCTCACTATGTAGTTTAGAAATGTGCATCCGTCTGTCCGTCCATCCATCTGTGAGTCCATTTGTTCAAGAACTCCTCATAAAATAAGAGCTAGGACCAGCAAATTAGGTGTGCAGCTTTCTCTTTCAAGGCCAGGGTTTGGTTGTACCAGGACATTGGGATATGCCTGGAATCTGATTATTTCTCATTAAATGGAAAGGAAGGAGCTTGATAAGGACAGTTATGCTCCACAATGACCAAAGGAGGGCAGCAAGTGCTGGTGACAGTTATGCAGCAAACTGACCACGGGGGGGCAGTCACACCAGTGAAAGAGTGGCCAGCTGAGGCCGGGACTCTGCAAGTTGCGGGCCACTGGCCAAGGGAGCAGCCGGTCTACCACCACTGTCTCCCTCCCCTGGGAGGAGCCATTGGCAGAAGAGCACACTCCTGCCCCCACTCCCCCGCCCCCCGGATGAACTGCTGTCTGGGGCAGGACAGCACTGCTCCTGCTGCCATGGCTCCCTCGGGGAGGAGCCACCAGCAGGATGGCATAGCACCAGCTGGCCTCGTGCTCCCCTGAGTCCTGCCATAGTTTCCAACCCCCTACACTGAGTCTCCTGCACTGAGCCTCCCAACAGCCTACCCTCAGACCCCCCCGCCTTGATCCCCCGCTACCTATCCACCTCCTAAAAAATTAATTATGGACCCAAGCAACATTGGGTACATCTGCTAGTTAAACATAAAATTTAAAAACTCCTTAATTGGTTCTACTATGAAAAGAGGTGATGTAAAAGTGGCACCTTTATTTATTTGTTACCATTGTTGATGTATGGGAAAGAAAACCCAGCTTCATTTTCAGATACCTGGGAATTTTCAAGGCTGGCAGTGTGGTTTTTTTTTTTTTTTTTAAGGTTTTACTTCTGCACTGTGCAGACTTCATCTGGAAATAACTGTGTAGCAATAAACCGTAAAGCCCTATGTAATGTAATAGAAGTGTATACATCTAGTTTTCATAAGGAGAACACATTTCTATTTTTGTAATTGAGACTGCATGTCAAAGGTACTGTTGTTGGGAAAATCCATGCTGAAACCCAGAAAAGTTTGTTTAATGTACAGAGCCTAAGTATTTGAAATGGTGAAAACTTGGCATCTTTCCCGTTGTAACAGCTGTCTGAGATATACCCAGAGAAGAAGAGCAGGCTTGGAAAACTTCCTTGTTGTTGGTAGGAAAGGAAGAATTATTGGTCAACAGGTGTATGAATGTATTAAAATGCTCATCTGAATATTATATTAAGGTTGGTAGGGCAGTCTGTTAAAAACTGTCTCTCAAGCTGCATTCACACCCGTAATTGAAGTGCAGACCTATTCACATTAAGGCCCCCATTATGCTTCCATAGTGGTTATCTGTAACTAAGAATTAGCTATTTAATATGACTGCAAAATAATATAGCAACATGATACAGGAAACCAAAGAAAATGCATATGGCAGTCTCTTGTTTTTCATATTATATCAATTAAAATTTTAAATTGCAGCTGAGAAAACTTTGGGAAGACTTGGCATTAAAGACTCTATTCATAACTTGATACAGTTCCAGCTAAATCTGCCTGGATTTAATTTTGCTATGCTGGTTATTCTTGTTACCTTTAAAGCAATACCTAAACATGTAGGTAGGATGATACAGAAACATATAGTACATGCAAGGGTAAATATGGGAATCTCTTCAGGTTTCATGACCATTTACATTGTTAAAATAGACACTATATGAAGCTAGCATTTAGTTACTCTACAAATTGTTTTGGCACAAGCTCTTTGATAATATAATGCTACAATGTTCTATTTTCCCCTAATTTGTACTGAGTCATTTTTAATTAAAACAAGCTTTGTGGTTTTAATCTGGAAATAACTAAGAAACAATAACCCTAACCCCCATGTAATATAATAGAGTATAAATCTAGTTTTCATAAGGAGAACAGTTTCCTACTTTTTGTAATTGACACTGCATGTCAAAGGTACCATCTTTGGAATAATCCGCGCTGAAACTCAGAGAAGATTAATGTTGCACATTGTCAAAGTACCGTGTTTTAGCATATATAACCCGCGGGTTATGCAAAGTTTTACAAACCCCCTCCCCCCCATCCCCCCCATCCCCCCAGCAGGCTATACTCATCCGCGTACAGGGTTTTTTTTACTGAAAGTACAGGAAGACAAGACTGACTCTTACTTGATAAAAGCAGCATATTTTAATTAAATAGTAGAGGCAGTGATGCTAAAATACATTAAAATACATTAAAAGTTAGAACTTTACTGTGCAACTAGTAAAAGAATAAATATATGGTAAAATTGTTTAAAAAAGCCATTCTCGCATTGTCATAAAATACATTAAGTTCATTCATTCTGATTACTAGAATCAGCGCCAGCAGCAGCCTCCTCAGCCTCTGAGTTTTCAAAACCATCAAAACTTCTATCATAGTCGCTGTCTTGAAAAACATCCATTAAATTCATAACCAAGGCTAGGTGAGCTTCGGTGACAGTTGAGGTCTGTGGTCTCGAATCAGAATCGCTGTCGTAGTCGGATTCAGAGCTAGAAGAGTCAACATCGGGAAGAAGTTCACATTTACAGAACCCATTGCGAATAGTAGCCTGTTTTATTCTGTGCCAAGCAGCCAAAACCCATTTGCAAACTTCCACGTAAGTTGCACGGCGCTGTCGACCTGCCGGAGTGAATGCGTGTTCCCCATTTGTCATCCAATTGTCCCATTCCTCTTGGATGAAGCACTTGAATGGGTAGTTGACAGCCACATCAAGTGGTTGCAACTTGCAGGTCAGTCCACTTGGAATTATGGCGATATGTACACCCATAGGGCATTTATATGTTTCTGAACTGAAGTTTCTTTGTGGGCAGCCAAGGAATCTAAAACCAGCAGAGATTTAGGATTAAAAAAAACACCTTTTCGTGCACAAAAGCAGCTGTCTGTCCACGTCTTCATAACATCTGTGTTCATCCAGCCCTTTTTGTTTATTACGCAAACGCCAGCCGCCATCGTTACCCTCTTAAAAATCACCATTGGTTTTAATTTATCACCATTTGCCATGCATGCCAACGCTACAGTAAAACAGGTGCGTTCATGACCGGTGGTTGCTACGCTGACTGTTTTTGATCCAGTTTCCGCAACAGACCAAGTAGCAGGTATATGAAATGACATGTTAATAATGTTGCTTGGTTTCAAGCCCAGCTGGTGAATTTTTTATGTACAGAAGTTTTAAAATAATCCATTTTCTTTTCCCATTCGTCGGGAAGCCGTTGGCCAGCAGATGTCCGTGCGCAAACTGACAGATTGTTTCTCCACATAAATTTGTACACACAATTTCCCGAGCCCCCCTTAAAATGATAGATTTTCTTTTCCATAGCCATAAGTCGAGCTGTATGGCTTGAGCTGTATGGCTACCGTTGACACCGCCCGTTTGTCCTCTCTCTGTGCACGAACCCACTTCAACAGGTTTTCTTCCAGATTTGGCCACTTGGCTTTCTTTCTACATCGCACTCTTTTCCTAGGGTGTAATTTCTCAAGCTCTGCTTCTTCCTTTCTCCACTCCCAAACAGACTTTTCGTTCACAGAGTGTTTTCTCCCTGCCCCTCTGTTTCCATTGTCCTTTGCATATGTCACAACACATAATTTAAAATCGGCTGTGTGGGATTTGCTCTTAGGCATGTTTAAAAAGTTTTAAGTTTAAAATACTTTTTTAAAATTCAGTACAAGTTAAAACTACTAAAGGAATAAATGAATGATAAAACTGTGTGCTTCAAAGGGGTTATATACCAGCAATAAGGGTTGTAGCATACTTACTGCTCAGCGTCATCAGCTGCGGTTCATTAACACTTCATTAGAGGTGCTGTTCATCTCCTGCGGGCTATACACATGCGCGGGTTATCTAAGACTTTTTTAACACAATCAAGAAAAAATGTGGGTTATGCACAGGTGTGAGTAATACACGTGCACAGGTTATATACGCTAATTTACGGTATTTAAAATGGTGAAAACTTGGCATCTTTCCCATTGTACATCTATCTGAGATGCATCTGGAGAAGAAGAGCAGGCCTGGAAAACGGGATCTGCCAGCATCCACACCTCCAGAAGCATAAGTTAAAAAAGCATTTGGCAATCCACCAGGGGCTAACCCTGGTGAACAACATCTGGCCTGCAGGCCACTTATTGCCCACCCTGTGTTCCAGTATGTATCAGGTATTAAAATGATTCTATACATAACCTTTGCTAAAAGCCAACAAGAATAAATGAGAGAAGAGAGATAATTCTATCGAAGTTCTGAGTTTCACGCTTAGTATGATAATAGAGGCCATGTGCCATTTAAAAACTTTTCCAGAGTATCACAAATAAAGCTCAATTTAAAAAACCTAGTTGCCTATAAAGAATATTATTCAGTAATTCAAGTGCGTTATATAATTTAATCATAACTTGAAAGGATAGCTTCTCTTCTGAAGAATCAGCCGTTATTCCATGGGATTTGTTTAATTCTCCCTTGATTAATTCTATATGTATAGGTTCTTATGTTCCCCATTGTCACTACTTTTGTCAAAAAGAATTATTGACTAAGGCTTCCCCCCTCCCCCCCCAGCTTGTGGAACTGAAACCTTTCTCATTTCTTTTTTTCTACTTTTCCTACTCTGTTGCATGCATTGGTTCAAGACAGGGTTTAAGGTTGTTAACAAGTCCAGTTGAGTTGCAACTATCCTCTCTTTATGGCTAGATGAGAAATGGTCCTAAAACGTTTTTCCTTTTGAAAATTGGGGTCACAGTATGAAAAATAAAATTGAGAATCACTGGTCAAGGCTGAAAAAAGTAAAAAGCATATCTGCATTAAAAAGAGACAAATAATGAGCTTAATAGAACAGAGTGATAGCATACTGCATATTTGGTTTAGTTTTGTTAGCATAAATATTCCGTCTCCTCCACATATCTCAAGAATGAGCCATTGTGAACCTTCTTTCTTTAACTACAGGTTGAACCTCTCTAGCTTGGCACCCCCAGGACCTGACCAGTGCCGATGCAGAGAATTTGCTGGACCACAGGAGATCAATATTGTCTAGCAGCATTATCAACACTTCCAGTGCTTACTGAGCTCTTAGAAGACATATTAGAGATAAATTAGAGCTAAATAATGCCACAGAACACTGATAGCCAGGACTGGTGGCTGTAAACAAACTTTATGGGACCGCGGGAAACTTGGACACATCCATGATAAGTGGAGATCCGGCTAACTAAAATCATGCCAGATCATGGACATTGCCAGATTAGAGAGTTGCAGCCTGTATTTTTATACTTTTCATTTTGTCTGCTTATTTCCAATCATAATAATAATAATACTTCTGTTGAGACACATGTTTTCTGTATCACAGTATCTGCCTGTGCAGCTTGGATTTAGATTTGAACCAACGTCCACTCAGGTGGATGGAAAGGTTCTCTTTGCCATCACTGGAAATCTTATTGGGCACTTTTCAAAAAAGGGGCTGACAGAGATTCATGTAGAGTATAACAACTCACATCTCCACAGCCACGTACTTGGAAACGAGGGGTGAATCCTGGCCCCATCAAAGTTAATAAAAGTTTTTCCACTGACTTTATTGGGCCAGTATTTCAAGCCAGAATATAGATATAACACTTTGCAAATTACAGAATCATCAACATAGAGACGTTAGTGGTGGAAAAGATTTATGAAGTCATCCATTGTTAATTGTCCCTCATTGCATATTTTCTGAACACTTTCAGTTAAAGATCTTAAAGAAGTTTATTAACAATAAGTGTCAGAACACCCTCATCACATAAGGATGCTGCAGTACAGGGGAATTAAGTGACTTATCAAAGGCTCTTCAGGTTCTGCTATAAGTGGCAGAACCAGAAATAGAGCCCATGAAATCCTGGCTGTCAGTTCCCTGCTGTAGTCCTTTATAGACTCTCAAACAGAACAGTGCTTACCACTCTGGGTTTTTCTCACACAGAGATATGCACGTGTGGGTGTGTGTTCACATGCATGTGTTTTTTTAGTACATACTAGACTTGCTAAACTACTGAATCCATTAGTGACTCAAAACATGTCACTTATTGCTTTTGTATCTGGCAGGTTTGTTTGAATTTTTTAAAGAAAAACAGGGGTTGGGGATACTGTCATGTCTACTTGTTACATGTTTTAAATACAGGGAACACTTCTAAAACCTGTTGTATCTAGACAGTTGCTTTTTAATGTGGCCCCTATATATGGCAGTATTTCAATCACTTCTCTTTGTTAGCCTTTTATACTGCCTGAGGAAAAATCTTGATGTTCATTTATAGTCTTAGTACAGTATGCGCAATTGAGCTGCCTCATCTTTTTTATTATGTGGCCTTATTAGTTACAAAGCACAATATACAAGTACAAATTCAAACCAAACCAGACATTCCTGTAATAATATTCAGGGACTCTAGGGAGTGGAAACAAGCATGTTTCTCTATGAGCAATGTCCATCATGCTATTTGCCCACAGAGTGCTTTTGTGCTTGGAAGTCCCCAACTCTGCCTGCAAAGTTTGTAGAGTTATATACATGTTGTTAAAAGCCAATAATTGTTTCCCATTACTTCATAAAATGAAGCAGGGTACTGACAGAGCATTCAAAGCAGCGTTTACTGGCACTGATGTCTGAACAGGGGGTACAGGATACGTAATTTCCATGTGCGGATGATTTCATGCTAAAAGACTATATTGACAAAAGTTCTCTGATGTGCTCATTTAAGTGTTTTGAAAACATTAGCTGTCCTTGTTTTAGAGCTTGCCTGGTTAGATCATACTCAAGTCTTAAATAAAAGAGCGTGGCATCATGAAGAGGTAACAATTATGTGTAAAATAGTTCTATTTTCAAGTCAGTTGACTGCAGAGTATTTCAGTGTAGTTAACTGAAGTTTGGTTTCCTTGCTATGTCTACACTGCCATTTTTTTTGTGGCAGAAGATATGCAAATGACACTCTCATTTGCATATCTTCTGCTGATCCTTTTTGCGGAAGAGGTTTTGCTGCTAAAAAGCCCCGTGAAGACAGGGCCATTTGTCAGAAAAAAACCCTTTTGCGCAAGATCCCTTATTCCTTTAAAAATGAGGTTTACAGGATCTTGCGCAGAAGGGTTCTTGTCCAACAAATGACCCCGTCTACATGGGGCTTTTTAGTGGCAAAACCTCTTCCGCAAAAAGGATTGGCAGAAGATATGCAGATGACAGCACGATTTGCGTATCTTCTGCTGCAAAAAAAGGCAGTGTAGATGAACCAAGATTAATCACAGCCCTTGAATTGAGATATGTAGACTAGAGAAAGCCAACGCTAACTGCATGAAAACTCAGTTTGTGTGGCAATATGTATAACCTCACTTGACATAATTTTCTGTCAGACCCTCATATACTAATGCTAGTATCAGTTCTGTATATGGAGGAAATATATATTGCAGCAGGTATTCCTGAAAAGTGGAAATGAAATGTCACAAGGGTGATTTATTTTCTTTTAGATTGTTTTCTTTTGCACAAATTAATAAACCAGTACCTACAAATTTAAAAAATTAATAAATGTAAAGAGCAATATAAGGATACAGGTAATAAATTGATCCTGCCTAATTCTGTGGTCTTATTGGATGCTTTTTGCTGACATACAACACCAATATAATGCACAAGAATAATTTCATATATATTTTATATTTCACATGTGTACTTAAACTTTGTCCTGCGATAATAGCAAAAAAACCCAAAGCAAGGGAGTCTCTGTGAATGGGTTTGAAACATTTTATTAATGGAAGAGTGTAGATGTTTAGCATGAAATTATTTCTGGTGAAACTGTTCACTTCACCGTGCTTGTATGAGTATAAACAAAAGGAGAATTTGGTCCTTTGTGTTTAATTTATTATTAACATTCCACAAACAAATATTGAAATCCAACTATTTTTCTTCTAACAAAAGCTTGTCAAATCATGTGAGGTTTATCAAGAATCCCAGGGGACAAGCTACTGGCCTTTTATAAATTGTAGGCAAGTCTTATCTGTTTGTTTCAGGGTGTAGTTTTCTGCATTTGACCCCAAGCGGCCAGTTTTCCATCTACTGAACCAGCTTATTCTGCTCCAAACTTGTCTTCTCTGTCCTTTCCTTAAGTTCCATTCCTTTAAGTGTCAGAGTAGTTTGAATGGTGGTCATTCTCATTCAGGTAGAGAGAGCATCCGAACCAGTCCCTTGGCAAAGAATAAACTCCACTTTGCTAGTTTGATGTTGCAGTGACGGGTTTTGGGGCAGAGTAAGAATCTCAGGGAAGTGAGTAGACAATAATGGAATCTTGGGAGTAATGATATCTCCCTTTTGTGGATCTTTCTCCCTTGGGTTAGCAGATTTTTACAGGCCTCGCTGCCTCCTTTCTGTACACTTGGCATGTATCAGTGTAAAGGCCATCGCCTGTCTGCTATTAACTAATGGATGCATTTCAGCTACTTTAGTGAAGCCCTCAAATTGCCCGGGCTAGAGGCAGCAAAGCAAGAGCAGCCTGCAGGCAGAAAAGGATCATGTGGGAAGGAAAGTGAGGGCACAAAATGCAGAGGGCAGAAAGAAGTGATTTATTGAGTGTTCCTCTTTACATTCAGGACAGAAAGGGGTAGCATCACCTCTCACAACAATAGGGAGTTGAATTTTCAAAAGTATGAACAAGTTATGTTGTGTGGGTGGATTGGTTGGTTTTAAACCACCTGATTTTTTAAAGCCATGAACTGGCTTGTGATTTTTCAAGCCTCTTTGTTGGATCAATTTCACTAACTTGGTTTAACATCCATATAACTGTACATACTTCTTTGAGTTTACAAAAGACATTTGAAATACAATATTTTGACCTGTTAAAAATATCATAACTTGCTGGGAAATTGTTATACTGGACTGTTTAGTGTTTGGAGCAGTGTTGGCTGTTCTTATTTCCATAATGTAATCTAGTTAAGCAATCATTTCCTGGGACATTTCCAGACTTGCTGAGTCAGTAATCTGGCTGACTACCAGGAAAAAATAATTTATCTCTCTACCAAACCAAACACTAAACACATCAACTAAAGAAGTAGGTGCCCGTTGGATAGGAATCTAGTTTGGCGATGATTCCTAGAAGACATCAGATGTTACCATTCTATCGCAAATAGTTCTCCTTCCTTTTCTTCAGGAGACTTGGAAATGTGTCAGACATAAGCAGTCAGCTCAAGCTGTAGAAACAGGCTCCTCTGAAGGTACAGTTTAAAATGCTTAAAGATCCCTGATAGAAAGAAGGAGACTGTGAGCATTTCTGTAGCATCACTGGTAGCCACATCACCCCAGAAGGGACCATTCCTTCTACCCTAGAATATCTCCTGGGTCCACTTCAGAAACCCCTAAATGACCTTGATTCTTCCTCTCACTTGCCAACAATTCTTCAGAATGGTCAGTGGTGACTCACCCTCAGCTCCCAGCCCCTTAGACAGCTAGAGAAATACATTAAGGAAAGCCACTTCCCTCAAATGGTTCTTAATTGTTTGAAAGATCCATTGGACCCAGTTCTTTGTTTTTAAAAATATAAGGGGTTTCCCTTTCAGGTAGAATTTCTTCCTCTTTGTTCTCATTGAAATTGTGTAATTTAGTCCCACCAAAATGTATGGACTAGTTCCTGGAGGTTCACCCTTTTTTTTTAGGTGAATCAGCATGGCTTCCATTAAAAGAATACTGTGCCAGCACAATTTGCTAGAATTCTTTGAGCTAAAATACGGGTAAAAAGTAGTAGATGTAATATATTTGGGCTTTCAAAACACCTTTGCGAGAGTCTCTCACAAGAGGCTGTTCAAAAAGCTGAACCACAGGGCAAAATGATAAAATGGTGTGTCAGATTAGAAATTCTATAGGCTCTAGTTGAGAAAACCAGAATTAGGAATAAATTATTATTTTTAGCTAATTAATAGTTGGGTGGCTCATGGGTCTTTCTAGCATCTGTGTTGTTTATTATATGAATTAATTTTCTGTAAGGAGATGATGATTGAGGTGGCAAAATTTACAGATGATGCAAAGTTTATTTAGCTTAGTCAAGACTAGACAGGGTTATGAGGGACTCCAGAGGGACATAACAAAACTAAGGGACAATAGGGTAAACATGTGGTTGGAAAATTCAAAAGAATAGGTCTGTCCATATGCAGTTCTAGTGACAAGACTTATAAATTGGAACTCTATTCCAATTAATGTGTGTGCCAATAACATAATGTAATGAAAGCAAACTTGAATGTTTTTGAATGTTGCTATTCTCTTTCTACCATACTTAAACCTTTCCATCTGTCCTTTCCAATTTAAATAAAATAATAATAATAATAAAAAAATAATAATAAAAACCCAGACATCTCACTGCATGTGAAAGGATCCAAGAAAATATCTAGTTTTCAAGACCAAGTCAGACAGTGAGGCATTGTGGAAAATGCTCCACAGACCAGACCTTAGAAATAAGGCAACCCTTTCAAGGATTAGTGTCTTCAAAAGTAGAAAGTGCTCAGAGTAAAATGCAGTGACACACATATAACCATGGAATGTGTCCTGTGCACAAAAGAGGAAATCCAGAGCTCAGTGCTCCTGGGAATGGGCTGATGCCTGGGAGGAGTGTATTCTTTTCCAGAACACAGAGCTGTCCCATGGAAGTTATTGAGGCATAATGGCTAAAATATCCTCTGCATGCTCTTTATACCAACCAAGGGAGAAGAAAGGGCAAGGGGATCCAGGTAGCAGCAAAATCTCTAGCCCTTCGCCACACTTGCCTGTTCTTCCTAAGTGCTGTCAGATAGAGAACTCTGCCATTCATAGTGTATGCACACACTGTGCTCCCACATTTGCTTGTGCTGCAGAACCAGATGGAGCCTCCTGCCAAAGGGCTCAAGTGGCCTGCCTTTTGTAAGTGGGCTTGTAAAAAAGTGGTAGTTCATTATGACTTCACTTGGGTTGATACCGTCCTGTTTACACTGTGTTCTAGCTTTAAAGTGCCGCTTAGCCCTGTGATTTTTACAGGCCCATTAAACACAAACGCTTTAAAGAAACCTACAAAATTCCTTGGAAAATTGATCTGTATGTTGGCTGAAGAAATGTTTTCATTTTATTTCAGCCATAGGGAGTTTCACATACAGTCCACACACTGCTGAATGTCCTCGCAGAAATACAGCCTAAGAGACTGCTTGACAAGGAACACTTTATTTAAATGTACAATTTTTAAAAGGTTCTTGCATTTTAAAAGCTGTGTGTTTCTGTTGAAGTATCTGCCAGAATAAAATGTGTTTATTTTGGACTGGAAATGTCAACTCTGGTAAAGAAACCAAAAATATTTGAATTGTATCCAGTTGGCTTTCAGTGTCCTTATCTAGCTGTCCTAGAATGGCTCAGGAGCGTGAGTGCCAACCTCAGGGCACAAACCCCAAATTGGCTGGGAGGGCTGTACTTGGATTTCACGAACCAAGTGCCACATCAAAGCTCTGCAATAGCCAAACCGTGGAGTCACAGATGGTCTCCTGGGGTATTCTAAGCTTGCCTTTGTAACAGATGGCCTCTCACATCAAAAATCACAATATTCAGGTTACTCACAGTCCTAAAGAACTAGCCACTTACCCATCCATGTCAATTGCACCTTAGATCTCACACCAAAGACAACACTTAATGCCAGTTATACAATAAACTATCTAAAGATTTATTAATTAGGGAAAGAAAATTAGAAAGTTATTTACAAGGTTAAAGCAGGCAAACATTTGAACAAAAAATGAGTTACAATCTTAAGTTTCAAAATGTAATAGAAGCTTTCAGAACAGGCAAGTGCTGTGTCAGGATGGCCAAACATCCCTGACCTCCTGAGCTGCATATGACAATCTTCAGAAGTTCAAGAGCAGGGGTGTGCCTGCTGAGGTTTGGGGGCTTCTGCCCCTTGAGAAGCACCAGCAGGATGTGGGGCTTCAGCCCTGCTCCTGCTGAAACCATGAGCCCTGGCAGGTGCACCTTGTGGGGCTGAAGCCCTGAGAATCTGCCCCCTGGTGAGGGATGCGGGGGGGGGGGGAAGGGGGAGGGCTTCAAGAGCCACACTTTTAATTGTCAAAGAGCTAATGTGGCTCACAAGCCAGTTTGGCCACCCTACTATATATGTCCTTTAGGGCTAATGCTGGCTAAGACTAGGAATCTTTTGCTTATGCCTGGAAACCTTCCCCTTGAGTGTCCAAGCAGCACAGAGATACAGTTTCTTCTTGTTAGAGGTCTTTATCCTATTCTCTGAGCAGCCAGTTCACTTTTACATCTCTTCATTGTGGAGGGAAAGCAATGAGCAAAGTGTTGTCAGGAAGAGCCCTGCAAATCTGCTGATCTCCACTTCATATCTATGGATAGCCGCAGACTATTTCTGGGGATAGTGGACCTAATCCACCCATGCAGGGCTCTGCTCAGTTGCAGCGTCTGGCTTGGGCAGCTTTGAGGGGTGCAGCATGCTCTGGGCCAGTGGCCAGCAGCCAGTGCCTTGGGCTAGGCAGCTGGTCAGAGTTGAGGCTGTTCAGCACTCGCTCACCATGATGCTTCCTGTCCAGCAGCTCAGGCTCCTTGGGTAACATCAGCATCCCCACCATGGCCTGGCCTGGCAACAATGTGAAACTTTCTGGAAAATATTAAGTGAGTCACACTATTGACTGAAAAGAATAAATACATGTAACTCTAAACTGTGATCTGATTTTTATATGTGAGCTGTTTCCTTACGTGAATTCCAAAAGCTCAGGAAAGAAAGGGTAAATAGCAGATCGTTTACTTGAAACTGCATTGTAAAACTATGCAGTTCCATAGGATAAAACTTGATTTCTGTCTGTAATGGAAGGATCAAATGGTTCTGTCTGCTATACTCCATGGATTGGAGCAAGTGTATGATGGTCATGGGTAGCTGAGTCATAAATTAGGAAACAAGTGGAACTGTGCATGACAAGAGTGCACAAACAAGGTACAGTTGAGGTTTCAGATGAATTTCAGGATCGTGGCCCGCTAAAGGGATGGATCTAGCAATCAGCAGCTCCAGACCACACATATGTTGGGAAACGAGCAGATTTCTCAGGAGTGAATATTCAAAAGAAATGAATGCTGCTCACAGCATGGAAGCTAGCAAGTTTTTGGACGGATGTGATGCTTCTTGGCAGGGGGATCTGCATTGAAGATACACAGTAGGGAAAACATTGGCAACTGATCAGCTGCCCCCTCCTAGGGGGGCTTTCTAGCTCAAGGTGCGATAGACTCCTGTGTGCTCCTGCATTCTCAAATAGCAAGATAAAAAAAGAGTACTTTTGCTGGCCAGCAGATTGCATAGAGTCCTCTCAGATACAGACCTTACTATAGCAGTCTGTATTCTCTTTTCTTGAGGATAGACAGTTATGACAAGCTAAATCTGAAGATAAGTTTGAAGGCCAATCTGAGGCTTCAGTTAGTAAGGGAATCAATAAACAGCCTGCAGGCTGGACATGGTTCTCCAGGGTTAGCTCCCATGGGTTGCCATCACTTTATTTACCCACGCATCTCACAGGTATCACTGCTCGCAGGTTTCATTGGCCACAGATTGCCATTCCTGGCCTGTGGGTCCTGCGGGAAGCAGTGTTCCAGTCTGCATCACTTCCCACAGCTCCCATTGGCTGGGAACAACAAACCATAGCCATAAATGTAAATGGCCATACCTGTGGATGCACAGGTAAATAAAGCACCAGCAGCCCGCCAGGGGCTAATCCTGGCAAACTGCCTCCCCTTCCCCTAGCTAGTACAACATACAACTGCCTGTCTTTTAGGTTGGACAGCTTGTTCCACCAGGTGCCATCAAATTGCTTGTTACTCTCTGCTAAGCCTTAAATTATCTAACCCTAATTAAGTAGATCCCATTTCTACTGCTCTCCTTTAACTGGTATCTGTGGATATGCTTCAGCTGTCTGTCATGTCATAGGAAGACGTTTACGTAAGCAGGGAGCAAGGCAGTTCTCTCGTGTCAGATCTTTTGCTATAAAATGTGATCCGATCATATAAATGTCTAAACACTTGTAGAGGAGAATATAGGCCACATCTTTTTTTCCAGGTTTTTCTACTGACTGCCATTGTTGGCCCCAATGGATCATTTGGGAGTGGCTGGTTTGATTATATAAAGATTGATAAGTGGAGCTAATTGAAAAATTAGTTTTTTAATGGAAATTCTAAAATAAAAATTGAAAAAATCTGATTTTGTTTTTCTTTCATTTTTTGTATTCTCAGTTTTTCACTAAAATTGGTTTTCAAAAGCAGTTTTAGGTTTTGAAAAATTATTGAACATTAAAAATGTTACTTTATTTTTTTATTTTTTTTTATTTTTTAGGATTATGATATCTCACTAAAGAGCCAAAATGTTTTTGAGGAAACATTTATAAACATTTCCAGGAACATTTGGCCAAAAAGCCATTTGTAATGAAAAACTAGGCTTTTACTGTATTTTAACCAGTTCTTGTCATGAAATATATGCCCCAAGTTTTGGGAAAGATAGCATTTGATACTATTCTAGTTTATGGAAAATGTACTCCAGTATGAGTAGGTAGCTTGCTTACTGTACATTTTACTATTCTATTGATTGTCTTTATTTAAAACCCATTTAGGAAGTTTTAACAGATTTACAAATCTTAACCTTGTATATACCAGAGGCAAAAACAATAATCATTGCAACAATTAGCTTTTGTATAGAGAAGCCTAGCAACTACAAGCAGATGCAAGATTAATTCTTCATTTCCTTTTCTGTGACCATTTCTGCTAGGCAGCCCCATAAAATGGGGGTGGGGCCTCTGAGCCCCCCTGGAAGGGGTGGGGTCTCATGCAGAAGGGGTGGGGTTAGAAGCAGCCATCCCTCAGCACTGCCTGGAGCGTGCTATGCCAAAAGCTAAATTAAGCCCTTAGTGCAAGCCAGACAGCACTGTGCAGGATTCTGGTGGAGATTTTTACAGGGCCCTGGTTTCTGGCTGTTGTGCTATTTGAATTGCCAGGTCCTGGAGCTACTGGCCCCATCCCTTCACTCTCTCCTTAACAATAACCCTGCCCCAAAAGGATTACCAATGGATCAGTTGCTAACAAATATCCAATAATTACACTACAGTATTCTTTAATGACTGAACTTGCCCACCATATATGCAGATAGTCTTATATTTAATAAAGCATTTGTTGTGCTATACACTAGATTGCTGGTCCCATTTTCAAATCAAACCCTCACATCCGTGGGGTAATTTATCAAAATCCATGTTTTGTTCCCAGACTGTTGGAAAAGTTGTCAGCAAAGATTGCAGGAAAATATATTTATTGTTTTTTAATTGGCCTCTTCTGGGGGCGTGTCTACACTTCAGCATTATTTCAAAATAACAAAGTGCACGTCTACACAGCAAGCCATTATTTCAAAATAATTTCAAAATGGAGGACTTCTTATTCTGACTTCTGTAGCCCTCATTTCATGAGGAGTAAGGGAAGTTGAAAGAAGAGCATTCTTCCTTTGACTTCCTGCTGTGTAGACAGTGCCAAAAGCTGAATTAAGCTATTTCAATTTCAGTTATGCAATTGACGTAGCTGAAGTTGTGTAACTTAATTCGACTTTTGCCCTGCAGTGTAGATGTGCCCTATGAGAGCTAGCTTTCTATGGAAAACAGCTTCTCCAGACATTTGAAACCCATAATGCCTAACTTGAAAGTACTGGTACCAAGGGAGAGTGGACTAGTTACAGTTAGTTTTGTTCTCTAAATAGATTTAAAAAGTTTCTTTGCTGAATAACTAGACAAGAATGTGTATCCTATGCCTTTCCTGCCTTCAAAACTTTGTGAGTTGTGATGTGAGTTAAAATCTGGATTGGTTGCAATAGTGTCAGTGGTGAGAGAAAAATACTTATTTTATCTCTTGTTCTATCCAAAACTCACAGGCTATGTCTACACTGGCGGCTTCTTGCGCAAGAACATCTTCTTGCTCAAGAACATTGCACAAGAAAAAGTCCACACTGCCATGTGCCAGCTGTGCTTTTGCGCAAGAGCGCCCATGGCAGTATGGATGCTCTCTTGCGCAAGAAAGCGCTCATGGCCATTTTAGCAATAGGGGTTTCTTGCGCAAGAAACCCCTGCCAAATGTCCACACTGCCCTCTTGCGCAAGAGCTCCTGCGCAAGAGGGCTTACACCTGTTAAAAAAGAGTGTAGCTCTTGCGCAAGACGCCCTCTCTTACCATGCCATACTGTAAAACTTCTTGCGCAAGAGCCAGTGGGCAGTGTGGACGCTTTCCAGAAGAACGGCCATTCTTGTGCAATAACCCGCCAGTGTAGACATAGCCACAGAGTAGCCTTGTCTAATGAATGTATATATATTTCTTGAGGGTATGATTTTCTTTATTTATACACAGTAGCCTAATAAAGTTAGCTGCTGTGGTTTTCTTGTTCAATAAAGAGCCAGTGTTTGGCTTTGTTTGAGCCCCTTCCCTCCCCACAGTTGCCTCCCCCAGTCCACTTACTGCTTTGATCTGACTGGCTTGGTAGTGCCATAGAATATTTGGATTAGCTGTTTCACCTTGTTTAATGTGGCTCTGCAATTAGCAGTACTCACTCTTCGTCTTTTCTTATTCCATATACATCCTATTGTCAATCTCTGTGTTCCTGCTAAGATTTAATCTGGGATGATTATAGGAAGATCTTGAAACAAGAAATCTAGTCAAAATACTCATGTTGACTGTGGCTGTTCTTCCCAGCTATGAAACCTGCATACTTCGCTTAGCCTTCCAGATCCTCTTTCATTTGCTGAAGTAGTGGTTTAATATTTTACAACATTGAACTCTTTTAGAGTGTTTGAGATCAGAATTCCCAGGTATCTTATAGAATTCATTGCCTATTTGTACCTACATATTTTCTGTAAGAACAACTTCTTAGACTCTGGCAAAATTATAGCTGGCATTTAAGATTTGGCATAATTTACTTTAAATCCAGATGATTTCCCAAAGTTATGGGTTTCTATACGTCTACATTTTACGTGAATATTTGATTTTTGCTTGGCTTTTTCTAATTACATTTTAAGATTAAAGATTTTTTAAAATTTTTGTAGCATTTGTGTTTGAAAATATTTTAAAACGCAGTGACTAATTTAGATATGTCTAAAATGTTTCTTCTCTTTGTGTTTACAGCAAAAGACACCATCTGAATCATTTATTGGGCGAGAGAAGAGGTCAAATTCACAATCTTACATTGGACGACCTATTCAATTAGACAAGATTTTACTTTCCAAGGTTAAAGTGCCTCACACTTTTGTTATACACTCCTACACACGCCCAACAGTTTGCCAGTACTGTAAGAAGCTTCTCAAAGGGCTTTTTAGACAGGGCTTGCAATGTAAAGGTAAGTGCTGTCAACAATGAAATTTTAATAATACTGTTATTTTCAAGCTGTAATCTGCATTTATGAATAGTGTACTGTCATTTGTAATATGTATACAATATCAATATGACTGTCCATTTCTTGATAGTCGCTGCACCGTGTTGTTGTAAGGGCAGCAATGTAGCTGCTCTTTGTCGCTGGGAGCATGGCTCCCATGGATGAAGCACTGCCCACGCTGGTCCTTTACATCATTAAAACTTTTGTCTTTCAGAGGCGTGTTTTTTTTCAAACACTGAGCAACAAATGTTTTAACTAAGAAAGTGCCAGTGTAGACAAAGCCTTAGGCTAGGGCCTTGTTTAAAATCAAAGTTGCACTAGTTTAACTAAAGAAGTGGTTGTAAACTGATTTAAACCACCTGTGCAAAAACTCTGTGTGGACACTTAAATTGGTATAAACTTGTTTCTTAGTTCCCTAAAGAGTTAAGCAAATCAATATAAACAGAATTTTAAAAGGTTTTGCACTGGTTTAACTTAATCCATTTTTAAGCCAATTTCAAGTTAAACTGATACAATTTATACTATAGACACAGGAAGTTTCCCCAGTCCCTCCTTTTAAGTATATCTCTAGTCTTGTTTTAAGTTAAAGCAGTATCCATGAGATAATTGTAAAATAATAAAAATGATTCATAGAGCCTAATAATAGAAAAGTGCTACAGTAGAACCTCAGAATTACTAACAGCTCAGGAATAGAGGCTATCCATAATTCTGAAATGTTTATGACTCAACAAAATATCGTGGTTGTTCTTTCAGAAGTTTTCAACTGAATATTGACTTAATACAGCTTTGAAACTTTACTATGCAGAAGAAAAATGCTGCTTTTAACCATATTAATTTAAATTATGCAAGCACAGAATCAGTTTCCTTATCTTGTCAAATCTTTTTCTAAACTTTCCCTTTATATTTTTAGTCATTTATGTTTAACCCAATATTATATTGTGTTTACTCTCTTTTTTCTCTGCTGCTGCATATTTCCAGTTCCAAATGAGGTGTATGTTGGTTGACCGGTCGTTTCATAGCTCTGAGATTCTACTGCATATACAAAAGTGCAAAATAGCAAAGACAGATTGAGACAAGTTTAAAAAGTACCACAGTAAATTGAAAAATTACTGAAACAACCAAACACATAAATATGTCTTGGAAATACCATAGTAAAATTATGTACCATTGTAAAGAACAAGATCGAACAAGATAGATTTCACTTATTCTCAATGTCAGTCTTCAGAATTCTGTAGCATCAACTAGTCAGAATACAGCCTGATCTGTGGTTCACTCCTTGGAAGTACAAATAAAGTACTTTAAAATAAGCTCTTAGATCTTCATGTGGATAAGGCTAACCTAGTGAGCAGGGGTTTAAACTAGATTCGACGGGGCAGGTGACCAAAGCCCACAGGTAAGTGAAAAAACAAGGAGACCTGGGAGATCGGACAGAAATTGGAGGGGGGGGGAAGCATGGGCTATAATAGCAGGGATAAAGGGGGCACAAGGCAGAACTAGGGAGAAAAATCAAATCAGTATCTTAGTTGTCTGTACACATATGCGAGAAGCATGGGGAATAAGCAGGAAGAATTTGAAATGCTAGTAAAACACAACTGTGACACAGTTGGTATCACAGAGACTTGGTGGGATAATATACATGATTGGAATATTGCTATAGAAGGGTACAGCTTGTTCAGGAAAGATAGGCGGGAATGAAAAGGGGAAGAGGTGTTGTCTTATATATGAAAATTATATATACTTGGCCTGAGGTTAAGGTGAACATAGGAGACAGATTTGTTGAGAGTTTCTGGGTAAGGTTAAAAGGGATTACAAACAGGGATGATGCCATCGGGGCTTTTTTGCGCAAAACAAAACTGAGCTGTCTACACTAGCCCTTTTGCACAAAAGGACTTTTGCCCGAACGGGAGCGTCAAAGTATTTGCGCAAGAAGCACTGATTTCTTACATTAGAACGTCAGTGCTCTTGTGCAAATTCAAGCGGCCAATGTAGACATCTGGCAAGTTTTTGCACAAAAGCGGCTGCTTTTGCGGAAAAACTGGCCTGTCTAGACACAGCCAAGCAGTAATTCTTCCTCTCTACCGATTAGGCCTCAACTGGATTATTGTATCCAGTTCTGGGCACCACATTTCAGGAAAGATGTAGACTAATTGGAGAGGGTCCAGAGAAGAGCAACAAAATGATTAAAGGTCTAGAGAACATGACCTATGAGGGAAAACTGAAAGAACTGGATTTGTTTGGTTTGGAAAAGAGAAGATTGTGAGGGGACATAACAGCTTTTAAGTACCTAAGAGGTTATTACAAGGAGGGAGAAAATTATCCTCCTTAATCTCTGATGATAGGACAAGAAGCAATGGGCCTAAATTGCAGCATGGGAGGTTTAAGATAAACTTCCTAACTGTCAGAGTGGTTAAGTATTGGAATAAATTGCCTAGGGAGATCAGGGATGATTTAGATGGTGCTTGGTCCTGCCATGGCAGTGGACTGGGACTTGATGATCTCTCAAGGTCCCTTCCAGTTCTAGTGTTCTATGATTCTATGACTTCACCTTCATTCTGAACAAACCCCCACCCAGGTCACCAAAGCATTAGTTTAGAGTGTGTATCTTGTGAGTTGTACTGGCAGCTGGCATATGGCCAGAATAGCATTCTCTGGCCACCTCAGGTTAACTTCACATTAATCAAATGGAAGAGATGGTAACTTTTAAGAGTAGAACTATAGTATCAGTGAAAAAGTGAATTCAACAAAATTCTCTTTTTTTCTTATCAGATTGCAGGTTCAATTGTCACAAGCGCTGTGCACCTAAAGTGCCAAATAACTGCCTTGGTGAAGTAGCCATTAATGGAGGTAGGTAGTCTTAATGACTGTTACTATCTATGTTGAAACCAACAATTAAAGAAAGTTTTGTAAAGCAATTTGGAAAAGATATTTTTCCCATTGCCTGGGGTGTGGCCTTTGCCTTTTAGTATTTCTGTTTATGTATTGAAGATAAAGTGTGGGAGGAAATCCACTGGTGATTCGTATTTCATCTTCATCAAAAGGGTTCTCCAAGATGCTTAGAACCTGTAGAAAGGTACAGCGGTACTATATTGGCAGATCAGACAGCAGACTACAGCAATAAAATGTTTCATTGTGTGTGGATACATACATTTTATGCAGTGTCAATGGGCGCCAAAAATACTTCCAAACTCTTTGGCAATAAAAGAGGTCACCTAACCTATTGGAGCAAAAACAAAATTGTATTTTGGTCTGGGAAGGAGCGTGTGTTTTATTTTAGAATCATCTTCTTCAGGTGAAACGCATACCTTGAAAGAACTGGGAAGGTTCTCTGGGAAAAAAAATCTACCTTTTCCTGTTGGCATGATGCTCATTACATCAGCTGCGTGCCAGAAATTAAAGCTTGAAAAATCTGCCCACTTTCCCCTGCATGTGGTGTCAAATTTGTGTCAAATGCAGGAATGTAGGGGTAAGCTTGACAGACGGTACTGGAGGAAAAGAGGGCGGTTTTAGATTAGTTGCTGATTACTTTGAAAATGTCATTTTCCATGAGATAAGAGAAGTAAATTTGTGGTCAAATGTTACATTTCCTAATGCATGTTGCAATGTTTTAAACTGTCAGCTAGAACTTTCCTATATAACTTAAATACCATTTATGCATGGTTTTTATTAAACAGTTGTTCTCTATTGAACTTAATTCCATGCTCCATTAAAAAGATCTTGAAAGTAAACTAAAGACTTCTTAAACAAATATTAAATTTAAAGTGAGGTTAAACTAGGGAAAACTGACTATAAATAACAGAATTGTCAATGTTTGTTGCTAGTTGGAGAGAGTGAAAATGATGGTGAACAGTTTCAAAAATGGCTAGTGATTTTGGATGCCCTACTTAAGACAAATTATTATTGTATTTTCAGGTCAGTGGTCAAGAATTTCTGTAGTCAAGCCCCTATACCAAAAATATCTAGACACTTTTTAAAATCTTGCACAAGATATTTACCTGAATTCACCATAACCACTCTTTTACTATAACTCTGTTCTGTCTGGGTATAAGGTGATGGTGCCCAAGTAAGGATAATTTTCAATGCATAGTTTTCAAATCTGGGTGTCAAAAATATGCTGTATATTTTTTGCATGTTTATTTTATTGATAATGTTCTCTATAGAGAAGTGCCAGTTGGTTTTAAAAAAATCATCTATGCAGCTTTTCCAACCCAACTTCTATTTTGACAGTGCAACTACCTATGAGCACACAGCTATGTGGGGGGTCAGAGGGGAACATGAAGAGCATTCCTGTCTGGCTAGGGGCTCCTAGGGTAGTGCTAAGAAGACATGCAGGTTTGAAGAAGTTGAACCACAAGACAGGGAAAGAGATGCTGTTTTTCAAGAGCTGGGATGAATGAACAAGGCACTCTGTTAGCTGCTCCTTAATCATTGCCTGAAACCACCTGCTTCCCTCACTGACAGTTGCAGTCCATTTCCTAGTCACTCCAGCTTTTCCCTTTGGAAAAGTACCATGCTGCTTTCACTAACTTTCCTCCTACACGTGTGTCTGGTGCCAAACTGATGACAGGCACATGGTGCTATCTCTGCGTAAAGGACAGAGTGAAGCAAGCTTGTCTGAATCTGCTCCTGGGGAAGGAGGCAAAGAGCCTATAGTAGGTGCTGACAGGAAGCCAGTTCTCCCTTCCCCAAGTACAGCTCTCCAAAAGCAGGGCTCAGCCATCTGCAGCTCCTGTCCTGCTATATCTGCTTAATGTTGCTTCCCCCCCAGTATCTAGTGAATTCTCCATCACCAGTCAACAACGAGCACTGGGACTTAGTGTGCTGCATCCTAGATGTAGAAATGTAGGACCCCACTGCAACAAGAAGTTACATCCTAGTATCTCATCCTAGTAGTTGTTTAACTAGAGCCTAGGGTAAGTGTTTTTTTCTAATTCTTTAAATCTAAATTCAATAAATTAATTAATAAATGTCATGTTGCCCATCTGCTCTGTGATGCTTCACCCCCAGAACAGCAAATGAAGCTGGAGCTATGAAATTCAAAGTATGGTCTCATTAATAAACAAATTGAACACAGAATGTGAGAGATTCTTTTAACTACTTGTGGGTTTATTATACATAAAGATTACAAATGTTTAAGTGTTGGGGTAAAAACAGAGCCCCACACCTCGGTGTCTTGTCCATGGCCGTATGGTTATATCTGTTAGAGATGGAGTACTATATGTTTCTTGTACAGCCACATATACATTATTAGGATCCAAACTGTGATAAACTTGCCTCTTAGTTGAGTAGTTAATGTACCTAATCATCTGCCAGAGGGACCTCTCCTCCTTTCTCTTCCCCTCCAACTCCTTACCATCTGTATGAAGCTGATTGACAGCAAAAACTTCCATGCTCTTTTTTTTCATTGGGCATCCTTTACTGTCAGACTGACTTTACTTTTCAACCTGGCATTTGAGAGGAACCTCTAAAATAGAGAGAAAGAGTGTGTCATTAAGAATGCAGTCTTCCAGATGGTATTTCCTTGTCTCAGATTGCTATACATGGCTGAGTGGGAAAAACTATTATGGTAAGAACAGGAAGGGAACACCACACAAGACCTAATGCTGTCTTTCCTACCTGGCAGCACTAGAGGTTTTTGGGTGGTTCAATGATAACCTGTGTAGCATCAGGGTTATATAAGCTACAATAATTTGTTTGAGCTAAAGATATATAGAGATATACTCAATATAGTATATGTTCTTTCTTGTTCTGATCTCACTTCAGCAACTCATATCTTGAAGTGAAGAAGAAAGTTCAACACCATGTTAGGAGAAACAAATATAAACACAATATGAAATTAAAATTACTGTGGAAAGAGCACACACTGTAGCAGAATCAAACTGCCTCCAGCTAGAGACTGAGTCTAGTTTTAGCAAGCACCAAGGAGATGCAATCTGTGCCTTATGGTAATACTTGAAAGGGGGGAACCTAATCACTGGTGAATTTGGTGCCTTCACTTCACCTCTCTCTGTCTTTGTTTCATTTCTAGCAAATCCACATCCATCCTGAGATGATTCCATTTTGCAAAACTGCCTCATAGTGGAACTGTTGAGATCAATCTGCTGTTTTCAGGCCATTCTTTGCAACTTCTATGCAAAGGGGAAAAGCAGTGGTGAAAAAGTGGGGAATGATATTTTCCTTTTATTTATATATAGTACTGTGGTAAATAATTACTTTGGGAATTTATTTTAATAGCTCATGGTCACATAACAGGAAATTACTAGGTTTGAAATTCCTGCTCTGCAACCTAACCACACATCAGTTTGCACCTGTGGACTGCCAACAACTATCAGGCGTTGTACAATCATTCCAGCTGCATAGAAAATCTGCCAGGAAATATAGAAGCTGAAAACGCATGAGTACAGAGAGTTTGAACAAAGGCTCATAGATTTAAAAACTCCTGCTTTGACTTTGACAGTTTTAACAGAAGATCATATTTCACACTTTCATTCTGAAAGTATTGCATTTTGACAGGTTTTTGGTTCTGAATAATGATTCCCAATAACAAGTTAAACATGATGCTTGATCAGTGAAATAGAAGAAATGGGCCTAGGCTATAGCAATCAGATGTGGACCTGCACTTTCCCTAAGTCCATGGTAGGGACTATCCATGCTATTTTTGACCTATCCATGCTATTTTTATATAAATCTGAAAACCATATTCCAGATTTGCTTAGTCCTGGTGCGGAGTCAGATGTGGTCATGGAAGAGGGAAGTGATGACAATGACAGTGAAAGAAACAGTGGTCTTATCGATGACATGGATGAATCTATGGCTCATGATTCTGAGATGTTAATGACAGGATGCCACAGTGACAATGGGGAAATGCAAGATCCCGATCCTGACCATGATGATTCAAACAGAATGATCAGGTGAGCTAGGTAGCATTTTTAACACCATAGCTTATTGTACCTACTGTGTCTATAACTGAGTCAAAGGTGTGAAAAATTTGCAGATATTCTGATTCTACAGAATGGAGAGAATGGATTCTCAAATAACTTGATGCTGCTTCACTGCCTACAGTTATAAGGGATTTGAGAGAGGAGTGTGTATAACTGTCTTGTAGACAAAGCAGCAACAAATTGAAAAGAAAACAAGTATAGGTCTGTTCGGTTATGAAATCAAACAATTTTTTTTTAGAATGCAAGATTTTACTTTTTTCCTGCTATTTTCTAAAAGCAGAGTTATAATAGTTGTAGTTTCAATTGAATAGTTTGCCCATCCCTTCTTGAGATATAAGTACACACCTCTCCAATGGGGATGAAAAATGTTGTAGCACATTTAGTTGTGTGCTTGTTTCTCAAAGTCAAAGCCAGTAATAGACTCATCAGATTCCTCACCTGGGTGGTTACTGAAAATGGTATACCCCACACAGGCACGCGCACACACACTCACACTGCAGAATTCCCATGGCAGATAGATGTTTGGCAAATGAGCTAGTAACTGTTATTGTAGACACAAGATATACTTTGTCATGCTTTGAAATAATTTTCTTCTGATTTGTATAAAATTGTCTAATTTTAAGAAGCTTTTATTGATTTTTAAGCCCTTCAACAAGCAACAATATTCCACTAATGAGAGTGGTGCAATCTGTCAAGCACACAAAAAGGAAAAGTAGCACAGTAATGAAAGAGGGATGGATGGTTCATTATACCAGCAAGGACACACTGGTAAGAAAGAATGTTAACAGAGACATCTCTTACTACATATAATTTATAATGTTGAAGGGCCTAATCCTGCAAATAATTAGGCACTTTTTTCACAAAAGTAATACCATTGACTTCAAAGCTACTTAATATTTGCAGGATCAGGGCCTAACATTGATTATATTGAAGATATAATACTCAAAGCTTGATGCACATGTAACAAATATTCACTCTTCTTTGCCAGGAGAGAATTAATTAATATACAAAACAAATTTAAAGGTGTCAGATATACTGTAGCCAGCAGCTGAATGTGAAGAAATTTGGAAAAAAATTGTAAGAAAACAAAATGTATATTTTTATTACATGAGATATTCTGAAAAATTACTTTAATTTTTTACTGTTGTTTCTTAGCTAGAGATAAAGGTGAGTCAAAGCTTTTGTAAAACTGAAAAGTACAGTATCTTAGAAGCCCTGAATGTTCTTGCATAAGAGAGCCATGGAAAACTCGGAGCGGGGGAAACACTATTTTCCTTCATAATTGCCAACTCAAGGATAAGAGGTTCATTTTCATGTGGCATACTGAAGTGACAAACTAGGGATCATGCTCTGTGCAAATGGAATTTTGATTAATTTTAGCAGCAAACCTCTAGAAAACATTATTGAGCATTAGGTAGTATAAACAGATTATCAAGGGAAAAATTAGGAAATTATTTTTATTATCTTTTTTTATTATAGAGGAAACGACACTACTGGAGACTAGACAGCAAATGCATTACACTCTTTCAAAATGATACTGGAAGTAAATACTACAAGGTAAATATGGCTTCTGTTATTTTATGCAGGGTTTTTCAATCTTTTCTGATATGGACATACAATGATCAAAAACTGGAGTGACTAGCAGAGTTAGTTAATACTTATTTGTACTACACTAGTGGTACTTCTTTGAACTGCGCTGCTTAATATTTGTTTTTGATGAACCTGAATATGTTTACTTTGCCTCTCACAACCAAGATACAATATAATGTACCCAATAAACCCATTTGAGACCTGACCTATGAACGGAGAGTTCAGTTTCTAACACTCCATCACGCATAATATAACACTCACATAGATCACTATTTATACAGAGGGGTTATTTTAATTTTATGCATTGGGCCATTAGTGTTCTGATTTAGACTTGTAATAAGTAATGGTTTTTGTTTGCAGGTATCCCTTGTTACAGTGGTAGTTGAAGCCTTTGGACATCATGGCAATATAAATGTTAAATTATAAAGGGTTTTTTAAGGTTTTTGTCGTCATCTTCGACCTAATTGGGTCCTAATTTTGGAAAGCACTAAAGCGGCCGTGATTCCAGCGTTATGCTTAAAAGAAGCACACAGGACCTTTTTCAGGGGGATAAGGCAACACCCCACATTTATTGATAATATAACAAAGTAGCATATGCATTTACACACACACACACACACACACACCTCTGCTGATGGAATAGTTACCAATCTGGTGCTCGGCCCACCCTATTGGCCAGATAGGTCGAGTACGAGGGGGGGAGCTGGGTTCTTGTCAGTCCAGACTAATGCTCCATAGTCTTAGCAGGACAGGAACCCGAAGAACCATACAAGACCTTTATAGGATTTTCCTTCCATGCAAGTCTTTGCATTTTGCCTTGTCAGGCCTTAATCAGTCACTCAGCATCACAATCAATCTTTCTACAACATGTGCTTATCAGGAAGAAGTTGTTCTCATAGTCATTTCATATCCATATGCTGACGACCCCTCAGGGGTGTTGTCTTTCTGGCTAAAGTTGTTATGAGTTCCCTATCAAGGGGTGCTTGCCACTAACTTCAGGGTTCATAAATCTGCCCTGGTAGTCTGCGTCTTCAGTGTGCTTTCACTTAGTTGATAATTATTTGGTGCTTCTGAGTCTCCGGCCCTTCCTCTGACCATTTGAGTATGCAGTGGCCTTCACACTTATCTCTCCTAAAACATTCTCTCGCCTATTCACACAAACAATACATTTTCAGAATTGCAGCATGGAACAAAGGGGTACTTCTAGTCACTTTAACAAAGTTACAAAGTCTTTCAACATTAAACTTCTTTCTATCTACTACAAGGCTTTATCTAATACTAACATCACTATGCATTACAATGTTCAATCCCTTCGCTTTAACATCAGGACATGCTAACATCAAACAGAGCTGGAGCTAAGTTAACAAAGCTGCCTGGCCTGTCTGAGGCCTACATCTTGTGTTTAAGTTTAATCCAAACTTTTTGCTATAACATACATTCATTATAACTAATTTATTACTTGCACAATTCCAGGGCCACACCAACACCTTTGAGAAAGGTAGCAATTATTTTTTTGAAGGTAGAGCCATTCCACACATAAGCAGACCTACCTGTCCCTACCTGACATTGCCCACTTCATCTCTATGATGAATTTGTATTTATCATTTAAAAGTGTTACTTGATCTTTCAAAGGACAACTTGCAGCATCCTCCCAAACTTGTGCATTGTGAACTTCAAGTTACAAGGTTTTATAAAAACTCAGTGCTTTTAGTCGCACATAGTTAAAAATCACAACTAATACCATACTAAAATTAAATGTAGTCCATGTTTTTAGTTTTATTTGGAAGCATGTTGATATATCTGAATTTAAAAAGTAAATATCTTCTCTCTTTAGGAAATTCCATTGTCTGAAATTTTGTCCCTGGAACCTGCAAAAAACTTTACTTTACTGTCACAAGATGCCAATCCCCATTGCTTTGAAATAACCACAGCAAATATAGTGTATTATGTTGGAGAAAACCTAGAAAATGTCTCAAGTGTTCCACTGAATAACAGTGTTCTCACCAGTGGTATTGGTCTGGATGTTGCAAGAATGTGGGAGATGGCAATTCAGCATGCTCTAATGCCCGTCATTCCTAAAGGGGCATCAGCTGGGGCAGGACCCAGCCTGCATAGTAAGTTGCAAGTTTACCTACTTCCATCTTTACATAAAGTTAGTGGATTAAAATATATATGGACCAGATCTTATATTGATGTAAATGGGCGTAAATTTCACTCAAGTCAATAGGGCTGTGCGCATATACTTATTTATGGAGGAGCTGGCCATCCATATGTTTTATGCTGTTTGTAAGTTCTCATTGGAACATTTTGGGGCTTTTTGCATGGATGTGTGAATATTCAATAAACAAATTCATTAGCAAGCAAATAATGCACAAGAATCTTTAGAGCTTTTCCTTAAGTAAGTGCATCATTCTCATCAGCATGTGGGTTACTGACATGAATAACCAACCATATTCAAACCAAAGCACACATGTTTCTCATGGAGTCTTGGCAGCTTTTGTCTGTCAGAGGGCTTGGTGGTGAGAAGAGCCAGATAAAGACAATCACACAGCTCCTGTGGCGGAGTCCCCACTCAGGCCCCTTGGTCTGGAACACCTTCTGGTCCACAAATCAGCCAGAGAGCCTTCTGGTGCAGTCACCGGTGCTTTTATTGTCAATTCCCACCACCTTCTATTTACAAAGCTTACAGGCCATTCAGTCAACTCCTCCGTCTGCCTGGGCACAGAGTCAGCCACACCCTGGCTCCTCCTTGCCCCCTCTGGGCTTCCTTCCTCTGCCTTATATAGCCCTCTCCCAGTGAGGCCCACAGCTGTTTCTAATAGCCCTTCAGGCCTGGGCTTGCTCAGCTGTGACCATCAGCCTCTTCAGCCAGGCTACAGTGGCAGAGCTCTGGCTTAGCCAGCAGTCTCTCTCAGCTCCGTATAGAGCCCTGTAGTCCTGCCTATTCTTCAGATGATATTAGCTCTGCTGCCAACACAAACATCTGCTGAGCTGTTTGGGAGGCTCATCCCTACATCTCTGTGAACAGGATAGAGTTTCTTCAACTTTTTAGGTCACTGGTCTATGAATGACACCAAGCTCTACTTACCTTTCACTGCATATGACTTGTACAACTATAACCCACATGGCGTGGTGCTTGGATAAAAAACACCCCATAGATTAAAGAACAGGAAATGGAAGCTCAACCTAAGCACAACTGCTATAGTGTACAGTCTTCTTTGGTTGAAGGGAAACATCCGCAATTAGTTCAATTTGTAGTTTTGGATTGCTCTTGAATTCACCTTGGGGCATCAATGAGTAACATTTTATACTCTCTAACTAGAAGACTCCATCCCATCCTTGAAGAAGACTATCTCACCTTAGTTACACACGTTTTTGTCACTCCCCATCAATATTATATTAAAGAAGCATAAAACTACCAGCTCTTAGGAAACTCCAGCTTCCACAAAACACTGCATGGCATCTCCTCAGCAACACCAGTTACAGTAAGACCATCAGACCTATGGTCTGATTTCTGCACTAGCTTCCCATCTAATGTAAGGTCAAGTTCAATGATTCAGTCCTTGTTTTCAGGGTGTTCAATGGCTTGAGCCCAGCATATCTAAAAGATGGTCTAAAGTCTCTGCTGAAGATGATGGTCCTTAGGCATAATAGAACTTTTACAAGGGTAGAACTCTCTGCTCTCAGGAGACTTTGTGTTCTCGGGGGCTGATCCAAGACTATGGAATGAACTCCAACAACAACTAGACCAGTGTTTCTCAACCTTTTTTTTTTTATAAAGTATCCCTTTTTCAAAAAAAAAAAAAAAATTATAAGTACCCCCAGTACCTACAGTTTTCAGACAGACAAACAATTTTCTACCATTGCAACACATTTGTTTAAATAACTTAATCGTAGCTGGGCAAGCGATGAAATTTTTGGGTGTAAAAAATACAAAAATAATAAATCTCTGTAAAACTTAAAACAAAAATTCAGTTCTCTCCAAATTTCATTTGTGTTGACATATCCCCCAGACTTCTCTCAAGTACCCCCAAAGATACTCCCACCACTGTTTGAGAAACACTGAACTAGACTGTACCATCCTCACCACTTTCCACTCATATTGCAAAGCATACTTTTTTGACCTGCCTTTTCTAATGTAAATACAGAGTAGAATGTACATTTTGAACCCACACAAAGACAAAACATCACAGACTAAAACATTCCACTGCACACTCAATTTTCCCCAGGGGCAGAGGATGAGAAACGGAATGAACCACACATGACATGCTGCTTAAAAGTCTATTGAAAGGTGTTCAGATATTATTATAGCAAAAGTGTTATATGAACTGATATACAACAGAATAGAATAGGAATCTTTGTCTTCAGTTAGTCAAATCTAATCTTTAGAAAGGGAAAACTCAGCTGCAAGCCACTCAAGACAATATATAGACTTTGTATGGCCGTCCCTTCTTGAAGGGCTGGAAAGCACCCTGGGTATTATGGATAACACCATAAACCAGTAATAAATAGTAATGATTTGCCCTACATGCAATGATATTTACATACTCAAGTATTATATCTGAAGGGTGCAAATTACAAGGATACAATGGAATTATTTAAAGTGTTGAAGAGATAATAAGCAGGAATAATAACAAAGATTTAAATCCTGAAATTTTGTCAGATTCTGAAATCATATCCAAAAGGAAGTAGAAACCAAATTGCTCAAATCATATAAATGTGGGCTACATGCCATCTTGGCTTGGAGCTGAATGAGATGACCTAGTTGATCCAATGTCTGGATTGTCATTAGATATTAATATAATGTGATAGGAAGATATATTTAGTGCATGTGTCAACTAAAAGCACAACTCTCTAGTGTATTTATTTTACTTTTTTTCCAGGGGATATATCCATCAGTATTTCAGTATCAAACTGCCAGATTCAGGAAAATGTGGTGAGTGTTCTCTGAACGCTGGTGCTAGACACATGATAAAGCTTGTGAAGAAATTGATCTGTTTTGGCAAGAGGAATGTTGAAGTGGATTGCTCATCAGCCATTTTTCACTTGGTGATTTTTTGCAGAAATACAATTAGCTCTTAAGGAAAATCTTCCTTGCTTCAGACAGAAGAATTACATTTTAGCAGCTTAGTTGAATGGGTAGCTTAAGTTCACTTGTTGCAGTATGCTCATTATTAAAGGCGAGCCAGGTAAAATTGCCCTGCTTAGGTGTATTTCTAGAAACTCTGCAAAATATACCCCTATAAATACATACCAATTCTTACTAAATACAGGTTGATCCTTCCTGGTCTGGTACATTGTCGGTCCTGAACCAGGGAATTTGCTGGACCATGGGAGGTCAATGCACCCCAGGCTCAGATTTCCTCCTGGCTGCTCCACTGCCACCAGAAGCTCTGCTCTCCCCACAGCGGAGGGGGGCTCTCCTGCTTCCTCCCCCCCCGGCTCTGCGCTCTCCCCACAAGCGGGGGGGACTCTGGTTTGCTTTGCTTTCCCCCCCTTAGCTCCCCTTTTCTGCTAGAGGAGAGGGGCTCACTGCGTTCCAGAGCTCAGAGCTCTCCCTGGCAGCTCTCGTGTTGCCACCTGGAACTCAGGACTTTCCCTGGCAGCTCCTGCTGCCACCTGGAGCTTGGGGCTCTCCCCAGTAACTCTGCTGCTGCCCAGGGGGCCCCACTGCCACCTGGGCCTCCACCCGGATGCTCTGGTGATGCCAACCTATTCCTGGTGATTGGGAGCTTCTGCTGCCACTTGGGGCTCCGCTCTCTCAGTCCCGTAGTCTGGAAACACTCTTGGCCCAACCTGTCGGGGTCACCCTGACGATGCTGGACCAGGGATGTTGCAGGACTAGGGAACACCGGATTATGGAGTCTCAACCTGTACATGTTCTTCTGTTGCCAGAGACAGAGTAGACATTCTACACATTTTCCCAAGAATGGAGCTGTACCAAGGCCTGGAGCTGTGGCTCATGGGTGCAAATCTCAGTGCACTAGTTACAGCCCTAGAGTCATGTAAAACAGGGAACTGTAGTCAACAGGGCACATGACTAGGAAAACGTGTGTGTCCTGCAGGCTTCCTGACTCTTAAGGGTATATCTATACTGCAGTTGTGAGGTATGATGATAGCTTATATAAACATACTCAAGCTAGCTTTAAGTTAGCACCATGGACTTCAGCACAGGCTGAACAAGATGTTTGGAACCCTGGGTATTTACTTGTGGGGCAGCTGCACTGAAGTCTATGCTATTATGGCTTCACGGCTCTGGCACCTGTTATCTAAATTACCACTAGCTCAGGTATGTTCATACGTGGTGATTGCCATATAGACATATCACAGATCAGAGAGAGCCAAGATCAAGGAGAGTCTACTGTAGGTCTCTCCATATTAGGCAGGAAAGGACTCTCCCTCAGTTACGCTGCAGAAAGCAGGAACAGAGACTGTTAGAAGAGTTTTATATCCCTTTTAATCTTTCTGCTTCTTCTCTTTATCAATAAAACAGCCTGAAAATAGAGACATGGAACTAAACTTGAACATTTGCACAAGTCTCTTACTCTACCCTGCAATTGGGCACCAGGCATTGATGAGAGGAAGTTCACTGAATACCCCAACACTGAGGGAAGCTCTCTTTTCATTCTGCACATCTCTTAGCTGAGGAAGAAGTTTAAAGAAGCTGAAGCCCAAAGTTACTAGGTTTTCTCAGGCTCACAACTTATTGACACTGTTCTCTTTGAGGCTATGTCTACACTGCAAGCCTCTTGCGGAAGAACAAATGTAAATGAGCGCTCATTTGCATATGCAGCGCTCTCATTTGCATTTCCTCTTCCTTTCCCTTTTCCGCAAGAGGTTTTTGCGCAAAAAAGCACAATGTAGACGGCGCCTTTTTGCACAAAAACCCCCTTTTTCTGAGGAAGAACAGCTCTTGCGCAAAAGGAGGGTTTTGCGCAAAAAGGCACCGTCTACACAGCACTTTTTTGCACAAAAACCTCTTGCACAAAAGGGAAAGGAAGAGGAAATGCAAATGAGAGCACTGCATATGCAAATGAGTGCTCCATTTGCATTTGCTCTTCCACAAAAGGCTTGCAGTATAGACATAGCCTGAGTGCGGGCAAGGAAATAGATTTTTTTTTTTTTAAGGATCCCCTACATTCAGCATCTCTACTCATCACATGAAACTGATGAGCCAATTTTGTCTAGTTTAAGGGTACTGCCCTCCCCACTGTCATCACAGTGAGCTTTTTTGCTTTAGAAAATCCATCTGAATGCCCCAAGATTCTGAATTACACTAACATTTTATTAAAATGTTCTATTCTCAAAATATGCTAGTTCAATTGAAAAATATTTCAAAAGAAGACTTTGTTTTCATATCTCAGTGTCTAATATGCATTATATTCATACCAACAGGATATTAGTACAGTATACCAAATCTTCCCAGATGAAGTGCTGGGATCGGGACAGTTTGGAATTGTTTATGGAGGTAGGACCAGTTTTTTGTTAATATATCTTTTTAATCAAATAAACGAGTCCCCCGACAAGTATCATTTTCTAAACATTGAAGTTGTTTTAATTTTGAAATGAATCTGTACAGTTCAGAAAATTAGCTGTCTGTTTAATCTATTTCATACTAAGAAAAAACGTATTTTATTTAGTTTCAGCTGCCAGTCAGTTACTTTATTTTTATCCTGCTTGAAACCGGCAGTTCAGCGTCTCTACACAGCACAGATACTATGCACAAATTCTCCGTAGGGCTTAGTGAATGCAGTTAATCTGAAGTTCCCAGACAAAAGTTTCTTGAATAATGAGAGAAAAAGCCACACCTTTTTCAAAAGAGAAATACTGTTTTTTAAAAAATTACACGTCTCATGAGTGACTCATCTGATCCACTTCGAGTTTGTCAAAGAGGAAAAGCCTCTGGCAACAGACATAATATGCCAAATTTCAGATGGAAAATACCCTTTTCTATGTAAAAATCACAATTTGTTTATTCAAGTTACCTGTTTTTAGTCATATCTACCACATTAATGACAAATTTAAGTTTTGATATGTTGTACTTTTGAGAGTAAATAGGATTCTTTTCTGGCTTGCAAATCATAAACAAATTGTTCACTGAGTTTTAATTGAAGAGTCTTTGTCTGGTAATAGTACAGAAGCCAGAAAGAGCACAGCTTGACTATAAGATTCTGACTTGCGTTCACAGGGCTGTCATTTATGGGAAAAAAAACCTTTTTGCTTATAAAATGTAAATGTTTATACCATGCCATTGCTATTTTTACAAAATCATTTTTAGATTAAAAACAACTTCATGGTATGGGAAATTATTTTCATTGAAATATCAGAAGGGTGGGGAAATAATCGGTTTTGTCAAGCAAGAAGAAAATAAAAACATGGTGTCACAAACGTAGTACAATATGACTTACCCTCCGGCAAATAGATATCAAAATATAATTGGAAAGTTGGTTCTAATAGTGGATTGAATGTCATGTCAATGGAGAGAAAGAAAAGGGATTTTTAATATAGGGCAACCAGTAAGAAACAAGGTGTTAGAGATTCATGCTTAGGAATGGAGCTGAATCAACCTCGTAAAGTTGTATTTCCTGTTTATTTTTCAGCCTTTACCAAAAAATTATCTAATTGAGATTTAGTGCTGTGAGAAATAAACAGTGGGCACATTAGCTAATTTGGAATGATTTTTAGTGAAGTATGTTCTTCTTCGAGTGGTTGCTCATGTCCATTCGAATTAGGTGTGCGCACCGCGTGCACCGCGTCTTCCGGAGCGTTTTCCCTAGCGGTACCCGTAGCACTGGCAGGGCACCCCCTGGAGTGGCGCCGCCATGGCGGGGCATAAGTACCCCTGCCGGCGCTCCCCCACCTCAGTTCCTTCTTACCGCCTGTGACGGTCGTTGGAGCGTGTCTCTCTCTTTAGAGCAGTTAATGGTTCCCGTTTCTCTTAGTGTTGTAAATAGTTCTAAATAGTTCAATTAGTTAGATAGTTAGTGTCTCTTTGTCCTTCTTCTCCCCCTTCGGGGGTGAGGAATGCCCGGGCCGCAAGACTTTAAGGCGTGCACTGTCTGTGCAAAGTTTATGCCCAAAGGAGACCCTCACGACAGTTGTCTGAAGTGTCTGGGTGAGGGCCACCTTACAGACGCCTGTAAGATCTGCAAGTCGTTTAAGCCCCACACTAAGAGGGAGAGAGTCTCTCGTTTAAAACTTCTCCTCGTGGAGGCGGCTTTACAGCCGGCACCGGCTGGACACTCTGCGGTGCGCAGTGCACCAGCGTCCACGCATGATGTTCCATCTCGAGAGTGGGCCTCGGTGTCGAGGGCTCGGCACCGTTCTCATTCTCTGGCACCGAAGAGATCAAGAATGTCCTGTGGTAGGTCTCCGAGCCAGAAGTCCAAGTCAGGCCTACACCGCAGTGCTGAGTCTCCGGTGCGCACCTCCTCATCTACCACTGTGCGGAGTAAGCGAGTGGGACGGCCATCCAGCCCAGGACAGCTACCCTCACACCACCCCTCCACACCGGACTCTTTTGAGGCGGCGCATGACCTTATTAGCCTCACTACCTCCCTCCGTCGTCGGTTGAGGCGGAGAGGTCGAGGTCGCCTATGCCGGAGATGGTGTTGGCACCAGCTTCGCCTCCGCACCGTCGTGACCGGACGGCACCGGTCGCTTATGCTGTGGGACCAGTACCGCTTGCCTCCACATCAGTGCCGGCCTGAACGCAGGCCGCCAGGCTTCACTCGGCGCTCAACTGGGCTCGACCTCCCTCGGTGCTAAGACCTCTTCCAGACCCTGTCTTGGCTGCACCGGTGCCCTATCACCCAGGCCTTGCGGCACCGTCTACGGCACCATCATCGGTACCAGCGCTGAGCAGCTTTCCTGGGGAGGGCTCCAGTCTTCGGCACCGGACCCTTCAGCATCAGCCTCTTCGGCACCGATGCAAGTTCCGGCACCGTTACAGGCACCGACATCAACCCCATGGGCCATGCCGGTGCCACTATCACCGGTAACATCGGTCTCTTCGAGGTTCATCTTGCAACTGATACCGACTTCGACAGCACAGCCATGCACTATGTCGGCACCGGAACCTGTCCTCCCGGCTCCGACTCCACTCCAGGTACCGGGACCTGTCCTCCCAGTGCCGCAACCAGCTCCGCCCCCGGCACCGGGGGTTGTCCTCCCGGCACCGACTCCACTCCCGGCACCGGGGGCTGTCCTCCTGGTGCTGCAACCGGCACCGCAGCCGGCACCGGGACCTGTCTTCCCGGCGCCGGCACGCCCTTATCGCATGCACGTGGGCAAACCCGAGTCTATGGCCAGGTTTGCCCCCGCCTTGGTGACAGGGCATTCATCATCTGCGCCTCCCTGGCCTGAGTCTGACTACTCATCGGATTCTGATGCGGCCTCGTTCAGGTCAGAGTCCTCGGGAGCTTCCTCGAGTCATAGATACCGTTCCCGGCACCGGCGTGATCGTTCGCGTCTGCAGCAGACTTGGCCTCCTCAACCGGAATGGCCTTTCTGGACGCTGTGGGCTTACCACCAGTGGCAGGGGCCTGTGCCCTCCCCTGTAGTGTCCGGTGTCTCGGGGCACCGAGCGCAACCGTTGGCGTCGCTGACCATGGCGTCAGATGTAGTTATGCGCCGTGGTGCCTGTCTGCAGGTGTCTGGAATACCTCCGGACGTCCAAACTACGATCCAGGACCTGCCTTTTGATGGCAAAGCGTTGTTTTCGGAGCACACGGACTTCAGGCTCCATATGCTTAAGGACACGAGGTCTACTCTCCGGTCCTTGGGGATCCACGCGCCAGCCCCGCAGCGTCATCAGCTGCCCTGCAGACAGCAGAGGAGAACACTGTCCCAGGTCCCCCATGGGGATTACTGGGGGCCGTCCTTGTGCCCCCAGTGGGGGTGCGGGGGCGGCTGCGGGCCCCTCGTCCGCGAGGGGTCGTTGACGTCGCCCGAGAGGGGACAACCCCCGTGGGGTTGGTCGAGGCTCCTCCCAGCAGCCCAAGCACCAGTTTTGACCGTCTGCTAGAGAGTCGCGCACCAGCCTGCCACCCTGGCCCCCCGTTTGGGGCCAGGTTATCCCGGTGTGCCCACGCCTGGGCAGAAATCACCACCGACGCCTGGGTTCTAAAAATAGTCAGAAATGGCTATACCATCCCCTTCCTGGGCTCGCCCCCTTCCAACCCACCCGCCCCGTCCCTTTTCAGGGACACCTCTCACGAAGGCATCCTCCGCCAGGAGGTGTTAGCGCTCCTCGAAAAGGGAGCCGTGGAGAGGGTCCCCTCACATCTGAAGGGCAAGGGGTTTTATTCCCGCTATTTCATTGTCCCAAATCCCAAGGGCGGGGTTCATCCCATGGTAGATCTCAGGGACCTCAACAAGACGGTGGTGAAATCCAAGTTCAGAATGGTAACCCTGGCTTCTGTCATCCCGGTTTTACAGTTAGGAGACTGGTACGCAACTCTCGATATCAAGGACGCTTACTTCCATGTGGCAATAAGACCCAGCCACAGGAGATTTCTCCGTTTTATTGTTTCCAAATGCCACTTCCAATTTACGGTGCTCCCATTTGGCCTTTCAATAGCACCCAGGGTCTTTACAAAATGCATGGCAGTAGCGGCGTTCCTCCACAAACAAGGGCTACACGTCTTTCTGTACCTAGACGACTGGCTGATTCGTGGTCGTTCCTACGAACAAGTGGAAGCCCATGTTTCCCTCACAAGGGCCCTCTTCATAAGGCTGGGACTCATGCTAAATGAGGAAAAGTCATCGCTGACTCCCTCCCAGCACCTTGAATTCGTAGGTGCCTTCCTGGACGCCAGGGTGGCGAGAGCACTCCTCCCCAGATCCAGGTTTCTGTCCATAGTGGAGCTGGTCTCCGAGTTAACCTGGTTCCCCATCACGACCGCCCGGGTCTGCTCGAGGCTGCTGGGACACATTGCGGCATGTACGTATGTGGTACGCCATGCTCGAATGAGGCTCAGGCCTCTGCAGGCGTTCAAGCAGTCCAAGGGTCTCTGGGACACGGTTCTCACAGTGCCTCCGGAGGTGATAGCCTCTTTACAATGGTGGACCCAGGAGGCGGTGGTGTGCTGCGGGGTTCCGTTCACTGTACCTCCCCCCTCGCTTACACTGGTCACAGATGCTTCCGACCTGGGTTGGGGAGCACACCTGGGGTGTCACAGAACCCAGGGTTTATGGTCCCCTGCAGAGTGGGCTCTGCACATAAATGTCCGGGAGCTCAGGGCAGTCAGGAGAGCCTGCGAGACCTTCCTGTCGAAGCTCTCTCGCCGCTCTGTCCTAGTCCGCCTGGACAACACGGCGGCTGTGTTTTACCTGAACAGGCAGTGGGGAGCCCGGTCGCCTCCCCTCTGCCGCGAGGCTCTGTGCCTCTGGGACCTGTGTGTAGAACACGACATAGTTTTGCAGGCAGAGTACCTGCCAGGGGGGAAAAACTTGCTGGCCGATGCTCTGAGCAGGTCCTTCAGAGCCCATGAATGGTCTCTCAAGGATTCGGCCCTTCGTCAGGTCTTCCACAGGTGGGGTTGTCCCCTAGTAGACCTGTTTGCCTCGGCACGCAACACCAAGTGCCGGAGTTACTGCTCCCTGTTGGGGCTGGGGGAACACTCCAGGGGCGATGCCATGACCGTGCCATGGCTGGTGGGCATCCTCTATGCTTTCCCTCCATTTCCCCTAATTCCCAGGGTTCTGACCAGGGTCAAGACCTTCAGGTCCACGGTCATCCTGATAGCCCCTCGGTGGCCCAGGCAATTCTGGTTCCCTATCCTGGTGGACATGCTCAGCAAGGAGCCTATAACGCTCCCGCCGGTTCGGGATCTCCTGACCCAGCCTTGGGACGGGGGGAACATGGTTCACCTGAATCTCAGCTCTCTCCAGCTGACAGCCTGGTTTATCCGTGGCTGACCCAACCGGAAAGGGAATGTTCCCAGGAGGTACAGATGGTGCTCCTAAGTAGTAGGAAACCATTTACCAGGCGGTCGTACGCAGCCAAGTGGCGGCAGTTCTCGTCTTGGGCGTCCAGAAGGGGAGTGCACCTGTCCTGTGCACCTGTCCCGTCCATTCTGGACTACCTCTTTGAACTTCGGTCCAGTGGCCTCTCTACCTCCTCTATCAAAGTCCATGTGGCATCTCTCTCCGCCTTCCATGTTGCTTCGGCAGGAGTCTCTCTGTTTTCTGACCCTGTGGTCAAAAGGTTCCTTCGGGATTGGATAAGTTGTATCCCTCGGTTAGACCCCCTCTCCCTGCTTGGGACCTTAACCTCGTGTTGTCTAGACTTGTGTCGCCCCCCTTTGAGCCGCTGGCCACGTGTTCTCTGAAGCACCTCTCTATGAAGGTTGCGTTCATTGTGGCCATTACGTCGGCTCGCAGGGTCTCCGAGCTGAGGGTGTTAACTGTAAACCCGCCCTACCTAGTGTTTTCTGACAATAATGTGAGGCTCCGCCCTCACCCGGCCTTTCTCCCCAAGGTGGTGTCACGGTTCCACTCGTCCCAAGAAATTTACCTCCCGGTTTTCTTTCCAAAGCCCCACGCCTCCCCTGAGGAGCAAGTGCTCCATTCCCTGGACGCTAGACGTGCACTAGCCTTTTATATTGATAGGACTAAACCCTTTCGCAAGTCCGCACAATTGTTTATTGCTGTCGCTGACAGAATGAAAGGGCTTCCCATATCAACCCAGAGGTTGTCCAATTGGGTCGCAGGGTGTATCAAGGAGTGTTATGCCTTGGCCGGGAAGGTCCCGCCCCGGGTTACAGCACATTCCACCAGGGCGCAGTCCTCTGTAGCTTTTGGGGCGCAGGTTCCAATCACTGAAATCTGCAGGGCGGCCACGTGGTTGTCGCTCCATACCTTTACGGCGCACTACGCGCTGGCACAGCAGGCTAGGGAGGACACAGGGTTGGGCTCTGCGATCCTCAGCTCTGTATTGTAAATACGTATGTTTTATCTGTACCACATTGCACTTTTCTACATTTTTCTGTGTTTGGTTAGTTGAATAAATATGTTTGGATTGTTCAACTTTCGTGGACTTCTCTTTCTGAGTGCTCCGACTCCTCCTCCTTGAAGTGGAGTTGGCTTGGAAGTCACCTAATTCGAATGGACATGAGCAACCTCTCAAAGAAGAAAAGAACGGTTACTTACCTGTAACTATTGTTCTTCGAGATGTGTTGCTCATGTCCATTCGATTCCCCCCCTACCTCCCCTTCATCAGAGCGTCCGGCAAAAAGGAACTGAGATGGGGGAGCGCCGGCAGGGGTACTTATGCCCCGCCATGGTGGCGCCACTCCAGGGGGCACCCTGCCGGCGCTATGGGTACCGCTTGGGAAAACGCTCCGGAAGACGCGGTGCATGCAGTGCGCACACCTAATTCGAATGGACATGAGCAACACATCTCGAAGAACAACAGTTACAGGTAAGTAACCATTCTTTTCATATTTTTTAAACCTTTGTGAGAGTCTATTTGTGAATCACATGTAAAATACATAGGGCTTAATCCTGCAAAATGGTGATCCATTGAAGCTTTAAGCATGTGAGTAGTTTCAGTGGGATTATTGAAATACTTTGCAGGGTTGGAGTCATAGTGTTCAGAATCTTGCAGCTTTTGAGTCCATGGTCTGAAAGTTGAATTATTAAGGTCTCAACACAGAGGTACCTTTTTTTATCTTGGTAAAGCCAAAGTCAATATTATGTGTTTGAACAGTTTTGTCAAAGTGTGATTTATTTAATATAAGAAATGTTCATTTGCTTAAAGAAAATCTTCTGATGCCTTTCACAATTCTACTCATCGCAAGCCTTCTCTTGCAAATGCTTGATTGTTGCCCTTTTAAAATACTGTGAAGATGAGATCTAAAAAATCAAATGCTTATCATCTCTAATCATGCTAATTGATGTATTTTTTTAATAATGTGCAGGAAAACATCGCAAAACAGGAAGAGATGTTGCAATTAAAATCATCGACAAACTAAGATTTCCAACTAAACAAGAAAGCCAACTTCGTAATGAGGTTGCAATTTTACAGGTATTTTTTATTTATTACCATTTATTTACTGTATTAACTTCACTTATCGTGATGTAAAATTCATACGATCCAATCTGGATGATAGCTAATTTTGTTTGAATGGTTCAGTGAAGTCCTGGATAAATATCTTAAATGTGTTAAGTGATGCTTCTTTTTGAGAAAGATTTGAAAACAACTGCTTTAAATAATTCTTCTTACCAAAATATTACTGACTTGACTAATCAGCATCCTTGTGAGCTGCCCAGTCAATGTGCTTTCCATTGATGAAGTAATAAGTGTATCTCTGTGTCATTCAGTCCTGATAAGTGTCTGTGCTTGAAATCATAAAGTCACATTCGGTACATCTAGACTACAGCACTGTTTCAGGATACCCCAAGGTATCCCGAAATAGCTATTCCGCGTCTTTTAAACCAGCTGGTTATTTCAAAATAGATGTCGAGGTAATGGGCTCTCTAGTCCAACATCCCTGAAACCCTTGTTCCACAAGGGTTAAGGGATGTTTCAGAATAGCGGGTTTTCCAAATTAGATCAAACAAGATACACAATTTGTGTAGCTCAAATTGCTTATCTTATTTCGACCTGCGGGTAGAGTGTAGATGCACCCACTGTGTTTTTTCTGGCTCACAGACCACCATCAGTAAACATTTCAAAGCTCCCAGGTACAGAGCAAGCTTTTTGTTTAGTTTGTTTTGGTTTTAGTTTTACCTTTCTGCCCTCCTCTTCATAGGACAGATTGGGCTGTTGCAGCACTGGTTTTCTGCACACTGCATGCCCAAGAAGATATGGTCTATTTTCTTCTAGAAGGTCCTTCCCTAAATTACCATTCAAAATCTTAAAACCTTTTTCACAGAAATACTGTGTCTTATATGTTTGTTCATTACCTAGATGAGCAATGAGGCCTCAATCACCATTAGATTTAAAATAATATAATAAAATGAGATTAGAGACTATGCATTCTGAGAGGCCACCATAGAAACTAACCTGTACTTGATGGGGCAATAGTTAAAATCTAATCACCATTTTATGGATGTAAAATGTGAGTTGAAAGTTTGCATATATGGAAGACAAAAAATTGTAGACCTTGAAATTATGCCTAAAATGTACCTGTTCTACTGTTTTTAATAATATGTCGCAATACATACTGAACTCAAAGATATTTTACTTGTAACTCTTATGATATATATTGGGGTAGAAATCTCTCTAATTTTGGACCCTCATGTACACTAGGGAAAATGCCATGTTTGTTGAAATGGTTTTAAATTCACCCAGGCTGATGTTGCTACTAATGCTACATCCCCAAGAAACAGTCTCTACAACTTGTATGCCTGGCCCATACTTACCAGACAATCTGTTTTTAAAACTTATAAGCCTGGACTAGTAGTCAAGATGTATGAGCCTGAAGTCTGAACAGCTATAGAGAAATAGAGCCCACTATAGTATTAGGGAAAACCTCATTTGATTTGACTGCCATATTTATCTTTCACAGAATCTTCATCATCCTGGGGTAGTAAATCTAGAGTGTATGTTTGAAACACCAGAAAGAGTTTTTGTTGTTATGGAAAAACTCCATGGAGACATGCTGGAGATGATCCTGTCAAGTGAAAAAGGCAGATTGCCAGAGCGAATAACAAAGTTTTTAATTACCCAGGTAAGACTATAACTACAGAGCCAGAAAGATACTTAACATAAGTGTTATCATTGTTTGCTACATTTTACTTTGTCATAATTTATAAAACGGGGTTTTTTTAAACCTGATATTGTATCATTAAGGCCTGTGTTGACACCTTCATGTACCCTGCTGCTTATCTTCCCTGCAGGGCCTAATCCCATAGGCATGCTCTGAGCATCCCTGACCTCTATATAAAATAGTTGGGTGGGCAGGGACAGATTTAAACAGGAGTTACTTTCCGGTGAGTGCCTAACCACTGGACTTTGTTAATTCTGATGCAGGGCTCTCTGCCTCTCTTATTGAAGCAGTTCCGCTGTATTAAATATTAATTGGGCCAGAGACAGAAGGATTGTATATTCCCTTGATTAAGATACTCACCTGTTCAAATACCTATTTCTCTTAAGACAGGGTGGGGAGGAACTGAACTAATGTCTCCCCTATCCCAGTTGAACACCATAATCACTGAGCAGATTTACTATTGCAATGCCTATGTTGCTTTGTGGATGTAGACCTCCCTTCCTATTTTCTTTCCACAAACTATAATTGACAACAAAAAGGTTCCCATGATATTGCTGTGAAAATTTTACATGTGAGTTTTGAAAATTATAAAATGTAGAGCTTGAAGAGAACTTTACAAGCCAACTCATGAAACATTTTTGGAGTCCCAAAATTTCAGGGGTGGGGAATAGGACTCCAGAAGTAAAGGAAAGGAATTCTGAAAAAAATATGATTTGTGTTTTCACTTAGAATATAAACTATTTGGAGCAGGAAGTTATTTCATTTCATGTTGTAAAGCATTTAGGTAACTTTCAGGCACTCTATAAAAGAGTATTTATAAAATTCTATAATTACTATTTTTTGAAAGTTTGGTAATATTTATGTTTCTTTTTGACTGTGTATTTCTCAAATAAACCCTGAAGTGTAATCAATGATTCTCTGTATATTGTTGTTTATATTACTGTAAGGAATCATATGGAAATAAAAAATTAGTAGAGAGAATGAAATTCTAAATTGAGTGTAAATGATTTGTTTCTTCATAGATCCTTGTTGCCTTGAGGCATCTTCACTTTAAAAATATTGTTCATTGTGATCTCAAGCCAGAAAATGTACTGCTAGCATCAGCCGATCCTTTCCCACAGGCAAGTAGAATATTCTCTTTGTATATAAATATTGATGTACAGTCAGAAGCCCTGACATTATATAGTATTAGCTATTGTTACTTGCATGGACCAGGATTTTCAAAAATGACTAGTGATTGTGTGTGCATCTGTTTATGGTTAGCCCCAAGAGACATCCAAAATCATAAGTTAATTTTTAAAATCTTGTCCTCTAATCTTTTTTCATGATTGCAATAATATAATCTCTGATTTTCAAAAAATATATATATATCAGCCAGGCCATTGTGTATACAGAAACTTTTAGACAATTGGACCTTGTACACAACTAGAATGCATGCAAATCAAGTGTTTTACTCATATAAATAGATTGTTTGGGGTATGCTAATTGGTCATTTGCACACACAGCCACAGTAGTCACACATGTGTCACTTTGAAAATTAGGTCCATGTTTGTGGAAATATCTGTATTAATTTCATGAATCTACTATATATTTTGAAGAGTTTGTGCATTTGTTTGTGCAAACTAAAGTCATACTTTGTGATTACCTACAGATACCAAATTTTGCATAAACAATCCTGCCACTTAAATTAGCTGAATGCACTACTTTTTACAGAATCATAGAGCTGGAAGAGACCTCAGGAGGTCATCAAGTCCAGCCCCCTGCCCAAAGCAGGACCAATCTCAACTAAATCAACCCAGCCAGGGCTTTGTCACCTCTAGGGATGGAGATTCCACCACCTTCCTAGGTAACTTATTCCAGTACCTCACCACCCTCCTGGTGAAATAGTTTTTTCTAATATCCAACCTACACCTCCCCCACTGTAACTTGAGACCATTGCTCCTTGTTCTGCCATCCCTCACTACTGTGAACAGCCTTTCTCCATCCTCTTTGGAACCTCCCTTCAGGAAGTTGAAGGCTGCTATCAAATCCCCCCTCACTCTTCTCTTCCACAGACTAAACAAACCCAAATGCCTCAGTCTCTCCTCATAGGTCACGTGCCCCAGCCCCCCATTCTTTTTGGTCGCCCTCCGCTGGACCCTCTCCAATGCGTCCACATCCTTTCTATAGTGGGGAGCCCAGAACTGCACACAGTACTCCATATGTGGCCTCACCAGAGCCGAATAAAGGGTAATAATCATTTCTCTAGATCTGCTGGCAATTCTCCTCCTAATGCACCCTAATATGCCATTAGCCTTCTTGGCTACAAGGGCACCCTTCTGACTCATATCCAGCTTCTCATCCACTGTAATCCCCAGGTCCTTTTCTGCAGAACTGCTACCTAGCCATTAGGTCCCCAGCCTGTAACAATGCTTGGGATTCTTCCGTCCCAAGTGCAGGACTCTACACTTGTCCTTGTTGAACCTCATCAGATTTCTTTTGGCCCAATCCTCTAATCTGTCTAGGTCACTCTGGACCCTACCCCTGCCCTCCGATTTATCTACCTCTCCCCCTAGCTTAATGTCATCTGCAAACTTGCTGAGTGTGCAATCCATCCCCTCATCCAGGTCATTAATAAAGATGTTGAACAAAGGAATGTTTTACATCGGAATATGCTGGGTGAAAGGTTTAAATAAGTGTTTCTCAAAAGGCAAACCACTGCCAATGGGAGCCATGAGGCTCTGTGGCTGCCGAGCCAGTAAATAAACAACTGGAGCAGCCCAGTAGCAGCTTTTTCAGAGTGGGTTTGTGGACCACTTTGAGAAACACTGGTTTAAATAATTATTTTTGGTTTTCATCAGAAAAAAGTCATGATTATTATGATTAGAGCTCATAAAAATACTTGTTAAGAACATTAAAATCAAGTCCCTTATTCAATTGTCATTTTAGCGCAAAGAAAATGTTTACTGTTACAAATCACAAAATAATTCAAATTAGTTGTGGAAAGAGTTATGGAAGCTTTACAAGTTTCTGATTCAAATTTACTGTGGATAGTAATTGTTCAATAAATGAAAAATGTTTGAAGTTGAAATCCTACAAGTTTAAAAAACTGTTCTTTTATTTCCCTTTTGCAATCACATTAATAAAAAATTCTATTACATATATTTAATTTCTTGAACTTTCCTATTATAAGTGTAATCTATGCAAAATGACTTTGACTGGTCAATGACAGGCCTCACCTGCTAGTGTTTCTATATAGATAGATTATATATCTCTAGAAAGAGAGAGAGAGAGCTTTGTGTTTGGTCATTCCATTTGAAGCTAAAGGATATCTAAGGGTCAAATCAGTCTTTGTTAGCTTTGGTTAGCAGGAAACTAAGTAAATGGCTGTAGATATCCCCAGTTGCTGGTACTGAACGTATAATGGAGGTGATAACTCCTTTGCAGTTTGCTTACAGTAATGTGGAATTGGGATTCTGTCTGGGTCTGTGGATGCTGAACCCATATTGAAACCCCAGGGACTTTCACATGGGAAACCTTAAACTAGGAGCTTGAAAGTGGTTAAAAGCTGAGCCTCTGAAAAGACAGGGAGAGATGGATCTGCAGAGAAGCAGGCTGTAGCTTGGTCCTCAGGAAAGTGGAAAGAAACCAACGCTACCTCAGGCCTATCTAACTGCTTGAAGGAAATGCTAGGCTTTGCGGTTACATATTTAGGCTTTTGCTGCTTTAATACTTTTCTCTCTACTTGTTATGTTCCTGTGGATAAATAAATACTTGCGTTTGAACAAGTTATCTGGTGTCACTGTGTGTACTTAGTGGTCACAATTCCTTGGACCTGGTGAGGAAAGTAGAGGTGGGAAAATGGGGATCCAGGCCAACAGTGGGTTGGATTGTGCTATTCCCCTCTGAGAGAAGTATAGCATTGGCCTATTTTGTTACTTGAAAGAGATGCCCATGGAGAAAGTAAAAGAGAGAGGCCAGAGGTATAGTTAACCCCTAAACCCCATCCAGCAATGAACAGCAAAAGAATCTGAAGTAGGCAGAGAGTAAAACAAAATTAAAATGTTATTTCTGTTGATTTTACTATACACTTTGTTTCAACAGGTAAAACTTTGCGACTTTGGCTTCGCCCGAATCATTGGAGAGAAGTCGTTCAGGCGTTCAGTTGTGGGCACACCAGCCTACCTAGCTCCAGAAGTACTGAGAAACAAAGGTTATAACAGATCTTTGGATATGTGGTCTGTGGGTGTCATCATTTATGTGAGTCTTAGTGGTACTTTTCCATTCAATGAAGATGAAGACATTCATGATCAAATCCAGAATGCCGCTTTCATGTACCCACCAAATCCCTGGAAAGAAATCTCTCCTGAAGGTAACATCTGGTCTTTATTGTAGTATCTGCATACCTGTACAGTATAATTGTATTGCCTTATATTGGGTTTTTTGTCCATGAGACAAACAAGAAAAAGAGATCAAAATTACAAATCATATAAAGAATCAAACTGTAAAACATTATTCTTGTTGGATCTTCTACTCTTACGGTCATTATTAAATTACAATAAACTTGTGTGTTCTCAGATGACAGCAAGTAACAAAGAATGTCACAGAGACTTAAAATCTCTGCTTGGAAAGATCATTTGTAGAGTAAAATTCCCTATGTATGATAAGAGAAATAACACAGCAAAACTGCTGCAGTTCAGGGCAGTTCATAATTAAAATGTACACTACTTATGTTAAAAGAATTGTGCGACTCCTGTTACTGAAGACAAAGTTGTTTTAGTGATTAAAATTTTCAGGATTGTTCTTGTATTAAATATCAAAGCATGTTTTTACAAGTGTTTCAAGGTTACTAATAGTACTAATCACCAACACTTTTTCACATATGTACTTTTGATATATAACTCAAGGAAAGACTTTGAGCCACAAAAATCAAGATTATCTTTAGAGATCATGTGTGTACTTGGAATCAGGATTTCTGAACTTTGTTGCCGTCTCTGATTCATTATGTGACTTTGGGCAACTTAACTGACTTATCTGTGCCACTGCTGACATGTTAAAAGATATACTATACTATACCACCTCCCTCACAGGAGTGCATTTTGGCCTAATTAATTGTTTATAGAGTGCTTTGAGATCCTTGGATGAAACATGCTAGCTAAATGCACACATTATGTCTATCATTGTATTATAATGGCAGAATAAAGTCTGATAAGATTTACCAAATGTTAACTTTCTTTCAATTATTCTAGAAAAGTACACATTAAAAATAAAGAAAAACCTCCACAGCTTTAGATATTGTGCGCAACACTTAAATTCAATCAGAATACATAATGCTCTATCTGGCATTAGAAAGATAAGCCAGACAGCAATCAACATAGAAAAGGCAGCTAGAAATTGTCTCTCAAGTCCCTAGTAGAGCAGACAGACGATCAATCTCTACGTTCACAGGTGAAGATTCTGTAGAAGCATCTACAGAAAACTCACCCGCCTTGGTGTTATCGCTACCCTCTCCAGAGTCACAGCCTTACTTAGACTTATCAGACGTTATGCTACAGAATGGAGTGTCTGAGCTTGTTATATATAAAAGTGGGGAAACATCATACAGTTTAGCAATTAATTCTAAAGATCATTAAATTTAAAAATTACTTACACATTGTGGTAGTTTTATATATTTACATTTAGTCTGTTTTGGAGATAAGCAAAACAAAAATCTCCAGTCATAACAACCTGAATTTTCATGCAGGGAATTGAAATCTGAATGCAACTCAAAATTTTTCAAGCTTGATTTGATCTCTAAAATGGTATGAGCAAAATTCTCAATCTAAACGTTAATTTATTATATTCAAAAAACAGGTGCATGTTATCAGTTTTGAGGTCCAGTCTTTGTCTAAGATTACATTTTGGGTACTACATTATTAGCTGAAAAATAATGTAGCTGGACAAAAAATAAAAACCTGTTGTGAGGGATGTCAATTATTTTGAACTGTTCAAATGGACCCATTTTACAATTTTTATACATTTTTATTATTATTATATAGTTTATTTTTATTAACATTTAGGATTATGAAAGTGATTGATATTAATTTTCAATAAACTTTCAACACATCAAAAACATTTTTGTGATCAGTTATAAAAACTGTTTTTCAAAAGAAAAAAATGATGGTGATGGAGTTTACATTAGAACTCTGGGATCTACGATAAGTACATGACTTATAAGAAAACTATATAGACTAATAAAGTATGCACTGAAGTCAGACAGGGTATACTATATGCCTGTGCATCTGAACAAGCTTTAGAGACAATGAAGACATACTGGATAAAATGTTTTCTGGGACACAGGAATAGAGATCTGAGGGAATATTTACTTTCTTAGAGTAGATCTCCTGTGAAAACATTAAAAAGCTACAGCAGTGTATTTCAGGACCTGGGTCCACAGACTTATGCTTTCACAGCAGTTTTAAAACTAACTACATGGGTCTACGTCTATGCTGCATCCCTCTGTCGACAGAGGGATACAAATCAAGCACATCGAAATTGCTAATGAAGCAGGGATTTAAATATCTCGTGCCTCATTAGCATAAACATGGCTGCCGCTTTTTTTCAAAATGGAGTTTTTTCGGAAAAAATGGTAGTCTAGATGCGGATCTGTTGAAAATAAAGCCTTTTTCGACAGATCCTGTATTCCTCAAAAAATGAGGTTTACAGGATCTGTCGAAAAAGGCTTTATTTTCAACAGATCCGCGTCTAGACTGCCGTTTTTTCAAAAAAACACAGTTTCGAAAAAAGCAGCAGCCATGTTTATGCTAATGAGATGTGGGATATTTAAATCCCTGCTTCATTAGCAATTTCGATGTGCCTAATCTACATCTCTCTGTCTACAGAGAGGTGTAGTCTAGACACACCCTAGGTGTCCTTACTAAGACTAGAGCTCTGGTACTGAAGCCTGGCAGGGCAAGGGGGTTTCAGAGCCTGAACAGGAATGCCTACTAACCTATTTCTGCAGCATAGCACTAAGCATGACCCTATAGACCACGGCTTTGAGATTCACTGTTGTAGGTTTTCTTTGGGTTTTTTGCACTATTGACATACCCTTAACTGAGCCCAAGGAAGTTAATTCTTGTAGGCCGTAGTCAGGTGAGAAGCCCTTTTAGGTTGTTTGAATTTAGGGTCGGAGAGGTTCAAGTTGGAACTAGAAGGAAGGAGATAATTGAAAATGGCTGCTGGGTTCAGTGGAGATCCATAGCTAAATGAGAAGTCTGTGGTATAACTAAGTACATTCTGTAGCTAGCAAAATTCCCTAGAGAAACCTGAATTAAGCCCCTACCTTGTCACATGAAGGCTGGAGCAATTCAATCTCAGGCAATCTCTGAATTCCACTGACTTGACAGTAACTGAAGACAGAGGATATATACAGAAAGGTTGCCATTAGATAGCCAGATGAAATGTTAGATACATTTATATTCGAGATATTGACAGTGGATCTGTAGTTAAGGTTGAGATGAGGTTTGCAACTGAAGCATGGATTTAACCACTTTATATATGAAAAATATGTCCTCCCCAAAATTACAGCACCTACTTCATAAGTACAAAATTAACTGAGAATTCGAGGAAAGCTCTGTTAGTTTAGAAAGCAAAATTCATTAATGATGGTTCCTTCAAGAAATTTAGTTCCTAATATCAGAACTATTTTTGCCCCTAATATCTCACTGATAGAATGACAGACTCTTCAAAGTTCCCATATAGTTAAAGCTTATGGAAATCTTGTGCATAAACTGCACAAGAACATTCTATAGAGAGAAGCACGTGGTATTTTTCCCACTGTTATTCTTTATAACTGAAAGTTTCTTCTTCAGAGGCTGAAGGATACAATGGCCTACCTACAGCAAATTCCACAAAAATTTCCTTTTTCAAAATAGCTGCCATCTTCTGTTGTTCTCAGACGGATGCATGCTGCAGCTGTCCTCAATTAGCCGCCATTTTGAGAAGGGTATCACTGTGCATTTATTCTCAATGGAGCTATCTGCCTCTATCTAGTTAAACAGTGATCATAATGCTTGAATGCTAGGAGAAGCAGCTGGCTGGTGAACTTTAAGGATAAGTCTACCGTATGGAGACTATATTAGCATAACCCCATAGTATAGGGTAATACAGTCTACAGAAGTGGAAGGATGTCTCTGTCATTGGGGGTAGGAACACCTCCTTCCAAAATTAAATTGGATACGTCAGTGCAATCATTCTTCCATAGATAAAGTTGAGTACACAGTGAAGATTAGGTATTACATACATAGAAGACAGGTAAAAATACCTATGACATTCGCTCCTGTCTGGCAGAGACCTGACAGGAGACCTCTTTCATCTGAAGTGGGTTGTGCCCACAAAAGCTCATGATACCATCTACATGTTTTGTTAGTCTTTAAAGTGCTTCAAGACTATTTGTTGTTTTTAAAGTTTTGGCAGAGCTCTGTTAGTCCTTTTGTTTGGACACAGACAGTAAAGCTTAAATTCAAGAATCTGTAATTCCTTATTTAGTATTAGTACATATTTTTCCAATGCTATTAATCACCAGTGTATTATAGGCTTTCATAAACACCTCATCTGATAAAAATGTATAATACAAGTAATATTCTATGGAATCGATTGATTCAGTTGCTTATTGCTATAAGTTCAGACCCCCTGTCTTTACAGCTCAGATAAAGTTTCTATTTTCTGCTGGAAGCTCTCCTCTCTGGCTTGTTAACATTGCTTATTTTATTTATAAATGGACCTTCATTGTCTAACTGATAGCCAAGCAGGTCAGAGAAGTAAATACACATGCCTTTGCCTATGGCAAACCTAGTTACCAACTTCCTTTTAATATGCATGGCTTAAACACATTTTAATCATTCCAGAATAGATCCATAACTCTAAATATATACTCCATACATACATCACACAAGAATATTAGTGATCAGTGAGTTGTTAATTTTCCAGTTACATAATATGTGATTTTAGATACAGATTATAACCACACTGAATTTATCAGACAAACCTGAGACCTGTGAGCCCTTACCTGCTCAAATTTATATTTCAGCGTATGCTCTGAAATTATGTTTTTCAGCTATTGATCTCATAAATAATTTGCTGCAAGTGAAAATGAGAAAGCGCTACAGTGTGGACAAGACTCTAAGCCACCCATGGTTACAGGTAATGTTGTTTTTCCCCCCATTATAGAATATATGCATATTTAGATTCTAAACATGAACAACATTTTTTAGTCTCTAAATAGAATGGAATTTGATAATTCTCAGTTCTAGACAGCCTTTGCTCTGTGCACAGAATATTATTTATTTTTAAGGTAGAAGAGTTTGATAACATTAAGACTTTCATTACTTGTAAAAAATATATTAATGTACAATAAACTAGAATACTGTGAATACCATCATAAAAAACTACACTTGTCTAACTGAACAACATACATTTTGTGGTGCAAAACCTGGTTTTTTAAAAAATCCTGATCTTAAACCCATTGTTGTTGATAGACTTTCACTTCGATGTACTTTGGATCAGCTCCTAATTTGCTTATTTGCACAGCTGATTAACTGGCAACAGGTCTCCCATGCATCAGTATGAATTAGCAAAGTTCTCTTGTGTCTTCAAGATAAATACATCATTATTGTTTTCAACGTAAGAAAATTTTGCAAGTAGCTATTCCTAAACTTTGTGTCCAACAATACCCGTTTCTGACATTAAGTCATAGACTTTGCTATCCAATGGAATGGTCTCCCTGTCAATTATTTTGTAAGACACCAGTCAGAAGCAGCCGAACCCTGTTGCAAGGTAGAATACAGAAAACTAAATGGAGACAGGTAGTTGTGCCCTGGGTCCCCTATCAAAGTGATTCACCATTCAGGGCCTGATTCTACAAGGGATTAAAAGTCCTTAAAACTTCCACTGAAGTCAGCAGGCACTCAGAGAAGTGCCTGCCAAGCACATTTCAAAAGAAGTAGAGAATGCTCAGCACCTCACAAGAACAAGTTGAAAGAGTGGGAATGAGCCAGTTGTGTTCATCATAAGCTTGAAGTACTGGCATGAATATTAGGAGCTGGTAGATTCTACTGGTCTGATAACTTTGAAATCAAAGTGATCAAGTAGTCATGAAGCAGTGAGAATCCTGGGGACATAGTACATATCTTCAAAAAGATAGAGGCATATGCTTTTTTACTCTGAGTCTTATAGATCATGAGATGAAGTAGCTTCTTAAACACTTCCCAGAACTGTGACATTTAATCACTTCCCACAGACACAATGTGTATATTTCAGTCTTCTGTTGCCAGCGTCTAGGTATTTTATGTACTATTTTAGTTCTTATTTGAAATACAAACCACAATAAACCTCAACAATCGATGTGGACTGGAGGTGCTTGGTTTGCAGCAAGCCTTTTAAGACACTACTATTAATGATTATTGAATCTGTCACATTGTTCAGTTTTTTGTAATTTTTCCACCACCCCATTTTCCTTTTAATTGGCCATGAGTTACTCTTTTTGCTCTCTCTTATGAAAAGATATCCACACTGGTAATAGAGCCCTTCCACCTTTGTAAGTCTCTTAAAGATGAACGTTATGAATCAGGTATAAAATTCTATTTTTTAATTTGATTTTGCATTTTGGAATGTTTGTCCCAGCCCACTAGTACTAGTTGCCTTTTCTCTCTAGATTGCAAATAAGACTGGCTGGATTTCCTGTTTTAATGTATAATAGGCATTAGAAATGTTATTAATCTAGATATTTATATTTCCCTTATCACCATAGTATTTAATCGCTTACCAGTAGTGAATGTATTTTTCTCCTCCTACCATTCCTTTTGACATAGGGCTCCCCATTTTACAGAGGGGAAACTGAGGCATAAAGTAGATTAAATAATTTGCCAAAGTCACACAGGAATCTGTGCCTCAGCTGGGAATTGAACTGGGGGTTCTTAGGTCCCAGTCTAGTGCCTGGTACCTTCTTTCTCCCCATAGAATTGATTGTGCCAATAACTTTAAGGCTACTTGGGAACCCTAAGCAAGGGTGTATTTCTGAGTAAATTGGTGCTTGCATGGGGTTTTAAAAATCAGAGCCTCATGTCCAAGCTGATGTGATATGTTAGAATATAAATTAGATGGAGTCAGGAAAGAGCTGGTGTAATCTCCCACTCACTGTATACTTGGTGGGAAAGGGCTTTTCTTTTCTTTGCGGTCTTATTCAAATGAGATAAGAGCCCCTAGCATGCCACTATAGTCTATGTAAGGTACAACACAGTATTCTGAGACATCTCTGTACTACTCAAATGGTACAATGTATTATCACACAGTCTAATCTTGTGAATTTACTGAACAACCCTATGGAAATAAATTGATAACCATAAATACAGGCTACTTTCATATTACAGTAATTGCTTCAGTGAGAGGGAACAACGCAAGAAGGAGGCAAGGCATTCAGACAACAAAATTCAAATCATACCTCTCACACTATTGGAAGAGGAAATAGTTGTTTTCACAAATACTCTGACTAATACAGCCTTTTTGTTTGCTTGTTTGTTTTTCATGCAGGATTATCAAACCTGGTTAGATTTAAGAGAGCTTGAATGTAAAATCGGAGAACGCTACATCACCCATGAAAGCGATGACTCACGATGGGAACAGTATGCAGGAGAGCATGGTTTGCGGTATCCAGCACATCTTATCAATCCAAGTGCTAACCACAATGAAAATACTGAGCCAGAGGAAGCAGAGATGAAAGCCCTCAGTGAGCGTGTCAGCATCCTTTAAGTCACATCCCCCATCATCTGTCAAAACACTGTGGAATTAATAAATACATACGGTCAGGTTTAACATTTGCCTTGCAGAACTGCCATTATTTGCTGTCAGATGAGAACAAAGCTGTTATACTGTTACCACTGTTGATGCATCCGAGTTGCCAAGACAAATCAACAGAAGCATTTTTATTTTGTGTGACCAACTGTGTTGTATTAACAAAAGTTCCCAGACACACTAAACTTGCTATTGTGAATAATTCATGTATTAAATGCATTAAAACCTGTCTCCGCTGTGCCTTTGCAAACTAGTGTTTTTCTTACTTCAGCCTCATCTTGGTAAGAGAACCTTTCCATACCAATTTCTGTTGTGTGTACACCATTGGTATTGTAAGTGTAAGCAAACTCTTGAAGAGTAGATTATTACTGCTGTTCTGTGAACAACTTCCGCCATTTGGCTAAAGGGTTTATTTGCTATGGAAAAATATATTGAGATAAAGAAGCATGAAAATGACAAATTACATAATATTGTACAGTTTCCAGTCAGATGCACTGTCTGTGTATGTGTATTTATATAAACACAAGCACACACACAGTACAGCCTGTTCTAAAGCCTCAATGCCTTAGCAATGTAAACTGCAGTATTCGTCAGTTGTATTTTTCCCTTTTCTTAAAGCATTCTGCTCTAACATGTAAATTCAGAAGCTGAACATGTTGCCTTTGTGTATGTTTTCAATAAAAAAGTCTTGTTGAACTAGATGTGTTTGACAGTGATGTTTTAAAGTTACCCTGATTTGCTTTTCCCAGGTTGGCTAGGACTAGGAGCATCTTGAAGATTATTCTTTCAGACTGTGGAAGTGTGTTCGATGGACCCACTGAGGGAGCCCTTCCACACAGGACCAGGAATGAGCCGTCTGCACAGCCAGGATGAGTTGTTTACTCAGAAAATTACATTCCCCTTAACATGTGCAGTCTGATTCGGAACATGCTCTTTGGGAGCTTGATTTTTGCACCAGTTAAGTTACTGAGAACAGAAATGGGGCCTCTCTCAGGATCAGATGATTAAGGAAGAAACATTTAGATACATGGAGAGGCTTGCTTTCCCTTTGAGTTTGACTCCTGTGATTAACCTCCCTAATGTATGCAAGCCCGAAGATTCATATTCTCTCCCCTGTGAAGCTGGAGGTTATCCAGAAAAGTAAATCAGCCACACTTCCTTTCCATGTAGCTGCCCTATAAGCCACTGTGGGCAATGTCATTGCCAGGGAAAGAGCACTAGAGGACAGAGCCAAAGTAGAGGAATGGGGCCTCTGCACATTCACATGATCACTACAAGAGATTCTTGCAAACATGTCCATGCCAAAAGCCCCATACATAGCTTTTTACACTGGGTGATTGGGACAGATAACAGAAGTTTACCACAAAAGCTCAAGGCAAAAAGAAATCACTTTCCCTCACAGGCATTATTTGCTGCTTATTAGTCTGTTTTGATTTAAAATTCCTCATTGTACAGATGACAACCCAGTCAGCTTTCATCAGGATCTTCAGGATAATCCAGTTTTTAAACCATAAGTCACTTAAACTCTTAAGCTACAAAAATGCATTTTTTTTAAATACATATGTATTTATAATTTAGTATGATTCATAGTTTGTAGTCATGTAGCAATTGTGATGGGGTGTGATCACAAAAGTCCCCTTGGGTTGTTCCCTGGTGTGCTGATCATGCCACTGACACCTGCCTTCTTGCTTTTTGGGGTTCTCCACCACTTTGTCCTGCTGGGCCAGATTCTCACGTCTCCCCCAGAAAAGGCTCAGTGGGGTTGCCACCCCCTGCAGAGCAACACAGACCTGAACCACTTCAGCTCTAGGAGAGCTCAGCATCCAAGATACCAAACCCCAAATGGGACTAAAACCCCAAATAAATCTGGCTTTCTCTGTATACAAGTTTTACACAGATTATTTACACTGGGCCTGATAATAATAACAGCTCAAAGTTAGTTACTAAATTAAAATAGATAGAAAATGGATAGCTAGTTCTGATCCACTAAGAAACTTGTTACATGCAAATTCTTACCTTAAGTAGCTATTCTTACTTCAGGTACATGATTCAAATCAGAGTGAATCTTTTACTCCAACTTGGGCCTGCAACCTTAAGTTCTTTTGTATCCTCTTAGGATGAGCCAGGCATTTTCCAAAACCAGCAAAGACAAAGCTGATAGCTTCCCATTGCTTAAATAGATTTTTCCCCCAGGGTTGGAATCTCTTGTTTTGCATCTCCCCTTCCCGTGGAAAATTACTAGGTTCAAGATGGATTGCAGAACCAGGTGTTACAGTCACATGTCTTTAAGACCAACTACAGTCTGGTCTCACAGGACAAACAAGGGCATTTACAGGTCATTGAGTTGATCATTGAATCATTAAACAACTGAAGTTTCACTCATTGTTCTCATTAATATATTTAGAATGATAAACAGATCCACATTTCATATTTCTGACTTCACATACCAGAATGACACATGCACAAAAATGGAATATATAGATTCAGCAGATTGTAACTATAAAATTTATGTTATATGACCTGTTTTGCATAAAGCATCTTTGAGTTATGCATATTCATATTCATAAGTCAATTCTCACAGCAGTAAATGTGCAAAGTTTATCCATATCTCTTGTTTATTGGTGGAAGTTAAAAATAACTATTCAAGTCCACAGTAAAACAGGTTGATATTTAGTAACTTTACAAAACACCAATTTGCAAGAGATGTCTAGATTTTCAGACACTGAAATTTTTTGTGTGTGAGGCCTGCTTTGGGCATTTGGATGGGTGAGGGGAAAAATGGGGGTAAGAATACTGTCAAAGGGAACAAATTATTTTCAGTTCTCTTAGTGTTACAAAAGAAAATTTGTGGAAAATTACTTTAACTTCTACTGCCCCACAAAGGGAAAACCGTCCTTTAAACCATCAAAGAGCCAGCTTCATATAATGCATCTTCCTCAAGAAAACCTTCAGTAAATAAACAGTATAGCATAAATTAAAGAATTTGCTAACTACAAGACCTTTGTATTTTCTCTCATGTACAACTTATGATAAAGTGTTTGAACCAGAAATATAAACAAACCATTTTCATAAGAGGTTCTTTCAAACTAGCTACCAAACCCAAGACTATGAAAAGGAAATTGCATTTTTATGAGGGGTAAGGGATGCTTTTTCCCTGTGCCTCTTTATTTGAGCTGTAGTGCATGCCAAATATTTTAAGAAACTTCTTGTTTAAATTTTATTGCTTTTTATAAGAGAATCTGCCATTAGCCAACATAATATATTGAATTTTTCCCTGTTGCTGTTAAAAAATGTTAGTTCAGATTTCACAAGGTGTTTGCAATTCAGCCAGAGAGCTTAATTCACGTATTCCACACCCCTCCCCTCAAATTCCTGACAGTCTGCATGGAACCAAACCTTGCTCCTTTAAACACACGGGCATCAAAATGTGCTGAATCCAATTGGGGGTGTGTCATCATCCTCCACAATTCTCCAGGCACCCATCTTCCCCTGTTTCCAGGGGAAAGAAAAGGAAGGCACCTTCGTAGTTCAGTGTCTCTAGCCCCAAGGCATGTCCTCCATGGGGCCACGGCTTCTTGTTAGTGCAGTGGGGAGAGGGCTGCACTGTATCTAAGAGGGTGGTTATTGCTATGTGTGAACACCAACCTTGAGGGAACTCCATTAGTGGTCTTCCCTTTTCCATACAGAGTGCCTTCATGCTATGTAAGCCTCTAGGAGCATGTCTACACTAGGAAATTATTCTGAAATAACTAAATTTTGACATAACTCCTGATTTTACAAAATCAAAGTAGCATATAGCCTCAAAAATAATCTGAGGTAGGCTCATTAATGTGGATGCGCCACCTCGACTTCGAGCCTCAGGAAGCACTGGTGAGTAATAAGTTTGAATTACTCTGGGGAGTAGTCATTTTAAATTAGCAGCACCTGAGCATCCACACTAACGCTATTTTAAAATAACTATTTTGAAATTAGTGTTATTGCCTGAGAAAAACAGATTTCAAAATAAGCAGCCCATTATTTAAAAATAACTGACTAGGTAGTGTGGACACTCTGCTTATAAATTCTACCTAAGGGCAGTTATTTTGAAATAACTCCCTAGTGTAGACCAGGGCTAAGTGAGGTTCCATTATGGAGCAATCCAAAGTACACCTCAGGTTTAGGGCTTATGTCTCTTGCCTAGCTGCAGCCTCTCTTCTGCTGGTCTTTTCTCTGGGGGGTATGTCTACACTAGCCCCCTAGTTCGAACTAGGGAGGCTAATGAGGGCAACCGAAATTGCAAATGAAGCACGGGATTTAAATATCCCGCGCTTCATTAGCATGTTCCCGGGCGGTCACCATTTTGGAAATTGACTAGCCCGGAATAACTGCCTGCGTCTACACGCGGCAGTGAAATGGGAGTTTGAAGTAAAGCCCTAACTCGAATTAGCTGTTATTCCTCCTGGAATGAAGTTTAACAGCTAATTCGAATTAAGGGCTTTACTTCGAACTCCCATTTCACTGCCACGTGTAGATGCGTGCACTTATTCCGGGCTAGTCAATTTCCAAAATGGCGACCGCCCAGGAACATGCTAATGAAGCGCGGGATATTTAAATATCCCGCGCTTCATTTGCAATTTCAGTCGCCCTCATTAGCCTCCCTAGTTCGAACTAGGGGGCTAGTGTAGACATGCCCTGGTTTTCTATCCTCAGCTATTTCAGATCCTTTGCGCTCTGGCTATTTCTACTTCACTTCTATCTTCCTAAAAATTGTGAGGAGCACCACAGGCCACCCAACACCTGAGTCTCTTTTAACTCTCCTGTTCCTCCCCTTACTCTCAGCTTCTTCCATGAGCCCTCTCATAGCTGAGCCAATCTGCAAAGCTGTTTGCAGGTACAAGTATCTCTATATTTCAGCTTTGCTTTGTACAACGTCAGTTGCTGGATTTATGCTAATTCATATTGGAGTATTTAAGATATACTCACAGATGAATGCAGGAGCAAATTTTGAGCTAACAACAAACAAATGACATGCTGTTAGACTTAAATAATCTATATTAGAATGACAGCTACCTTGCATACAGGAAAATATTGGATTTTGTATAAGAAACATTGACAGCAGCAGAACAAACAAGTACTGGGGGAAATCCATTGTTCACTGAGGTTTCCCAGATACAGTTATATGCAAGATTACTGTTTACATAGCACAGTGCAGGATAGAAATTCAACCAATGGTGGTGCACTTGTGCAACCCGGGCCTGTTTGGTGTAGGGATCTGTCTTCCTCTGGGGGCACAAAGACTATCTAGAGCAGTGGTTTTCAAACTTTTTATCTCATGACCCAGTTGAAGAAATTTTTTGATGCTTGTGACCCAACATAATTTGACTAGAGTGTGGGCTCCAGAGTTCAGCAGAGGATGAGAGCTTTTGGGTGTAGGGGGGGGCTCTGGCTTGGGTGGGGGGGTCAGGGCTAGGACAGGAGGGCTTACCTTGAGTAACATCCAGTCAGCAGTACAGCAGGATGCTAAGGCAAGCCTCCTGCCTCTTCTGGCACCACAGACCATGCTGCACCCCAGGAGCAACCAGCACCAGGTTCTCAGCCAATGGGAGTGCAGAGCTAATGCAGTACACAGAGCCCTGTGCACAGTCGCACCCCCCACCTAGGAGCTGGGCCTGCTGCTGGCCACTTCTGGGGTGCAGTGCAGTCTATGGTGCCAGGACAGCAGGTAGCATGCCTTAGCATCCCCACCAGTCACTGGATCACCCTGCAGCAAAGATACTCAGTGCCTGACATTCCACTACTAGATCATGATCCGTAGTTTGAAACCAGTGATCTAAATATTGATCAGTCTGCTATAACCTTAGTTGAAACCTAAGTAGCTTTTAGCCCATGTAATACAAGTTCTTAAACTAATCTTCAGAGATCCCCAGATTCAATCCTGACCACAAGAGAGCCGGGTCTTTTGGGGATACATTAGCACAAGTCCATCTATATTGCATAATGACCAATGGAACTCAAGATAGAGGGCCCAAGGAGGGTTGTAATGAGGGGTCACCAGGCCACCAGAGGGAGACAAAGCCCCACAACAAACAGGCATGGGTTACATGAGTCCGCCACCACTGGTTGAATTTTTCTTCTAATACTTACAACAGTCTGCACTATGCTATGTGAACAGTGGCCTTGCATGTAACTGTAGCTGGAAAATCTCCGCGAACAATGGATTTCCCACAATACTTGTTTATTCTGCTACTGTCAATGGGAGGGAAAATGGGGAATTTCAGGTTAGAAGCAACTAAGCCCCACAGACATAGTAGTGCAGGGGATCTAATAGAAATCTACTTGTTTAACATAACCTGAATTCAGGTTCACTCTTCAAATGAAACATCCACCACTTCTGGCCTACAGTTAGGTTTGCAGGGAGATGATCACCAAGGCTGAGTTCTATATCCCTCCACATACCTTGGCAAGAAGCTCCATTCCAGCCTTCCATTGTGCAGTGTTGATATAGGCTGGGTTGCAGGACACAGGATGTGAAATTATGTGGACCCAGTATTCCTAAAACTTTGGCCAACTGGTGCCTCCCTGGTTTCCTGCATCCCACAAGTAAAACAGGCTAATTATTCTGATTTTGTGAGTGTGAAAGTCACATCACTATCTGAGCTGAGGTCACCTGCAATGGAGAACGTTACTTCGCCTGCCCTGCAGTCAGTACAGGATCAGTTATATGAAACTGAAGCTAGTGATCCTGAATATTACAGTCAAAATCTCATTTTAGCTGTTGTCCTGTGACCTAAATCTGACCCCAATCATATGATTTAATATTAAAAACCTATTTGTCAGAGGATTAACCCAGCTACACTAAGGCTATGTCTACACAGCAGTATTATTTCGGAATAACTGACCTTATTCGGAAATAACAAAGAGCATGCCTACACTGCAAGCCATTATTTCTAAATAATGTCAAGCTGGAGGACTTGTTACTCTGACTCCTGTAACCCTCATTTTACAAGGAGTAAGGGAAGTTGAAGAAAAGTGTTCTTCCTTCGACTTCCTGCTGTGCAGACAGCACCAAAAGCCAAATTAAGCTATTTCAACTTCAGCTACACAATTGACATAGTTCAAGTTGCATTGCTTAATTCGACTTTTGCCCTGCTGTGTAGACATGCCCTAAGAGAGCACAATTTATTATCTGATTGAGTTTTCCAAATGCTCAAGTCCCATTTCCAAAAGTGTCCTAGAAGAATAAATGTCATCAAAAAGAAATCAATGGACTGAGGACACTCATTAGCCATTTTAAAAAATGAGAATTAGTCTCATAAGTCACGTAGGTGCTTTGGAAACTGTTGCCCTTTGTTAATAGGCAGAGAAGATATACAGCAGTGCTCTGGACCTTCAAGAAAGAGAATGAGAGTTCTCTTGCAGAATCTATTAATATATTTAGGGTTGTCTTACAGTTGCAGCCTCACAAAGACGGATAAGTCATGTTGTTCACCACCCCACACTTGGTACAGGAAAGAACAGGTTCTTGGACAGTTAATGTTATATAGTGGATCTCAGATCCATGAAACATCAGGTCTCCCTAAACTTTGCTTCCCCACATCAGTTCATCAAAATTCTGTCCTCAGCTTCTCAACACCCCCAAAGCTTCACACCATTGTGTCTTTCCACACAGTCTCTGGACTTTGCTCAGCTTAGTCTTCGCACCACTCAGTGTGTGGTAAAAGAAACATGCTGACTAGCTGAATCCACTCTGCAGAGATCTACCCAGCTGGGCTGCCCAGTGTACGCGCAAAAAAGTTAGGTGGGGTTGCGGATTTCAGTCACACAGTGATGTGTGATACATATAATAGTGCCAGAGACAGTCACCAGATTGAGTCTCTATGCCTGACCCTGCTGCCCTATCCAGGGCTACAGCGGCAGCCCAGGATGCAGTTATTATGCTAGAGAATCAAAACACAAGGCCCCCTGTGGCTTGGGCACCCAACTCTCCACAGCTTAGTAGGATACCTGCTAGACTTTTGGCCTCACACCTAGCAGTACCCTCACCTGCAGCAGAAACAACAGTGGTGAGCATGGACTCTCCTGGCTACCTTCCTCCCACTCGGTGCCAGGGGGATAATGGTTGCACCACACAGTGGCCAGCACAGACAAGGCCTGGAGGGACACTTAGGGCTGGTCTGCCTGTAAATGCCAGCCCAGGTACCCAATGCAAGGTAGGTCTGGCCTATCTGTTGTTTCCCCATCTCCCTGCTGGAGCTGACACCCATTCCAAGAGAATGGACAAGATGGGGGATGGAAAGGCAATTCTGGCCCCAGGCATTGCCCCAGCACCAGTCATGAAATATCAGGCACAGCATAGACACAAGCACTCCCCAAAAGCCTTCATTTGAGTATGCAACACCCCACACTCACCCCACCTCAAGTCTGTGATGCCAGCCTCTCCCCATGGACCACTGTAATGGGATGCCTCACCCCTGACAGCCCCATGCAGCATCACTACTATCTCCATGCCTTTGTTTCCCCAATGGGCTTTCAATAAGTCCTGTGAGATGTAGGCGATTATTCATCCCAGAGGCGCAACATTACACAAACAGGCCTTCACCCCAGTCCCTTAGCTGAAGCAAGAGGAGGCTGAGTTAACCTTAGTCCATTTACCCCAATTATGGGCAGGTCCCTTACGATTGAGGTCTTCTTGACCTAGAACTCTCCTCTTGAGTCAGGGCTTCTTCTCATCAGCTGGAGAAGGGTCTCTCCTCTTGGGTCAAAGGGCAAACCATGACAACCCTTCTGTACTGAACAACATGTACTTCCTTTGTTCTATCTGAGATGGCTGTTGCTACTTGGGGAAGTCTTTTCATTAGGACCAGGCTTTGCTGAGACTTTGCATTCCTAGTTCATCTCATGGAAACTCTCCCATCTACAAACACTCTTCCCTGATTTCCTTTCATGGTGAGCTCTCGCCCCACCCCTGGGAGAAGCAATCCTGTTGAAAGCTTTCACTCTCTGTGTTCTGGGAATTGTTCCTCTCCCTAGGAACCTCTGTTTTCCAGGGAGACACCAGTGGGAGTCACTTCCTAGCTAGCTTCCCTGAGGAGTTCTTATTCCTACACACTTCCTCCTAGTGTCTCATCCTGTCAGAGCCTTCATAAACCTTTATAAGGCCCAAGTGTGACTTAATTAAGCATTGCCCAGCTACCTATTAGGCAAGCCCTTATGCCTAACTGGGTCTGAGCTGGCTCAATCTCTTCAGAGGAGCATGATAGATAGGCTTAGAACTTGACTGACACCAGAGGTTAGCCAACCTGTGACACTGCCCGGCTCCCCCACCACACACCCCTGCTACGTTACTACCCCATAGACTCATGTCACTTTTTCCCCACTCAGCATGAGCCTTCCCTAATATTGACCACACCTCCAGCTACAAAACCATCACACATGTCCATCTTGCTTCATCCTCCCACCCAGCACTATGTTAAAGCAACTTGGATAAGGAGTCAGGCTCTGTCTTACAAAATCCTCAGTAACACAGCCATCCCCCAGGGGAGGCTCAGCCTTAGGTGGGCTGGTGGGGGAGGACCCCTGCTTAGCTGTTATTTAGACAGCTGTGTCCCACTGGAGTCCTTGGCTAGACCTTACCTGCAAGGAGGGGGGAGGGATGTACATGAGGGCAGGATCATAGCAGCCAGATCCTCCTTGCTGGGAGCTTGCTCGTAGGCCAGGCTCGGGGTCATGTATTACTTGGCTGAAACATCTGAGCCTCTCAACCTCCGAGACCCCCTCCTTTCTCTCCCCTCAGCAGGGAGGGGCCAACACTTGACCCTTCAGGGAGTGTGGAATGGCTTCTAATAAGGATGCACGGTAGGAGGGAGGTTGGGTCTCTTTGATGGTTTGGGGGGGGGCGTGGAGTGGGCCCATGGAGTAGGCCAGCAAGTGACAGATGGAAGAGATGGGCTCATGGGATGGAGGGATGATGGCTCTGCACAGTGGGTGGGGATGGGCCCACATGGTCAGTAAGGAGGGGAAAGGAGATATGGGCCCCCAGAATGAATTTAGTGCTGCTTTAATTTAATTTTAGGACAGTCTTGTAAACATAGAGTCTAGGGAACAAAATGGGTTCAAAAGTAGCTAATTGAGACCTGTTCATATCCTCATCTCATTCATAGATGTCTGAAAAGAGCTTTTCCCCTACTTCAAAATATATATGCTAGGTGATAGAAAGTTCTCACTAAGCATTCAAAGCACGTTAGCAACTTGATCCAAAATATTAAGCCTATTGACCTTAACATCAGTTCATAAAATCTGTGGGAAATATTCACTGGGAGCAAATGGGTTTGATGACTCTTGCTGAATTTCAGTTTGCAACATTTTGACAAAAACCAAGAAAAACTTCCTTTCAAAAAGAAATGTATAAGAGGAAAGAGGCCTCTATACAGACCTCCTGAATTCTAGTCTCATCTCTGCCACTTACAGGCCTTTATAAAACTAGGTACTTATATAGCACTTTACGAATATTAGTCAGATCTTGCTGATTAGATACATGTCATTATTTCCACTTTACACATGCAGTAACACGAGGATGAGAAAAGTTAAACTATTTGCTCAAGGACACATCACAAATCAGCTTCAGAAACTGTATTGCACCCAGGTGTTCTGCCTCCTGTACCTAATCAATTTAGTACTCCCCAAGAAAATTGCTCAGGTTCACATCCTCAAAGGTATTTTCATACCATTGATTTCAATGGGAATTAGACATCAAAATACCTTCTGAGGATCTGAGCCTTAACCTCTCTGTGGCTCAGTTTTCCCCTCTGTAAAGTGGAGGTAATTCATAGATGCCAAGTCCATAAGGGAACTCCGTGATTTGATTTTCTGTATAATGCAGGCCAATAAGCTTTCCCCAAAATAATTCTTAGAACAAATTTTTAAGAAAAACTTCCAATTTTGATTTTAAAATTTTAAAATTCACCAGTTATGGAGAATCTACTACGACTGTTGTTAAGGTGTTTCAGTGGTTAATTGCCTCCACTTTCAAAAAATGTATGCCTTATTTCCAGTCAAAATCTATCTAGATTCAACTTCCAGCTGTTGGATCATGTTACAGTTTTCTCTGCTAGATTGAAGAGCCCATTACCTGATACTTGGTCCCCATGTAGATAATTACAGACTGTCATCAAATCACTCCTTAACCTTCTCTTTATTAAACTCAACTGAATCAGAAACTTCCCTCTGTCACTTTAAGCCATATTTTCTAATACTTTATTCTTTGAACCTCCTTCAATTTAGCAACAGTTTGGTTGAAAGGTGGACACCAGAACTGGACAGAGTATTCCAGCAGTGTTTTCCCAGTGCCACACAGAAAGGTAAAATAACCTCTCTGCTTCCACTTGAGATTCCCCTGTTTGTGCATCCTTGGATCCCATAAGCTGTTTTGGCCACAGTATCCATCAAGGCCCCTCCCTCCCCCCCAGCAACTTTTTCTGAGTTGCTCATTTCCAGGATGGAGTCCCACATCCTTGATTATGACCTATGGTTTTTGTGTCTAGATAGATGTCACACAATTACATTTAGCCATGTTAAAACACATAGGCTATGTCTACACTCGCGGTTTCTTGCGCAAGTATGGCTGTTCTTGCGCAAGAATCTGCAGAGCGTCCACACCGCCTGCCCGTTCTTGTGCAAGGAAATTTACAGTACAGCGTGGTAAGAGAGGGCTCCTTGTGCAAGAGCTACGCTCTTTTTTAACAGGTATAAGCCCTCTTGCACAGGAGCTCTTGCGCAAGAGGGCAGTGTGGACACTCGGCAGGGATTTCTTGCGCAAGAAAGCCCTATGGCTAAAATGGCCATCAGAGCTTTCTTGCGCAAGAGAGCGTCCACACTGCCATGGGAGCTCTTGCGCAAAAGCACAGCGCGCACATGGCAGTGTGGACGTTTTCTTGCGCAAGACTTCTTGCACAAGAACCCTTGCGCAAGATGTTCTTGCGCAAGAAGCCGCCAGTGTAGACATAGCCATACTGTTTGCTCACACCCAGTTTACCAAGAAATCCAGATAATTTCTGAATCAGTGATCTATCCTTTTCATTATTTATCACTCCCCTAGTTTTGGAGTCAGCTACAAACATTATCAGTGATGATTTTATATTTTCCTCCATGTCACTGGTGAAAATTTAAACAGCATAGTGCCAAGAACTGATCCTTATGGTACTCCATTGAAAACACACCTGCCTGATAAAACTGTAGTACCAAGTTCAAAACCTTAGGACAGAGGTGGGCAACCTGTGGCCTGTGGACTGCAGGCAGCCTGTCAGGGTAAGCCGTTGGCGGGCTATAAGACACTTTGTTAACACCGCGCATCCACAGACATGTCCCACCCCCGCAGCTCCTAATGGCCCCAGTTAGTCATTCTTGGCCATTGGGAGCCATGAGAAATGGTGCCCTGTATGTCCCTGTGGCACTGTGGCTTCCCACAGCTCCCCCGGCCAGGACCAGTGAACTGTGGCCACTGGAAGCTGTGGAGAAGAGGTGGAGCACAGTGCCTGCCGACACTCAGTGTAAACAAACTCTTTTGCGGCCCACCAGCAGTTCACCTTGATGGGTCTGTGTCTGCCTTAGAGACAGCTAAGTATGTTGAGTCTACACTAGTACCTTTATCATCAACTTGTAATCTCATTAATGAAAGATATCAAGTTATTTTGACAGGATCTATTTTCATAAACTCATGTATACCATCTATATTACCCTCCTTCAATTCTTTATCAGCCATTCCATCATCCTTCCTGGGATTGATGTCAGACTTCCAGACCTATAATTATCCACAATATCCTTTTTAAAAATTGGCACAACATTAGCTTTTGTCCGGTCTTCTGAAACTTTCCTAGTGATCCAAGATGTATTGAAAAGTGATAGTAAGAGTTCAGCAAACTCACCAGTCATCTCTTTTAAAACTCTTGGATGCAAATTTTCTGGACCTGCTGATTCAAAAATGTTTAACTTTTCATACTAATGTGTAACTAACTATACTTAGGATAGGCAAAATTGAAGAGAAACACAGAGATGAAGTGATTTGATTGGGGGTAGTGGAGGATTAAGCACATATCAGGAATCAAGATGTTTAAATGGTGGAGAACTTCTGTAATCCTTGCAGGCCAGTCACACACAGAGCACAAGGACCCCATGAAGAACTGTTTTATGGGTACGTGTCAGAATTAGTTGGGAGGCTGAAGTACAGAATAGTCAGAAGCTGGATGTTTTCCTTGAATTTGACCAACTTTTAAGAGAACTTACAGGGATGGCTTGTTGCTTGGACTTGCCAGAAAAACTGCCATAGAGTTCACAATATCTCTTGATTTGTACTGGGAAAAGGTACCAGATTCACAGATCTGAAGGCTGAACAGCAGGCACAAATCAGGCAGCAGCCATTTGTTTCCTTACCAAAAGTTTCAGTCTTCATGCAAAAGGACATCAGCATGCCCATTTCATTCTGTGTGCATTTTATATATAGTTTTTGTACCAGTATAACCAGGTTGACTGGGAGATCATGAATTTTTACTGATATAATTATGGTGATACTGTGGACATAGATACGAGTATAAAGTTGTCTTATACCAATATAGCTTAGTCCCCTTCTCAGGAAGGAATAGCTAGGTATAAGCTCCTTTATTCCAGTATAGCTGTGTTGATCCAGGGGGGATAAATGGCTTTAACTTTGCTGGGTAGAGCTAAAGTAATACAACTTGCATCCAGAAAAGGCTTTAGCCTCTTTCCCTTGACTGCAGATAGGTTTGCCAAGTAGCTGTCATCATTCTGTAATGTGGACAATTGTTCACTGGACTGAAATCACCAAGTCCATCTCATCTGGGCCGAACAACCAACAACTACTCTCCTGAACTAGTGTCAAATCTGTGGTCAAAGGCTAAAAGTTCTGCAGCTCATTTTCAATCCCTTGAAACATCTAGTTCCTTCCTGTCAGATTCATAGTAGCTGAGCAATGGGCCCGAATAGCTTATTCATCCTCCATCCCCATTCATACTTTACTTGAGCACAGGAAATGACTGGTAAGAATCATGAGTAATCACTGAGTTCCAACCTAAGCACAATTTTAGTATTAACTATTATATTCCACAAAATTTCTTTCTTCTGGGAAATTGAAGATGATGACTCTGTTCCTATAATCACTATTGCTAACAAATTTTCATTCAATTTATACATCTTTTTTTGTTGTTGTTACAGGAAAAATGTTTCTTTGGTGTATTTGTGTACCTTGCCACCTTGTGGCCATTTTGGATATTTGCACAAAGGTGTTAACCAATGCATACATATGTGCTGTGGCTTGACTTGAGGATTCTTCAAACAGGCTAACCAGAGATGCCTCTGTATTTTACAGCTATATCACCACATGTGTGCACAAAGACAAAAACATGCACAAATATAGACATTGAGCCAATGTTTTGATTTTAACAAATATAGTAACAGGGGAAAAAAAGAGCTGTAACTAACTTTTCTCACCGACTAATTTTGGAAGAATGTGTCTTTCACAGCTATTTATATTATGCAATACTGATAATTGCTGTACATTGAAGAATCACTTGCACCCGCTTGGATTTCCTTAACAAATACCTAACATATTCAAGTGTAGGACCTGATACATACAACATTCTTACCATCTTAGAAACCAGGAGCCTTCGAGCTAGCAGAGCTCAAGTTGTGCTTCATCAAAACTCTGTCTTCAGACAGATGGCTGCAGACAAATTTAAAAATAGTTGCATATTAGAACATTATTTACAACAATGCTTTTATTGTCCACAAACACTTCTCGCCAATAAAAACATAGCAGCACACACAATCCAGCATAGCTCACATGCATACACTGTGAGATAAATCATGTAATTGCTTAATTAGCATGCTGTGCCAAGCACTTATGAAAAAAGTTAGTTTGTATAAAGGTCGTTAAAGAGTTTGAATATCCACAATGCCTAAGCAGGTGTTTAAAGAAAAAAAAATCAGAGTATCAGTTATAATGAAGCCTGTGCTGTAGTCTAATCCTGGCTGTGCCACTGACTCCCTGTGTGAATTTGGCAAAGTTATTTGACCTCTCTGTCTCAGTGTCCCTGTTTGTAGAAGGAGGATAGTTCCCCGCAGAGGAACAACACTGTCATTTCTGAAGTTCAAATGTATGTAAAGTGATACCTATTATTAGCGTTCAGTTTGTTGAAGAGCTTTGCAACGTTCCATTTGCGTATTTAGCTCAGTGGTTCTCAGCCTAGTTACCTCTGTGGGCTGCATATGGACCCCACAATGAGTTAGGTGGGCACATCCAATACTACCTGTATGGCCATGAGACTGTCACATAGGCTGGGGATTGGGCTGCAGGTTGAGCGCCACTGAGCTAGATAGATGGTGTACAATGCTGTAGATACTTTGTTGCCTTCCATTTTTATGGTGCAATGTTGCCTTGCAGAAAACTTTCTCCACCACATTTGTAAATTTCTATGTAGGGTCTTGTAGCAATTTCATCCCCATATATCACAGCAGTAGTGCCTCAAACAACATGACCAGCATCTGCCCTGGGTGCTTGGTTTTCTCACAACCATCTCAACTGGTACAAAAATCAGAACTACATGGGAAACAGAAAAATCCCCTTCCCCCAGACTATCTTCCTGTGTGATTTATTGCAAACCTTGTCAGTTTAGGTTTGCTCCTTTATAGGAACAGATTCCACAATGCCTTTCTGGTACTGGCCCTTTACATTTGGCAGAATCAAGAAATTGCAACCCTGAAGTGGTCATTTTGAGACTGAATGTTTGCTGCACCTTTCTCTCTCTAGCTCGTAGGTATTCTCACGTTCTTGGTGTGTTTCCCCTTTGTTTCTTGAGGTGATGACAAATTCTTACAGCTCTCAGTGTGAATGAAGATGCTGTATAGAGATGTCAACGTCTAGTTGACTATATGATTAATCTTGTCGACTACGGCTATGTCTACACAGTGGGTTTTTTGCAGAAGAGGATATGCAAATGTGCACTCATTTGTATATCTTCTTCCGATTCTTTTTGTGGAAGAGGTTTTGCCGCTAAAAGGCCCCGTGTAGATAGGGCCATTTGTCAGAAAAAAAAAAACCCTTTTTCACAAGATCCTGTAAACATCGATTTTTGAGGAATAAGGGATCTTGCAAAAAAGGGTTTTTTTCCAACAAATGGCTCCATCTACATGGGGCTTTTTAGCGGCAAAGCCTCTTCCGCAAAAAGAATCAGAAGAAGATATGCAAATGAGCGCACCATTTGCATATCCTCTTCTGCAAAAAAACTGCAGTATAGACATAGCCTACATGTATCAGAGGCAGCATGAGGACCTGGCTTTAAGTAGGCTCCCCACAAGCACTGGATCTGCCTCTACCCCACCCCGCTGTTGCCTCTGATAGGAGGGTGACGGGAGCAGGCTGGAGCTGATATGTTCAAGGAGCCAGCTTTCAAATAGGCTCCCTACATGTGCCAGCTCCATGGACCCTCCTTTCCCCTCCCCCCCACCTCCTACAGAGGCAATGAGAGGGGGGCAGGCAGGAACCAGTGCTAGAGTGAGCCACCTGAAAAGCCAGTTCCCCTCAGCACCAACTAGGCAGTACTGCCTGCCACTCTTCCTGTGTGGCTGCTTGTATCAGAGGCAGCCATGTGGGAAGGTGGGGTTTGGTGAGGGAGGCTGCCACAAAGCAGCAGGGGGGAGGAAGAAGAGGCAGGAAGATCTGGGGCTTGTGGAGAGCCTGCTTACAGCTGCCCCATGGATAGGGGTTGCTGTTGCCCCACGCTGCTGCCTCTGTATCAGAGGCAGCAGCACAGGGTGGTAGGCAGCCAGTCTGCACAGGGAGCTTGTTGTTAAACTGGCCCCCCTGGAAGACCGGCTCCTGTCTGCAGTTATATGATTATTCAGTTACATGATATCTAACATCCCTATTGTAGCTATATTTTAAACTGAAACAGGGGACCATGGAAACAAACACATGGACAAAAAGAGGCAAATGATCATGCAAGTTACTTTGCTTCAGTCATTAGCCAGAGATACAGGTACAAGATGTACAAAAGAGACTTACTGAGAAAAGGATAAAAGCGGGATAAGCCACGGACTATCAAACTGTAATGCATCACTTCCACATAAGTGCAGAGAGGAATGTATCAGCATTAACTTCGGAACAAAGTACTTCTCAGAAATATAAAAAGGGTTACCATATAGTGCATGTGATCAGATGCACAGCGCACAGCAGCAGATCTCTCCACAGACAGAATTCATGTCCATCCTTGTCTGTCAGTGAGACCAATCTACATTCAGGAGCTGTGCATGCTTCTCAAATGCCCAGCTTATTTAGTCCCTCCAAGATGGTGTCCTATCCACAGCTGAGATGGGCCATGCAACAAGTGCCATTAATGATAAATATTTGTCAACCTTTGGTTATTTCCAACCCTCAGTGAAGGATGGAATCGGAGATAATCACAGGTAACACAGTGTGGTTTAAGTGTAGGAAATGTTGACCTTTTAATGGTGATCACTGTACCTGTACCTTTTGTGGCATGTTATGGAAATGGCCAGACTAACTGTGCTGTATTCTGGGAGTCCCTTGACCTTCACACATGTCCATCTTGTGTTGTGTACATCTACCTGCACATTTCCTATGTCATCTGAAGAAGTGTCATCTAAATGTTACCCATGAAAGCTCATGATACCATCTACATGTTTTGTTAGTCTTTAAGGTGCTGCTAGACTATTAGTTGTGTTTTAAGTTTTTCCAGTTACAGACTAACTTGGCTACCCCTCTGAAGCCTTAGATTACCACAGCAACACAAAAATATCAAGTCTTGAGATACAGGTTTTATTTGTGAACAGCCTGCTTTTCTGCTTTTTGTTTGGCTCTGACAAAGTATGCTGACATCACACTGTATTTACTTTTCGCTCTGGTGTGTAAAGTTATGGCCAGACTTTGGAGATAGGATTCATGCACTGTGGTCTGACCTCATAGGGCAAATCATGTTCTTAAATTAGAATGAGTGTTTTTGCAGCCGCCTCGTGTGAGAGCCCTAACCGCTGGACTGTGGGATTTACTGCTATGGGTCTCCCTCAACCTCTCCTGAGGAAGTTATTTCATTTTAATTACACAATTGAATATTAACTGAGCCAGAGAGAGTGTCACAATGACTCTATAGACCAGTGATTAACATGCCCCCCGAGAGGTGGCAGCTCTCTGCTCAGATCCCTTCTCCTCATCAGGCAGAGGGGAAACTTGAGCCCCACATCCCAGGTGAGTACTTTAGCCACTGGGGTAAATGTTACAAAAGCACGCTCTCACTGCTGTTTGTACATGGAGTTAAATGGCCTCGGCGCATGCCTACTGGATTGGCCCTGCATGTGAGTTAGGCAGATAAATGCTATATTTTCTTCAGCGGTGCATTTTAGCAGAGACAGGCACCTAAATCCTAGCTGTGAGAGGGGCTTCCAGACCCTGTGCATTCCTGAACTCCATTGGCACCAAAGAATGTGCAATAATTAAGATCCCCAGGCACCTGTGTTTCTGAGCATATTCCCTGTTCCCTCATCCTGGGCAGCCAGATTAGGGAAGTAAAAAGTGTTTAAAAAATAGTAACCATGTAACAGATCAAAATTCCATCCATTTCATAGTTGAATGGGCTCTGCGAGCTCCCAGCTGCTGGCTCCACAAGCTCTGTGGGATGTTGGCCGTGTGGGCTCCCAGCCCCACCGGCCTCACCAGCTCCCCGCTGCTACCTCCCGGCCCCATGGGCTCCTGGCTGCAGGCCCCTCACTCTCTAGAAGGGTTTAACTTAAGCATAAACATCAGCATATCGGTTAAGATAAGCATCAGCAGGTCGGTTAATTGGTTAAACTCTTACATCCCTAAGCCATACCCCTGTCTTCCACCTAAGCCCCAAAAGAAAGGCACTTCTTTGCCTAACAGCTGCATGGCATCCACTGGCATCTCCCACTGGTGAGTATAAACAGCTTCCCCAGTGCGTTGGTTTTGTGTATTGCATTCTAAGGCATCTATCTATCCATCCCCTTTGATCATATAGGAGGCTGGCACTTCACTCAGGTATTTTGGTAATGTTGTTTCTGTGATTTTCTAAGTACCTAAAGTTAGATACTGTGACATTCAGTATCAGAACACTAAAATCTCTTTGTGGATCCGGGCCTTAATCTCTACGTCAGTTTCCCCACATTTGGAAAATGACTATAGGTGAAATGCATTTGCTAAGCTAACAATATGTATTAATGTCCTTTGCTTTATATGGAAAAAGAAAACCCTGAGATTCTTAGTAATAGGATGGGTGTTTAAATCAGATACATATAAATCCTGTAATAACTTTGATCAAGTTGAGTTCCACTTGAGTTTTGGAATAATTTAAAATAAAATAAAAATAAAACAACAAATCACTCCCTAAAATATAAAATTCCTTTTACTGTTAGCAAAAACAACATGCATAAAGTCAGTGTCTCAGGAGGATACATGAAATGTATTACTAGAAACAAAAGCTATAATGTAATATGCCCAAGGGATTCCCCTATGGAGCTACATTCCTTTCATGTTGCTTAAAATACCAGTGATATTGGGGTGAGGAGAAATGCTGCCCATTGTATTTGGTTTACCTAATGCACCGCTGTGACCACAATGAAAGAAGGGATGTTACCACAACCCAGCGGTGGTGCTGGAACATATTTTCTAGTGGGGATGCTGAAACCCATTCAACTGAACTGTAAAATCTGTATATGATGAAAATCACTTCAAGGGAGGGGGTGCAGCCACATCCCCAGCAACTAGAGTTCCAGGACCTCTGCAACCCAGTTGCCAGGGTGGATGGCTGGCAGTGAAGCAGTTAATATGAAGTATACATTCAATTTCTGTGTGAGCAAGGGAGCCTTAGCTCACAATTACATAAATATATTCTGGGAACTGTTTTTACCTACAAATGATTCAGAGATGGATTGGTTGTGTTCTCTATTTGAAAGTGGTGCACAGGTTGTGTAGTAAAGCAGGGTACTGTTAAATTGGCACATCTCACATCATGGGCACCTGCAATTAAGCACTGCACTCAGTGCATAGATCATGTGTAGGTCAGTGTATAGTTTATGTATCAACTGGCAAAATGTCTACAGCACATTGGGAACCTTCATTGTGAAAGGTTCTGTCTAAGGAAAGAGAGTGTAGCATCTGCACTAGTTAGGCATTATTTCAGTGTCAAAAAGTCCAACAAACTGTAACGCAGCCAGAGCCCTTATACCAGTCTTCCCTGGAGCTGGACATAGGCAGATCTACCTATCAGAAGAATGCTTTATTTCCATTTCTAGCCATCTCCACCAATGACTCTGTCAACCACACACTCATAGCCCATTATTACTTACTAAGCTTGCAATGGCAAAAGGACTTTAGGATTTGGCTCCACAGTATAGATTTTATTGGGAAGCTGATCTACACTGGACATGACTCCAGGCTGCACAGTTAGTTTCTATCCAGCTTGTGTGATTAGGCAAAGATTTTACAAATGGTAAAACCCACTATAGAAAATCACATGAAAATATTGATTTTTTTTTTTTACACAATGCATAATTATGTCTGTGGAAAGTACTGCTACAGCAAAGAACTGTGGTAATTATCTTAGCAAAAATACATCAAGAATTAGACATCTAGGTCCAATTCTGGCTTCCCTGGGAGCTTTATCTGTGAAACCAAGGTCACAATGCAGCCCATATAGCATGCAAAATAGAGCTGGGAAGGAAATGTTTTTCCCATCCTGTGAAACATTGAGATTTTTTAAAATAATTTTTCCCATTCTGAAATGGGATGACAGCATGACTCTCTCCCTTCCCTCCCCTCCCCTCCCTGGGGGGGGAGGGGAAGAGTATTGCTGTCCCAAAGGTTAGCCAATAAACCAACTGTGAGGGTGCTCACATTATATATATTTAGACCTAGGTTCAAATCCCTGCTTAGCTTGATTTCTTTTTAAAAAAAGGGCTTCAATCTGAGGCTATGTCTACACTACGGGGTTTTTCCGGGATACCCCGGAAACGCATCTGCTCTTCCACTTTTTTTTTTTTTTTGCAGAAAAGCAGCTGCGCTCTTTTGGTAGCCCTGTCTTCTTCCTTCCATGACGAAGAAGGGCTCTTCCAAAAGAGGAGCATCTCCTGAAAAAACAATCGGAAAAAGGTACACATATTAGATCAGTAGTCTAGACATAGCCTGAGTGTTTTACATCCTCAGTAAGGGCTCTAAGCACAAGGCTAATGGGGTGGCAATTTTTTATGTTTAACAAGTGACCCTATCATATCTCCAAGAAATCTTTGTGGTGGAAAATTTGTTGAAGATCGTGTGTTCTTGTGAAAAGTTTCAGTTTTGATTAATCTACATCTAAAATAAAATTATTTCAGAAAAATCTCAACCAACTCTAATAAAAATGTTAATTAGTGGCTTTCTGAGCTTTGTAGTACCTGAAACCTTTACAAACATTTAGCCTCACAATTCCTCCGAGAGGAAGGAAATCTTATTTTCCCCATTTTACTAGGGATGGTACAGGGTGTGGAGTCACAGGCTGATCAAGTGACTTTCCCAAGACTGCAACAGAACTTTAAGGCAGAATCAGTACATAGAGCTCCATAGTCTACATTGCAATGCCTTAACCACAAGACCAGGATACTAACAATGCTAATAAACTGTTTACTGTCAGGAAGTCATTTCCCCATGTAGTCCAATACTGCTGAATAGATATTTTGTTCCTTTTAGGTGTCTGTCATTGCCTATTGCTAGAGTCAGGGATTTTCTTATGAAGACCTCTTAAGAAGCCTTGATTTTACAGGGCTGATGCTCAGCAATTCTGAATATCAGGCCTCATGCCCTTTGGATTAGATCAGTGGTTTTCAGCCTATAGTCTGCAAATCCCTGGAATTCCTAGGTTACTATGCCTATGATTTCCAAAAGGGGCTGCTCCACCATTTAAAATATTTTAGGGGTCTGCAAATGAGAAAAGGTTTAAAGCACTGGATCAGATGAACCATTGATCTATTCTAAAACACAATTCCTGTGTTCATGTGTCAAGCATTGCTTCTGGCTTGTGATTAGATATGAGCGCAAGGTGCAAAATGTGGGCCCAAATGTTAATTTCCTCAGAATTTAGGGATTTGGAATCTGGGATTATAGCTGGAATCATCTCTGTCTATAAACAACAGTTACATTTACTTCTAAAGTTAATTAAAATATAAAAGCAAAAATTAAGCAGAAAAGAAGTTCTGGAAAAGTCTGGAATGAAAAATGGACTTAAAAAAAAACAACCACTACCACCCCACCCCACTATATAAATGTACACCATATAAATTATTTTCTAAAACATTATTAAATAAGATATTATTTAAGAAACTGCTCTTCTGTTTACAAATATCTCACCAAGGTCAATTAGTTTTTTTTAATTTATCTCCCTTCTGTGTTGTGGTTTTAAAATAAATGTGTCAACATTTAACAAGGTTTCAGGGGGCAAAAATGAGTTAGGCAAATTGCTACCAGGAGATGGCACCATTAACAAAATAATTTGAGAGCCACACACAAGCTCTTTGCAGCCATCTGTCTGTCTGAATGCACTGGAAATCCCAGGTGTTCAGTCTGGGCCTGATCTGGCAAATCATTATTCATCTGAGCAGTCCTAATAAGTGAGTGGTCAAAAAAGACCACTTGGGTGACTAGTGACGGCTGTGTTGGGCTTTTCAGTGCAAGCCCTGCATCAGCATGTAAAGGGCTTGAAAAGGGCCAACATAATCACTCCATGGTCTTTATTTCAGATTAGCAAATTCTGATTTGCAAAATGTGAATGGAAATACATTTCCTAATTTCCTTATCCTTTCATTCCTTGTCAACCTGGAAAGGCAATGCTGTATTGCCAGAGTAAACATTTCTAAATCCTCCAAAATTGTATCTATTAAAGGCAAAAAAATAAAACACGGGGCTTCCATTTAGAAGAGGAGTTCAGAAAAAGTGTATTCTTTGGAGGCACTGGAATCAACCTCAATGAACATGGTTAAAGACATTCTAGTTTTATTTACAGGGATTTTATTTTTCAGATTCAATGACAAGAATTGAAACATTATGGGCCTGTGACTAAGCACTGAATCCCTGAGTGCAGAACACCCAATGGATGAAATTGGCCCCATGCAAGTTAAGATCAAAACTCCTGCTAACTATAAATAGGGTCAGAATTTCACACACTGACTTTGAGTCAGCAGGAGTTTTGTGTATGAAGCATATGCAGGACTGGGCCCCAGGTGGGAGAGGAAGTGAAATATTTGTCATGTGTTCCAGAGTCATTCAGTTTTGAATCCTTAGGGCGAAGTGATTAATGTTTGGATGCTTCCCTCCCCCTCCCCATGCATGGTATTTTTAAATAAATGCAGCTATAGTGCCTATCATGAATCAAAACAGCTGTCGAGGCTGGGAATATACTTGGATTGTAAGATACTTATTTGTGATTCATAAGTCTCACATATTTTGCTTTGCTCTCCATGAAGTTAAATTTCAGGCATTTTGGTTCCCTTCATCCCTTCGGATCAAAAATCCCCAAATGAACCACCAAACCTGGATTAGTAATCTGTTGTTAAACTTCCATTTCTCACCTGCCACAGCCCCACAGATAAATCCTTCATCTTCTGCAAGTGAAACCAAGAGCAGCTAAAAATAGGGGTTTTTTTTTTTTTTGGTTTTCTTTTTTTACAAGAACTGCAGTAAGCTGTTCACAAGATACTCAAACTCTGTCAAACAAGCCCCTGTCAGCATGCTTAAAATAGCCAGACCCAGGGTTCCACTTGCCCATTTGGTTCCTCTTGAGCTGTGGGATGGCTGAATAAGAGGAAGAAAGAGTAGACTGAAATTCTGGCTTTGTGGTGGGCTCAGGGAAGCAGAGGAGGACACAGACTGTGTGTGTATTGCTAGAGCCAAAGCTGAAGGTGACAAAGGTGAGGCTGACCCCAGCCCGGTCCAGGTTACACATGTTCTGAAAAAGACATATTTTCCCAGCCTCTCTAACCATCATCCTTGCAACTCTCAGCCTCCTCTGCTCTGGTTCAAGGGCTGTAACTTTCTCTCCCTGGGCCTCCCTTTGTCAAGAGCTGTGGCTAGTACAGAATACAGCTGCCTGCCTCCAGAGGGGCATCCTGTGATGAAAGCCCTGCAAACCCGCAGACATCCACAGGTATCTGCATCTGCAGACATGGATGTGGATATCCACCACTCATTTTTGTGAATACAGATTTTGTATCCATGCACCTATGAGCACAGAGCACCCTGTTCAGGCCCCTGCACTGGCTTTCCATTCATTTCTATGGCCAAGTTTTCACTAGACAGAAAATCGTTGCTGCCACGATCAATCTTCCGGAGTGTGATTTAGTGAGTCTAGTTAAGACTTGCTAAATTGAACTCAGAGGGCACCCCGTCAGTGGCCAATACTCCTGCTTGTGTGAGGAGTAAGGGAAGCTGTCGGGAAAATTTGCTGCCATCTGCATCCCGATGTGGGAATAGCAGGAAAACATGAAACAAAGGATGTCAACTTCATTATGTAATGAACGTAGCTGAATTGTGTATCTTGCTTTGACCTTCCCTTTTCGACCCGGCCTAAGTGCAAGTCAGTGTACTGGTGATTACATTTACACACCTAATCAATGCAATAGACCATATTGCACTCTGTATCTCTTTTCAACTGTGAAATTGGCAGAGAGGTTCCTGCTGTTACTTGCCTCCCTTAAACAGACTGTGATGGGTGACAGGCCGCTGTTAGGTGAAGGCTTTGGAATTAGCTCCCTTTGGCAGACCAGTGCAAATGCAAATAGACCTGATATAAACCCAGCAGATTTACCCCTCTTCCAACCACTTGCTTATAATTAGAATTGTACCAAATAAATAAAATAGACTTTTCTGTAATTAAGAATTCACTGGATGGGGCATTGAGGGCAGGTTGACTGTAAAGAACTAAGGATGCTTTGGGTTGAGAGTGAATTTAAGACAGGGAAAAGAAAGATATGAAGAAATTGGGACTGGTTATTAGGGCAGCAGCTTGTCAGGGATGCAGAACAGAGGAATTCCCCAGGTGGAGGCTGCAAGAGAACTGGAACTAAAGAAAACTTAGAATAAGTCTCGTTTCAGAGACAGTAAAAGTTGGAGAGCAGAAAGGTAGAATGAGGTAGGGAGAGTCAAATTCTTTACTTCCCAATGGGGCTGTACCCTCATATGCTGCAGCCTGGGAGAACTGACCAGCTTGTCAGGGCATGCGTCCAACAATTTAAACTCTAGAGGAATCTAGTGATGTCTACTGTGTTTAGCATTTGATGGTTTTTCTGTTGTTCCTTACTCTTATGACTTGCTATCTGATTTAATATGGCACTTCAGCACCTGACAATCTTGATGTAGTGAACCTGCTAACAGCCAGATGCATAAAGATGGCACAAACCAGAAGACTTAAGACAGGAAATGTCAAAGGACTGCCTCCATTAGTGCATGTCTCACTGTACTCTAGAGTCTAGACACTTATTAGAAAAGTTGTGTGGTAAATCCAGGTAAGTTTAGTCTATCTCCCTCCAGATAAATCAATATACATGACATCCCTCTCCTGGTCTGTGTTTTGTGTAATCTCTAATCAAGACTTCAGACTCCTATCAGGGATAAAAGTAACTTAAATTTCTTATATGTATTGACATATCACAACCTGCCCCCCTTGGGGGAGGGGGGGAGACAGGTCTCTCAGGGCAAGGATTGTGGGGGGGGGGGAAGGGTATGCAATATGACAGTACCTGTAAGAAATTTAAGTATGGGGTGGAGTGCTCAGGGCAGAGTGTTGGGGTGGAGATGCAGCAGTCAGGGCATGGGGCTGGGAATATGGCAGGAGCTCAGGGCAGGAGGTGTGGGGGTGCAGGAGTCAGGACAGGACATGGAAGGACGGAGTTCTGAGGCTTAGTTACCTTACCTGACTGGTGGACAGGTCCCTGCCACTGTCACAAGGGAGCTGTGGACTAGGTGTGTGAGGGCACTGCTGCAGGGAAACAAACAGTGGTGCAAGAGACCGCCCTGGCCTGCCATTCCCTTCCCCTGGCTTCTTTCTAGAGGCCATTGGCAACAGCACATGCCACAGATGGTAGGTGCGCTGCCTGGCATTGATTGAGGGGCAGCAGGAGAGGCATGGACACACTAGTAGCTCGGCTGGCAGCTTGCCCACCTTCCCTACAGTGCACCCCTAGCCAGCCCCTTAACCTGGCTGTATGCACTGGATCCCCAGCACTAGTGTGCAGCAGGAGCCTGACTGGGAGAGCACACCACAAGCTGCACTACCCACTGCCTTACTTTCACTTCTGTCCTAGATACATCTGTGACATGTAATGACCAGATGAAGAATTCTGCGTAGCTTGAAAGCTTGTCACTTACACCAACAGAAATGGGTCCATTAAAAGATATTACCTCACCCACCTTGTCTCGCTCATGAACACCTATGGCTACCATATACAATAACCTATAAACAATATAATTTATGACAGCTGCAGAAGACTTTCCACTCGTATTCCCACCCTCTCCACTATGAGAAGCTGATTAATGTTGAGAGCTGTTGAATGTAGACTCCATGGAACCCAAAGTCAAATCTCAGCAGGAATGAATTGGCCCTTCAGTTTTCCAAAGTATGTAGGCCAAGTAGGATGGTGATTACTAGCTGTAGATCTTTAGAATGAGTCAAGATCCTGTCAGGTCTTCATTAAGATCCCATGGTGGTTTTAGCAAGAGATAAATTGATGTTTTTGGTAAAGCTTCCCCTCTCCCAGTTTCACAGTGTCATTGGTTTTTGTCTTTAGCTGGTGGAGAGGAGCATTTCAATGGTGCCATCTGTAGAGTGATGTTAAGTCAGGCTGGTCAAAATTTTTCTGTCAGGACTTACTTTAAAAAATTAGGTCTTCAACTTAATGCAAATTTTTTATCAACTGTGGCTGCTGGCCTAGAAATCCTTGACTTTTCACCAAAAAGCCAAAACCTCTAACACATTTTGATTTTTTGACCAAAATAGTTTGTTAATTTTTTTGACAAAAAATTGAAAACATTTTCTTGGGGAAAAGGCAATATTTTCTTACTAGCTGTACTGTAAAGTGCTTTTGGATTCTCTTCTCTGTGAGGGGTTTCAAGCAAGGTATGAAGGGCTTCACAGGATGACTGGAATACTCACGAGCAAAACCATGAGTACATTATGCAGGCCCTCCCAAATAAGATGTGTGTGACTTGAGGAGGAATGCTCTCTTGTAGGGAAAAATGGGGGGGCAGGATGCACCTTTTGTAGTCAGAATCTCACAGGTGGGGTAGATGAGGTGCTTCACTCTGAAAAGTAGAATGAAGGGTGTTAGTTCAGTTTTTATGGAGAAGGGGTCCGAGAGCCATTGAACCAAACTATAAACCCTATATAATGGAAACCATTCCAAGTTAGCAGGTGCAGCACCTACACTCAGACTACATCTACACTGCAGGCTTTTTGCTCAAGAATGCCTGTTCTTGCCCAAAAACTTGCATATGCAGTGTAGACGCTCTGCATTCTTGCGCAAGTAAATTTACAGTACAGCGTCAGAAAACAGGGCTTCTTCCGGAAGAGTTATTCCTCTCCCCACGAGGAATAAGCCCTCTTGCGCAAGAGCTCTTCCACAAGAAGGCAGTTGAGACAGACAACATGAATTTCTTGCGCAAGAAAACCCTATGGCTAAAATGGCTATCAGAGCTTTCTTGCACAAGAGAGCATCCACACTGCCATGGACACTTGCACAAAAGCACGTGGCAGTGTGGACACGCTCTTGTGGAAGACCTTTTGCACAAGAACTCCACCAAACAGTTCTTGTGCAAGAAGCCTGCAGTGTAGACATAGCCTATATAGAGTCTAGAGAAGGGGTGGGGGGAGAAACCCTTTTGAGTTAACCATTCCATCTCCCTGCTAATGTGGAAATCAACTCCATCTGAGAAGTGGTTGTGCCCACCAAAGCTCATGATACCATCTACATGTTTTGTTAGTCTTTAAGGTGCTACTAGACTATTTGTTGTTTAAGTTTTTCAAAATCTGGATCTCTTTAAACAAAAGGGGATCAGGCCCTGTGTAAGGCAGGGTTCTGCAGCTTTGCTTTCTGTCTCTTGAGGAAAAGCAAAGCCAAATATTAAAAACAGAAGCCAGCCTATGGCCTTCAGATACTGGGTTTCTTTTCCCCAGAACAGGGAAATAAACTGTAACTGCAGGCACAGTTACTAACCGTTTTGCCAAAGACATTGTGTGCATGGGTGTGAGCGTGTGAAAGATATTTGGTAACTGCTGCAGGCCCCGTGTTCCCTTTTCCTACCTCCTCCCCCTAACTTACTTACTTACTTACTTACTTCTTTCTTTCTCTTTCTCTCTCTCTTTAAGCCTTGTAAATTGCAGCTGAGGCGCTTTAACTTCCCGTTAAACCGACAAGAGATCAAAATCTGCGTCAGCTGCACATTATTTAACTGTCAAAAAAGGAAAAGATCTTTCTGATTTACTTGTCAAACGGCACATCTATCAGTGTCTTCGGAGGAAAGTCCTCATTAGCGAAAAGGTGTCAGGTGGGAGAGGAGGAAACCGAGCTGAAGTAGTGGTGGCCAAGTAGCCAGAGGGGGGATTTTTTTTTCTCTATGAGAAATAATGTCCTGTTTTGGAGGGAGGTCAATGGGACAGATCAGTGGTGCAGTTAAAGAGATGCTAATTAACACCCTCTCAGGTGAGGTAGGGAATCGATCCCGGCATGAATGAACAAGGAAGGAAGGGGGAAAGACAGTGGAAAGGAAAATGATGAAAGATAAAAGACTTGGACTGAATTAGGACCCTCTCCTAATCTTACCTAGCTATCCCACAAACAGTGGCTTGTGCCTATCAAATGGAGCAGGGAGGTCAGTGATACATTTCACAGGGCAAGTGCCATCTCATGTGTCCCTTATCACCGCTAACAGGCTGGGGCGGGAAGGATCTCAGATCAGATTGTTTCCTTGTGTGTCTAAACCCGAGAAGGAAAACCAAACGTACTGGAGGGTGCCTGGACTCCCTGCTAGCCGCTGCGCTGCCTGATTTGCTTGCAAACCCCTCTGTGTGCTGTGGTTCATTATTAGGGTTGCGGTGGTCCTAATACGGCTCCATGCCCCAGCGTGCTGGGATAACGAAAAGATCAGCTCTGCCCCCAGGATTTTGCAAGCCAAGGGGTGGCCCTCCCCGAATCGTCTGCGCTGTGCCTCGGGGCAGTTCCCTTTCTCCAGCACGGAGCCCGGTTTGTGATAGAGCGGGGAGATATTCCTGCACACGCCTGACGCGCAACAAACTTTCACACTCCCTTCCTATCAGCGCAATTTGTTTTCACCACTTTACCCTAAGAACTAGAAGTGAAGTACGCTAATAAAACTCATTAAAGACAGAAGTTGGGTAACTACTGTCATTAGCATAGCCGAAGTTTTTTCTGCTGTGCATTAGCACCACCGAGGCTAGGCTGGTGTTTAGCAAAGAGCACCTGTCAAAACAAAAGAAGAGCTTCACACCTCGCAATTTCAAGCCCCAGGTAAGAAACTCAGCCTAGTGGATCCGCAAAGAGGAAGAGGTTGCCACCTGAAACAAGCAGAACGGGAGCCGTGTAAATGAGATCCCTCTGGGTTCCAAAAGGCTTTTGTTTGCCACGATTAACCCCTCTTTGTCTCACTGCATACACCAGTGCAAAAACAAACAGTCAGAGCTAGATAAAGAGCTCGGAACCCTTTTTTCTCCCCCCCTCCCCCGCCCTTCCTCAATCGCAATTGTAGTGGGCAAGCTTAAAAGCACTGACTTCACTCAAATAAAATTGATGAGACCTGAAGAGCAGGTGTACCAGGGAGCTTTTGGGGTTTTTTTAAGTGTGAAGCACTTATGTCAATGACCTGATCAAACGATAAGCAAGTTCTCTTCCTTTGCTTTCTAATTAATTTTTCTCTCTCTGTTGAAAGGGGGGATCTTAGAACCGCATGAAGCCCATGACAAGGCTTAAGGCTGGGTACCTATAGAAACACACATAAATAACGCCCTGCAGGGAAACAACCATTGTTGCAAGGTCCTACCAGGTTGTCTGAGCTCCAGCAAATTTGCAACAGTGTTTTGACTTGCTCATAGTTTTAGGCCAAACATCTACTTTTTAAAAAATTGCTCTTATTTTAGGTGACACAACAGAGTTCTTTCCCCTAAACAAAACAAGGATATTGTCAGTATATTGGCTACATAAAGCTGACAAAAGGTAGAGTAGAATAGATTCACATTTTAATTATCTCTTTTGATACAGGAGCATCATTAGAAGTTTATTATCTTCTACTGTATTGTAATGTAATTGGCTTTCTTTATACATCCTGGGGCCTGCCTGCAGACACACAGTACAGTTCAGTGAGGTAGTGACCAGGTCAAGTGATGTTTTATAATGACATTGCCTGCATCTATATACTGGCCATCATTCTGTGATTTTACTTTTATTGAAAGGAAGAATTGGCAAACCCAGTGCTTCAAGGGAATATGTTTTCAATAGTATATAGGTGCAAGAGGTGAAGAGTAGAGATTGGTGCTTATGTTGCAGAAGACTGGACCAAAAAGACCAATGATATAACATGCAATTTTCTTCAGGCTCTGCAGTGCAGGTGGGAATCTAAATAAATATATCTTGCAAACTAAAAGGTTGCAACTTCTGAAAGTTTTATGGCTGCCACTTAGAAACACTGCACAAGACTGAATTAATTGTTGAGTTAACAGTTTACATTATTGCAGTTGAATTGACACTTATGGATCATATCTGTTTAGACAGCCTTCGGAATGTTGGTTGGGGTGAGGAAAGAGTTTATACTTTTGTGATAAAACTGGGAAAAGAGAAAAGATGGGCCAGTTTGATAATTACTCATTTTCATGGTGGTTTCCTTTAATCGAAAGAATAGGTTGCAACAAATGCAGCAAGCCTTACTATGTTTATTTATGCTTGTGTAAACATGCACTCACATACTCACCTGGGTGTGAACAGCTCTTGTCTCCTTGGACTTTGGTGATCTCTGTAAGCACTTCTAGCATTTGCATTTTGTCTTTCAAGCTACTTTAGAAAACTGCCAATATGTTCTTTAAAATATTCAGGGGCACAGATTGACTTCTTAAAGCTGGATTGCAAATTCTTTAACTTCTGGTTGCAGAAATGAAACGGATGTAGAATAAACAGGAATCTGAAGAATAGTGGGGGATCAAGGGTAAACCTTGCAATTTAATCAGCAGAGACTGAACAAGGAAAAATATAATCCTCTGTAGGTTAATTATTGAGGCTGAACTAGAAATACAAACTCTGTTTCTATGCTAATTATATATTGCATGATAGTTTAAGATTTATGGGTTAGTAAATGTGTGAGTTATAAATTTTACTGACCTTTAACAATATATTCTTGTGATCAACAACTATTCTCAAGCTCTAAAAATGTCATGAGTTGGAGAACAATAATATTGAACATACATTTATAAACTTAACAAACTTATGGAATTGCTCAGACCTCACATTGAGCAAGATTACCTTATTCGTGTGGAATAGTGCTTTGCAGCTTAATTTCAGTGCTGTGGTAGCACAACCTCTGCAATAAGATGCTACTCACTGTGAGTATTACAGTCTGACCCATGATAACCATCTTAGCACATTCATATGTAACACCTTCTCCCCAGTTGAGGGCGAGAAAGTGGGTTTTTGCACTTTATCTCAAAATCTTTGGAGATGGAATTGTGTGCTCACATTATTCACTCTTAAGCTGTCTTTTTCAAGTACCATGAAAAAACAAAGAAATAAGATAAGTCAAATATACCCTGGTGTATGTGGTACACTGTGGCAAGAAACTTGTATCGACACTACAACTCTATCTGGGGCCAGTTTAGAGCACACTTGTCAGCTAATCCAATCCCAATATTGTTAAGGTTAGTACTTGACAGTAACTGTGTCCTTGTGACTGGGTTAAAAACCTGGGGTGTCCCATGCTTTAACAACTTTTAAATCATGGTGTAATTAATGGTTTAATTGGATCAGTGGATAACCATTGTGACCAAATTCCCCGTCGGTTTTGCTGTTGCAGTATTGATGGGATGTGTAGATAGTGGTGGTGGTATAAAGGTGAAAATGTTCCAAGCTCTATGGGATACAGCGCAGCAGTGCTGCTGGAGAATATTTGTCTTTATTTCAGTAATTTTCCACTATGCTGTACTGTTGTAGAAAAATGCAATTAATATGAGCACTGAGACTGGAAATAGAATGTCAGTTTCTTGTGTTTTTGAGAGGTTGGTTGTCACATTCATTCACATTTAAAAAATGAACCCTGCTTATCTAAGGTAATAGTTTCAACAATCTCTTCTTATAGGCGGGGTAGCATCATCACCAGCTATTAGCCAAGATGGTCAAGGATGCAACATCATAATCTGGGTGTTCCTAAACCTCCAGATGCCAGAAGTTGGGCCTGGATAGGGAGTGGATCATTTGATACATTACCCTGGTGTGTTCATTCCCTCTGAAGCATCTGGTGCCTTCCACTGTTGGCAGACAGGATGTTGGGCTAGGTGGGCATAGGTCTGACCCAGTATGGATGTTCTTAAAGCAAGTTACTGGGCTGCTGTTATGCCACAGATCCAGTCAAACTGTTAGTAAAGCAAATAAATCAGACAATGCTTTATTAGTAAATTTAAATTATTTTTATTACAAGTAGACTATCTTGGGTGTTATATAACTGTCACCGTCAGGCCAGGGTGGATGGTCAACAAATACTGTCTTTAGTCCTTTTCTCCAAATGAAGACACAGTCACTTGGTAGGGGTTTTTTTTGTTTATTGTTTTAAAACCTTAACTAATGAAAATGTATGGTTCATTTTACGTCCCTGATTGTGCCAATGGATTTATCTGAGGGATATCCTATTTATGAGAGAAGTGATTTTTGGCTTGTATAGTCAGCATTTTGCTTAGTATTGAGAAGCTATAGGGAAAATGCAGCTATTTAAAACATACTGTGAGGGGAAAAGAGTGCATAAACTCCATTTTTTTAAAGGAAGAGTTTTCAAGTGTGCCAATCATTTCTAAGCAAGGTAAAAAAATTAGATGCACTTCAATATGTATATTTCTATTTGTAATGAGAAAAAAAGTTTTTGGGGAAAAGAGAGGTTTAGAAAAGGGCACTGCATTAGCTAAATATTGTACCATAGAACATCAGTCATTTCTTTCTCAATAGTACTGAAAGGGTCTAATTTATAAGTTTTTTCCATTTTCCTGTTATGCTGGTTTGTAAGTTCTGACATTGCTACTGGTATGTTAATGAGAAGCTAGTGTTCCATTAAGAGTAAACCATATGCTCTACCGCATACTGTGAAAGAGAAAGCATATAATGTGACTGTTGCCTTAGTAACACATTAATTCATTTTGTCAGTGTTGGCACAGATCATTTCATTTATAAGAAAACAAGTATAATAGTTTACCACATCTATAATATTTACAGTGTTTCTGTTACAAAACAGTGACAAAATGAGTTTAAAAAATAGAGTTGGGATAATATCATTAAAGTACAGAATTTGTATTTAAAAAAAAATCCCCACACAATTTAAAGATAAAGATTGGTGTAAAATTTCTTTCCCCATTTTTTACTACAAACTGTTTTTTTCATATTTGTATTCTATTAATAATGTGTAAAAAAAATTAGTCCATGAAAAACACAAGTGCATTAGCAGTTTTTAATGAACATTAAACAAAATATTTCATACAACAGTTTTGTTAAATTGCAACCATTATAAACCTTGTTGTATGCTTGTGTGTTATTCATAACAAGACTAAACATATATCTAGTTTTATCTGTTCTTCCAGATGTTTCTTAGCATTCTAACACTCCTAAAATATTTAAATGAAACCCCTCCATTCCCTGCATTTTGAGGTTTATTCACTGACAAAATAGTCACATGTCTATCTAAATAAATATAGTCTGCTATATGCACAAGTGATACTGTGAATTGAGATCATCCGAAGGCTAGAAAAAGAAAAAGGAGTGGAAAGGGAGAAACAAGAACTTGCCTTTGGAGTCTGCACCTGCAGGAGAAGGTATCGTCTCTCCTCACCTCGGGGAACCCTCAGGGCATGCCACACCTGTAACTTCAGGTTCTCTGCCACAAACATTTTACATGTGTGATGCATCGCATATCAAAATAAAGAGCACTGTATTTCAGGTATCTTCATCATGTTATTTAGTATCATAACTGGTCTTGCATGCACACCCTACTCTACCCTTTACTTTATGGTTTATCAAAGATGTTTATGCCTCTTTAATTGCTTGGATAACTGAAGACATTCCATAAAAGGTGCAGTACACCAAGATTTGATCATACAGCATATTGAGCCAAATTACCTTCTGAAAAATACAGCATAAAAAAGGCCTCTTTCAAATATTAGTTGAAGCCATCCTTAACATAGCTGAATGATTGCTGCTCTAGGGAGCATTTACTGATGAATGAAAATAAAGTTGTAAACCTTTGAAAACAGACTTCTTTCAATTGTAGGTATTCCAATAATTAAAAATTATTTTGTCAAGTATAAAATAGAGTTTTGGTTTCTCTACTGAAATACTTAGTTGTATTTGTAGGTAATCCAAAGATTAGTGAACCTGGGGATTAATATTGGATGGGTCTCAAATACTGTAGTCAATAAATAAATTCATCCCTACTATTATGACAAAAGGGGGGCAATTCCTGTGACTACAGTGCAGGTATATTTCTGCATAGAAGGTACATACTGCTGTGAAGGGCCTTAAATCCCCTTCCCACTTTTGCAAGTTTCTAAAGTTTTATTTAAAAAAAATAAACTAAAATTTAAAATCACATTTTAGCTACTGAAATTGAGGTCTTTATGTTGTTAGCTTGTTAAATAAAATCACACATTAGAGGCCTATATCACACTGGGTAAGATCATATATTTGTGTGGAACACTTAATTTTTAAAAGTCCATTTTGAATATAACAAAGAAATTTAAGAAAGAGAAAAGCTTGTAGAATTTAGGGATACATTACATTACAGTGCATATTAATCTACATTTGACCCATACATACACTATGTACTGTAAAAGGTCTGATTTTCCTCTTTTACTAGTGTGAAAAGTAACTCCACTAAAGTAAATGGGGTTACATCAGTATAAAATCAGTGTAAATGAAAGAAGAATCAAGCCCCTACTGTGAAGATATGTATAAATGTGAACAAGAGAGAATGCGAACAAGCAAAGAGAGAAATATAGACTTATGGTCTGATCAAGGAGTTCTGATAATATCCTTGACTGGCCATGCAATCAAAACACAGTTCTTTTCTGATGTCATTAGAATTTTGAAACGTTTTATTAACTTTCCTTGAATAGTCTGTATTATCTTTTTTGGTGGGCAATACAAATTTACACAAGATCATTAAGTCCAAACCTGACTGCAAAGAGTTACAAAGGTATCTCGCAAAAAAGGATGATTGGGAAACAAGATGGCAGATGAAATTCATTGATGGCAAATGCAAACTAATGCAATTGGAAAAAATAATCCCAATTATGCATAAAAAATGATTGGGCCTAAATGGGCTCAAGTAAGAGATTGGGGGGTCATCATAGATAATTCTCTGAAAACTTTTGCTCATTGTACAATAGCAGTCAAAAAAGCAAACTGTATTAGGAACTATTGGGAAAGGGATATATATTTAAAAATATAATATAATGCTATTCTATAAATAAATTGTACACCCACATTTTGAGTACTGTATGTAGTGTTGGTCATCCCAACTCAGAAAGGCTATAATTGAATTGGAAAAAAATCAATGAAAGGCAACAAAATGGTTAGGAATATGGAACAGCTTCCATAGGAGGAGAGATTAAAAGACAGACCCACTGTTCATCTTGTAAAAGAGATGCCTAACTGGGGATACAATAAAAGTCAAAATCATGAATTGTATGGAGAAAAGTGAATAGGGAATTGTAATTTACCCCAAAATGTAACACAAGAACTAGGGATCAACTGATGAACATAGTAGGCAGCAGGTTTAAACAAAGAGAAGTACTTTGTCACATAACAAATGGTCTATCTGTGGAATATATTGACATACGAATTCCATTCTTACATTCTTATTCATTACATTAATTAACAAAAATAGATAAGTCAGGTCGAAATGGGGGAAAACTACATTTCTAAATCAAAATGATCTTTCCCCTCCTCATGTGTATTTGTTTATATATATATATATATATATATATATAAAATCACTCACAATTCAATTTCAAGACATTTATGGAGTAAATATATGGTGGGTTTGTGAATTCAAGATTCAGCATTTTTTATTGAATTCAAGTATTTTATCCATCATTTTCTTACTAAGAATAAACATTTTATATCTTTAGGATTAAATGTGAATTGCAAACCATGTAATAGAATAAGCAGCTCAGAAATAGAAGCAGAATTATTTTGAGTGCAGACAAGTGATATCCTAAATAATACGAATGCAGCTCTTATTAATGTTATCATTATAACTTCTTGGCCACAGTTTCACGAGAAATCATAAACTTGGGGTTTTTCATCACTCCTTTTAACTGTGTTATACTATATGCTTACAAAGAAAAGTTTCAAAAATGGAAGCTCAAAATTAATATTTTTGGGTACTTCTGTTTTTAGGTGCCTAACTTGATACACCTTTAAAGGAGCATGATTTTCAGAAACCATCTTAAGATGGGTAACCAAAATACTAGGTACCCAGTGTTTCTAGGCCAATGGTTCTTGGGTTTACATTCCAAATTCAGTTAGTGTTCCATTGGTATTGATGTGACTTTTGAGTGATTTCAGAAGTGTGGGCCTAGAACTTTGTAGCCTGATTTATAAGTATATTAACTGTTCAATACCTCTACAATTCAGTGAGAATACACACTTTTAATGATTCTGATTTAACAGCTTGTCAAACATATCAGAGTTTGACACCATACTACATGCTTCTGCTAACACCTAAGTGCTATATATTCATAGTTAATATTTACTAGCATGAGTATAAAATAAATTGTACTTATGTTTCATCCCATCCGCACAAAGACAGCAGGAAAAAAGAGACAACCTTCTTATAAACTACTTCCGGGAATTTAGAGAGGAATGAGGATATAAATATTTGATCTGCTTTTCTGTGGGTACCAACAAAGTGATGAAATCTAAATTAATAACTCAAACCTCCTAGTAGTTGAAACATAGCCTAACTATTATGTGATAAATTCCTATCTACTCCTGAGAAATCAGGATGCATATACAACTTCCAGGTCAGGAGTGGGCAATAAGTGGTCCGCAGGCTAGATGCAGTTCACCCAGGTTAGCTCTTGGCTGGACACCAGATACTTTATTTACCTGAGCATCTGCAGGTATGGATGCTTGTAGCTCCTCTTGGCTACAGTTGACCAATCCTTGCCAATGAGAGTGGCAGGAAACACTGTGGGCCAGCCCAGAACTTCCCACAACTCCCATTGGCCAGGAATGGCAAATAACAGCCAATGGGAGCTGTTAGTAGCCATACCTGTGAACGCTTAGGTAAATAAAGCATCTGGTGGACCACCAGGGGCTAACTCTGGTGAACCACAACCACCCCAGCTCTAGGTCACAGTGCTGTACTCGAGTCTAGCCTCCAGCTAGCATACCCCCACCTCACACATGAAACATAACAAGAGCTCAGATAATTGTATCTCAATAACTTTTATGCTTTCTTCATTTTAGACTAATATGGAGGGACTAGCCTAAAAATACAATCAACCTCTGGAAAATGCTCAATCCATTTTTGGTACCTGAAAATATGTCTGGCTTGAGTAACAATTAGTATTGTGTGGTTTTCAGTCTGAATCTCTTCCATCGAATGACAGGGGATGATGTCTGGCAACTAGAAATAAAAGAGGAAGCACCAAGAAGGACAAAAGCTTATTATATTAAGTGTGATGTGGAATTTTTTAATGGATGTTGTTTTCCAGCCTGTGTCAGGCTGTGAAACATCTGGCTTATGATATGTCTTGCATATATGTCCCCAACAGTATGTAGTGCAGTAGAGCTAATGCTGTCTGGAAAATAGCATTTTAAGTACATGTTACAGCCATATCCAGAAATTTATTTAGATTTAGGGGATAGTGGGATTGAACCTTCTGCAGGAGTAGAAAGAGTAGCCTAACACCTTGTAAAACAGCTGACTGGGGATAAGTAAAATGTATATTTTGATATGGAAATTAGACAGAGCAGGAGGATGTGCAACTGAAGTAGCATTGCACTTTTGTCTTCATAAAAGTATGGTGCTCATGCCAAGTAAAGCCTCTTTGCTTATCACAGCACCAGCAGAAACTTGGAGGATACAATCTGAATGAAAATACAACTACTGATCATTTCTTGAGATACAGCAGCCTTTTGATCCCCTTAGACAAAACTGTTATTATGCATTGCACTCAGAGGCCTCAGTCAGGATCAGAGCCCACCGTGGAATTTAAGGACAGAAGGGACCATTAGATCATGGAGTCAGACCTCCTGTATATCACAGGCCATCAACACTGCTTAGTAACAGCACACTAAACCTCACAACTGAAATTAGACACAGTCTCACAGCCCACAGGAAACTAGGCTATTAAACACCACAGGAAGAGAATAGGAAAGATTGAGGTGCACCAGCTTGAGGCCCTTGCGATGTCAGGGAAATAGGAGACGTAGGAAGAAACTGCTGTTGTTGAAAAAATGTTATAATCTAATTCAAGACAAGATGCAACAAGTGGGTGTAGCAAACTGAGTGAGGGAATGGGGGAGGGAGGACAAGGGTTGACAGCACTAAGAACTTGTGGCTACGTAGGCCAGCTATGTGCATAATTAGCAGATTGAGTCATTTAAAATATATATAAATAAATATCAGTAAACAACACTAGATGGTGTGGAAACTCCTGAAGAGAACATAATATTTTGTCAGCGCTGAGAACAGACATCTTCACACTTCTCAGTATAAGAAATAGTTGGGGGCATGCTTATCATGGTAATGTGTGTGTGTGTATATATATATATATATATATATATAGATAGAGAGAGAGAGAGAGAGAGAGAGAGAGAGAGAGAGATAATGTATATATTACTGTCAGTGTAAAGGCAGATTGAGCCCTTCTGGGTAATTCTGCTGGTGAGACGGGACCCAAAATATCTATGGGCTCATTTGTAGTCGGAAAAGTGCAAACACGATAGCAAGTTTAACTGCGTGTGCTGTGCTTATGGAGCCCTACTTTCATTAGCTTTCTTTGCACTCAGTTCAAATTAAGACGGGAAAAGACTGCTTTTCTAGAAGTGGTTTAATGACCATCACCAGAACACAACAGAAAACCAACTTGTAACTCAAGGATATGGCATATTAGCACATAGCAGTGCAAATCAAACTGGAGTTTTTAATAAGATAAATATTGTTGAGGTACCATGGTTGTTAAGATTTTTACCCAAACATGATGTTCCAGTACATAAACAGCATAATATATGTCTTTTCTTTGTTTAATGATATACTTGCAATAATGTAGTGAATTAAACCAGTGTCTGATGCATCTATGGGGTGCTATTTCTTTCTAGACATTAAAACATAAATTGCCAGAGTGCTATATAAAATGGGAATTCCTTGTTAAGCTCACAAAAAAAAAAAAAAGATGAGTACACTATTCCCCTTTTGGCTAGGTTTCCGAAAAGAGATGCAAGATGGGAAGTGTGTAAATAAATATAATCTATTCAGAGTGTGTTGTATTGCTGCAGTGCACTGAAGTCCATCACAAATACTCTATTTATTGCTGAATGCAGAAGCAGTGGATCTATACGATTCTTAAATTGGTGATTTTGGACACCTTTAGAATGCCTTACTTTACTCCAAATACAGTTGGGGTTTGTTTTAGTGCCTTGGAGTACATATACAATGTGCTCAGAACGAAATAGTCAGGTGGAAGGAGAGCACACCCAAATCTCTTTTTTGTATATATTCTTTCCAGTAGGCAATATTTGGTTAGAAGGATATTCATGAAGTATAATTAGATGATGGCATTCCCTGTTAAGAATAAAATATTGCTAATTTGCTTGAGTTGAAATGGAGCTGGGGTGATACAAAATGCAGTTATACATTTGCTCCTTAGTATACAGTTGAGGAAATCAGTAATGCCTCCATGATCCTAAGGCCTTATCCAGTTCCTATTGAAGTTACCCATTGACTTTAGTGGGAGTTGAGCCAAGAGTCCACACTGGTTGTCAGTAAACCGTCAGATTCAGTTCAATGTGTTACAGATAATATTATATAAAGCTCTGAATTTTATGTGTGCTGTGAAGCTAATGTCTCATTCCATGAGGTAGGTTGCATTGTTTGTGCTCTCCATTCTGAAGTTTCACTGGAGCAGGTTGGAGTAGGATGTTCTTGCTTTAGGAACCTCCTCTAAGGAGCTACATCCCCAAATATGTCCACCAGAGGGACTATTCTGAGAAAAATCCCTAACTACACAATTATTCTAAGAAAAATCCCTAACTACACAAATGCATCAAAAGAGCAGAAAAGTGTATCTCTGAGGTAGAAAACGTTTCTCTCCCCTTTTGGTAAAAATGGTTTTACTATCCACAAATATCAATTTCAAAAGGTATCAGGGAACAAATCTAAAAATGGAGTGAGTGCCATAGTGAGATACTTTCACTCAGTTAATAAAATCTAACAGACTAGGTCAGAGTACAACCAAACAATAGAATATAATTAGACAATTATGTACTCTGTGAAGATAATGAAATTATGTTACAAAGCAAAAAACTTACTACTTTTTTAAATGCCAATTCATTTTCTCATCTACACAGAAGATGTTAAAATAGGACCTATACCATCACAATTGTGATGTACTTGTTCGAAAATCACAGTGTAAGGTCAATTTCAATCTATTTTGGCCTTTTTTTCTAACCACTTGTATATTTCATATCCTCTGGAAGATTTCGCGTGTTTCTTTTTTTGGCCAAAGTTTTAGTTTTTTGTATTGTCAATACAGAATACAGAAAACATCCCTTTGGACTGTTGGCCCTATCTTTATTGTAATTTTTTTCTGTGTTTTTTTCTTTTTTTTTTTTTTTGGCCAAGCACTCAGAGATAGAGTGAAATGTACTATAATGGTGTAAAGTTTTTCTTTGGAAAAGGTACCTCACATACATTTGTCACAGTAGACATTTTAGGGCCATGTGAGCTACTAAGGGTTGGATAATGCCAGGAGTTAGATGCTTACATTAAAACTTCACGCCCCCCCTACATGACCCTCAAAAGTATTTGGAGACAGTGCAACTCAAATAAGTCTTTGATCTTTAAATTTACCATCTATTTATTGTCTTTAAGGATTTCAACATCTTTTGGCTGAACCACTGTGTTGGGTATGGTAAAATTAAAGATAAAAAGACTTGCATTTCTGGAGACTGTCACGAGAGGGCATTTAAGGACTAACTCTAGACTTCTTTCTACAGTTGCTGTAAAAACATTGAGAAACATCTTAAAATTGCATTATATTGATATGAAGATGTAAAATGCTGCATTACAAAAAAAGAAAAGGAGGAGAGAAGGAGACTCACAAGCATATTTTGACTTAAATTAATTCTACATTTCAAAATACAGACACTGACCAATGGCTATTCTGAAATGATTATTTTCTGTCTATTGTACCTTGTAGATATTTTTAACTTACTTTGTCAAAAAACATTGAAGAGAAGATAATGAAAAGAGAAAATAAACATTTATATCTACACTCTTTCAACATTAATTTATCTGAAGGGAGAAATTGTTCTGAAGCCTTAATTTGAAGAAAGGAAAACAAATACATTTTTAGGACTGTTACTTTTTATTTTTAACTGCAACTTTAAAATAAAAGATTATTTCAACTTCTGTGCTGGGAGACAAGCTAATTACATGTTCTAATAAAATAACAGAGAATTAGGAGAAATGATTGGAAATCAGATAGTACAAGGTGACCTGATGTATGAATAGAGATAAGGCCATACAATATATTTATGTAACTGTGAAACACTATGATCAGAATTGTTTATGGGTTCCGATTGGGGTAAGACTGTGTAAAGGTAAAAAGAATCTAGCTTTAGAAATGTCTTGCACATCACATTTTGAGGAAAAGCATGCAAAATATTTGTGCAAAATACAGAGAAGTGTTCATCAGCATGGGTTGCAAAGGTATCAATAGGATGAAAATTCCACCGAAATCTATAGTAATGGCTCTATTACTGTAGTAACATGATTCTAAACTGGAGAATTAGAGTAAAAATGTTAATATAGTATATTTAAAAATAAAGCAATTAGTCAAAAAGGCTAGGTCGGAAAAAGAAGCAACATCTGTGCAGCTGAGTGGGAAAATCTAAATATTAAATGAAGTAAGGGCCCTGCTTCTGCCTGCTGTGCCACATGGATACAGCCCGATTGAAGTTAATGGGACTTTGTGCCAGCAGTGGGGTATGCCCAGGCAGAACAGCTTGCAGAATTGGGGCCAAGAATTTTATTTTAGAAAACATGGGTGCTCATTTTAATATTGCCTATTGTGCAGCTTTACTATACATGTAGCAGCCGAAGAAAAAAAAATATGTGCACAAACTGACTTTGGTAATAACACAATTAAAGGTGAACTCTGTTTTTGATGGACATATATAACGCACATCACCATTCAAAATATGCTTCTCCTTGGTATTGGGGTAAACTGGGTATTTATTCTTCTTCCCCTTTTTTTCTTTTGAAAATCTCTATTTTGGCTATTGCAAAAAAGAATGATCATTTACATTTATAACCTGGCCTATTGATATAGATCAAAATCTTGCCCATGCAATCCAAGCTTTTGTAGTTTTTTTTTTTAATGCATAGCCACTCTTCAGGAGTCCAGTGCTGGTGAGTGTGGAATAATGAACAGTAAACCTTCATACCTGCCCTTGCGTATCTTGTGGACTCATGTAGACATTACTTTAGGCATGGGAAAATCTATTTCCATTGAATGATTTTTTTTCATTTATATACAGTGCTGATCAAGAACTCAAAGCAGAGCAATAAAAAATAACCAAACACATCAACAACATCACAGATTCATAAAGTGATACAATGTCAATTGAAGGACACACACACAATCCCTTTCCAATCTCAGATCTCAGCCTTTATTCCATGCATCTCTTCAGACAAAACCTGAATAAATACATGCAGCATGTCCTGACTTTCAGCAGAATCAGCTTCTTGCAGAGTGCTGCATGCAATCAGTTCCAGTCCTGAGAACCCTTCACTGAGAATGCCTTGCTTCTTCTATGTAATCCTGAAGGTTCAGGTGATCTCAGGTACATGAGGAGAAGCTTTCTGCAAAATAGTTACGTCCCAAAGTATCCATAGCTTTGTAGTTCAGCCCAAAACCATCAATAACACACATAGGAAACAGCTATATTGCCCCTGTTACTCCTATTCAATGAAAGTGCAATGCACCACGGACAGAGGATAACACATATTATTTTGACTTTGGACCTTCTATGTGAAATCAAATGTTTTGCTTAGAAGCTAGATTATAACCAACACATCTCAGTCTGTGTTAAAACTTTCTAAGATTAAGGGAATGGATTGCATGGATCAGTAGTTTTTTATCCATTCATACTACTATACCCTGAAGCTCGAGCCCTGCCATCTGGGTTGAAGCATGTAACTTAACTTTGTGCAGTTGCCTTGCTTGCCATGCTCTAATGCTAGCCCTTCTCTTGTGACCTCCTAAAATCACCCACAACCTCCCTGGGGGAGTCCATAATTTCCAGGTTGAGAAACACTGATCTAGATAAGCTCATATTCCTCCTGGAAGACCTCTGTGTACCCCTACTTGAGAGGCATTGGTGTAGATGATTCCCTTTATTAAGTCTATATGCAAGTCTGTGCTCAGTCTGCCCACTCAGATATCATCATTTGAATCTGTATTCCAGATATTCTTATTAGAGCCTGAGGCATGGATTTTAATACTAATATTTTAAATCACTTAAGAACATAAGAACATAAGAATGGCCATACTGGGTCAGACCAAAGGTCCATCGAGCCCAGCATCCCATCTGCCGACGGTGGCCAATGCCAGGTGCCCCAGAGAAGGAGAACAGAAGACAATGATCAAGTGATTTATCTCCTGCCATCCATCTCCTGCCCTTGTTATGAAGGCTAGGGCACCATACTTTATCCCTGGCTAATAGCCATTTATGGACCTAACCTGCAAAAATTTATCAAGCTCTTTTTTAAACCCTAATAGAGTCCTGGCCTTCACAGCCTCCTCGGGCAAGGAGTTCCACAGGTTGACTGTGCGCTGTGTGAAGAAAAATTTCCTTTTATTAGTTTTGAACCTACTACCCATCAATTTCATTTGGTGTCCCCTAGTTCTTGTATTATGGGAAAAGGTAAATAATTTTTCTATAATCACTTTCTCCACACCATTCATGATTTTATATACCTCTATCATATCGCCCCTCAATCGCCTTTTTTCCAAACTGAAAAGTCCCAGTCTCTCTAGCCTCTCCCCATATGGGACCCTTTCCAAGCCCCTAATCATCTTAGTCGCCCTTTTCTGAACCTTTTCTAATGCCAATATATCTTTTTTGAGGTGAGGAGACCACATCTGCACGCAGTACTCGAGATGTGGGCGTACCATAGTTTTATATAGGGGAAGTATGATATCTTTTGTCTTATTATCTATCCCTTTTTTAATAATTCCTAACATCCTATTTGCCTTACTAACTGCCGCTGCACACTGCGTGGATGTCTTCATAGAACTATCCACTATAACTCCAAGATCCCTTTCCTGATCTGTCGTAGCTAAATTTGACCCCATCATGTAGTACGTGTAATTTGGGTTATTTTTTCCAACATGCATTACCTTACACTTACCCACATTAAATTTCATTTGCCATTTTGCTGCCCAATCACTCAGTTTGCTGAGATCTTTTTGTAGTTCTTCACAATCCCTTTTGCTTTTGACTGTCCTGAACAACTTTGTGTCATCTGCAAACTTGGCCACCTCACTGCTTACCTCATTTTCTAGATCATTGATGAACAAGTTGAACAGGATTGGTCCCAGTACTGACCCCTGGGGAACACCACTAGTTACCCTCCTCCATTGTGAAAATTTACCATTTATTCCCACCCTTTGTTTTCTGTCTTTTAACCAATTCTTGATCCATGAAAGGACCTTTCCTCCTATCCCATGACCACCTAATTTACGTAAAAGCCTTTGGTGTGGGACCGTGTCAAAGGCTTTCTGGAAATCTAGGTATATTATATCCACTGGGTGCCCCTTGTCCGCATGTTTATTAACCCCTTCAAAGAATTCTAACAGATTAGTTAGACACGACTTCCCTCTGCAGAAACCATGCTGACTTTTGCCCAACAATTCGTGCTCTTCTATGTGCCTTGCAATTTTACTCTTTACTAGTGTTTCTACTAATTTGCCTGGTACTGATGTTAAACTTATCGGTCTATAATTGCCAGGATCTCCTCTAGAGCCTTTTTTAAATATTGGTGTTATATTGGCCATCTTCCAGTCATTTGGTACCAAAGTGGATTTAAAGGATAGGTTACAAACCACTGTTAATAACTCCGCAATTTCACATTTGAGTTCTTTCAGAACCCTTGGGTGAATGCCGTCTGGTCCCGGAGACTTGTTACTATTCAGCTTATCAATTAATTCCATAACCTCCTCTAATGTCACTTCAATCTGAGTGAGTTCCTCAGATTTGTCACCTAAAAAGGCTGGCTCAGATTTAGGAACCTCTGTAAAGGTAGAGAGAACTTATGTAGAGAGAACACATGATGGCTCAGTAAAATTGTTTTATTCCCATGGCCAGGCTTCTTGCTGAAATGAGTGAGTTGTATAGGTCCACCCAAATGCATGCTCTTAGCACTGTGCCCCACCATCTGGGTATAAGAAGTATTTTGAAAAGTATTTTAGGGCATCTGTGGTGTTTAATTTGGTGGATTTTCACTGGTAAATTCAGGTTGTTCAAATTCCATGGTTCGAGTGAGAGGCAGAAGAAAACAGTGATGAACTAATATTTTTAAGACTCAAAGTTCATAAAAATGACAAAGATAGCTTAGTATATCACAGTTCTGAAGGCTGACTGTGTATCCCACAAGAAAACTGGGAATCTCATCTGTCCAAATGTATAGCCCTCAGGAATCCTGGGATGTTGTGTCTTAAACCTGTTAATGAAGCATGACTCATTATTGCTTGTTTTATGCCTTGGGTAAGGGAATTTTAGCAGCTGAAGAATTTGGGAGGAGGTATTCTGTGATCTGTGCTCAGCTGCTTCTGGCTGGCTGGCTGGCAGTTCCCAGCAGGGTCCATAAACACATCAGCCTTCTGCCTCCATTGCTCCACCACTCAGCCAATTTCCATATATGAGTGGTGCAAAGAAAAAGCACCACATGCCTCAAGTATTTATAGACGACTATCATCATCATCATCATCCTGTTTCCATTACACCTCCAGCAGTTAGGGCAGCAATGAAGCTGCCCACTCCTGTCTGTTTCTCGCAAGTCTTTCATTGGTTCCCCAGCTGTGCCCCAGGTTTTTCAGCGTGGCTTCCACAGCTCTTTGCCATGTTATTTTCAGGTGACCTCGTTTTCGGTGATGGAATCTGTTTCTATCTGAAGCACTTGGCCAATCCATCTCCAACGCCTTCTGGCAATTATGGTGTTCATAGCCTCCTGAGTCATGAGTCACCCCTCCCCCCCACCACAAATCATTGGATTGGCTTAAAAAGATATTTAAAAAACATGTAATTTGGGATTTTATTTTCATTCTAGATCCCACAGAGTGCACTTTGGTTTACATCGAGCTTTACTCCACAACTACAAAGGCTGGAAATGTACATTTTAAAAATAGAAAGCTGAGATTCTTATTTAATCAAATGTTTCCAGGAGAGAGAACTTTAAGAGATACACCAAATAGCACAAGACCTCTGATAAAATGATGAGAGTTGGTAACACACGGAAATCTGACTTGATTTCCTCACTTGCGAGTGTGTTAGGTTGCCCCAGCGGCAGAGTTCTGCTGTTGCCCATTTTTCCCCGAGAGCTTGAAATCTTTTCTTACAACGGTTGAATTGGACCCTATGGGAAAGGAAGGAAAGGGTCTTCTGGAGAATCAAGAGGAAGGTAGATGTACCAGCTGAGTCTGAGGACTTGAATATATGACCACTTAGGGCAGGCCTGGATGTATATCTACAGCACCCTAACCTACCCTTCACTAAGTGGACGTGTGGACTTTGCTGCAGTGTATTAACAGGTCTGTGTATGCTTTGGTTGAGCTAGAAGGATTCCCAGGGCCTCTTAATGCATAGCTCTAAAGTAGTGTAGATTTACATACTTGCTTGCCACATGCTGTATCCATATAGGCAGTCCCTTAATAAGAGTCTAGGGTGCGAGGTGGTGGTGGTATCAGTTGTATTTAAGGGTCAGAATCTAGAGGTTATAAACTAAACTGTGAACCTCAGTACATCTGGGGTTTTCCAGTCATAACCACTTATGTTGTAAAGTACATATGATGCTCCTCTCCTGATGAGTGGGAAAATCACACATCAGTGATGATACATCCCTGTGAATCAGATATTGACAAGTCCTTCAAAGCCATTCTGAGTGTTCATCGAAATATGTTGTAGAATACTTTGTGCTAAAAGAGGCTGTGATTAGTTCAGACTATATGCTCTTCCATAGCAGTCATACTCCCACATGAGATGGAAAAACATTAGCTTATGTTTTACATATTGGACTTAAGTGAATATAATGATTTCTTGAATATGTGTCCTCCTCCATATATAGCCCCCACATAAATATGCAGCGTAGCTATGGCATGGTACACCTCCCCTTTTGTGTGGAGTCAATCATGTAAATTCATTGTTAAGCAGTGGTGAATGTGGAGGGAGATACAGGGCCAAAAGAATGCATCCCACTCACTGGGTTCCTAAGGTTAGGCACCACTTTACTGAACAAACCTAAATAGTTAATCAGTTTCAAGATACTGTGGCTGTAAAGAGAACTTTCCAAATGTGAACTGAGTATATCCCAAAACTGTGCTGAGGGCAGAGTCTGTCAGGGAGGATGAGCTCTTTCTCATTCATCTTTGTGGCCTGCTAACTCTGAAGATTGCCTCTGCAGGACAATTTAAATTTCAATATTATTACCTGATTGTAAGGGTCTCTCTTCACACCCCAGGAGACAAGAAACAGGAATCTCATGGGTTTTGTAGGAACAAGTGCCTTTGTAATGAATGGATAGTTCATTTGATGATCCGTTTTCCCTTGGCAGTTGGGAGCTCTGAGGTACTCCTGCTGACCCTGCAGCTCGCAGCCATCATGGGCTGAAGTCACAGAAATGGTTGGATGTCATGGAGGAGCTGTTTGCCAAGGAGCCAAGAATACCCGTAAGGCACAAGGGGACCTGCAGACTTCAAGTTAGTCACCAGCTGCTGGAAGGCCCTGAGATGCTCTGTTTACCTGAGCATCTGCAGATATGGCAGCTCACAACTCCCAGTGGCCACAGTTCACCATTCCTGGCCAATGGGAGCTGTGGGAAATGGTAGCCTGACCCGAAGCTCCCATTAGCTGGAACAGTGAACCATGGACATTGGGAGCTGCAAGCAGGTGTACCTGCAAACTCTTAGGTAAACAAAGTGTCCTAGGCTGGCTAGCAGCTTACCCTTACAAGCTGTAACCCAGAGTTTGAAATCCCCGTTTTAGGAAGTGTAGAGTTTAATTTCCATCTCTGTGTTATAAAACAAAGGGCATTATTACATTGTGGTTTAACACCAATACTTCAAATAATAATTACTTAGCTGTGGCTGTGGACAGTGTAAATTGTGTGTATTGTAAGATTTTGTCAATAGTAAATATCATTAGCCCATTTTATGGATAGAGAAACTGAGACACAGCGAGGTTTCGTGTCTCAGCTGTAATTTAATACTTTAGAGCCAAAATTGTTTCCTAACTTAAAAAAAAATCAGGGTCTGTAAAGTTCATCTTTTGGCTTGTAAATAAGTGGCTTGATTTTTCAAAAGTTGTGAGCAACTTGTAGCAGCCATGAAAGTCAGTTGGTGCTGCTTGAGTACTCAGCAATTTTGAAAATCTGGCCTTTTATTTACAAGTGTAAATATGGAATTCTGGAGTCTAATGTGTGTAAAGAGTTATGCATGTGCAGGAAGTATGTTCTTTAAATAAATCAATCAAGCCTGTCCTACACAGAGGAATGTGAACTTACTTGTCTGACCAGATTGTGTACAAGCAGAGGACAATGAAAGCACATTTACATTTATGGTAAACAAAGCAATCAAGCTAACAAGCAACAAAGGAAACAGCTTAGTGAGCACACTGGAGGAAAGAGTCTGCCCTCTGAGGAGGTCTTCCTGGCTTTTTGAGGCCAAAAAGATAAATGGACTTTGGAAAATATAGGGGTCAGGAAAAAGACATTATAATTATCCATCACAGCTCCCGATTCCTGTGAGCGTTGGATCACCTATTCTGGAGGGCTAGAGACACTGACAGGTCCAAGTTAGAAAAATATTTAGGCAATTATTATAACTGGCTAAAATTAAGTTTTAGATATAGAAATTTTGTTTGTTTTAAAAACAGCGAGTAGTCCTGTAGCACCTTAGTCTCCTTTAGTGTACGTCTAGACTACACACTTCTTTCGAAAGAAGCTTCTTTTGAAAGAGAGCCGTCTAGTTAGCCACACTTTTTTCGAAAAAGTGATCCGATTTTTCGAAAGAGAGCACCCAGGCCCTGCTTGTGGTCAAGAACACCTTTTTTCGAAAGAGCTCTTTTGAAAAAAGTCGTTCTTCCTCATAAAATGAGGTTTACCGCTGTTGAAAAAACTGCCATGTTCTTTCGATTTATTTTGAAAGAACACAGCGGCAGTCTAGACGCAGGTGAAGTTTTTTTGAAAAAAGGCCACTTTTTTTCGAAAAAACCCTGTAGTCTAGACATAGCCTTAGAGACTAACCAAAATATATAGAATTATGAGCTTTCAATATATTTTGGTTACTCTTTCAGGTGCCACTGGACTACTCATAGTTTTTAAAATTACAGACTAGCACAGCTTCCCCTCTCAGATTATTTTGTTTTGTTTGCATTCATATCTGTCTCTTTTTTTCTTTGCTTAGTATCACTTAACTCTGTTCTTTATTGCTACGTATTCCTATCTCAGCGAAATAAAGAGTGAGTCCTCTGCGCACCTACCAGGCTGTTGTGTGTACTATCTCTGTGGAGGCAGCAAATACAATCATTTCTGTGAATGTCCAGTAAGAGAAACTGGACATTGTTCAGAGTATCATCATAAAATACTTGTAAAGAGCTATATACAGGAGTGAAGTATTCAGGCAGCCGGTAACAGAGGTGATAACAGAATTCTCAACCTCATAGTTCCACTAACCCTTAAGCTTGTCTTGAAGTTTGAAATAAAATAACAAGTGAAAATCTTGGAGTAAAGATACAATTTGTTCCTCAAGTTTGTGCAAGGATATAAATGACAAAAATATATTTTTTTGTTACAAACCACTCTGAAATGTTTTAAACTTGTTCCAAATTAACAGAAGTTCCACAAATTCAATATCAGACAATTTTTTATCAAAAACAAACAAACAAGAAAAATTCCAAATAAATCCATTTATGATTAATGTTTTCCTCATCTCTCCTCAACTGAGTGCAGGTAGTGTTAGGTGCTTGAGGGGCTAGTGACAAAGAACAAATACAACCAGCACTTTCAGACTGCAGTGGTAAACATTTTGTAAGCTCTACCATTATTTGACATGAAATGTAAGTATCTTTAGTACCGGTGATATTAAGAGAGTCTTTTCTAGAAACAACTTGGATCAACACCACATGACTAGGGTACAATCTCATTTAAACCTTGGTTTATTCCACTTTTCCTAGATTCCCTGTTATGCTCAGTAGATCTAGCTTTTCAGTCCCTGAAGTTGCAACATAAGGTTGACTGTTCATTGGATAACATTGTACAAAATTAATAAAATTGTCACTGATATTGTAGGCAATAAAATAACAAATATGCCTGTTCTGTATTTAAAAGTCAGAACAAAACGCATTGTAGGAAAAACACCTATAAAGTAGAGATGCAAAAGAGAACAAAATATGGGTTAAAAATGAGCATATTTGATCTGGGTAGCAAAATGCAGAGAGACTCCCCCACGCACAGCCAGAGCTGCCAATTCTGGATCTTCCAAAAAGCCAGGGCAGGATACCAAGTACATTCTTCTGCCTTATGCCAACCAAACATCCATGAAAATGTCACCTTTATGCAAGTGGAACACAGAGCGAGTAGAATTTGCCCTTTAAATGTGAGGGGGAAAATGCTCTGAAAATAAACAAAATGTTTTTTTCTGCTAATTAAAACATGAATCGATAAATATTTTCAAAGTTTAAAAAAAATACTCTTCCTCTCAGGCTGAGCACCAATCTGCCAGGCTCCAGCCGTGAGAGAATCTTTCTAGCATAGTTGCAAACAACTGATGAGAGAGGTTGAAAACAGAAACACAAATACAACCTTCCCAATCATTTCCACATCATGGTATGTTTTATAGAAAACAAATTCATAAGACACATATTAGTTAAAGGGGTTCCCCACCCTCCACTTATATTGGTCAGTGTACTAGTAGTGAAGGAATGACCAGCAATGAACAACCAGATAACTGGAATTAAGATGACAGTTTCATATTAAACACTAGCTGGCTCAACAAAGCCTAATGCTAGGATGAAGTCAGGACATGGCAGAGCTTTAAATCCAAATCAAAGTAGAGTAACTCTTTCTAAATAAAATATATGCTGTAGCATCACATGTTGCTAGGGTCGGACCAAGGTGCTCTTACATTCCACAAAGCAGTACTGATTATCTGAAGCTGATTGCTAGGACTGAGCTAAAATTTATATTTTACCTGACCAGCTACTCATTTCTTGTCCTATAGGACTCTAAATCTTTGAGATGATCTGTGAACATTGTCTTTGTAAAAAAATCCCTCTGATTTGGAAAACTCACCGCCAGTTGCTATCTTACACTCTTGTTATGTTTTGGGTTAATTATGGGCCAACATTCACAGTAAGGGCTATCTTATAAATTATTAGAAGTGAAGGTAGCAGTTGCCATAGTGGTTCAGGCCAGTAATGCATCTGGTACAGTATTTGTGTGACAGTGGCAAATGCCAGATGCTCCAGAGGAAGTTACAAGAAATCCTGTAATGAATTGAAATGTAATGGTCTGTAATGAGACAATAGAAAAGAGGATGCCACAAAACAACAGCTTGAACAAATACAGCTTTCCTCATGATGGTCTGATGGTTCCAAACTTTGGTCTTTTTAGGCATCACTCTGCAGTTCAGGCAGGGGTCCCTAGTTATTGAATGGGGGGTGATGTCTGCTGTTTTTAACATGAACACAAAATGGAAGTACCTTAAAAAACCTCTGCATTTCTTGAGTACAACCAACCCTGTATTTGCAAGTGCAGAGGAGCATGTGTGAGCTTGAACTAGGTAACCGTCCATGTGTCTAACAGTATTGCATGAATGATCAAACTTGTTGTACAAGGGACCCAAAACTCATGGGACTGACTTAAAAATCTTATGATTTTATGGATTTTGAAAAATAATAAAGTTGAGGTTCTCTTCATGGTTTGTGAGCATTTTGGGTCCTTCGTCTCAAGCTTGTCTCCAGAACCATGAATGCTTTTTAAAAAAATGAAAGTGGCTTTAAGAAAACCCCCAGATATTGTAAGAATCATGACAATATCTGTGAGGTTTGGCCACAGCACTGAAATAAGATGAGTGGAACTGGAGGAAGAGGGTTGGATTTCATGAAGGACACATGGGTCCTGTCTTCACTAGGAAACGAACTTGCATTAGCTAACACATGGTAACTAACAGGAGGCAAAATCCTGTGAAGACAAGGCAATTGATTATTTTACCATGCATTAGCAGGCTGAAGTAAACTCTACTGTTCCCACACTGCCTTTATCTCAACCTGTGTAGCTCATGTGAAAATGATAAACAGTGTTTTCTCCTGTAGGATTTTGCCACATTAGCCAAAATGAATCAAGAACAAGGGTGGGTAATAAAAAGCCCATGAGCCAGATGCGGTTCACCAGGGTTAGCTCCAGGTGGGCCGCCAAATGCTTTATTTACCTGCACGTCCACAGGCATGGCTGCTCGCAGCTCCCATTGACCGTGGGAGCTGCGGACACACAAGTAAATAAAGCATCTGGCAGCATGACAAGAGCTAACCCTGGTGAACTAAGTCCAGTTCACAGGCTGCTTATTGTCCACCTCTAATCAAGAACGTATCTTTTTCCCTAGGGAATGTGCCCTCCTCTATTTCAAAACTAGAGGCTAAAAGTTCAGGAATGTAAGATCAGATTGTTGCCCTTGCATGTGATATGGAGACAAATAGTATAGTCGGAGGCCAGGTCTATACTAGACCTGGAAGGTTGGATTAAGGTATGCAACTCCAGCTATGTAAGAAACATAGCTGGAGTTGACATACCTTAAGCAGAACTTGTTGCTGTCTTCACAGTGGGAGGTCAATGGGAACAAATGCTACCATTGATTTCCCTTATTCCTCTCAACTATGAGGAGTACTGGTGCTGATCGGGGGAGCCCTCATCTTGCTTTCGTGGGTCTTTACTAGTCCTGCTAAATTGAATGTCAGAAGATTGCTCTCCAGCTCAGCAACTGGGGACGTGGCCAGAGTGTGTAACACTAGCTCTCTGGGTATTTCTTCACTGCAAAATTAACTTGAGTTAGTCCTCTCAAGTTAGCTTAGCTAGCAAGAAGAAACTAATGAACTGTTCTGTCCCTACTGACACTGAACTCACAGGTATTGTTAATACCTGAATTCTGGGAGCCCATTCCATGGTTCTTTGCCCTGCACTAAGCTGAGATGCTTTCTAATTCTTCCCCATTGCTTTGTGAGAGAGCTTCTTTGTCTTTTCTGGGCAGATGTAGAGAATTCAACTGAGGGAAGGAATTGGATGACTAGTGGCACTCAGTTAGAGCTATGCTATGTCCTCACTGAAGGCCAGATTTAGGGGCAGGTGACTCAGGAGACTGACTGGAATACAGGACTTGAAGGGTGCTGAGCTTGGGTTGCTGTTTTTGTTGTTAGCATGAATAAATATAGATGTATAGATCCTACTGTGTGAATTTATCATCTTCTACGTTGGGAATAAATCGTGCATGCAAATTGTGCATGAAAGTTATAAAAAGAGCTACAAATGCAATGAAAAATAAGGGATTCAAATGGTGGGAGAATACTGAAGATGCTCTTTGCCTGGGGCGTCACTTGGTCTAGGGTTATACTGACATGATCTGCAGTCTATGTCACCTGCTGGGCTAGCCAGCCAGCTAATGTTAAAAAGCACTATCACATTCAAGTGAAGGGTTTTTGGTGTGAGGACAGGTCTTAAGTAAGAGCCAACACTTGAGTTATGACTTAAGTTAACTTTGCAGTTAAGACAAACCATTAATAAGTCAAATATGTAGTTTGGGTCTAGCTAAGCACTACATATTTTTTACTTCCATCCATACTCTCAAGCTTGTAGGAATACCTATTCATGTTTCAGATTTGGTCTATAGTGTCACTAAGAACAGTGTGAATAGTAGAGGGCACATAACAGGGGATCGAGAGAGGCTGAATTCTTCTGTTTTCATAAAATATAAAAATTTTCACCTTATTTCTCATGAAATGGCATTTTCTAAAGAGAAGAAGAGCAACCAAAAGCATTGGCCTGTTTGCATTGCATCTTCTATAATGGACCATGGTAGAAAATCAAAACACTTTGCAGAATATGCATTGTCCATCAAAACAGATTGACAGAAAATTTCTACCCAGGTCTAATACATGTATTGGTGTATCCTGGTCAGCTTGAAGCACTAGCCCATATATGCAATTTTAACATAAATTTATAAATTATACACTTCTCCTGATTAAACTCCACATCCAGTATTCTCACAAAACAGCAATTCTATAGATGCTTTACAAACATTACATTGTGTGTGTATATATATTCATCATTCCCTTAAACAGTGTCCCTTTAAAAAAATATTTTAGATACTAATATGAAGATAAAATTATTAACCCCAACAGTCAGGGTTGTCTGTGAGTCTCCTATCAATTTTAGCAGCAGTAAAAGTTCCCCTTCCTAGTGCATCCTTGCGCATGAGGAGGGATACCTGAATAATGCACATGTTGATGCTTTAAATGCATGTAGTCTGCTGGCTTTCTATGGTGATTGGAATGTATTTTATGTGGTAGCATGAACAAGTAAGGGGGGGGGGGCATGCCACCGTTAAACTGAAGTAAGCACTAGATTAAGGCCTAATAACTATAGGTCCAAGCCTGGCTCTTGCAGTCATGTGATTACATTAGACACCCAGTTTTCATTTAAAAAAAAAGTTCATGGTTACAAAATGAAGCTTGAGAGCCTGGAGTGTGTGTCACCTCTGCAGTGGCAGCTGCCTGAGTCTGCAGACAGTTTGAAATAATAGATCTGAGAGCGTGAAATGCCCCATTTAACCCAAAGGCATGTTTGTGGCTCTAGAATCCCTGTTAGCACTACACCAGAAGAGGCCTCTGTGTGACAAGAGAAGAATGCAGCAGGGGAAGGAGGGTCCCTGTTCCTGCTGCCCTGCTTCTTTGGGAGGGGGACTACCTGCTATGCTAAAGCAAACGGGGACAAGATGCTACAATGGGATTAGCTCTGTGTCCTGGTTGCCTTAGTTTAGCCTTGAACTTCCCTGGCACTCATCTGATTTATTTGCTATGCTGCTAAATTTACCCTGTAGTGGTAGAGACCATCTGCAAACCCAGTACAACCGTTTCTACATCTCAGCAATTAAGGGGGGGAGGAATTGACCAAGATCTTCAAGGATGCTGGGTCGCGGAGTGGTGGGACCCAGGACCTAGAAGCAGAAGCAGGACCGGAGGCAGCTGGATGGGAAGTGTCAGGGTTGGGGAAGCAGCAGAGCTCACTGAGAGCCCTGTGGTCATTCCCTACCAAGGCACCGCTGGCCACCGGCAGGACCTGGGAGCCAGAGCCCTGCACCAGTAGGCAGAGCAGGGAGCTGGAGCCGCACCCTGCTGGGTCCCCAGAGCCCAGGGCCAGCAGGGAACTCAGGGTGCCCTCTGAAGAGGGGCCAGGACCCCCACCCACCAGATCCCCAGGGGTCCTGCCCCCCTGCCATGCCCATGTCCCACTTCAGCCTCACTCCTGGGCAGGGGGTAGTGGAAATTGCCCCAGACCCAATGGTGAAGGGTTCCTATCCTGCCCTGAGCTGTAGACGCTGCTTCCCCTTCTGAGTCTGCTGAGCCTGGGGAAGGCAGGATAATGCTGATGATGTTACTCTATCACCCCGCAGGAAAAATTTCTTATATAGAGAGAGAGAGCTATTCTCCAGTATGTACATCATATGCATTCACCATAAAATAACTACCTGATGGTCCTATAAACAAACATTTCTCCATTGTAGCTAAGACATTCTTTATTTGGACTACTAAGAGTTCTCAAGATGGGATGTTTTTAGAGTCTGGCCATGTGGTTTAGTGCTAGGCTCTTTAGAGTGATTTAAATGTTAAAGGGTCGTAATGATTTGCATGCAACAGAGCATTTCTGGGTCCATTATTGTTGAAGGTAATGAAGGGAAGCCTATCCATCTTCATTCAAAAAAGTCACCCATAAGCCAGTCCTCACCAATGAGCAGACCTACTTTCTAGAGACTGATTCAAGCCATGGGCTTCATGTCTGCAAAACTCATTCAGATGAGTAGTCCCACTGAATTCAATGAAACTACACGTGTGACTAAGGAATATTCAGATGAGAGGGGTTATCAGACACCAACCTTAGTGAATCTATATATTATTTGCCTTTTATATTGCAGTCATTAAAATTCTCTTCATGGTGCATTATTGGTTTGCTCTTGCAAAGTGCAAAGTCTCTGTGTTACGTGTATAAGCACAAAGGAAAATGTGATGAAAAGTAAAGAGATCTCAAGTTAACCTTGACTGGTCTCTTAGAATATGTGTTAATTACTCATGCTAAACAATCTGTCCCACCTTGTATTTAACTAAGATGCTTTGAGTATCTTTCCCAAACCCAAAGAAGAGTATTTTTTCCAAACCCAAGCTCAAAAGCTTGTCTCTCTCCCCAAGAGAAGCTGGTCTATTAAAAGATGTTACTACTTTGCCTCTCTCTGGGTACGTCTAGACTGCAGGGGTTTTTCAGCATACCGGAGGTATCCCGAAAAATCTCTGCGGTGTCCAGGGAATGTGTCTGCTCTTCCGCTTTTTTTTTGCAGAAGAGCAGACATGCTTTTTTGGAAGCCCTGTCTTCCTCATTCCACAAGGAAAAAGGGATCTTCCGAAATAGGAGCTTTTTCCAAAATTTGGCCCAGTGTAGATGGGCCAAATTTCGAAAAAGCCTCTTCCGACAAAAGTATTAGGAAAAGGTACGGAAATTGCAGAGTGCAATTTGCGTACCTTTTTCTGAAAAACCATTGTAGTGTAGATACAGCCTCTGATCCTCAGAGGCATTTAACCATTCCCATTAAAATCTATTTTCTGCTGTATAGGAGCAAGAGATAGGCCCAGGAAGAAATATGTAGCTAGATACATTATTAGAAAGAGCAGGACTCTGCTTAAAGCCATGTCCCCTTCGATATGCTTCATTCTTCATCCTGCTCTTTTTTCTCCCTTTCATGATAATGAGTATGGGATTGGGCTTGCAAAGGAGTATGCTTAACACTCTGTCTTATTTATACCCTTATGTGGACAAATGCACAAGCTAGAATAAAACACACTGTCTGACTTGCTATGCAACACCTAGAACTTAACTTTACCTTTCAACATTGATATGTTTTTCAAATATTACTTTGTCTTCATAGCACCCCTGTAAAATAGGGAAATAATTGCCCCCCATCTATAATCTGGAGAATGAAAATCTGGTAGTTGGGGCATTTGCTGGGATTTGTGTGATCTGGATTGAATTTCCTATTCTGCTACAGACTTCCTGTGAAATCTTGGGCAAGTCAGTTGGTCTTTTCTTGCCACTGTTCCCTTGGTGTAATAAGGGTGTTAATAGTACTTCCCTACCTTATTACAGCTATTATGAAGATAGGTACATTAAAGATTGTGAGCTGCTCACAGACCCATCTAGTCTGACCTTCTGCACATTGCAAGCCACAGAATCTCACTCACCTGCTCCTGTAATAGATCCCTAATCTCTGGCTGAGTTACTGAAGTCCTCAAAAGACCTTAAAGACTTCCAGTTACAGAGAATCAACCATTTTTACACTAGTTTTAACCTGAAAGTTATCCATGCCCCAGGCTGCAGAGGAATGTGAAAAATCTCCAGGAGCTCTGCCAATCTGACTCGGGGAAAATTCCTTCCTGACCCCAAATATGGTGATTAGTTAGAACCTGAGCATTTGATCCTTTCAACTCCTGCAACAAATAAGTTGAGACTGGACGAACAGCCTCATTGACTAACAGCCCAGTTTCACTCCCAGAGTACCATTCATCTGCATAAGACAAGAGCTCTTAAGAAAAAATAATAAGTGTTCACATATGTAAAGACTAGCATAAAGCTTATGCACAAAGAAACTGAATTAAGGTTGCAAGTAAATCTTAATTTGGGCATTTCCTATATCATGATAGGATAGGATGATAGGATTTTCAATATAATAATGAATTTTGAAAAAAAAATATAGTTTTCAAAATTGATTTAAAAATTGAAAAAAAAAATCTGAAATGTTATCAGAGGTGAAAAATACTGACTTCATGTGGACTTGACAACAGAGTTTAGATCCATAGCACAAACTTCCAGCACTTGAGCTAGTGGAGTAACTGGCAGCAGTAATAGGCTATTATCCTAAATGTGTACCAGCCATTAGAGGGGCATGAGTCACCCACTTTGCCAGTAGTTTCACTCCTATTTGTTGACAAAAGAGGAATGTAGATGCTCAGGACTCATGATTTCAACTCCAGGTTCTGGAGAGGCATGTTCTCTGGTGGTTATACACCAATCTGCCATGTCCCTCCATTCTGTCTCTGTCCCCCTCAGTTCCTTTTAACCCCATCCCAAGTCTTGCCTCTTTCCTGGGCATCCTACCCTCTCCCCATTTGCTTCTATGCTCTCACCATCTGCTGATTACCATCCCCACTTCTTCACTCTATTCATTTCAACTGTCCCTCATCCCAGCTCATGCCCTCTTCTTCAACTATCCTCACTCGATCCTCTGGCTCCAGCCCCCCAGTAAATATCCACATATGCTACAGGCTTTACCATCTGTAATGAGTCAGGGACAGCAACATGGCCTCCCTCTGACCTGGAAGAGAAAGGGCCCTCTAAGACCCCCTTGGTGGGTGGGTCCAGCCTCACCTAGCGCCATTCACAGGAAGCCCAAGGGCGGGACTAGGAGAATAAGAGTTGAGAGCTCAGTCAGAGCCCAGCAGCTGAACAGGCCAGACGCTTGGCCCCAACTCCTGCAGTGAAGGACTCAGCCTCACTGCACCAGACAGGAGGGTTGAGTTGGGCTGCCCAGACCCTTGCCAGCCCCCGATCCCTGGCCCAGGCTGCTGAGGCTGCTGCCACAGCCTGAAGACACGCTGAGCCCTCCAGGACCCCCGCCGGGCCCCAATGACTGGACCGGTCCAACTGGGTCCCTGCCTGAGTCTGAACCCATGGACACCCTGCCAGCACCTCTGTCCCCAGCTGACCCCAAGCCTGGTAGGCCCCCAGGGGGAACTGGGAAGCAGCCCAGGGATAGCCGACCCTGGGGTGGCTGAGGAGATGGAGGTGGGTAGTGCATTGCAGCTTGGATCCCCGCTGATCCACAGATCTGGTCGGAGTGCTACGACCCAGATACCTGCCAACCCAGTGGCTGTAGTGCTGCCACTGTCAGGGCCCTGGGCTGGGACCCCCCTGCGCTTGTCAGCTCTCTGCCAGTGAGGAGACCCGATCCCTGCCGGGCTGGAGCTCTAAACTGTTGAACTGATTATGGAAAAGGTTTGTTCACCCTGCCCTGACCCAGGGCTGGGCCTTATAAACTATTAGTCCAGGCTGCACATCAGGCTGGGCCTTCTACCATCTTGCTTGACCTACAGCTTGGCCGAGATGTGCCTCGCACACTTTTTGCCAACTGCAGCACCCTAACTGCCCTCTGGCGGGGCACTCTAGGGAGTCAGCATGCCCTCCTGCTGACACTGGACCCTGTACACCAATGTTTCTGAAAGTGTTCCGCGGAATCACTTTCAGAAACACATTAACTGGCAGCCCCAGTTTGTTTATTTACCAGCGCCATGGCCCCGGAGCCTCACAGCTCCCATTGGCTCCATTTTACCTTTTGCAGCCACCGCTTCCTGCTGCTCCACTTGGCTGCAGAGCGAAACAGAGCCAATGGGAGCCACGAGGCTCCATGGCTACGGCACCGGTAAATAAACAAACCGGGGTGGCCAGTTAATGTGTTTCTGAAAGTGATTCCGTGGAACACTTTCAGAAACACTGATCTACACCACGCCCACCTTTTCTTCTATCGCCTCATTCTCCCTCTGCTCCTATCCATCTCACACCATTGGTGTATGTCCCCTCTGCTCTCTGGTCCTCCCCATCTTCTGGCTTCTATAAACCCATCTTCTTTCACTTCCATTCTTCACCTCTCCACATTTGAGTTAAACCATATCCTCCTCCTCCTACTCTATGGCTTCTGGCACATAGCAAGAGATGCACTGACAGCACAGGAGAGACAGTACCCCTGCTCTCTGTTCTTCTGACTTCTGTGGCACCAGGCACTGGGAGCAATTTCAGAGAGAAGCCTTGCACAGCCCCAGCATCTCCAGGAAGGAGCCTGTGCTCAGGGTATATGGAATCTCCAGAGAACATTGCTGCTAAACTTTAATAAGTCTTTCTTGAGCATATGCAAACAGATTTTTCAAAGAGTAATGAATTTAGTCAAATTTTCCTGGGGACAGCGAAAGACACATTCCCTGAAACCAAGGTGAACCTCACTGGCAAAATTAAAGTTTGTAGCCAGAGGTTGGTATACTGATGCACATCTACAATCTTGTAGTTAGCAATTCCATTTGACGTCTTTCTGATCTCAGTTAGAACTAATGTAAACAACCTATGTCCAACCACTGATACTCAGTGCCAACCTTTCATTTGAAAATGGCAAATAAACATTAATGCAATCAATAATACAAGAACAGTGAGGAGACCACACATTCACACAAGGTCTTTCTTTTCATGGCTAATCTCTGGCAATAAGTTTTCACTGGACATTTCTTCCACATTTAACAACCTGTGTCATGTTATAGCTTTGCTAGAAAGATGCTCCAAAACACTGATTACCATCCACAAAATCCACTTGTTTTTACGTTGTCATTCTAGCCGTCCGAAATGCGCACAAGTGTTGTTAGCCACTAGTCTAAGCTTTCAACATCATTAGTGAGGATGAAGAAAAAGTTGAATGAACTAAACTAATTAAGTTGTTAATCAAAAAATGACTGCTTCACATTTTATAGAGACAAATTAGCAGGCTCAGAAATCATTTGCTAAAAAAAGGCCAAAATTAACATTAAAAATAAAGTTCCGCTCATGGATGACTTTTCCATTCAGCTGCACCCAGCTATAAAAGAGTTATCAAAGAAAGCCACCCAAAGTAACCTTTGAAATTAATCCCTTAACCTCCCTTGATATTTTTCTGACAACCTCCTAATCTCTTCAAGTCATTGGTTAAAAAGTGCACCATTAAATCAGCCTGTCATCAACTTTGGCTCTGACCACAGTGACTCAGAGTTGCATGAACTACGATCACTTAAAGAAACCACAACTTTTTACAAGAACATCTGCTGCTGTAATTTACAATGTACAACATAATCTCACATCCAGATTTGACAGATCCTGGTAATGTCTTCTGCAAATAAGCTGTGAGAGATTCTGTCCTGGGATGCTGCAACCAAGGCAGCAATAGGCTATTAAACAATCTGCTCTGGGCACTAGAGAGATATGATCCCCAGCCTAATGCAAACAAGAAAAATAATCAATTGCTAATTGGAATACTGAAAAATGATGTAATGCGGATTGTTTTTCAAACTGGCTGCTTTAGTTTTAAATATGTGCTGGTTTCTCAAGACATAATTTCCTGAGATTAGTGAATATGAATGAAAGTGCTAAGTGCTGACAATTTGAATTCTCACATCCTCTAACACTCAGGTGCTAAATATTGCCAAAACTCTTGCTAAAATGTTAAGCATTTGTCTTTTTTTCCCTAGTAATTTGCCTTTGATTTGGAGATGTGGCTGTCAAGGTCACTATATATAAGGAAGAGTAAGCAGGGTACAGGAGAGGCCAATTCCAAATTGTGATGAGAAAAAAATTCCAATTTTCACAACAGCAGGAAATTGTTCTCACCCTGAGCGAGAATGTGAAAACAAGTCAAGTGGGCTAATGTTGGCAGTAGCCAATTAAGAGGGTTGAAGTCATATGGTTAGTTAAGCACTAAAACAGACCATACTCAGGGATATTTTGGAGAAGAACTTTTGAAGAGAAACATCTCTATGGAAAGGCTCTTAATAAAAAGTATAGCTTAGTACTTTCTTGAATCAAAGATACTGAAGTATATTAACTTCTCATGTAACTACACTTTATCATATGGTTTCACTGTCATGCATCTGGTATGTGTGCACAGGTGTGCATTTTGAGCATGGAAGGAGAGGCAAATGAGGATGGGAAATAAGAGGTGGGATGCAGAGACAGAGATGGAGGAGGTAAAAGCCTCATTTCTCTTTATAATAGAGAGGTAGCTGTGTTAGTCTGATCTTGCAAAAACAAAAGGAAAAACTATGTAGCACTTGTTAGTCTTTAAAGTGCTACATAGTTTTTCCTTTTGTTTTTGTTCTTTATAAAAAAACTGTTGCTAGTGCTAGGTGATATTTTGGCTTCCATTGTGTGGTAGAACTGGGACTGGTATACTTTTGTGTCAGATTTCTGTGACTGGTAGGATGTGGAAAATAACTTTTGTTGCACATGAAGAATAATGAGGCTTTTTTTTTTTTGTTTTTGGTAGAAGGCAGGCTGAGAATTTTTTTTTTTATGGAAAAGTTATTCCCTCAGCAACAAAGGTTGGAAGGTTCCCAGTTTGAAAGTACTTTACAATCAGGGACCTCATCAAGAGAATCATTTTCAGAAAAAGCACCACACTCCTTCATTACAAATGAATAAAAATCTGAGAAAACAAGCAGAGAATAAAGCTACTCTCAGCCTGGGGTTGGCTCCGCAGTGTGGACTAAATCAATCTCCATCCTTTTTATGCAGAGTGCACTTACATGCTGATGTGATGGCACAGTTTTGTACAAGAGGTCCCAGGTTTGGTAACTTAAAAGTGGCTTATACAGTTCTTAAAATGCTATAAAGGAGGAGGCATGTTGCCTGAAATAACTACATTTGTATGCTGTAATTATAAAACAGCATCTCTTCCCATTAGAAACTAAATATTACTGCTACTCTTACACTCTATTGACTTCAGTGGAATTTCACCTGCTTATGCCATGTTTTGATTGGGCCACAGCATATAATAGTTATTGTTATTCATATTAGCTTTACATTATGATAATATAACAATAATATACATCTCACAGATATGATCAGTGTATCAATTTTCAGGTATTCACTGAAAGAAATAAACAAATGTGACATCAGTAGATAGTGTCAGTATCATCAGTCCCAAGGGTTTAAAGATCATGAGTCACCACCCTGCCCTGAATCAGGAAATCTGCATAAAAATTGAGATATAAATGTGATATATTTTGGGTACTTTTCATTTGCCTGCTGGTGCTTGACTTTTAGGGATCCTATTTTCAACCTCTTTCCTGCAGCCAGGAAGGCTAGAAACTTCCTTTAAAAAAAAAAAATCAAAGTTGAGATTTTCTCACATTCACATAGAAATTGGATCTTGAACAACCCCAGAAAATATTGTGGGATTTGTGATAAAATGATGAGGGCTGGCAACATTTCACCTTTTATTTTGCTGCACAACTCACATTAAAAGGAATTATTTCCTCAAAAATACTCTTGTCACATTTGAAGAGTATTTTTATAGCAAATATAAATCAAATGGAAGTTTTGAAGTGGAGATCCCTAATCTGTGGGGCATGCCTTCCTACCGGAACATATGGGGGAAGGTGGCAGGGCCCTGGCCAACCCTCACACCAGGTAGTCCTCACAGTGGTCAGCCCTGACAGCGGGCAGGCAGGTAGTGCCACCCAGCCCCTTCCACTTCCAGCTCTGCTCCAGCCCCACCCCAGCTTCAGTTCTGCCCCCCAGTCTCATGCCTTGCCCTGCCCCCAGCCTTGCCCCCCCCCCAATTATGGCCCAACAATGACTCCACACCTAGCCCCACTCCTTGCTGCAGCCCCAGCCTCTGTCCCCTTTTCCCTGTCTGATTCTCCTTCCACCCACCCTTGGGAACCACAGCCTCACTTCCAGTCTCTGCTCCAGGGATGGGGTGGGAGTGTGTGTGAATTTGTGTGTATGGATGTGCGTGTGTGCACAGGAGTAAGGTGGGGGCATGACCCTGAAAAGTTTGTGGACTACCGTTTTAAAAGTTTAGCTAGTGATCATGAAATGGGATTCTTAGCTAAAACATGTACTTCCAAGTTGGAGAGAGGTACAGAGAGTACTGGTCGGATATTATAAACTGGAATTATCAAACCAGCAACAGGGACTGATAGACAGAGACCCAGCTATTAAAGTTTTATAGGTGAAATATATTCTTCCCATTCCAGGAATCATTTTAGGAGGAAGGAGTAGACACAGACTGAGGGGCCATGGTGCCCCCAAGCTGACTAACTGCTTGCTGGCTCCTCAGAACCCTGTCTTAGGATCTCTTTGAACCTGGAATGTTCAAAGTAACATGATGGAAATTGTGTGATTGTTGTGTGACAGCATTGTGTCATGACGATGTCCTTGCATCATGATTTCATGATGCAGGGGCAGGCCATAACAAACATCACACCACACTGTTTGCTAGCCATGTGCTTTGCATCTTATTCTAGCAGCAGCTAAGGAGTCTGAGTCAGCAGCACAAGGCTTAATTAGACCCTCTGTGTCTGAGCTGTTCATATTGGCTACCAGAGACTGTGGTGTCACTGACAGGGCAAACTTTGTTTATCTGCTCTTGGTTTTGTAAGCTAGCCAGGAAACAATCTTGTCTGTTTCAATGCTGATTTCTCTGAGCTGTTCTGGGGCAACCGGGCAGAGCTGTTGGGGTGGATTAGATTGCTGTGCTGACCACAAGTGCAAACTTTTCTCCCAAAGGTGACACAGGAATGAGAGGCATGGCTTTGTCCAGGGGAGTTAGCTCCAGCATTGTTTAATCTAGGGTTGTTGCAGTAGTTCTGCTTTTCCTGTACACCTGGACACCTTATTCATTGTTGAACACCATGCTTCCAGGTGTGGTAGGCTGTCTCTGTAGCACCCCCTGCGATGGGTATGACCGCTAACTTTTAGACTATTCTTTTGGGTTCCCCAATTTAGCAGCATTAAAACTCAGTACAGTTGACAACTCTTGTAAGCAATGCAATTTTTAGTTACTTAGGCAGTCAGACTTTTGAGGAAGTGAGATGCTTCAGCCTTCAGCTGCCAGCCCTGCACAGGCGAAAGCCCATCTGTGATTGGCTGTCTTCTCGACTTCTCCACATCCTGGAGTAAAGCAGCCAATCAGGGCTTCAAACGGAGCTCTTTTACCATCCCCTGTGGTGAGATGGTATTAGATTTTCCTTCTTGACACCACACCCACATTCTTAAACCAGTTTCCGAGGGAGGAGGAGAAGACATTATTCACTGTTAACACGGTTTGGTGTAGCTGAAGTTTTTTCTGCTTGTGTCAATAGTCTTGAAAATTATTTTGCTAATGAAATTACGAAGGAAGACAATGACCATAGAGGGGAAAAATCCAAGAGAGTTTTGTAATAATCTTAATTCAGAGGCAATACAGTAAAAGATTAATGTAGTCTTCAAACCTATACATACTGTGAACTTTGTATCAATATGCAACAAAATATGGGGAAAAATCAAAGTGGTAGTAGGATGTAAACTGCATTATGTGGGCTTCAATGTAACAACAGAAAAGGCTGAGATTCTACAAAGTTTCTCAGGCTACACTTATTGGCATAGTGTCTGAGTTCCTTGCAGAAGTGCATTAAGTGATGTAATCTCTGTCATGTGTGGTTTGTTCTTTCATCCTCTTCCAGAGGAGGCATGTGTGCAGTGTAGTAGCAGCATAAGCCCATGATTGTTGGGCTAGAACTAGTTAAAGAGCTTATGCTTAAATTGGTCCATTGCAAATGAAATATCCCATACACTAAAAAGGTAATGTGGGAAATTTGTTGATGTGTTTGCTTCTGTAGTGGGTTCAGTAAAAGCAAGAACAGTGAATTATATCTAGTCATAGAAGTCATTTTTCAAGATCCAACCAGGTCTGAAAGCACCTACTGCAGAACAGTAAGAGGAATTAGCCAAAATGTGCAGTCCCTTGTGAACTTTGTAGGAGAGACTGCTGCAAAGTGTATTCTGACACAAGAAGGAGACACATCAACCCGGGTGGGGGGAGGAGGGGAAGCACAATGAATTCCGACTAGAATGTGGGCCAATATTAGATTGTACCTTTTACTAATGGGACAAAATTCATAAAATTAGATACTTTTTAAACTTTTATCAATTAGAATTCCAACCAAAGTCTCAAACATCCATTAGGGACTGTTCAAGTGTGATAGGTTTCTTTCTGATATAACTTGTGCTCTATCTGTACCTCAGTGAGTATCATGGACCAAATATCACAGACTTTAAGTGGTGTGACCTATTCATTACAAGTGCAAATGAGAAAGCAGCTCACTGGAGAAATTAAATTAAATGTAACTTGTCTTAATGTATTTGTTTCTGCAGTGTTGTTAGAGTCCTGTTGATCCCAGGATAATACAGAGACAAGATGGGTGAGATAATGATTTGTTTTGGACCCACATTTTTTAAAGAGAGTCATGTAAGTAAAGCGTTTTTGGTTTTATTTAATTATTACAGAAGAAAAATTGCCTAATCTGTAACTCAGTTAAACTGATTTTAGAATTTGAGCTGAAAAATATAAAAGGACATTTAAAAAGACTGTTGTTTAGCCTATGAATTCTTCTCAATAAATATGGGTGTGGTCTTATCACAAACATGCCAAGTGGGACTTTTTTGATTCCAGAGGCCTAACTAAGGCAGAGAAAAATTATACTCAGAAAAATAGCCTTAATTATTATGTTTAGAACTAAAACATTCTATGACTATCTTAAATATAGTTCACAAACCATTTGTTAAAATTCTTAGACTGAGTTCTGGTGTGTCAACTTTTATAACTACAGTACTAGATTGGAGATGATGCTAGTATGTTCCCACCATATCAGTTACTCTGTAAGCCATCTAACAAACAATAAAACACTGGTGTTTATTCTGGCTGACACTGGAGAAGACCAAACTGCCACAACCAAAGGTTACTTTCAGAAGCTTTTTCTGAAGAACCTTACATACCTGCAGAAAAGATTAATGCAGAGACTGTAAATGTCCCAGTTCTGAGCAGTGCCCCTATGTGAGCCCTGCTTTTACATCCTGGTCTCTGAACCCTGTTAGAAAAGGAGACAAAACAACTTAGAGCAGATTGCAGAACAACCAGTGAGAAGCTCTACTTAAGCACTAACCTGAGCCATCTGGATGAGGCTTGTCTTTGAGATGACTAACTTTTGAGCATCTGGTGCGGTCCTTATGAGTCCTTCTGAAACTACTGTCTGAGTGCCCATTTCTGAGACGTGGTTGCCTGGAAGGTCTAAGCTATATAGAAGATGACTACATGGGAACAGACACATTTTGAAAATAAACAGAGCTCCCACATGAGCACTGACATTGGTTTTCAATATGCCTATTTGCACCTGCTCAAGTTTTTGAAATGCATGTCTTAGTCATTCTGGGCCAGATACTACTCTTCATTATATCAAGGAAAAACCTGAAGAATTCCACTGACTTCAGATTGATAATGGTGTAAATGACATTTTCCATCTCTGCTATGTGCTAGATAAATATTTATGTTTTTATGAATCTTAGAGACATGATATTTACTTACTATAACCTGAATATTAATTTTTAGCAAAATGAAAATTCCAAAAATTTTCAGGTTGGAACTATCAATAAATTTTGTATCAGTAGTGTCAAAATGATGTATGTGATATAAATATTAATGATTTAACAGTAAATGTAATACATTTCAAACAAATCAAAACAATAATCAATATTAATTTTGTACTTTATCAAAAAAGCAATGAGAATGTCAAAATGATTCTTTTGACTTTTTCCCCATTAGAAAGGGTGTTGACATCAACACATTCCAAAGAAACATTTTGATTATGTTGAGACTGCATCATCTGATGAAAAACTGTCCCAATCTTTTGACCATAACAAATAATACAATAGAGAGGTCTGGTCCTGAAAGGTGATGGGGTTTTGTAAAGCCCACTCAAGTCAAGGAAAGTTACAGATCAGTGGTGAGCAACCTGAGGTGGCCCATGAGACATTTTGTTTACTGTTACCCACGCACAGGGTTGCCAGATTCCACTGGTTTCTGGCTATGTAGTTTCCCCCCTTACCTGTATTATTTAAGTGGCATGTACATAAAGCAAGGGCAGGTGAAGGGACTGTGAGAGCTGAGCGCTCTGCCTGCTTCCAAGCAAAGCACTCCTACACTTTAACTGGCACACCCGCAAATTCTAGGTACGCAAGCACAATTAGCATCAGAGGTGATAGCAGGCAGGTTGCTTGACAGGCTATGGGTAGACGAGAAATGGATCTCCTTTGGTTTCAGTGGTGTGTAGTACTGACAGTCTTCCCTAGCCATCATGCTAATTGGGAATCATAAGGAGAATAAGGGCTCATTAGGAGGCTGAGCAGGCTTTCCACAGGTTGAGGAGGAATAGGGCTTTGCCATTACCAGTTTTTAGCCTCTGGGATGGAACAGGGACAGGGCTCTTCCATGACCAGTTAGGCTCTGGGGTGAGCAGAAATAGGTAACAACAGCTGCTCTTATTAAAAATTAATATTATTTGCATTACAGTAGCACAGGGAAGTTCCAGCCCAGGGTGCCATTGTGCTAGGCACTGTGTTTTTAAAACCAAAACATGATACAAATTTGTCCCTGTTCTGAAGTTCTTATCTTGTCAATAGGAAGAGAGCCAAAGCTGGGGAAAGGAACTGATGTTATCTCCATTTGATTGCTGGGAAACTGAGGTACAAAGTGGCAAAGTCATTTGCCCAAGTCAAACAGCAAGCATGTGGCAGAGCTGGAATCTGAACCCCATCACTAGCTTTACTGAAAGGACTATACTTTTGGTCGGGTAGCTGTAGGTTACCTTTGTCTACCCTCCAGAAGTCCTTGGGACTATTGCAGCGGCAAGGAGAAGTAGATGTCTTCGGAGCAGTAGTGGGGCATGCAGGAGGAGAGTTCACTTTGCCACTACCATTGTAATGGCAGGTGCACCTCCCACATCCACTGCCTTAAGAAGGCTGAGCATTGTCACAGGCAGAGGCAGCTTTAACCTTTTTCAACAAGCCAACCAAACACGTTTGCAGCTCCCCCGTCATAAATAAAACTCATGTCTTGTCACCGTGATCACACCACTATGCATGGGGACAGAGTAAGGCTTCTAGGGAGGGCTAGCAAGATAATTCTTTAGGATAAGCTCCAAACGTAACCTACTCATTTTACATAAAAAATGGGTTATGTTGGGGAGAGGAATCTTTAGGTTCTCTCCAGGCTTCTGCTACAAAAGTAGAGCCCAGAAGCTTGTTACTTCCAACCCTAGCAATCCGTTTGCATCAATTTGTTCCCAAAGCTACATTTGCAATTTTGATATGAAAGCTGATATTCTCCTCAGCTGGCCACAAAGACTGGCACTGTGTGAGTCCCCTCCAACTGATCATTTATCATCTCAGAGTATGCCTGAGGAACAGGCCACCACATCAGCCCAGGCAATGCTGAATGGACTGCTATTTGTGTATTTAGCAGCAGGCCTAGTGCTCTGTTGAAGTTGGGTTCTCAATCCTGTTGTTTAGCCCTCTGCAGCGGATGGCATCAGGAATAATGTTTAGCTTTAAAAGATGGCACCTTATGCCGTGTCACAGTGGATTAATTGCCCCAAAGTAAACTTGCATGCACTCTGTATTACCTAGTTTTGGGGTTTTGCAGCAGCTAAAATAGTTTGCTTTGCCATGGAAAGCCCTGAAAATGCAAAAGGGGGAGGAAAGTCAAAGAGGAAAAAAAAATAGAAGAGCCCAATTACTCATCCACCTCCTTCCATCTTGGCAACATATGCTGCAGTATTTACAGAGAGAGAGAGAGAGAGAGAGAGAGAGAGAGAGAGAGAGAGAGAGAGAGAGGACCTTAATTACTGCGATCTTGACTGAAATAGGAGGGTTTTAGTGGAGTTACTATGCACAAATCTGTTTGTTGGGTTAGGGAGAGGAGAAGCCCAAATTTTGAAAAGTAGTGGCACTTGTATACACTGACTAACTGTGGTTTCATAAATTCCATATTTGCCCAAGCTAAATGGCACTTGTGCATACAACCTGTGGCTAGGGAGCCAATTATTGTAATATCGACATGGGCTAAAGGATAAAAAAAGGCAGGATGCACATAAGCAAATGCCAGGCACCTGTGCTGCCTGCTATTGAAAACTGGCAATTGGAATGTAATCCATGTATAGTAACTTCACATTAACTTTGGTGGTGTTTCTTTTCCTAGCGAGCAAACTGATAATGCACATACTGTGGGAAGATGCCATGATAAGCTTCCTTTCTTCAGAAGTATTTAAATAATATTGTGGTCTTATTTACTGAGTAATCAATTAATATACATCACTAGTGATAATGCTAAATAAAACTCATTCATATTAACCTACAGAAAATAAAAAAAAGATTAATGACATATTGCATGGATCAAACTATGTTTGTGCTAGCTACTCTCCAAGGAACATTTTCTCTTAATGTTGCTTTCTGTAAGCGATAGAAGTTTTAACCTCAGTTTAGCTGATAAGCCACTGATCTGTCCTCATACTTTCTCCTACCTCCCACAGTATTGCTCTTCAAAAGTTTGTTTGGAAATGAAACCAAATTCTATGTTTCCTCTACAGATGGTTGACCTCTTTCAGTCAGTGGCTGCATTACTCACTCAAACAATTATACAGGTCAGAATGGTGTAATCTAAATTATTTAGTCTCTGGGTGTTTTTCAGACACCATTGACAGTTCGAGAAGATCCAGCTGCTAGTTGTACCTGGATTTGAACTCCACAAGATAACAGAGCTTTAGTTAGAGTTTCAGTCACCATACACTGACTTAGCCTGCAAACCTGCATACCATAATACTACAAACCGGTCTGTCCTAAGGGAATAGAAACCTAATAAGTATCAACATGTTAAAATGGCAAGACTTGCTATTTTCAGAAGAAATGTTCACAATAATTCCAACTTTTTTGTTATAAAATTACTGGGTGCTCTTTCTTCATGCCATATAACTTTAAAATACCATTTTTGTTTGTCCCCCACAGGGAGCAATTCAAGTCTACCAAACAGACTGGCAAAATATTATGATAACCTTTTCCATCCTAATTTGTACTGGAGGCTGTGTGTGTGCTAGGATCAACATTAATTACTGTATAACATTTCAGCTGTGTAGTTCACAGAAATGTCAGAGAGTTAGCTAAAGGGGATGTGGGGTCCTGATATCAGCAGGGGATAGTGGCTTTGGCTATTGTGCTGCATGTGGGTGATGGGAATTTACAAAAATAGAATCCATAACTAAGGTGTTAAAGCTAACTAACCCGAATAAAAGTTATGTTTCTCCAGGAAAATCATCACATGCATAAAGTGCTCCCCAGTGCTTGCTTTCATTTCCCAACACTTTTTAGGTTAATAAAGCTTGAGTTCCAACAGTTAGCAAAACAGACTATAATAATGATTGTACGTAATAAGGGATCTAGTTTGTTAAAGTTAATATATCAGTTTGAATTAATGCACTTTAAATTCAGATTCCTTTTGCAGTTTGAATCCAAACTAATTACAGGTTTTAAATTGTCACTAGCAGGAGCTCAGCCAAGGCATATTTCCTGTCTTCTTTAGTTGCACCCTGAGAATTCATGAATCAATTTTTTTCTGGGTCATGACTTTGCCCCACCGGGAGCAGAGAAAACCCTTCAGTGTGAAGAAAATGTAATGGCAGGGATCCCAGTACAAGCAGAATTTGCACGGAAATGGCAAAGCAATAAACAACAGGGGAAATTTCCAGCACCATAAGAAAGAAACCTTAAAATAATTTGTAGCTATACAGACAGTAATGAGTTTAGCAATAGTTTTAGGAATAGCTGTATCAACATCTGTTCTTACAGTAATTTAGGATTTCAGAATGATTTAGGAAGGGTTCCTTTTTGCAGCCTTTTTTTTAAACAGCAGAGGTCACCTTAGTACAATCCTCTTTCCAAAAAAAAAAAAAAAAAAAAAAGCTTTTCTTTCTGTTCATTGCTGTTAAATTAAGCACTTTCAAATTACCTGCATCTCCCCTGATATGTCACTGAAATTAAAAAGTCAATCTAAAAGTCAATCTAAAATATAGTGTTGGTTAGTTTTCAGTATACTTGGCCATAACAGAGTATTTTCAGCAAAAAAAAGAGAAGGATTTGTTAAGTAAGTTCACTTCATGTTAATCTGCGAAGTACACAAATAATTGAGTCATTCACATACTTGAAAACTTGGTGGTATTTGTTTTTTAAGCTTTGCCATTCTATTAGGTCCTGTCAGATGTATGTATTTTTCTTTCCTTTGTTTCTTTTCCACAGAGGAAAATCATAATAATTTGGTTCTGGGGAAGAGACTTTGAAAGATAAATTGTACAGATCAAAAATCAGTGTTCCTTGTTAAGAAAAATTCACCCAGAAGCCTGAAAAAACTACAAACGATTTGGTGAATTAGTGTGTGTGTGTGTGTATAATATATATATATATATACATCCAGTTTAATATGAATTAACGTATCTTGTTCTACATTATTTATTTTCATGACATTACTACCTTTTTATCAATATTGTACCTATTATCACCTGGAAAAATGCTATCAGGAAAACTGCTACTACGTGTCTAAACAGTGGAAGTAGTAAATTATTGTATTAGTTTGAATGCCTTTATTACTTACAAAAGTTCCGTTCAGAATGAAGGATTTTTTTAAAGTAACTTAAGGCATTTCAGAAATAAAAGTTTTGCAAAAATTTGGATATATCATACGATTGACACATTTTAAGAAAAATGAATCTATACACTGGGATCTCTTGTTTTATATGCAAATACATTAAATAGGTAGTACATAATAATGCTAGCCTTCCCATATTTCAGATTTAAATGGTCTAAGGAAGTATATGTTTTTGGCCATTATTTCCCTAAAATGAAGTTGTTTAAAGGTCACAAGCTAAGCATATTAGCTTACATCTAAGAATGATTTTCTTAATCTATTCCAATTTCAGAAATGAAAGTGTCCAGAACATACTTAAAGGCTGTTTTGGTTTTTAATCACTTTATTGGATTTCTTGCTTGAGTGATTTGTGCAGAAAACATTATATCTACTCTGTTTTCCTCTGGTTAGGAAACTGTGTTAGTCACAAAAGTCTACTTGAAACTAGTTTACAGTTTAAAGACAGGTTTAATAACAGGTGAATGCTGAAAAATATGCAAACAAAATGGCAGACATGAATGACTTCATTTAAGGCATAATTGCTTCTCATCAACCCAAGAAATCATGCAGAAACAGTCCCTGTTTCACCCAGCCGGGAAGAGCCCAGAGAAATCACTCAGGCATAGACTTTAAATGGAAGGTCCACTCCTGGGTCTCAGCCAGACAACTGCTCCATACACAGATCCAAGCTTAAAGACAATAGTCCTTAGAATCACAGTTCATCATAACAGATAATTATACAGCACGTAAAACAATACATTTTTTTGGCCCTTGAATATATAAACTAATTGTGGGCTATGGAGTTCTGCCTGGGAGGCATAAAGCACGCCCCTCCTTGAGTCATTTTATTATGGTGGGGAGTGGTGTAATTTTTGTGGATTTTAGGCTTTGGAGAGTTCCATATGTTGTTTTGTGCTGCATACCCCTGGCATAGGTCCAAAGTGTTCCACGCACATACTTAGAAGCTTTTAAAAAATGTACTTCCCAGTTGCCAGTTGAGATGTTTTAAGGACCAATTTTTTCAGTAAGGTCAATAACCACAGGTATTTCACTCAGTTAGCCATAGCAACATTTTGACCAGGTTAGTGCTGAAAGAACTATAAGACATAACTTTGTTTATTGTTTCCAAATGGAAACATGTCAAAGTGAGATTCATAAAATACCACAGTATTCTACATTTCTGTTCCAAATCAGTGCCCCAAAACTGCTGTACATTATTGTGTATTGGATTGTTTTGTAAAGAAAAAAATGCTGAGAGGATAATATATATAATCTGGCACTGAGCAGCTTCTAAATAATTTTAAATACGTCTCTATTTTATGCTCAACCAGAATTCTGAATTCTTTTCCTTTTATTTAAAGTGATGACAATTATGCAAGAGCCTTCAGAGCAAATGCAAGTGTCAGTTCCTGGCTACTAAGCGAGAAGGACAAAAACCCAGGAAGGCTGAGCCCCTTGCTAGCAAACAAATATTCTATCTGAGCAATTTGTGCAGCTCCACTGCCAGCCAATTAATGTGGAGTTGAGTTTTGACTCAACTCATGACCCTTCAATCCACAGTGTTGCATGTTACATCTGGCATCACTGAATTAGTCCTCCAGTGGTGTGGTTTTTTTAATTATTGTTTTTAAAACTCTCCCTTTTCTTTTGGATTATTTTTAATGACAATTTTTGGGCTTTTTTAAAAAAGCAATCACTAAGGGCTGAACTAAGAACCTTTATATACTATCTGCATGGTGATATGTGTTTCTCCCTAGAGTTTACTTGGAAAGTAATTCTGGAAGAGACCTTTCTTTCTTCCTTTCTTTCTTTAACATAGCATTCAATTCTGCATTTCATGATACCCTTTATTTGTCCACTGCGACCATTACTTTGGTGAGCAATACATCACGTACCCCAAGGGCTGGGCTAGGAAAGAAAAAGGATGGTGAAATTAGCAAAAATAAAAGGATCTCCCTGACTTGAATTCACAAACTGTGCTTGTTTTTGTTAAACAAATCAAATCTGCGGTGACGATGGCAAGTTCAGTAATGTGTAGCGCATACGCTTTCTCTGAGATACAAAGCACCTTTTGAAAGAAATGTTCTTAAAAATATTGAATGTAAGCCGCTGAGTAGGCTTACATTAAACACTACTACCCGAGCAGCATATATGTATTTCCTCATTTTTTGTGCTTCTTTAATAGCGTTCAGTGTGTTAAACATTACTCACTTTCATCTAAATTGTTCTGTTGTTTTTAAAAGTTCTGTGAAACGAACAAAGGGGAGCTAATTCCTGTCACTTTTTCACCGAATTCAGATTTCAGGAGACATGCAGAGTCCAAACTACAGAATGTTTGAAATTTTTTCTGTTTTACTTTTAACATCCTCCTCTTACAAATATGAGAATGCAGGATTCATCAGCTAGTAGCTACTATGTTGTTAATATAGATTGATAATTCTAGCTGTGAACATGTAATCAGTGTCTCTGTGACTAAAAAGCGCTTTTCTGCCACCAGGCCTGCATTGGATCTTCACTCACATGTAATATATGAACCATATTTTATCTTCATAACACTATATTTTCATGTTAAGTCTCCCAGTTTTTCCTGGAGCAAGCTGAATGTATCATACCTAATCTTATATACCTACAATGTATTATGAATAATAAGAAATATAATCTATATTCCAACTACAGTACATAGAAAATGTCAAGAGGCAGAGAAGAAAATGAAATGCATTTTTTTTCATAGTGTTTACAAAATGTTTTCATGCACACAGTATTTGGGCAAAATAACCTTAAGTATCAGACATAACAAATTTTCGATGTTTAGTAGATGATAAATAGTAAACACTGTAGAATGGCATAGTTCTTATATTTAAATATCATGTATGAGTGTCCTAGCAGTTTCCTGCTAAGATTTTGCTCATACAAATGTTTTTTTGACTTCTAAATCACACATTTGCTAAAATGAGCTCTGCTAGATATCAGTTTGAACAGAGGCACAATGTGTCTCAGTCAGATTCATAAAACAGATAGCTGAACTCAAGTTTGACTTTTGACATCAACAATCTGACTTCAATATTTCTCCACAAAAAGAGACTTCTGACTCTTATTGCTGTTCCATTGTGATGGATAGCTTTTCAGCTACTGACAGCACTGAATATAATACATGTAATCATCTGCCTTGGGGGCTGCATATCTCTGTTTTTTAAGTTTCCCAACCTGTGTGTTACAAATGACACAGTAACACCTGCAGTATGACACAGCCACTCCTTTCCTGCAAAAGTGAGATGCACAAATATTATTGTAAGATGTCTATGCATTAATACTTCAGTACTAAATAAGCTTCTAATTACCTACATTTATTTTTTTCACCCCGTAAACACTTGCAGAAACAGAGCTTAATTTGAGCTCTGTTTGACTTCTCTGATCATCTGGGTTTTCATTGTCCGTGGCTTTATAATAATTTAATGTCATATAAAATGACATAAAACCAGGGAAAACCAAAGAAGCTGCCAATCTAAACTGATCTAAGCGTTCATGAGCACAAGCCTAGAAAAGCCTGATTTGTTTGTGCCAACAACATTCATCACGGTCTGTATCTAACTGGGCTAGTGTTCTCTTGCTCTTTCATTTTCAAATACTCTTTCAGCATACAGTGTAGCTGCTTAATCAGTGTGTTTTATCTACTACAATTAACAAAATGAGTGAATGTATGTATTGGCAATACATAAAAAAGTATTAAAATGATGTTTACCATTTGTTAGCTAAACATTTTACCATCCTGTTTTTTTCACTTGGTTCATGTTTAAGCCACTATTATTATGTTTGCTGCTAAAAGTGCATAGTTGGACCACATGCACAATTCAACATTTGTTCTACATTTCCATTAAACAGCACCATAGAGAAATAACTTCTTTTAATGAAAAACTTATTTGGTAGCATATACAACTGTAGATCATATTTATATTCTTCTCTGAAAGCAGTGACTTTTCTAATTTTACATCTAATTAAAAGTTTGTGAAGATGTGATGGATTTTTGTGCAAATTAAAATTAATTAGCGTTATTAAGAAGCCATGAAAAGAAGGATTTAAGAAATAGTGAGAAATATTATTTAAACCCTAATGGAATTCAGCAAAACCCACAGGTCTATTACAGGCCCCTGATTTGCCAGGATCACTGCAGGGAATCTAACATTAATAAGCACACTGGTAATTAAATCATTTGTTACTTTGTCTGTAATGTTGTAATGTTTCACTGATACTCTGTCAGAGCTCTTTGTGCAGATCAGAGCTAATCAAAGGTAATCAATTTTCAGCATTTGAGAAATCTGTAAATGATTATACATTCATCAGATCATTTAGTGGAGTGCAAGGAAAGTGCAATGCAATTAATCTTCCTGCATGAGGAGGAATTACCACCACAGAATTCAACAGTTATAATTAATTTCATTGTCTTGCTGTGAATTTTGATTGCTTTTCTTTGGACTGTATAGTACAAATGATGATTCATTGCAAAGTATTTGCAAAGCAAACACACCAGTGTGCTATGCAAATTAAAGTAGCTGTATAACAGATAGGTTTCAAACTTCCTATTTACTCAGGGTTGTTGAGTACTAATTTGCCAAATAATTGCTTGTTAACTTTATACACTCTTCCCTTGAATACTGAGATTGGTAACCAATATAAATAGAAAGCACATGCTGTTTCATATCTCATGGTATGTATCCAAAATATTAGTTAGCCCTTAAACTTACATTTGTAACTAAATAACATATTTTCATCTTTTAAAATGTTCCTGGTATATGGAGATCATTTGATATTTATTTTACAAAGCAAGTGGGTTTTAAATAATTACATAGCCGTAAACAAATATAAAGCACAAAAATCTCCCACCCTTTTGTTCGTTGTTTATTTTAATATTAGGTAGCTTCCAGAGAGTTGAGTCCCTGTTGTAATAGACACTGTACATATAGAAAAGCAGTCCCAACCCCACAGACCCCAGTCCTACAATGCTGATCTGTGTATGTGAAATCCTGCGCCTGTGTAAAGCCCCATTGAAAACACTGAAGCTCTGTGTGGTCACAGGGGTTGGCCCTTGCAGATACCCTGGCGGGACGGGGCCCTAATTTAAGAAAAGGTACAATACATGGGTGTAACAAACAATGGGCATGATTCAAAGCCCACTGCAATCAATGGAAAGATTTGCACTGGAGGAGCTGTGGGGGGAACCCACATGAGCAACAGGAATAGGAACAAGACTAGATATTTTATGTGCTTGACTTGATGCATGAGGCATTTAAAATACGTTTTATTCTAACAGAAAATTAGAAATTCAGCCATTACCTGTGGATATCTGCCTATCCATTAGTCATATCATTACATTTTTAGGGTATATTTTCAATTTTAAAGTCTCATTTTAAAAACAAACAGAGAAACTCTATAACCCTTTATTATGCTGTTTACTGCAGCTGCACAGTAGCAATAGGATAATTCTTGTTTAAGGCTGATCTCCACTGCTTCACACCAATTTAGCAATGGTATACATGTCATTCAAGTAATTCATTTTATTGACTTTCTTGTTAATTTTGCCCAAGAAAGGAGGACAAGATCTGGCCCCTGTCTTCATATTCAATATGAAAATATTAGCATTGCAGAGCCAAATAATGCAAAACACTAATAGGACAAATAAATAAATAAATTAATTAAATACAAATCATCAAAACAAAGGCTGGAGTTTGAAAACCCATTTGTTTAAATGCTTCCTAGAGCTGTGTCTTTGTTTCTCTAAGTGCCCAAAACATCTGAACTTAATTTTCTCCATTTTAAACACTTGGAATAAGAAAACTCCAGTTTTAGAGCTGAATCTGGTCCATGGGAATGCCAGATGGGGTTACTCCTGATTTACAGAGGTAAAATGGAAAACAAGCCCCTTGCTCTAGTTCTGACCACACATACAATCTATTTAACGAGCTCCTTATAATTTTGTTACAAATCCAGGACATTCAAAACTGGACTTTCCCAGGTAACAGTAAAGAAAATAAATGCAACGCTCCAGATTCAGGATTCAGAATGCATGCATTTTAGGGGGCCAAACTCTTTTAATCCAGAAAACTTTTCAGATATGAAGACACATCATTTCATCTAATGACCATTAAAATGCAGAACAAGTCTGTAACAGCACATGAAAAAGAGTGACTGGTGAACTTCAGAAGTTGAAGAGGATCTAATTCGGGGCTGGGCAATAACAAGGCAGTAGTTCACCAGGGTTAGCTCCTGGTGGGCTGCTGCTGCTATATTTACCTGCATGGCTGCAGGTACCAGCAATGCACAGCTCCCATTGGCCACGGATTGCCATTCCCAGCCAATGGGAACAGCAGAAAGCAGCACGGACTGGGACACCACTTCCCACAGCTCCGATTGGCCAGGAATGGCAATCTGCAGCCAACAGGAGCTGCAGTCACTGGTACCTGAGGCCATGCAGGTAAATATAGCAGCAGAGACCCACAGAAACTAACCCTGGCAGACTGGATCTGGGTCACAGGCTGGCATTTGCTTACCCCAATCTAATTTGTACTAGAAAGCTTGGATGCTTATCCAGGCTGTCTAAAGCTTTCTAGCTTGTAAAATTGGGCTGGAAGTCTGTGAACAACAAGCTTTCTTGTAAAACTGGGTGAAGATTTGGAGTAGGGCTTCTAAGGTATTGAATTGATTTGGCTCATTGCAAATATAAAGCATAACACAGCTTGCTTATCAGAAGAGCCATCAAACCTCATCGCACGGTCAAACCTGCATGTCATTACAGTATCCAGTAAATACCATTCCAGTGAGAGGCAGCTTTGAGTGGGGACAAGTTTTTCTCCCCATGGAAAGTGTTGTGAGTCATTGAACCCCACATATTCTCCTAGGCCTGGTCTACACTCCAGTGGAAGGTCAAATTAAGATACGCAGTCCAGCTACATTAATTATATAGCTGGAGTCAATGTATCTTAAATTGAGTTTCCTTGCCATCCACACAGCAGGAGGCCAAAGGAAGCAAGCACTCCTGTGGAGGAGTACCAGCACCAATGGGGTTGCCTTCTGAGTTCGATTTAATGGGTCGTCACTTGACCTGTTAAATCGAACCTGGAAGATCAACCACGACAGCATCAATCTTCCATGTAGTATAGATATGGCCCTAGAATTTAGAGCCTTCTATAGGGTGTCCTTGTGCTTCTGTACCCCGCAGGAGCCCTGGTACCATTCCCTCACACCTAAATCCCTGATAGCCTGGTGCTAATGATGCCAGACCAGCAGGGACACCTCCCTCTTTCTTCCTATCTTTGACTGCTCCAGGATCTCCCTTAGAGGTACTCCCAGAGAGCTTATGTAGGAAAAGTAACACTAATTAGTGTTCTATAAATCCTCCTAAATCCTTGCATGGAAGGATCCCCTCCATGCTTATATCTTACCACTCTGGCATGGAAGGAAAAGGTCAACTGCCTCAGTGGCACCATTCCTTCCTTCCTTTGATTCTGTGGCGTGCTCTACCTAGTGAGTACAAGCAGGTGAACACTGAGAAGTCCTGCAGGTTCCAGGAATACACTGGACCCATACAGTTTACCTGGAAAGGTAATCTCCCCTTGCCATAGGTTGCATTATCTTTGCAATATAATCTCTGTGGAACTGTGGGCTCTGGCCCCATCCAATACCTGCAACTACCCAGCTTCTCAGCTTAATCTATATTCATTGTTGTCAAAACAGCTTTCCATATTTAACTTCTTTTTTATTATTATACTTTTTCTTTTATTTCTCATCATGATCTCTTATTATCTCTAAAGTAAAGATTTCTGCCAAGTTCTGTGCACTTCAGGAGTAAAAGTATTGCCCACAACTCTGGGATTCTTTGTTGAAGCAGTGGAAATAAAATGAATAGCATAAAAGCTTGATGGCATCTGTGGATAGGAAACTCATTAAAAGCCCCAGCCCTCTGTTTTATTTCTAACCACACTTCCCTGTGGGATTTCAATGTCTTGCAGGATAAAACCAGCAGGACTCATTACTTCTAAAACAACATTTAGAGTCCTATTGGTGCTGGAATGCTTCTGCCAGTCAGGTAAAGAACCTAGGCCTTTATCCTTCCTGGGACAATACCAGGCAGCTCAGAAACTGCTTGGAAAAGTCATGCCTTTGAATGTAACTGCAGGTGTTGCTCCTCAAAGACTGTTGGTACCCTTCTATGCACCCTACAAAGGAATAATAGAAAATTCACTTTGGAATTCAAACAAAGTCTAAGAGAAATTGAAATAATAGGAACACAATTTTGAGACTTCCTAAGTTTTTCCCACGAACCATGGACCATGACTAATACCCAGAGGGCAAAAAACATCTCTTTCCCTTTAAGGGAGGCATAGAATTCAGTATGTCAGATAAACAAGCTTCATGACCTCACCTAGTTTTAAGGCTACAGTTCAATTACTAGGAAAGACTAGCTACCATGGTGAGAAAGGAATATAGGATTACCGTTGCTCACATTAATTAGAAGTGGGTCATAACTTATACAATAAAAGAATAGCAAAAATACTGGGGAATTTGTCCAGAAGAAATTGATTTATCCTGCTTTAGTGAAAATTAATTAGTATTAGTTTGTATAAATTTCACAGCTCACTTTCAGTTTCTTGTTGGTGGCATTTTGGATGTAGTCTGAGAAATCCAATAAATCATGTAAAAATAGTAAGGATCTCGATACTACGGAATCAAAGTGATTCAGTCTCTTAAAGTAATGCTTTAGCCTTTACAGATATCCTGAATAGCTCATCCATAATGGCTGAAAATTTCAGCCATTTTGTTAAAATATGCAAGATAAGTAATTGCCACAGAAGAGCATTTGTATAAGAATTACAAAGTATAAGCCATGTTTGCACGTTGAAGTACCATTTTAAAATGCCAGGCACTAGTAATTGCATTATGGAAAACAATGTGAACAATCTAAAAAGTGAAATAGAGCATGCAGCATCAAACTTAGCCAACAGATGACATTTCATGAACGTTGAGGCCTGATAAAATGTTTCCCCCCTCCCGCCGCCAAAAACAAACAAACAAACAAGCAAGCAAGCAAACAAACAAACTAACAAACAAACCCAAACAACCCTGCTTTAGCCACAGATTTTCTTTACAGTGGATAAGGTCACATAAGATTTACTTTATGATAATTCATAAAACAGCAAGTTGTGACATCCCCACAGGAACATAAAACTGAGCATTAGAAATTTCTATTCTCCTTGCTGAAAAATTATTATAAATTAGGTTTCTATTAATAATAAAAAAGGCAGATGACAACAAACATGTGCCTTATTACAATTACAGATAGTTAATAATTTCTCAAATAGGATTTTGAATCCTGGGATTATTATTTAACTATTTATTTAATAGAGGCATTTCAATAATTAGACATACTAAATCTGGGGGCTGGGGCTTTTCTTAAAAGGGATGAAAAGAAATATTTTTTCCAGGTTGGTCTCCCAGCTTATTGCATGGTAAAGTAGTGGGATGGTATTATTTAGTTAGTTCTGGATTTGTTCCTACAATGTGCCACTAAACCAGGTATTTTGAATTTGTGATGAACTTATCATCATAATGTTTTGTGCATAGAATGATAATATAGATAAATAGGTTTCTGGAAAATTGCAGGGTTGGTCTCTTTAATTGTTCATAGTTATATGATTCTTACTCCTCTAAGAACCAAATATGAGACATACTATGTAGGAAAATACTGTGGGATTTCACTGGTGCCCTTTGAAATGAGATATAGTTGATAGCTGTGTAGAATTAGCTGTGTTACTTACAGTTTTATGCCTGATTCAGCAGAGTACTTAAATGCATGTTTAAGTACGTAACTAGTCCCATTGATTTAAATGGGAGTGTTCATGTGCTTAAAATTAAGCACGTACTTAACTACTTTGTTAATTTGGCCCTTCGTGTGTAACTCTTGAAATAGAAGTGGCACCCACAATATTCTTGATTTGGGAAAATCTTCATTTTGTAAAGGTTTCTACGCACCCCTCCTCCCCCCGCCTTTTTTAATCTGGACTGAAAGCTGTCCTTGTATATAAATAACAGCATCTTCTTTTGCCGTAGTCTTAAAGAAAGTATCTCAGTTCTCCTGCTAGCCATTAGTTCAGCAGCTCCTCTAGCTTCAAAGTAAACTGTGAGGCATTAACTGATGCCTCTGACAAATGGAACCCCATACAAAAGACTCTGGCATTCCCTTGAACTGATGCAAACTAGCTAGATATTACTTTCTCTGAAAACCTAAAAAAAAATCAATTTTTGCCTATACTATATCTAAAAATAAACTGTCAGAAAAATTAAGAAATGAGAGTGAGATTTTAGTAAATATGTTTCAAAGCTGAAATCTTGAAGCTGTACGTCTCCTCCTTACTTATTATCTCATAAATATCTCCCCCTTAAAGATACTAGTGCAAACTTTCTAAAACCCTCAATAGGCCCTGTTCAGCTTCATTTTATGTCTTGAAAAGCCCCCAAGGGTCTCAGAAGCTCCTAGCATAAGGTTAGATCAAGCCTAAATTTATACAGTATGTTCTTCAATAGCACTTAACTCACTAAAGTGACTTAGGTGCTTTTGAAAATAGAACTTAGTCTCTTCAGTCACTTCAGAACTTGTGAAAATGTTATCTATATTGCCCTTGTATCATATGAGAAACGTGGTTAGATTGTCAGCTACACACAGAGTAAACAATGGTATGGCTTTCAATTTAGAGGGAAATAACTTCATCTTTCTGCAATAGTGATCTCACGCCTACACAGCCCTGCCACACTCTCTCTGTCAAAAACAAAGCTCCTAAGCAATTCTGAAGAAATGGTGGCACTAACTAAATGAAGCATCTTCCTCACCTAGCTTCCTTCCTCAGTGGAAACCACACTTGAAGTAAATTCATCAACAAGATGGGAAATCGCATAGTAACCGAGAGCTATTGAATCTAATAAAAGATATTGAAATACTCTGAGAGGAATTCTGTGTCAAAATTAAAAATTCTGTGCATAATATGTTAAAATTCTGCATGCTTTATTTGTCAAAATAACAATATAATCACACCAATTTTAATAGTTTGAATAATTTATTTCGAAATGCTTGTCAGCAAGTATGTCTACAAAATACAACCCAGACTCAGAAAATGTTTAAAAATGTATTTCTTAGTAGGCATACTAATGCAGAACTTTGAGTAATAGTTCATTGAAACTACAACTACAGAAATATATTTCCTACACCCATCAGAAGACATGCCCAGGGTTGTGAAAGGGGTAAAGCAGGAGTTGAGGAAGAGGAAACTAATTGCTGGGAAGGAGCCTGGGCATAAACCCTAAAAGGATATTGGGTGTGGATGGGAGAAGTATGGAAGAGGGTTCTTTTTTTTGTGGGGAGGGATTGTTGGGGAGCCTCCCCCAGGAAAACCCTTAGTCTCTCCCATTCAGTCAGGCACATCTTCCACTTGTCTCCATGTGGCCTGCAGGCCCACCTTGTCCACATGTGGCCCTGCACTCCTGGCCCCCATTCAGCCCCTTGCCCAATGTTGTCACCTCACTAGCTCCTGTGCCCCTGCCCCAGTGTGTTTCCCAACTAGCCCTTCTGATCCACAGTTTGTGACCCCCCTGCAGTCCCACATTCCCCACTGTCTCTCTCTCACATATCCCTGCCCTATGGGCAGAGCACTGTGAGGAAGGCAGCCTCTACCCCTTTTCTCTCTGCATCTGGCTGCTTTGCCCTGTGAGATAGCTGTCCTCTTCCAGAGCCACATCAGCCCTTGGAGGGTGAAAGGTGTAACTGAATCTTTCAATTATTCTTCAGGAAGGAAAAGAAATCTGTGGGGGACATTAATACTGTGCTTGTGCTGTGGAGAAGAATGTCCACAGGAATAATTGAAACATTCTTTGTCCAGCAATACAAACTGACATCCCACACTCAAGCTATCTTTTCTACAATAAAGTCAGAGGTTCCCTCCAAATTATGATGAATTTCCATTTCTCTGTTCGCGTTTAATCTCCATAATTAGAACTAATCCTCATTTTATTTCATTTGTAACTGGCTCAGTATTATTTCATGCACATCTCCCCAACAAGGCATTAGAGCTAGGCAGAAATGGCCAAGCATTCTAAAATGAAATTAGATCATTATTAATTATTTGTATTGGAGCATCCAAAGGCCACAATTGTAATGAGGATCCCATTGTGCCAGCTGCTGCATGAGGTCCTTGACCTAAGAAGTTTAAATCCAAAGTGAAGTAAAATGCAACAAGGAACAAATAAACAAAAGGAAGAATGGAGGGGGTGAGCGGAAAAGGGGGGGTGCCTTATGAAGATCACAACACTGAAATTGCATAGTGTGACTATGCACTGTTATGTAATGGGTATAGGGACTTCAAAGTGAAAGCTTCTTAGTTTATTGTTGCTCTCCTAGTGGATAAAGCAGTCTTCCCTCTTCAGCAGCCCATGTTCCTTCCTGCTTCTTTCACCTTTATTATAATCAAAGAACTCTGTGTCAGCAGACTTGTCAGTTTTGAGCACTCCTGACTTTTGGATTAAACCGAGAGGCCCCAGTTTTTATTACCTTTAGTTCCCATTCAATTTTTATCCAAATTGAAGAAAACTTTGGTCTGGCAAGTTATCCCAATGCTGCAAAAGTGTTTTTAAAATGAGAGAGTGAGAGACCTTGAGAGAGAGAGAGAGAGAGAGAGAGCTCCCCTCAGGCATCTCTTAGAGTAGGGGTGGGCAATAAAACAGCAATAGTTTCCCAGGGTTAGCCCACAGCTCCCATTGGTTGGGAATGGCAATACATGGCCAATTGGAGCTGCAATTGCCCGTACCTGCAGAGGACCAGGTAAATATAGTCATTGTGTTTTTCCAGGGGCTAACCCCGGGGAACCAAATCCGGCCTGCTGGCCAGTCTTTGCCCTCCTCTGAGGTAGTCAGTATACAATCGGCATGTTACAGAAAAACTATTAGGAATGTTTTAGATAGTTCATAAAATGTTACAGGGACTATCTTTTGTATTCCAATGCCTATAAATTCTGATGCCGTAATTACCATGAGTGAAAACCTAGTTCTATTAAGGTCAGTAAAAGTGTTGCCATTAACTTCAATGGAATCAAGATTTTGCCCCTCAAGTCCGCCAGTGTAGAACATAGAGGGAAAGAAAATATAACACAGAACATGGTATTTCAATGAATGTCTCAGCCAACACTCAGTCATTCCAGGACTTCAGGTGAATCTTGGGTTTCAATGAGGTTTAAAACTCCTAAACTATGAACCCAATTCTGGGTGATATAAAGCTCTGGTTCCTCCTCCCCAGCCCCCACAAGCTGCATGATAGGCATAAAGTATGCCATTTTTATTATTAGAAGAGGCTTTCCTAGGCTAGGAGAGAATTTTGTGTACCAGGTGTCTGACGCAAGACTAATTCTATAGGAACCTCTTAATATAAAGGTAGGAAGAAAACCCATTTATGTGGCCAAATTGATTTTTGTTTTTAATACCACTCTTTAAAGCTGCACAGGGTTTTGGGGTATTAGAAAAAATTCTAGGAGAAAATATGTGTCTTTTTAAGTGCTTTTCCCCCAAAAGCAGAACTGAACTTTGAATATTTCTTTTTACTGACACATTTATTTATCATTAAGGTTTTTGACATGTTTTCTTCTTCTTATTTAATACTGATGTCAGTACAAACTCATAATATAGGTGCAAACATCTGTTGTTTACTCGGAAATGATTAGTTTCCATCTATAAAAATTCCATATTAAAAATAAATAATAAAAACATCCAATGCAATAATAAAAACACTCCACCTTCAAAAGTTTGGAAGTGTATTGGAACCTCCAGAAAAGAACAGGGACTCTACTTACATATCCTTACACTGATACATTCAGGAATGAATTAAACTAATTCTATCCATCATCATATCTGCTTTAGCTCTCCCTCCCCCTTCCAGTTCATTAGACACATCAGCCTGCTCCCCTACTCCCTCAGTTACCTACCTATCCTACACAATTAATCTTCCCTTGCCCAAGGGCCCCCCTCAGTAGTTGTCCTCCTGTCACATGTCCACATTCTCACTCATACTTGGACACACGTACAAGATCCTCACTCGCTTTCCCACTCCCTCATGCAGTCAAATAGTAGTCTTAGCCCAGCAGGAGAGCCTTTAGTTGTTTAGATGGAAGGGTGGAAGGAGCAGAGCCTCGCTTCTCCCTGAAACCTGTTAATCTCAAAAGTGAAGGATTTACCTATGAAGGCTCCTTGCTCCTCTGCGTTGCCATCTGTCCTTCCCAAATCAGCTCCCACAACTCTGATAGCCCTGCTCTACACTAGGGCTTTATTTTGAAATAACCCTCCTTAGGTCAAATTAATAAGTGGAGTGTCCACGGTACCAAGCCCATTATTTTGAAATAATGGTCTGCTTATTTAGAAATCTGTACTCCTGCTTTCCTCAGGGAATAATGCTAATTTTGAAATAGTTATTTTGAAATAGCAGTAGTGTGGACTCTCCAGTGCCACTACTTCGAAATAACTATTCCCCAGAGTAATTCAAATGAATTACTCCCCAGTGCTTCCCGGGGCTCTAAGTTGAGGTAGCGCATACGCATTAACGGAGCCTGCCTTGCACTAATTTTGAGGCTTACCTATAGTGTGGACACGCTATTTCGATTTTGTTATTTTGGGAGTTATTACATCAATTTTAGTTATTTCAAAATAGATTTCTAGTGTAGACATGCCCATAGGAATCAGACTAGCACTAGCTCAACCAATCACTGACTACACCCAGAATCCTCCTCAGCAGGGAGCTGCAAACTGCATAGAGAGCAGCATGAACAAATAATTGCTTAAAATCACATTAACTTTGCTTAAGTCCATGGGTGGTAGGAACTTGATTTTGGAGGGAAGGAGAAAAATGGCAGAGTTTGGCTTAGCCTCCTGCATTGCCTTCCACAGAATTGAGCTTTCATGTACCCCTAAAAGTACAATAATATCAGGTTGAGGGACGCCTACTCTGGAGGTCCTAATCTGCTTGCTCTTTATGCTCCCCATCCATGTTTATGAGGAAACTGGGAAATGAGAGAGCATTATGTTGTTTGTTTTACTATTATATAAAATCTGAAACCAAAGCAAATGGCAAAAATGTTAATATATGGATATATAAAGTTCAAAAATTGTCACACTAATATTAAGATCCACATTTGTAAAGCATTTATAATGTGGCCTTTGTGCATTTTAATAAAAGTAATGCGGCTAAGGCTTCAAGGCAAATTCACGGGTATCGGAGGGTTGCAAGTAGATCCAGAATAAATCTAAAATTCTATTTTCAGGTATAGAAGAAGTTTCCTAACTGGGCGTGTTCTCTCATACTTCTATTCTGCACATCTAAGTAAGCACAGGGTAGGTTATGAAGTTTGAACTTTAGCTTTGTGTTTCTCTGCTTTCATGGGTTAAAGTCATATCTCACTGTTATTTTGTGTGATTTAATCAATTTCTTTGGTATTTTTCCCTTCCTTTTAATCATCTTCAAAGATAATGTAAGCGTTGCATTCACATGTACATGTTGTATTGCCAATCTGTGAATCTCACATTTGGCCCCTTCTGCTTCTCATATTTTCTACTTGTAATCTCACCTCTGAATTGTTCACTACTTTTTTGTATATTCTTGCATGAAGATAAAAATATAATCACACACATGCACATAACATAGCATAACAACCTTCTGTAATAGGTAGAGGATTGTAATTTTATTTGTAATTATATGATCTTTTTCAGTCTATTTGAAAATTGCATTGCAGTTAAACTATATTTCATTCCTTGTGTCATTGACATAAGTCTACACTACCACTATTTCTGTACAAAATGGAGATCATCTTAATTACAAGTGTGAAAAGATGTAGTAATTCACTGATGTCTGTTGAGTACTCTGAATTTACAATGATGTAAGACTAATCAAAATCTGGACCCATATATCTATGAATAAAAGACAAACTTTACCCCTTATATTGCAGAAGGATTTATTACATTAAAATATGCAAAACAGAGATGTTTGTTTTCTTCTCTTATTTGCATATTTCTCATAACTCTGCCTACAAAATGTAACTGATTTGCATTCATCTAATTTCTTGTGAATAAAATGCACCACCTCCACAAAATTTGCACCTTTTTTCCAGAATAACTATGTATTTTTTTTTATTACCGCACAGTGTTTGTGCCGCTGTTGTTGAGCTTGTGACAGCATCTCCATTCATAAACCCACGTCCTGAGGGTATGCCATTTAAGATGGAGTCGAATGGAGTGTTTTTTGTACCCATATTTCCCCCTCCCCCTTTGTACAGAATCAGAAATGAGCCAGCAAAATCTATTTTAAATGTGTCCATAAGCTCCTTAGATGCTTTAAGAAAGCTATTTTCAATACTTGTAAGAAGTGCTAGTATACTGTATTGTCTATATTTCATCTCTCTCTGGCATGACTGATGACTCTCTTTCAAGGTGAGAAGCAGGACATTGGGAGTGAGTGAAGGGCAAATTTTATGAGTACAGTGAAACAGGGTCCTTTCCAGTATGACTGAAATATGATGGCATAGCCATTTCTTGCCATTCATATATTCAAATGAGTAAGAATAAGGAGCATAACAAGGGTGTATTGTACATGGAGGTGACTGGTTTGAGAGAGGTAATCTACTAGATCATTTTCATTACTTTTCTTCCTTACCTGTCCTATGGGCATGACTCTGATCTCATAGTAGTTTTACACTGGGTGTCATTCAAATTGATTTCATGGTAGTTATTCCTGATTCACGCTGGTCTGAGAGAGAGGGTCTGAGTGAGACCCAAAGACTACTGCTTTTTCAATTCTACTAGAAATGTGAAAAATATAGAAAATTAAATATTTATAAATTAAGACATAATATTTCTCATTAAAGAATGAGAATGAAAATTCAAAATACAGGCTGGGTTAATCTTTTTAAAACTGCTGCTTCTGATAACATTTAACTCATTGGTCTCTGTGCTTTTTTGCCTGCCACTACACATATATGTTATGATAGCTGGTGTCAATAGAATATCAATTAAAAAGGATACAATGTCAGGAAATGACAAGCAAGGCAGCATATACTGGATGGATGAGTTTACTGGATGATAATAAAGAATAATTCAGCTCTAAAGAGGTCATCATATTTGTGAATCAAGCCCAGTGATTTATTTTCTTGCCTAAATATAAGATTGGACAGAACTTGATAATTATAAAAGATTCAGCTTCTGATAGTTTGGGGTTTCATAGACTCATACATTTTTAAGAGAAATGGGCCGTTTTGATCATCTGGTCTGATGCCCTCTATAATGCCCTCTATAATGAAAGCCATAGAATTTCATAGATTGATTCCTGGATCTAGCCCAATCACCTGTGGCGGAACCAGGGCTTATCCTTTAAAAAAGACACAAAAACTTAATGTAAAGAATTCATGTGATGAATTTACCACAGCCATCAGTAATTTGTACCTGTGGTTTATTTCACTACAGTTTACATCTGGTTGGAACTTTGATGAGTTCAACTTCCAGCCACAGGGTCAGATCTTGTTATGTCTTTGTCTAATAGTTTAATAAGCCCTTTACTATCAAATATCTTCTCTGTGTGTAGGTAGTTATAAATAGCTATAAATATAAAAGCTTATCCAAAGTATTGCAACTATCTACACTTTCTAATACCACAAATTTTGCTACAAATCTCTTATGAACCTAATTTGTCACTGCTAGAGTATCCCTGTCCCTGGCAGAAAAAGGTAAAGATGAACTTTCCTTGCAGTATTTTCACTCCTATCAGTCCAGTCCAGTCTGGAACCTCAATGTGAAAAAGCACATTGAAAATTCAAAGATAAATCTCACAGAACAAATCAGTCTATTAATAATAATAATAATAATAATAATAATAATAATAAAATTACTCAGGCTTCATTGAAGGGACTAAGGCAGGGGTGGGGAGCCTCAGGCCCAGGGGCTGGATGCGGCCCCTAGCTTGCCTGGATCTGGACCTCAATGGTCAGGGCCCCCCCATTATTGGGGAGCTTGTACTGATGCTGTAGCCTCCCTGCTGCCCCACCACAGAGCTGAAGCACACAAAATCTACTAGGCTGGTCCCCACTAGGCTCTGGGGTACAGGAGGAATGTAGAGAGTAGATTTCTGTGTGTTGCTTTTTGGATATCTGATTTGTGTCCATTAATTCTTTCTCATAGAGACTTTTTAGTTTGGCCAATACACATGGCAGAGGGGCATTGCTGGCATGTGATGGCATAGATCTCATTAGTGGATGTGCAATTGTACGAGCCTCTGATGTGGTGGTTTACGTGCTTAGGTCTTGTGATGATATTGCCTGTATAGATGTGTGGACAGAGCTGGCATTGGGGCTGATTGCAGGGGTGGGTTCGTGGATGATTATGATGGAGGCGTGCTGCGTGGTTATTGGAAATAATTGTTTGCGGTTAGAGGGTTGACTGTAAGCGAAGATTGGTCTGTCTCCCAAGGCATGTGAGAGTGATGGGTCATTTTCCAGGACAGGTTGTAGATTGTTGATTTTAACTTGCCTGGGCACTCATTAATGGTTCTCAAAGTCACCGTATTATTTCAAACCAATTTCAAAAGCCAGCTGACAGGGAACTCAATTACATTTACAAGTTTGATTCCTACAACAGAAGTGTAAACAAAGACATTGGCTGGATGACCCACTATATTCCACATCCTAATGACATAAAAAACCAAACTAAGGGTACTTAGAGTGGTTACTAAGTATTGTTATCAGTTTCATTTAGCATGGACGCTTGAATTGACAATTCCCCCCCCCCCTTTTTCCTTCTTTTTCCTTCTCTCCCTCCCCATCCCTTCTCTGTGCTATTTATTTGAAAACTGGACCCCTTAAACTCCATTCATCTGAAGAAGTGGGTTGGGTCCACATGATACTATCTACATGTTTTGTTAGTCTCTAAGGTGCTGCAAGACTATTTGTTGTTTTTTAAGTTTTTCTAGTTACAGACTAACACAGCTACCACTCTGAAACTTTTTTCTCCTTCTCAATCAGGGGCCATGTCAGTGAGGGTTTTTTTTTCTGTAGGTCAGTGCCCCCCAACCCAAAAAAGGTTCCCCGACTCTGGACTAAGGCTTTAGAGGGTTCCTGTTCTGGAAATGGTTCATCCACCTCTTTCTCTTTCCCTTACATTTACAAGTGAAACTGCAATTATTGTCAGTTTAGGATCACAAATCTACATTCACCAGGTGTTTAAATTCATTTAACCAAAATATAAATGTTAGGGATAGAAAACATTCCCCTTTATTCGGAAATTGAGCTAGCAGTCCCCTGTGAGACATCACAGTCTTTTTCACCATCAGCCTCTCTCAGTACGTGTGCTGATAAAGGCCTCTCCAGCTCTGCTTCTGTCCATCACACCTGAGAGTCTAAGTGAAAAGAGCCCTGCCATTGTTGGCAAGAGCATGATGAAGTTGGCCGCGCTGCCTATCCACTTGACCTCACAAGCAAGAACGAACCTGGCATGACATGATATTGCCAACTGTATTACTCAGTTTCTTTGTGATTTGACATTATCCCACTGTCTAGAAATTAGCATAACTAAATCTGCCTACACCAGCAAAAATATTAAATCTATTGCCAATCTTACAGTGTTAAAGGAATTCACAGTTAAAAATATTCCATAACTTTTGCCATTGTGAATTATTGGTATCAGGCATTTATATTTTTTTACACAACTTATTAATATAGCAGGACGACATCATTTAAGAGTAGTACATACTTTACAGGCAGATTATATTATGTATGTTGATATGAAACAGTCACATGCAATTTTTGTTCATGGACCTACCTCTAGGTTTCAGAACCTTAAAAAAACCCAAAAAAACAAAAAACCAGGCTTGAATCCTTTCTCCTGCAACACCATCAAGAAGTTCCCCCTACAAGTTATGTACTCCTTGGCAAGGTGGTTGAGTGCCAAGATAGGGATGTACATTCCATTGATAGCACCACCACAGTTAGAGAATCCCATCATGGCAAAACCCTTCACCATGTCATGCACATTTCCCAGAGTTACTACCCTTTGCAGAAGAAGGGTATTGATTACTTTGGCTAATTGGATCACGACAGCTGCATGTGTAGATTTACCCACTCTGAATTGATTCCCAGCTGACCAGTAGCTGTCTGGAGTTGCAAGTTTCCACAAGGCTATTTGCTTCTCAATCACCAAAGCGGATCTTATTCACTTCAGGTGGGGAAAAGTAATTTCTATGAGACCATGAAAGTGGTCTTACAGATGCAAAGATTTTGCAGCCACTGCTGATTATCCCATAGCTGCCTAACTATGCAGTCCCACCAGTGCTTGTCTCATGTCACCAGAACCGGTGTTCCACTATGTCAAGAGGATCGACTGCCTCCAGCGTCTGCCAATTGCTCAACTCACATGCTTCACACAAGTGTCTATTCAAGCCTCCTCACTTTCTTTCTCACTCCAGTGGACCCTGGCTAGGCTCTGGACATACTGCAGCATAAGGCATGAGATGTTTGCTGTGATTGCCATAGCTGCTTGGGGCCACTCCAAAATTTGGTAAGTGGTCAAGGGCCACGTTTTTCTATGAAGTGGGTATGGGGTCTGAGATGGAGCTCGGGGTAGGAGATTGGGGTGCAATACAGGCTGTGGTGTCTAAGAAGAAATTTGGGTAAAGGATGAGTTTGGGACTTGAAGCAGGCGGATTGGGGTGCAGAGTCTGGGGGGGTATGGGTGCAGAAGAGGATTCTGGTCTGCTATGGCATCTGCATGGATAACTAGGGGAAAAGGGCATGAAAAGATTATTTGCCATTGCTTTCAAGCAGGGAGAGGGAGGGAGGAGATGAGTGCATTGACAACATGTCCTGAAATATTGACGACATGTACCCAGAATCACCCACTGCACTGTTTTGGTCCCATTGGGAACTGGGAGCCTATCCCAGAATACAAAGTGGCAGCAGGAACTGTGGGATAGCTATTCACATTGCATTCCTGTCAAAGTAAATGGTAACCACCCTACTAGGGATACACTGTGTTGAACTCTTGTGCACAGTGGTGACATGCATGTTTGACTTTACAAAATCAGGTGCTAAAAACAGACCTTAATAAATTCACCCTTATCTCATAGTGTAGATGTGGCCAAGAGACCTAACTGAAAGGAAAATTTTCCCTGCTAGCCTAAGTTTTCTGTTGCTCATTTTCATTATATAGCGTTGTCCTACCCTGTGTGGTGTTTACAGCCTCAAATAATTATACACAGTTACTATATCCTCTACTTTTCTCATGGTTCAAATAGCAAACTTTCACATTGCATAAAAGGCATTCAATGGCATAGGAGGTGGAGGAAAATAAAAAAGGGGCATGTTCCTTACTGAAAAAGACAAGTTATTTTAAATGGCAAGGAAAACATAATTATAGATAATTACAACAGATTACACTTTCTACACACATACACTCATTAAATTACTTATTAGATGATTATTTTTATAGAATTTTTACTTTCCTTTCACTTGATGTTACATACAATAATTGTGTACTGAAAAATCTCAAAGTACCCACCAAAATTTTCTTAACTTTTAATAAGCAAAAGAAAGAGACTCCCAAAGAATGGGAGGTAAAAGCATCAGTCTCTAGTAATTTCCAATCATTTTTCAAGCCAGCACTGTTTTCCCTTCAGATTAATCACAGGTGCAGGCTACAACTTTAGTTGCAAAAAAACAAAAAACAAACCCTCTAATTTGATCTTGGCCAAGTTTTTGTAACCAATAGGAACACAACAATTCACATGATCTTCATTCTAGCCCATATCATTAACCTTTTTTTTACTGACCTAACACTCTGTGTAAAACATATATTTACCAATAATAATGGAGCAGAACACAATGCAATAATACTCACCAGTAATGATGACATCTGGTCATGAATATACGCTAAACATATATTATTAAGAATTGCAACTAGAAATACTGTTGAAGCATGCACTACTTACAAGATCATCCTACAAAAATACCATCAGAAAACAATGGTATATCTTTCACTGATCTGTACAACCACAATTTTTTGAACAGAGACAAATGGAGAAAAGCTGATATCCTGCACGAATTAGTGTTTACTAAATTCACTATTATTTAATGCTTGAATTACTAAAAATAATATAACCAAGTTTTGAAATAATTATATTCAAGAAAATATTAACTTAGACTTGACATCTGGACTTTGGGTGGGAGCAGGGACATTCATTTACCATACATTTGCATGATGCCCAGCATTATGGAACCCTGACCTAAGTGAGGACTGCAAGCAAAATAAATGTCAATAATGAAAAATAATATAATAAGTTTTCCTGAGAGAATCGCCTCAGACCTACGTCAATGTCTTATCATGGAAGTAAGTAGTTTTAGTTTAATTCTCTCCTTTGACTGCATCAGTTACCAACTTAGTGGCTGAAAAGATGCAAGACATTTTGGTAAGTGACTCAAAGTTGGGCACAAAAAATGCAATGCTGATTCCTTGTAATTGTGTAGAAATTCCTTCTTCACCATTCTTCCCTGCTTTCTTCATACTTGGGCTCAAATGGAGACAAATAAAACATTCCCTACAGTGCATTCTACTTAAGTCCCTTTTCTGATTTGAAGCTTGTAATATTTTCTCTCTCAGTCTGATTCAAATTCCATTGAAATCAAGAAGGACTCTTATTGACTCCAATGGGCTTTGGACAAAATCCCAATTTCTCACTTCAGAAAGTCATTATAATGATTCCTCCTACCTAGCAAATGTTATCTTATTTCTGCCTCCATATTAGATACCATTTTTTAAATCTGTGTTCCTGCCAAAAACTTTACCATAAATGCAATAGATCTGGTTCTTCAAAACCTCCAACTTTCTGTCAAATGCAAACTGGTTTTAATTAATTGTTTTGAGATTTTTTAAATAGGGATTGTCTTTTAATGTGTTTCATCATAAGTGCTTGCGGAGAATATTAGGAGTAAGCTATGAGGAAAGATAAATGAATGATGAGGTCAGAAAAATGGCTACAAATAATTTGTAAGAGAAGACAGCAATGGCTAGGGCATGTGTTACGAACAGATCATAACTGACTGCCAATTATGGCTCTCAGCTGGAAGCCAGAAAATCCAACAAGAAAGAGGGGTAGACCTAGGATGACTTGGAAGTGTACAATTATCTATGACATAGAAAAATTTAATTTGAAATGGGATGACTTAGGTCATATGGCAAGCATGGATAATGTGGGTAGCCCAATGTGCTGAAAAGCTCAAGAGAGACTAAGGTAAGGTCTTAGGTGTCTTTTAGTAGGGGATGTCGTGTTATCCCCAACACTTTGAATTTTATCTGCCTATGATTTTAGATCCAGATTCTGAGTTGCTTTGAAGACACATTTGTTATAGGTTAGGGGGTTGGGGGAAGAGGTGACTATATGCTACTATGATCCTGGATTTTGAGGCCTTTCAGGGACCAGTCTGGTCCCTGAAATAAATTCAAGCAGTTGAAAGGCTGCTCTAATACCTGGTTGCTCATGGCACCAAGCCATTCTAGCAGCTGTGAATAGCCATAACATAGAGACACTCCCCAGATCTGGGGCTAGACGAGGGTGAGTTGTAGAGCCTTTATGATGGTCTGTGCCATTTGGAATTTCCCTATTCCAGGAAAAGCCTTGAAGGAGATTAAACCAACTTTCCAGTGTCTTTTCACCACTGGAGTAGCGCTGGAATGGGAACCAAAATTTGGCTTTGATAATGTAACTCTACAAATAAAATCACTGAGTTGTGCATTGAATGAGTTCATACTGAGATAATTTTAATTGTGACTGATCCCTACCTGTCCTACCTTTGAAATAATATTGTAGTTTATCAAAATAACAGTAATAGCTTTCAGCAGTCTTTATTCATAGATGTGCTTTTCAGGACCAACAAAACATTAGATTTATTTAGCTTAATCTATATAAACAGTGGAATACATGAAATTGAGGAAAAAGTTAGTAACACTTGCACAACTTCTTTCACGTATGTTCCTCCTTGATTCTTCTTCATCTCAATGAGATGGAGACCACGTTCCTAAAAATCCTTACTGTCATTAGAATACCTGCAGAGTGATACCACTAACAGACCTGGCTGTTTGTTTCTAAGTAAGAACAGCTGTGCAACAGACTGTCTGAACAGTCCCTATTACAGAATGCAACATGGATCATTGACACAAAGGCAGCACTATACCAGCTGGCTCTCTGTCTCAGTGCGTTTCTATTCCTGGATGATTTACCTGTTCTCAGTCCTGTCACCTTAGCTTTTCTGCCATCCAATTAAAAACCACTGTTGCTGGATTCACTTTGCTGTAAATTAGCAATGCTATTTATGAGACCCAAACTAGACACTTAAAAAAAATTCTATGATACATGACTTATTTTTAAATTCATAAAAGCTGCTTGATTATTTATTTGTGATATATTTTAGTTCTCTTGTGGAGTTTAGATCAGAAAAAAATCTTTTCTAATGTATTCATATGCAGAGATCTAAATTTCCTAATCATAATCATGTCAGCAAAAATGGAGCTGCTCTGAGGATAACATTTTAGTCTAGAAAATGATTTCCCTTTAAAATGGATTCAATGGACATGATGATATAAAAAGAAGATGCAAAATTACACACAACAGTTTGCATAATCAAAACAGATATGTGTTGTATTCAGGCAGGAGGGTTTTTTTTTTACCACGTTAAATGGAAGAAAATAGACCTCTTGGGATTCTGCAACTGTGTTATGGTTACAAATGCAGCAGTTGTGGAATTCCAATAGGATTATAGCATATTCAGAACTTCAAAAAAATATTCAGTCAAGGTAGAGATTCGATGACAATGAAGAATAAAGGGATCTTTTAAATTAATTACAGTCCATTTATTTCAGACTGCAAAGCACCCCATTTTCTATACTGTATCTGAAGTTAAATTTTGTGAAAGTCTGATCATATTGTAATCATTTGTGCAAGAAATATTACTGATCCCTTTTTAAATAAGTATTAATTCAATGAAGATATAGAGCTTTATTCAACAGAATATACATGTGGATATCTGTATACCTGTACCCAGAGAAAAACTTGCATGTTACACAATAATTTCTGAAGTGCTCCACAGATGTCTCTTGCAAAGAGTTGCTCAACCTCAAATTAGCATCTGTTTTCCCTAATGAGCAATAATCTTCATTCAACAGATCAACAGACCATATTACACGTGGCTCTAGAAAGTGTTTCTTTTTAAAAGATGATGTGAACATCACTGAATGCTACACTAGTCCTTAATGTTTAAACCTTTTAAATCCATCACCTGAGGCTGGCTACACTTGTATGGGAGACCCTCCAATGAAAGCTTGCAAGTTCATTTAGTGGGTGCCACTCTTCCTTTTAAGTTATGGCTCACCCAGAGCCCCAATACAATTTGCTGGCTTATGAGTCAGACATAAAATTTACCTTTACTACCCCTACTGCTTGTTCTCCCCTTCCACTTTCCCTTCGCCCTCTCTAAGTCACTCTTCATTTCAACATTTTCATTTAAGTCCAGAGGAAGCCAGAAGCCCTCATTCCAGAAACATAAGAACATAAGAATAGTCATACTGGGTCAGACCAAAGATCCATCTAACCCAGTATCCTGTCTTCTGACAGAGGCCAATGCCAGATGCCCGAGAGAGAACATAAGAACATAAGATGGCCTTCATGACATCTGTTGGCAATGAGTTCCACAGGTTGACTTTCCATTGTGGAGAAAAGCACTTGTTTATGTTAGTTTTAAATGTGCTGCCTATTCATTTCACTGGGTAACCCCTGGATCTTGTTTTATGTAAGGGGGAAATAACATTATCCTATCCCATGTTTGCATTCTTTCTAAATTGAACAGTTGCAAACTTTTTAATCTCTCCCTGTTTGGAAGCTGTTTCATATGCTTAACATTTTTATTGCTTTTTTCCATAGTTTTTCCAATTCTAATATATCTTTCTTGAGATGGGACAATAAGAACAGAACACAGTATTCAAGATCGATGAGGAGTCCTGTGGCACCTTATAGACTAACAGATTTATTGGAGCATAAGCTTTCATGCGCAAAGACCCACTTGGTCAGATGCATGTCTTTGACGAAGTGGGTCTTTGGTCAAGAAAACTTATGCTCCAATAAATCTGTTAGTCTATAAGGTGCCAGAGGACTCCTCGTAGCTTTTGCAGATTCGGACTAACTCGGCTATCCCTCTAGTATTCAAGATGTGGGTGTATCATAGATATAGTGGCATTATGATATTTGCTGTTTTAGGATGTATTCTTTTCCTAAGGTTTCCTAACACACTTAGCCTTTTCTCCTGCAACTGCATATTGAGCTGATATTTTCAGAAACAAGCGGATGAAGGTCAAGGAAGTTTTCAGCGAAGAACGACCATAGGACAGGAAACTAATACTGGGAAGCATTTTACAATCAAACTTTGATTATTCATAGAATCCTGAAAAACAAAAGTTTCTGGCTATAATACAAATCTGTGGATCATAACAAAAATCTTTAATGAGCTTACAGGCAGCTGAAAAAGTAGGGAAATAAAAGTTTCCTAATAATCTAACCGAACTTTATCCAATCTGTATATCCAGGGAATAACACTTTCTTCCATCCACGTTTTTATTCCATGCCTATCACAGAGTACTGAGTAAAGTACCAGAACAATATTTAAATAATATCCTTCAGATTACCCCATCTTGGAAAACCTACTGTATTGCACAGTTTCATCATTAGCATTGCCAAAGAGTACAGCTATTGGCTACTAAAAAAGCACATCAAGTGCCTGGACAGAACTGTGTGGGAGGCTGTACCCTTGTCAGCTGACAAGATCTGCAGGTTGTGTTGTATGTTGTTCAGTGTTACAATCAAGAAAACATTCTCCTTGGCTCAAGACGGCACCAGCTTTTACTGCTCAACAAGAATGACAGGAGCAACACAGGAGATTTTGGCTTAATGGGAACTTTTTCTCTTAAGTGACATCTTCTTTGCATAGGTGGAAATTATTTCTGCCAGTGCACTCACAAGTACATTTTCAAGAAGCATTGATTTTATAATGAGAAATAACACACTGTCTAGAAATAAATGTTTAATATATATCTACCATCTCTATCCAAATGTCTTCACTAGTAGAGTCAGAGTGAGAATGATCATTAGGAGATAATCTTGAGGCCAGCCAGGAGAGAGGCTATGTATTGTCAGAATCTTCTTTGGCTGCTATGGTACCTGAACTTGACTCATGTTTCTGAGAGACTACTCAGACTGAAGTGAGTTCAATCATTAAGAATGCACGTGGAAGAACATGTTTGGCATATTAAGTTGTTAGCCAGAACCAGTGACCTGCCTAAAGAGCTTGCTAACCATTAAAAGGTCTCTCCAAATGAATGCTATAATGTTGTCTTTACTTTATCCAGATGTCAGTCATTATGATTCTATCTCATTAATACATGCAGCTGGCACCCATTACTACAGGATCTGAGTGTCTCACAGTCTTTAATGTATTTATCCCCACAGTACCCACATGAGGCAGAAAAGTGCTATTATCCCCATTTTCCTGAGTTGGGGAGGAGGACTGAGGCACAGACAGACTAAGGATGCATCTAAACTTTGAGCTGGAGGTGTAATTTTCATCTCAGTACTCATGGTGACTCTCCTCAGGCTAGCCTGCTAAAAGTAGGCATGTAAGCCTGGCAGCATGAGTACATACCTGCCCAAGACCCTAGATATGTATTTAAGCAGCTAGCCCTTCCTGCTGTAGCTACACTTCTATTTTTAGTGTGAGTATGGCTCCTCTAGATGGAAATTAAACCTTCAGCTCAAAGTGTAGATGTATCCTAAGTGAATGACCCAAGTTTGCACAGGAAGTTAGTGGCAGAACTGGAACTTGGAGGTGGGTCTTTCAGACTTTAGGCTGGTGCTTAGCTATTGGACCATTCTACCTTTCTATTTCACTATTTTTCTTCCTGCCGATAGATCCAACATTTGGGGCATGGACTGAGCTGTAACTGGGCTCAGTGCGTCCCAGGAAAGATGTATCTGTGGGGGAAGAGGGTTGACTTTTCTGGTCCATGTTGATCCTGGGGGTTGTCTGGCCAATGAGTTGTTCCTAACATTTAGCAGGTTGCTCTACTTTATGCCAATTCCAATAGCCTCTGAAGGGCCATACTGAGAATCAGAGATCAACAAGCCATAGGGACACCAGAGCTAAATCCCATTTATACTGGATACACACCATGTAATTAGGAGTCAGGAGATGCTATTGTAGCAACTTCTGTGATAGCCCTATGCCACCATCGTCGCAGGGCTAAAATACTGAGTTTTCGGCCTGTCTAAAACTTGCCTTGTGACCCTTAAAACAAATAGCTTCAGTCACCTTGATATCTGAGAATTCTTAAAACTAATCTACCCAAACTGGGTTTGTCTAACAGTGCTATTGCCGTCACAAATTCCTTCTTGACATCAGGAGGAATTAGTGGCTCATGCACTGAAAATCCTGCTAAGTAACTGCCTACATCTTTAGGCACCTAAATACCTTGACAAATCTTATTCCAAATGTCTTTGCCACCTGACAAATGTAGCAGCCCGACATGAAACAAATGATTTTTTTCTCAGTCCCAGTGTAGTGGAGAAGACTTGCATAATTGGAAGCATCACTGAGACTAGCAATGATTGTCATTATTGCTCATAGGCACAGAAGAGTTCTACTGGCAAATGTACGGATTATCCTGGCTTGTACAGGCAGTGTCCTTGGTATAAGGCAGTGGCACACAGGCAAGTCAAGTCAATACGAATACTATACCTATTGTGCAGAAAAATAAAGAACTTCATTTTCCAGGCCTTTCAGTCTGGTACATTTCTGAGCACTAAATTCACTCTAAAAATTGAAAAAATAAAGTACCTAATGTTGGAAACTACATTTAGAGCCTACTATAGGCCTGTACAGTCTCAAAAGAGAGGTTTTCATTTCCTTCTTACTTCAAAAAGAAGAAGAAGAAAAAAGTACATACATTTTCCTGCAGTTCTACAACTACATGAAGAGCGAGTGGTTGTTGCAGAGCTAATGAAAAGAATACTTCTTGAAGCTGATGGTACATCCTATTTCCATCTAATTGTATGGCTTTCTTCTGGTCTCGTGGAAAATTGCGGATTCTGCAATTTGACAGGTAGTTCTGCAATTTTTATGGTTTTCTGAAATATTTAAGCTTCATTTTAAACAAAATTCCACTTTGCTGTCTTTGTTGTGAAGATAATCATTAAAATATACATGGATGCTCTCCTTCCTGCTTAAAGAGCATTGACTCCAGTCAGCCAGCAGCTGCAATACTGACAACGAATCCCCTTTTTCATACCATTAATGTACAAATTTACAGAAGATAGTCTCTGTCCTGAAGAGTTTAATCTAATCTAAGACAAGACACTGTAAGTGGCTGTAACAAACTGAAAGTAGGAAATGAGAGAGGGAGGGGGAAGGAAACATAGATAGGAGTAGGTCATACCACAGAATAACTATGTGCATGACTTGATGGTTTTGAGACATTCTTTTAAAATGGTAAGATATAAATCAGCATATAAATTAGATATCAGCAATCCCTACTGGCCCTCTAGTTAGCCATTGTCAGGACACAGTAAGGAGATGACAGTAAAGCCAAGCTGAAGCTCTTTTTAAAATTATTATCTCTGGTTAAAAAACATAGTTTTAAATAAAAATTAATGCATGTATTTCTTATTCTGGCCCACGTTCAGGAAACCATTTTATTCAGGAAATCATTTAGCATGACTTAATGTTAAGCCATTGAAATCACAGAAGCCTATGCACATGCCTAAAGGTAAATACCATGCTTAAGCGCTTTTCTGAATTTGGTCCTGTGTTGTTTGCATAATTTTTGGAGGTTAACTCTCAACTGAAAAAAAAAGTCAGTTTATTGCAAATCTATTCAAGCATAAGCCATTTCCTAGTGGGCCAGGCCTTTCATGGATTTATTGTTTTATCAGTCAAAACTTTTTTTTTAAATAACAGTTATACTTCAACAACAAGCAATTACCAAACCCAAGCAGTTCAAATAGTTTGGATAGATATCTGTTCATGCAAACTTTCCAGGCATTCAAAACTTCACCTCTTTGAACTGAAACTGAAAATTCTTTCTAAAGTTAGAGCCATTGCTAGTCACCTATAAAATGCTGAGCAAATTGTTTGAGTTTCCATCAAACAAACAAACAAACAAACAAACAGTAAATAATATATTAAACATATATTTTATCACTTGGGCTATTTAGCTTTTCTGTTGCCTCAATGTTTTCTACTGGTGTGTTTGGGAGTTTGTACACCTTTTAGCATAGATGACTTTGCAAAGGTGCCTTTAAATGAAGACATAGAAAATAATACCATGTTTCTGTAGTTTCTCTACTCAAAACTTTGTTTACCAATGCTTTTCCTTAAAAGTCTTTTCTTATGGTATAACAAAATGGCACTGAATTTACCTACTGCTATCTTTTGTGTTGGCTACAGTAGACTGTTTTGAAAATGTTACAAAATTCTTACCTGTTGTCAGTGCTGTTCTTAATAGTTGTAAGCAGTTGTTTCAACTTACAAAAGGGGGTTTTGATATTTAAAAGTTAGGAGAGAAAGTATTATGGGTCGTGACAAGTCACACACTTCTTCAAATGATTCATTTACATATTCAAGTTTTGAAAATGTACCAAGTTTTCTTTTTGTGTTTATGCAGAACTCTCCCTCTGAAACTGACACCACCTCATTTCTAGTTGTTGTTGGCCTTTCTCCTCATTATGAAATGTACCTGAACTCAGATCACTTTACAGGTGATCTTGAATGTTAAAAATAATCAATGGAATTCTTGCTTTTTTTCTTTTTAGATGTGTCCAGATCTTGAGCTGGGGTAAACAGACATATCAGTACAACAAAGGCATATGCGTACTGCTGAAATTTAGCCCTAAGAATTTAAGATTCTGAGGGGAAATTGTATATGAGCATATTAATATTTTAGTTTAGAGATAACAAAGACTGAGAGGGGATAGAAGTCTTTGCCTACTGTCTACTGATGCTTAGAAAAAGTCAGGAACAAATCCAGTTCTGGACTTGGGTAGTTGTGGAGTACTCACATGAACTCATTACCAAAACCACCAAAAATATATTCAAATGGAATGTAATGTCAATATAAGACTACTGAGTGAACACTCACAACTTTTCAGTTCACAGTGACAGGTAATAGGATGTATTGATGCTTTTTCCAAATGGGAACAAAAGATTTCACTAGCAGTTTCCACTGTAAGCAGCTCTACATTTCTAGGGTAACCTTGTAACCTCATATAACATATACTCTCCATTTTTTCCCCTTCATCCTGTGCTAGCACCATAGATCCAAAGAGATTTACCTTTCAGTTTCATTGCCTGTTATTAATTAATTAATTTGTTTTATGGTACTGCCTAGGAGCCCTAGTCAAGGATTAGGACACCCTAATGCTTGGCAATGTACAAAAAGAACAAAAAAGACTGTCCATACCCCAAAGAGCTTATTAACTTTGATTTCAATTGGACTACTCATATACTCATGTTTTTAATTCAACTACATGGTTACGTACTTTGATGGTGCTTGGCGCCTTGCAGGGTCAAACTACAAATGAGGCACAAAGAGGAAGAGAACCTCAGACAAATCAGAGAGTAGCAGATCTTCTACCCCTTCTACTGTCTTCATGGAAATCCCAAGTGCAGCACAGAGAGGTGGAGAGATGTGTAAGAACAATTGGCTTGGGGAGAGACATAACAGAATACAGGGGAATAGGGAAAGATCTTTCCCAGATTCTGGGTCCTTTCTTCTACAAGCCTTCAGATGAGGCGACGGTGTCATCAACATACTTCAAAACCTCACTCCTTGTCATAACTATAAATACGTAGTTAACTTGGAATTGTTTCCATTTGTAAACTACGTAAATAATTCCATGGGATTAAGTGGAATTCATATAAATGCCTCATTATCTATAGAATTAGATACCACATTATATCTTACCATTAACACTTTATCTGATTATTCCGTATATTTCATGTTTTATTTGGGGGAGAGAGAAATGATGGGAAATGATTACTTCCAAGATATAGTAGGCCACATTCATTGCTGGTATAATTATGTCTTTCAACAGTTCCTCATCTTGACAGATGCTACTGATTTTAGCATTAAAGTTCCTTGTGTCACTCAATAATTTGAAAATAGTTTCAGGATTCTTTATTTCTGATGGCAACAGAGAATCTAAAAATAATTATTTGCATTGAAGGGATGGATGCCACAGCATGTATCTTTCTTGCATGAATTATTTTGTGCTACTCATTTTGGGTCCCATTTGGGGACCTTGAAAGGTGGAGTGGCCAGGGAGTCCCTCTGAAAAAGTCAATGGTGTTGCATCAAAGAGCAGCATGCTCCTCTCTATGGACTGATACAGCACTGTAATAGTCTGAAGCTGACATATTTAAAAATGAATGCCGCAGAAGGTAAACTGGCCAAGCAAAATGAGGTTTTATAGTCAATTCGCTGGTACTTCTGTTGACTGTCTGTCCATTTGCAGTGCACTCGAACTACAAAAGCAACACAATGTGTGTCCCTCTAGTACTGTACAAGACTGCAAGGGTTAGTACTGGCAAGTTGCAACTGTTTACAGTGAAAAGTTCTAAGATCAAATTCCTTTCTCAGGGCTTGCCTAGATGACATGTTAGTGTGCAGAAAGCTGGGGTGTAAATCTGCTGCACTCTTAACAGTCCTCGTGGACCTTGTTGACACTCAGTAAAAGTTCGTGCAGTCCACGGCAGCAGCATCCACACACATAGTTAGTGTGTATTGCACTAGAGCACGTTAGATTTAAACCTCAGGTTGCACTAACTCTCTGTCTTGATCTAGTCCAGTCTCAAACAGTGGATCAGGAATTGGGATCCCCTTTTAATGGGATTAGCACTGCTGACTTAGATTTACTGGTGCCTGGGGTTGAAGACTGAGCTCTACTGCTTAGGGTCGAAGCCTGGAGATGAAGCCCTTGGGTTTCAACTTTGCCCCCACCTTGAGCTGTGGGGCTCTGGCTTTGACCCCTTTGTTGTCAAAGAGGGTCACAGACATAGGCACAGCACAGTGAACTTTGAGAACCCTTGCCCGAGACAAATCCTCAAGTGCAGTTCTTGAATATTTCCTTTATAATCAATGAAGTTACATTAGTGTGGGTACTAGAGTGGCTTTAGGACAGAATTTGGACCTTAAAAAAGCTTAATATCAAAACTGAGCAACTTCTCTACAAGTGGATGCTCACTGTTTGTCATTTACACTATGCAATGTATTTAAAGTCCTGATTCAGCAAAGCACTTAAGCATATATTTAATTTATGTGTGTATTCTCACTCACATTCAGCAAAGCATGTAAGCGCATGCTGAATTTTGCACTCAAGACTCAACGGGATATAATCATTTGCATAAATGCTTTGTTGAACAGGGTGGTACTGCTCACGTGCTTATAATAAAACATATGTTTACGCAGTTTGACGAATGAGACTTTACAACAGTTTGGAATTTTTAGTCTATTGTGTATAAATGGACTTGCACCAAGTCTGAGGTCATCTTAAGTCAGTTCAACTGCCTGTTAGCTGACAGTTCCAAAGAAGTCCAGTACAAAAATTTGGCCTTGTTATATGTCAGTACATCACACAATTTCCATGGTGTGTACAAAACGCTACATATAAAGTGTATGATGCATATCTCTTTTGACTGGCATGCATTTGGCAGTCATTATTTGTACGGAAAAACTTATTTTGATACTTAAGGGAGCTTTACTCTACTTCTATAAGCTAAAAAGCCATAACAAATGAAAATTAAGTGAATATAAAACTTTGTGGAGAAATCACTCAATTTTGTAAGTGAAACAGCATTTAGTATAAAAAGCCTGGCCCTTCAAAATGATTGAATAAGATTTTCAGTGTTTATTTTGCAGATGGGTTTTCCGAGGTAGAAAAATGTAATTATAAGAAAAGTAGTAAAATGTGAGCTGTTGGAGGAATAAAGTGCAGCACTTAGAATAAGACAATTGCCTAAATTCCCTGATTGACAGATGGATGTCACATTAGATGAAAATGATAACAGATTTAGTGGACTGAAGAATAACTTCCTCTTGACAGTGCCCTGACCCTTAACCTACAACCTGACTCCTGTTAGCTTCACTAACACAGGGTAATTGTCACAGGTGCAGGATAAAAGAAACCTCTACAGCAGCTACCAGTGGTCAAGGCTTATTTCTTTTGATGACCACAAATGCACTGTTGAGACATAGTCAAGAAGTTCTGACCTTCCTTGGCCTTTGAGGGCATTAAAATTTACCCCTGAGAAAGAAGAAACTATATAAAAGGAAAATGTTCTGTTCTGACTGGTGCAAAGCAATATTTTAACTGTGAAATAATTAAGTATACAAACAGAGCAGAGTGAAGGCAAAGTAATTTATTTTCATTAACACAAAAACATGTTTCTCACACAATTGACATAGTGCTAATAAAGAATTGTACTGTATGCTCAATAGAATTCATGGGTTTTTATAATTATTAGTAAACTCTTTCCCATGTCTTACTCTGGATACGTATACTAGTCTGAAATTATTCTGTTGTATTTATATGCTAATAGCGTCCCTTTCAATAGAAGCCAGTTCTTTGAATTTTATTTAAATTTTAGGAAGGTAGAGGATTGTAACAGTACTTATAAATGACGTGGTGACAACTGTGAGATTTCACAAAAGTTTATACCTCCTTCTGTTAGAAAATAGAGTACATTTTATTCTCTTTCTTCAGCAACATGAATGGGGAATTCAGAAAACACAGCGCAACACAATGAGCTATGCAAATATATTTTATAATAGAAGAATGAATATTACAGGAGAAAACTAAATGACTGTGTATCCCATTAGAGTGAAGTCAATGCAGTAACCTGCCTGTGTTGTGTTTTTTTTCTTTTTATACAGAAGAATGAATATTACAAGGGAAAAAAATGAAATGACTGCACATCTAATTACATTGAAGTCACTGCAGTAAGTAACCTGCTTCTGTTTTCAAAATGTTTAATCTAAAAAAAAAAGACACAATCAAGTTTTTAAACCCCTGATAACAATAAAGTGGTGTATTCAATTATTGTGTTTATTGGTAGCTTAATACTGGGACCATCCAAATATTTATTCACTAAATACGAAGGAACAAAAACAATGTTCCAAATACAATAGACTTACTGGGATCAAATTTCCATTCAGAACTGTAGAGCTCTAAAAGACTACTATGTAAAAGGCACAAATTACTCTAAAATTCGTTGAGAGTTCTTATTAAGGTCATAGGTCTTGCCCTTTGCTTATTATTCATCCACAAAATGCTCTGATGAGTAATATGACACTAAATTAGTATATACAAGCCTTAGGATAATTGCCCAAGGAAAATAAAAAGATTAAGTTACTCTTAAAGGGTTGTTATATAGGTAGAGAACTTCAGTCCATTGTGAAAGGTGTAGTAGAATCCATCTGTTTCAATTCTGTCACACTTATTATTAAATCATGAAAAAATATAAGGGATTATTTCCATGTAACTTATTGTCATGCACACTTGCAGAAATAATGCCTTTCTCCAGACTACCATCTTTTCAAATGTGATGAGATCATCAGGTAACAGTGTAAGATATGAAGGCTTAGCATGCTGTGTTGTTAGCACATTAAAAAAAGAAATTGCTGGGATAATTAACAACTACCTATTTGTCTGTGGGCTGCATTCATTATGCCTGCACAAATTGGAGGTCTCCAAAATCTGTGCAGTAAAATTTACTCTTTGTTCAGGAAGTTCCCCTTGGATTTGGGGAAAATTCTGGTTTGCTGTGTCTATTGTAATTGTGACAGGCAGTTGACATGTCTCATAGTCTAAATGTAGTGGAAGCAGGGGGTGGTACAATGATGAAAAAACTGCCATTCATTCTTGTGCAAAGGAAAGGTGTTTCTTAGCATATTCTAACCTATGTTCAGTCTAGAGTTGGGTCTCTGAGGTTAAAGGTCAAATCTGTGAGGTCAAAGCTATTTCTTGTCAATCTTCGTTCACTAATGACACATGAATTGGAAATTAGAACAAAGTAAGTAAAACGAATAGCCAGAAGGTGAGTGTCTGTTTTATTACTCAGAAGAGCTGGGAAATCTGGCCAATTGTTGCCCTATGTGGCTTGAATGACAGTTGTTAAGTTGAAAAAGGGACAGTGTGATGGGAATGCCACTTTAAATCTCAATTACCTCCTCCACTCCAATCAGCTTGGTAGAGCTTTAATGAAGTGCAATTCTCTGTCCTTTTCCTCATACTTCTATCTCTAGAATAAGCCTCACATTCAAGTTTGACAGCAGTACAATCAGTTTTCCATTCATCACTGGCCCTGTTTTAACCCTGCTGAAAAAGGGCCTAATGTACGTGGCAGTGATGGCAATTAGGCAGAAAAGTAATATTAGAAACAGACAAAAGCCTGAGTCTTTTAGCATTACAGGTGTTTTTTTTTTAGCCCTTCCTAGACATAAAGGAATAGGCAGTGTTGTTAAGTTCCCTTCTTCTGTCTTCTCTTAAGCTGAAAGTCCAACGATTTCAAGATTCAGTTAATTAGAGACGTGGAGAGCCAAAGAACAAGGTAAAAGCTATGTTCCTTCTAACTGAAGACACACTTAGTAATTGGCCCCTTATTAAAATGGATATCTTCTGGGTGTATGTTTAATAAGGTTGATAAAAGTCGTCATTTCCTCATTAGGACAGTGGATGAATATGCTCCGTGTGTTCATGTGTTCTGAAAGCGAGAGAACAAACAGGCAAATATCAATCCCTTAAAATATAGGAATGTAAAACATTACAAAGGGGGAAAGGCTGGTAGTATAACTCCGAGGTAGAGAGTGTGGAAAATGTTTGATCTCCCTGTGTGTGTGCGAACACAGGGAAAGAGAAAGAAGGGCTTAGCATGAGCTCGACTTCCTCGTTGGATCTGGGCATGCAAAATATGGAAGGAATTGAGCGGTACAAAATGGACTACCGCTGGCTTGTTAACATGCTTTTTGTCTGGATGAAAAGGTAGGGGGGAGCATGTTACAAAGAGCCTTGCCTTTTAATATGTGGTTTTATACCTGCCGTTGATCTACCTAGTCTTTCTGTTTGTGCAATAGGGGTATATGTGGGAAGGGTGTGCAGATTGGCATCTGCAATCTGAAATACACACTCCTGCTGAGAGTGCCTGGGCGCTTTTTTTTGGGGGGGGGGGTTGTTTTTCGTTGGGTTATACTGTATATGTTTCCCTAACAGTTCTTTTTATGCCAATTTTTGAAAATGTCAGCAAGGTTGGGGTGGGTTTTTTTTGTTTGGTTTTGTTTTGTTTGAGAGATTCCACAGGAACATGTGGCATTGGTGTAAGGATCTTGTTGAAGAGAATGGAGGCTTGGAGGGGGGAAAAAAACAGATGCAGCAATTAGGCTGCTCTTGCTGCTCATTGGGGATGTGACACAAGTGGGTGATAGTGGCTTTCACCTCTCACACTCCCTTCTCTCCTGCCTGATTCCTCGAACAATCCCTGTCAGAAACACTCTTTGAAAAAGGCTGCATTAGACAATGGCTCTTCACCCTTATTTTACGCTTTAAGTAGTGGAGCAGAATGCTGTAAGGGGCTGAAAACAAGGCGTAATCTGAGAAAGACGCGCAGGCATTGTTATAACTGTGAAAACCAGAAGAGCCCCTTTCAGAGCCATGACTGAAAGTGCTATGAAGACCTTTAGTCCTTTGCACTCTCCCAATCACCAATTAGACAAACATTAACATCAATTAAGCTGTTACACGGCACAGGTTCCATATAATTACCTTAATGGGTTGACGCTTTCTTTAGCAGCAATTTCTTAAACAAACTTCATCTTTTGTGCAACAGGCTAAGAAAATTTTCAGCAGGGAGTATTTCCTTTTGTCAAGTTTTCTAAAGAGACAGCTGAATTGTTCTATTTAACAACAAACACCTTCACTAAGGACCCTCGTCCTGTCCCCGTTCCCACCACATTTGACTACTAGGCTCAAAGCTTATTAACCAGTAGAGACAAAAAAACTGACTAGCCAGGGGAGCACAGACACATGCAGGGAGGGCAGTACACAAAGAGTCTGTGAGTCTGGCACTGGTTTGCAAGCAGACCCTAGGAGAAAGCACCAATTGAATTAGTTGCCTATTTAGTATCCAAAGAGCCAGATCCGTCCTTACCAAAAGCACAAAGAAAATGAAATAGAAAAACAGGATCTTGCTCATAAAACAAGGCAAATCTGTCTAATTTATTTTGAACCAGTAAGTGCTAATTAAATGCAAGCTACTCAGATTCTTCCTGTTCCTGCATCACCTAATTCTCTTAGAATCATGACAATGCCAGTCTGATTTTTCCCCCTGTTTAACAAACATTCATTTGAAATGTACTCAAATACAGCTATAAAAACGCAACCCTTATATCACTTCTATTTTTATTTTATATCAAGTCCATGTGTTTTTACTTTGTTGTGAAATTATTTGGGGTAGAGGTTTGGGGGAGGGAAATAAAAAGCTCTTGGCAGAAAAAAGTCCTCAAACTACCCTTCTGCATGGTGAATAAACAACTTTGGAGATGCCTATAATGAACTAGAATTGTTTTACCACTGCTAATGTATGTAGTTGAATTTTATTGCAAGTGATCAGAAGTCAAAAGAAATAACCTGACCAAAGACAATTCCCAAACTGAATGTAGCATAAAGATAAACCTTGCAAAAATATAGGAAACCATTAGTTTCACACATTAGTGCCACTTAAAATGCTCAAGATGCATTTAACTTTTTCACTGCTCATTTCTAAGCAAGAAATACTGGCTGACCATGACAATATGCTAGCAAGTAGACAATTCATTTTACATATTTAAGGTCAGGGTCTGGGCTTTGAGTACAAGTGTTTGGTCCATTTAATCTCACCCTAGTGAACTCCAAACACCCCTTTGGGTCAAAGGCTCAAGGCCACAAAATTAAAAGGCGACTATGAACTTATGTGCAGTCTTTAACCTTAGACCACAGTCACCAACATCCAAAGCCACAGAGGAATAGCCATTTGTATGGAATGAAATATATACAAAGAAATACACTGATACAATTAAAATTACATTGGACCTATTGGGAACAATAGGTTCAAGACAAACCAAGGTCATATTTATCTGCATAAGTTATGATCCTTGGATAAAATTCACAGAAACAAAGATTTGACAAGAACTTATAATAAAAATTAACTTTTTTTCTGAAGGCTATTGAAGAAATAAGCAAAACATGTTCCCAACATATTAAACGAAGAGAAACAAGTAGGTATGAACCTGATCATGAGGCCTTACTTAGGCATAACTCTCCTGGATTGAATGGTTCTATATAAATATAAAATGTAGCTATTCTGTTATTTACCATTGGGATGTTCTACACATTTTCCATGGCAACACTGAATGTTATGCATATAGTTCCCAATTTATCCTTGCTGTATCTCAATGAGGCATTACACCAGGGAAGGATTTGGCACATTGTTTTTCCAAGCTTGTGTTCTGACTTTCTTTTTAAACAAATTAATAACTGGGAGTGAAACCAATTAATGATATGAAAAATAATACATTTTCAAATCTTCCTTAATGATTTCATATCAGCACTATAATTGTTTCTGAACTTTAAACCACTTCCTTTGTACACATGGTTTCCTAGACTTCTGCCTTGTGGAATCTGATTTGTGAATCATGTGAACAAAACAACATCCCTACTCTATCTCAGCTAAAGGTGTGGAAAGGGCTGTTAGCTCAGAACAGCAAGGGTCCTGAAAGGAGGAGGAGGACCCTTTTGGAAAGAAATCTTTTCCCTATGTCTAGAACACACATGCAGGTTTGTCATGAGATGATGAGTGTGGAACAACTTCCCTATTTCTTATTGGACAGGGAGGACCAGGAAGCTGATTGCCTCATACAACTGCTTCCTCCCCCAGAAAAACCAGGAAGTTTGATTGGCTCATGATACCCCATTCCTCCCCTTTGTCATATAAGGTTTTCCTCGTTCTGCAGTAGCCATTTGGCCACTGATTGCTGTCTCAGTCTCTCCCCACTCGTGTAAAGTAATATCTCTGTTAGTTGCAAATCTGATAAGAACAACTTTTGGAAGGTCAGGAAGAAATTTTTCCTTCTGGGTGAGTTTGGCATTATGTCCAGTCTTTTTTTTTAATTAATTAATTTTTTTTAATCTTCCTCACAGGATATTTAACAGAACAATAAGGACAAAGGCTGGCAATTAATGGGGGAGAGGTGGAAAATTCTATTAAAATAATTAATAAAATTATAAATATATACATGTTGGTTCTGGACATACAACACTCCGGTCATCTGAAGAAGTGGGCTCTGCCCATGAAAGCGCATGATACCATCTACATGGTTTGTTAGTCTATAAACAAATACCAGACTATTTGTTGTTTCTTAAGTTTAGTTTAAGTTTAGTACAGACGAACTCGGCTACCCCTCTGAAGCTTATAAATATTTAAGTGAGAGTGGTAATATGCAGCTGTAAAAATACTAGAGATAAGTCATGTGATTTTTATACCCTATCTTTTTTGAAATAATCACATATGTAAAATTTAACTGCATATCATAAATTAGGTCAGAATACCAGATAGAGAACACACCTACCTTTAGACACATGGGATTCTAGAGCTCATGTAGTCAAGGAAAACCCTATATCATTTCAGTGTAGCCAAGGAAAACCCTATATCATTTCAAGAGAACAGAGAAGAACTTTAGCATATGACTGGATTTCTCCCAGTCATCACAATAGGTACTATAATAGGTAATCTGAATAGAGTTAATATATACATTGACACACCTCTCAGAATGAAAACACCTCCATCAACTAAATGATTTATTTGATACATTGAAACATTTTGCAGGAAAAAAGAGGCAGGATTCTTTGCTCCCCTACCAAATTCAAAGCTAAGGCAATTTATCAATTGACTTTTCTGCCATATACTATTCTGAGGAAGTCTATTTTTAAAACAGGAGTAATTTTTGCATTTTTCTAAATATGTGAAATAAGTGCATCATTTTCAGGACTGTCTTGTTAGGTTGTGGGGACAGGGTGAAGCATAGAGTTCAGCATGATTTCCCAGACTGGACAGATTTGTTGAACAAAATAACAGATGCGAACTTGATACAATCAATAATGTACACATTAAAAATCCCTTCAAATCCACCTTTTAGTCCTTGGTCTTATAAGTTTATATAGAGAGGCCAGCTGTTTTCAGGTCTGTTTTCCATCATTCTGTGAGTGAATCATAGAATCATAGAATATTAGAACACTATAACTGGAAGGGACCTTGAGAGGTCAAAAAGTCTAGTTCCCTGCCCTCACGGCAGGACCAAGCACCATCCAGATCATCCTTGATAGATGTCTATCCAGCCTACTCTTAAATATCTCCAATGATGGAGTTTCCACAACCCCCCCTAGGTAATTTATTCCAGTGTTTAACCACCCTTACAGGAAGTTTTTCCGAACGGCCAACCTAAACCTCCCTTGCTGCAATTTAAGCCCATTGCTTCTTGTTCTATCCTCAGAGACCAAGGAGAACAATTTTTCTCCTTCCTTCTTGTAACACCCTTTGAAGTACTTGAAAACCGCTATCATGTCTCCTCTCAATCTTCTCTTTTCTAAACTAAACAAGCCCAATTCCTTCAGCCTTGCCTTATACTTCATGTTTTCTAGACTTTTAATCATTTTTGTTGCTCTTCTCTGGACCTTATCCAGTTTCTCGGCACTTTTCTTGAAATGTGGTGCCCAGAACTGGACACAATACTCCAACTGAGACCTAACACTGGTCTACAATTTTTTAGAAGTCGTCTGCTTCAGAGATACAATGTGCTATTTATTATATATTTTGATGTGCTGAATTCAAATATGACAATTAAAACAACTGATTGGCTACTGTTTCTAAGATATTTAAGTTTTTACATTTTACGTCTATGTATATTGTGTAGATAGTAGAGTTTTAATCATAAATTGTAAACCTAGGTCTTTTCACGTGTTTATGGTTGCTTTACATGATAATATTTCACCTGTCCTGTTTATGTAACACTTTAAAAATCAGCAAAAGGGTTATATAAATAAAATTTATTATGAAACAAAAGGCAAAAAACTATTATGTACATAGTTTAGTCCTATTCAGTGTCTACTCGGCGCTTCTTGGCTTGTCTCTTGTATTCATTAAATGGAGCATCTCTTGTCACTGTCCAGCAATAGTCTGCAAGCATTGATGGGCTCCATTTGCCCTGATAGCGTTTCTCCATTGTTGCAATGTCCTGGCGAAATCGCTCGCCGTGCTCGTCGCTCACTGCTCCGCAGTTCGGTGGAAAAAAAATCTAGATGAGAGTGCAAAAAATGTATCTTTAATGGCATGTTGCAACCAAGGCTTTTGTATGCCTTGAGGAGGTTTTCCACCAACAACCTGTAGTTGTCTGCCTTGTTGTTTCCGAGAAAATTTATTGCCATTAACTGGAAGGCTTTCTGTGCCGTCTTTTCCTTGCCACGCAGTGCATGGTCAAATGCATCATCTCGAAGAAGTTCACGAATCTGAGGACCAACAAAGACACCTTCCTTTATCTTAGCTTCACTTAACCTTGGAAATTTTCCACGGAGGTACTTGAAAGCTGTTGTGTTTTGTCCATGGCCTTGACAAAGTTCTTCATCAGACCCAGCTTGATGTGTAAGGGTGGTAACAAAATCTTCCTTGATTCAACAAGTGGTGGATGCTGAACACTTTTCCTCCCAGGCTCCAATGACTGTCGGAGTGGCCAGTCTATCTTGATGTAGTGGGAATCTCTTGCACGACTATCCCATTCGCAGAGAAAACAGCAGTACTTTGTGTATCCGGTCTGCAGACCAAGCAAGAGAGCAACAACCTTCAAATCGCCACAAAGCTGCCACTGATGTTGGTCATAATTTATGCACCTCATGTTGTCATAGGTTTCCTTCATATGGACTGCATGACCAACTGGAATTGATGGCAAAACATTGCCATTATGCAGCAAAACAGCTTTAAGACTCGTCTTCGATGAATCAATGAACAGTCTCTACTCATCTGGATCGTGAACGACGTTGAGGGCTGCCATCACACCATCGATGTTGTTGCAGGCTACAAGATCACCTTCCATGAAGAAGAATGGGACAAGATCCTTTTGACGGTCACGGAACATGGAAACCCTAACATCACCTGCCAGGAGATTCCACTGCTGTAGTCTGGAGCCCAACAGCTCTGCCTTACTCTTGGGGAGTTCCAAATCCCTGACAAGGTCATTCAGTTCACCTTGTGTTATGAGGTGTGGTTCAGAGGAGGAGGATGGGAGAAAATGTGGGTCCTGTGACATTGATGGTTCAGGACCAGAAGTTTCATCCTCTTCCTCTTCCTCGTCTGACTCAAGTGAGAATGATTCTGGTGCATCAGGAACCGGCAGTTCTTCTCCGTGGGGTACTGGGCGTATAGCTGATGGAATGTTTGGATAATGCACAGTCCACTTTTTCTTCTTTGACACACCTTTCCCAACTGGAGGCACCATGCAGAAGTAACAATTGTTGGTATGATCTGTTGGCTCTCTCCAAATCATTGGCACTGCAAAAGGCATAGATTTCCTTTTCCTGTTCAACCACTGGCGAAGATTTGTTGCACAAGTGTTGCAGCATATGTGTGGGGCCCACCTCTTGTCCCGATCTCCAATTTTGCAGCCAAAATAAAGGTGATAGGCTTTCTTAACCATAGTGGTTATACTGCGCTTTTGTGATGCAAAAGTCACTTCACCACAAACATAGCAGAAGTTATCTGCACTGTTCACACAAGTACGAGACATCTCTGCTCACTTTGGCTAAACAGAAATGTGTCCCTTTGCAAAATCAAACACTGACAAATAAGAGAGCACGACACTGTATGATTTCTAGAGCTGATATAGGGCAATTTGTTCAGCAGAGTGATGTAAGCTTTGTTATGATTGCATCATCCATGACTTCTAGGAATAACATGATGCAATTCATATCATGTATGACGCAATACCAGCTTCAGATTGCATCATTCATTGTTTTGCCTAAAAAGCAAGTACTGTCCAAACCCAGTCATAGATTTATTCATAGATCCAGTCAAAGATGTATTTTAGTCATTTCTGGTTTAAATTGAGATCCCTTCCCTTTATAACTCACTTATCCTCCGCCATTCCCAAGTCAAGGGTCGTATATACTGACCCAATAGCATGCTTTGCACAAAAACAAACAGGGTGGACATCTTGTGGAAAAAGGGGGTTTTGCGCAAAAAGAAAACATCCACACTGCTTGTTTTTGCGCAAAACCCCCAGCGCAAAAATGGATCAGCAGAAAATATGCAAATGAGATCGTGACTCAAATGAGTCCCTTGTTTGCATATTTTTTGCCGAGAAAAATCGTAGTGTCAACGTAGCCATAATGTACTAGAACAGTTCCACGAGAGGGGAAAGGGGAAATAAGGGTGGAAAAAAGCATGAAACATTAATATTCTGACATTCTACCCTAACTAAGTTCTTCTTTCTACTTTTATATTCCATCCACCGCACCAACAAATTACCTTATAGTCCCTCTTACTGTAATCATTAAGCTATAGACATATCTTGGATATAAGTTAGCTAAACACCCAGAAAGAATTAATAATAATAGCACTGAAAGTATAGCAAAACATACACAGATAAAAGCATTGAACATTCTTAGTCGGACAGTAGGAATGCAGTATAGCTTTGCCGTATCCTACTTTTTGGCTAGGGGGTGAAAGAACAGATTAATTTACAAAAATACGTATATCCTCATCCACACAAGTAAGGAGTAGAAAATATCAGAAGACATCAGCTCTGTCCTCCAGACACATTTCTAATGTGGTGCCTACATAAATTGCCAGCTAATAATGGTTTGGCAAATGGCCAATAGCGATTACTGATACTGCTTATATTTCTTGTCTGTTTATATCTTAAAACAATTAAAAAACACAGCTTTTATAGGGCTGAGAGCTCCTAATAGAGAGCATAGCCAGTCTACATAGCCACTTTTTCTGTCACTGGCATCTTTATCCTCCTACCCATTCACTCTGTTAATTATACCCAGTAGTTGCATTGTATCATAAATTAGATCACAAGGGCAAGTCTTGGGGCTTCTCTCATTTGTGTTATTGCAATGCAGCTGTTGTATTTCTTCAGTGTAGACACCTACTATGCTGATGGGAAGGGTACTTCTGTTGACCTAGCACTGTCTATTCTGGGGTTAGATGGACTTAAATATGGTGCTCAAGGTCACATCCCTGACTTATGGGCAGTGCTGGGGAGGAGCAGGTCGTCGTGGTACATGTTGGTACCAATGACATAGGGAAGGGTAGAAGAGATGTTCTGGAGGCCAAATTTAGGTTACTAGGAAAGAGACTGAAATCCAGAACATCTTTGGTGGCATTCTCTGAAATGCTTCCAGTTCCACGCGCAGGGCCAGATAGACAGGCAGAACTTCAGAGTCTCAATGCGTGGATGAGACGATGGTGCAGGGAAGAGGGGTTTAGATTTATTAGGAACTGGGGACACTTTTGGGGTAGGGGGAGCCTATACAGGAATGATGGGCTCCACCTAAATCAAGGTGGATCCAGACTGCTGGCATTAAACATTAAAAAGGTCGTAGAGCAGTTTTTAAACTAAGAGGTGGGGGAAAGCCGATTGGTGCGGGGGAGCACCTGGATCGGATGGAGACTTCTCTTACACGAGGCTCCATAGGTAGGGATTCCCTAGTCAGATAGGGAACGTGGGAAATAATATATGGGCAAGATCAGATGTGAAACAATCGTGTAAAAAAAAATCCAATGTGTCTGTGAAAGGCGGACATATAAATAGTGGTAGTTTTCTAACATGCTTTTACACTAATGCTAGGAGTCTGTCTAATAAGATGGGTGAACTGGAGTACCTCATATCAAAGGAGGAAGTTGACATAATAGGCATCTCAGAAACATGGTGGAATGAGGACAATCAGTGGGACACTATCATACCGGGATATAAATTATATCGGAAAGACAGAACAGGTCGTGCGGGTGGCGGAGTGGTACTATATGTGAAGGATAATATAGAATCAAATGAAGTAAAAATCCTAAAGGAATCAAAATGTTCCATAGAATCATTATGGATAACAATTCATTCCTCTAATATGAATATGGCATTAGGAATATATTACCGACCACCTAACCAGGACAGTGATAGTGATGCTGAAATGATAAGGGAGATTAGAGAGGCTACCAAAATAAAAAACACAGTAATAATAGGAGATTTCAATTATCCCCATATTGATTGGGTGCATGTCACCTCAGGACGGGATTCAGAGATTAAATTTCTTGATGCCTTAAATGACTGCTTCTTGGAGCAGCTAGTACAGGAACCCACAAGGGGAGAGTCGATTCTCGACCTAGTCTTGACTGGAACGCAGGATCTGGTCCAAGAGGTAACTGTTACTGGACCGCTTGGAAATAGTGACCACAATATAATAACTTTTAATATTCCTGTGTTGGGAAGAACACCGCAGCGGTCAAACACTCTAGCATTTAATTTCAAAAAGGGGAATTACACTAAAATGAGGAAGCTAGTTAAACAGAAACTAAAAGGGAGAGTAATTAAACTAAAATCCCTGGAAGCTGCATGGGAACTGTTTAAAGACACCATACTAGAGGCCCAACTTAAATGTATACCCCAAATAAAAAAACACAGTAAGAGACCTAACAAAGAACCACCATGGCTAAACAGCCATGTTAAAAAGGCAGTGAGAGAGAAAAGGGCAGCTTTTAAAAAGTGGAAGTCAAATCCTAGTGAGGAAAATAGAAAGGAACATAAACACTCCCAAATTAAGTGTCATAATGTAGTAAGAAAAGCCAAAAAAGAGTTTGAGGAACAGCTAGCCAAAAATTCAAAAAATGATAGTAAAATGTTTTTTAAATACATTAGAAGCAGGAAGCCCGCTAAAAAAGCAGTGGGGCCCTTGGATGATAAAGATATAAAAGGAGCGATCAAGGAAGACAGTGCCATTGCGGAGCGATTAAATGATTTCTTTGCTTCAGTCTTCACGGCTGAGGATGTTACAGAGGTTCCTAAATCTGAGCCAGCCTTTTTAGGTGACAAATCTGAGGAACTCACTCAGATTGAAGTGACATTAGAGGAGGTTATGGAATTAATTGATAAGCTGAATAGTAACAAGTCTCCGGGACCAGACGGCATTCACCCAAGGGTTCTGAAAGAACTCAAATGTGAAATTGCGGAGTTATTAACAGTGGTTTGTAACCTATCCTTTAAATCCACTTTGGTACCAAATGACTGGAAGATGGCCAATATAACACCAATATTTAAAAAAGGCTCTAGAGGAGATCCTGGCAATTATAGACCGATAAGTTTAACATCAGTACCAGGCAAATTAGTAGAAACACTAGTAAAGAGTAAAATTGCAAGGCACATAGAAGAGCACGAATTGTTGGGCAAAAGTCAGCATGGTTTCTGCAGAGGGAAGTCGTGTCTAACTAATCTGTTAGAATTCTTTGAAGGGGTTAATAAACATGCGGACAAGGGGCACCCAGTGGATATAATATACCTAGATTTCCAGAAAGCCTTTGACACGGTCCCACACCAAAGGCTTTTACGTAAATTAGGTGGTCATGGGATAGGAGGAAAGGTCCTTTCATGGATCAAGAATTGGTTAAAAGACAGAAAACAAAGGGTGGGAATAAATGGTAAATTTTCACAATGGAGGAGGGTAACTAGTGGTGTTCCCCAGGGGTCAGTACTGGGACCAATCCTGTTCAACTTGTTCATCAATGATCTAGAAAATGAGGTAAGCAGTGAGGTGGCCAAGTTTGCAGATGACACAAAGTTGTTCAGGACAGTCAAAAGCAAAAGGGATTGTGAAGAACTACAAAAAGATCTCAGCAAACTGAGTGATTGGGCAGCAAAATGGCAAATGAAATTTAATGTGGGTAAGTGTAAGGTAATGCATGTTGGAAAAAATAACCCAAATTACACGTACTACATGATGGGGTCAAATTTAGCTACGACAGATCAGGAAAGGGATCTTGGAGTTATAGTGGATAGTTCTATGAAGACATCCACGCAGTGTGCAGCGGCAGTTAGTAAGGCAAATAGGATGTTAGGAATTATTAAAAAAGGGATAGATAATAAGACAAAAGATATCATACTTCCCCTATATAAAACTATGGTACGCCCACATCTCGAGTACTGTGTGCAGATGTGGTCTCCTCACCTCAAAAAAGATATATTGGCATTAGAAAAGGTTCAGAAAAGGGCGACTAAGATGATTAGGGGCTTGGAAAGGGTCCCATATGGGGAGAGGCTAGAGAGACTGGGACTTTTCAGTTTGGAAAAAAGGCGATTGAGGGGCGATATGATAGAGGTATATAAAATCATGAATGGTGTGGAGAAAGTGATTATAGAAAAATTATTTACCTTTTCCCATAATACAAGAGCTAGGGGACACCAAATGAAATTGATGGGTAGTAGGTTCAAAACTAATAAAAGGAAATTTTTCTTCACACAGCGCACAGTCAACCTGTGGAACTCCTTGCCCGAGGAGGCTGTGAAGGCCAGGACTCTATTAGGGTTTAAAAAAGAGCTTGATAAATTTTTGCAGGTTAGGTCCATAAATGGCTATTAGCCAGGGATAAAGTATGGTGCCCTAGCCTTCATAACAAGGGCAGGAGATGGATGGCAGGAGATAAATCACTTGATCATTGTCTTCTGTTCTCCTTCTCTGGGGCACCTGGCATTGGCCACCGTCGGCAGATGGGATGCTGGGCTCGATGGACCTTTGGTCTGACCCAGTATGGCCATTCTTATGTTCTTATGTTCTTAGGCCATGTCTACACTAGAAAAATATTTTGAAATAACTAAATTTGACTTCACTCCCGATGTAACAAATGTGAACTAGAGTACTTCTCTATGGTGTCCTCATTATGGGGAAGCCTCAAAATTAGTTCGAAGTATACCCAATTAGCGTGTCCACATTGAATGGAGCCTGCCTCGGACTTAGAGCCCCTGGAGCATTCTGGGGAGGGCACGAAGAGGGCAGATACTTTCTGTCACTGCCTGGTCCAACAAGTTGTGATGCGTGTTTACAGGGGCTCCTCTCTACAGCTGTATCTCACAAGCCACTCCTCCACTGCCTCCCTCCTCATGGGACAGAAAAGGGACATAGTGGGCACATGCCTTCTTGTGCTCTGGTTGCCTGCACAAATGCCACAGCACTGACACTGTGGAGCAAGAGCCACTGCAAAGCAGTGCCAGACTCATGGGCCTCATGCTACGCCACATGCTGCAGTACTTCCAAACTGCCTGCATGTTGCTCCAGCAGGATGAGAACGAGGAGGACAAACCCCAGTGTGGATAGCAGGCCCGGCTCACCCAGGTCATGGTGTTTCTGCTGCTGCACATGCCCCCCCAGTTCCCTGGACACCATGGAATGTTGCTTCTGGGCGGAGGGAGACAAGCTCGACTGGTGGGACCACATCGTCATGCAGGGATGACACGATCAGCAGTGGCTGCAGAACTTCCGTATGCAGAATGCCACCTTCCTGGAGCTCTGTGAATGGCTCATCCCTGCCCTCACCTGACAGGAAACACACATAAGACACTCCATCCTTATGCAGAAGTGCGTGGCCATCACCATGTGGAGGCTTGCTACACCAGACAACTACCACTCAGTGTGTGGAAATACACAGTCGGGTCCATGCTCATACAAGTAGCCAAGGCCATCAACCAAGTGCTGGTACAGAGTGTCATCACTCTGGGCAACATGCACACCATCAACGGCTTGGGCATGGGGCGGGGGAGGAGGCCATAGGTGGCATGCACATCCCCGTCCTGGGCTCCGACAGTTTATCAACCTCAAGGGGTACTTCTCCATGGTGCTGCAGGCCCTCATGGATCACAAGGGATGCTTCACTTTCCTCATCGTTGCACGACACTTGCATCTTCTGGAACTTCTGCCTCTTCCAAAAGATGCACACTGGCACATTTTTCCCCAACCACACCCATCAGAGTCAGAGAGTCAGAGAGGTGGACATGTGCTTATTGATCCTGGGTGATGCAGCCTACCCCTTGCTCTCCTGGCTCACAAAGCCCTACATGATCAGCCTGGACCTCAACAAGGAAGAGTTCAACATTAGGCTGGGCAGGTGCCAAATGGTCATGTAATGTGTGTGCGGGTGTTTGAAGGGGAGGTTCAGGAGTCTCCTCACCTGTCTGGACCTCAACAGGCTTAACATCCCCTTCATGATGGCGGCTTGTTGTGTGCTCCACAACCTGTGTGAAATCAAAGGGGAGACTTTTCTGCCAAGGATGGGGGTGGAGGTTGATCATCTGGACAGGGATTTCAAGCAGCTGGACACCAGTGCCATCATAGCAAGGGGCTATGCTCATCAGAGAGGTCTTGAAGGAGAGTTTCATGCAAATCTAGTTCTCAGACACTCCTCTGTGTCTTTCCACAAAGGACCCCTGTGTTCCCTGTGTGTGCCTTTCATCCCTCACCCCTCCCTTCTTCTGTCCCCCTCTCCTGCAGAGAAAACAATAAAGGCATCTTTTTTGAAAAAAAACCCCAGGACTCTTTATTCAGGGGGACATAAAACAGGGGATGGAATGGGAAAAGAACCTAGAATGGTGAAAGGGGACTCAGGGACGGGGTTGGGAGTAACGCCTGCCTCCGGATGGTCTGGAGTCTCCAGCTGCCCTAGAGGTCCCACCGCATTGTATTCTGGGTGCCCCAGTGACCCCTGGGGAGACTTGGGGGGGAAGCCATAGGGCGGTCAGGGAGGTGGCTGGTGACCTGCTCCCTGCACAATGTCATGCATGCCATCACCGACATGAGGGTGGAGAATGTGGCATTGTGCTGGCATGGCAGCTGGTCCCAGGTGGCCTTTCTCTGCTCCTGGTCAGCTCAGTGCTCCTCCTAGTCAACCCAATGCTCCTCCCAGTCAGCAGCCTGCTCCTGGTGGTCTTTCTTGAGTCCCTGGATGTGGGACTGCTGACAGACCACCTGCTCCCTCATCAGATCGTCCTGGGTGTGTTTCTGCCTGCAGATTCCACTGAGTCAGGTAGATGGAGTGGGAGGTGGGGGATGCACCAAACTCGCAGCTGTCCCAGCTGTGAAGAAAAGTTACAAGGGCAGTAATCACAGGAGACACTGTGGATGAAGCCTAGCTCTCATCTCTGAGCCAACACCGAAGATCTCAGTTCAGATGATGGCAGTGGTGCTTCCAGCAAGGCCATATGTTGCCTAGACAGTGGGCACTTTCCAGCAGGTGCACAGATATCCCAGGGGATCATCACAACACCCATGGCCTGGGGACAAGCAGGCATGGGAAGGTGCTGGCCAGGCCAGCTGCTTGAGGGTGGGGGGTGGATGCGGCAGCTTGGTTTCCTTCTGTGTCCTGTACATGCCAGGCCTGGCACTGGTCGCATCCCACAGAGAGAGAACTTCTATCCCTGCCTGCTGGAGGAGGGAGAGTTGGGAGGCAGGTGTGTGTGAGTGGCAGACAATGCTTGCTGGAGAGAGTGCTAATGAGTTCCCCTCATCTTCCTTCTCCCTGCAGGTTCCCATGCATGAGATCAGTTTCATCTGCATCACCATACTTGATTGGGAGCAGATGCTGACTGAGTGCGAGCATGACCTAGTACCATGTGGGACACTTCTGTGTGGTTCCATGAGTCTAGACTACTTAGTGGCATCTTAATGTGGGAAGGTGTCCCACCATGGAGGCTAGAGTAAGGCAGGCCTCTCCAGGAATCTTGTGATAAGGACAGATGGGTTCCTGTGTGAGAGCATGATAAAGCTAAGTGCTCCAGACTGGTGCTCCATGTGCAGACACATGAACAAGCTGTTGTGCAAGCCCCAGGCTGAGTAGGCCAAGAGAGGAGTGTGTTGCCCCTCGTAGCCCATTGCCTGACCCTGCTTGTATATAGGGAAAGGTAAAGGAGTTACCTGAAGTGCCCTCCCAGGGTTCCTTGGAAGATGTCCTGAGAGTGGGGGACCAGCTCCAAGGTGAGGAGTATCTCCTGGCTGGTGGGCATGGTCACCTGGCTGGCCTCCTCTTCTTCCTCCTCCTTGTTTTCCTTCTCTACTACCCTGCCCTCCTGCAAGCTGACACCAGGTATGTCCTGGCTGGACTTGACAACGACATTGGGGAAGATGACTAGAGGCAGGTGTGAGGTGCCACCCCAGAGCACCCACTCTGCTCCCTGTCCTTGTGGTAGGACTGCTGCAGCTCTTTTCTTTTCATCTGGCACTGGTTGAGGGTCCTGGTGTGCCCTTTGTTGGCCAGGCTGGTGGCAATTGTCCTCTAGATGTCCGTGTTCCTTTTCTTGATGTGGAGATCCTAGAGGCTGGGCTCCTCCCCCCATACCTCGATGAGGTCCAGAATCTCTGCACCAGTCCCGGCTGGAGCTCTTCTGTATCCCTTGGCAGTGGAGGCCTTGGGAGTAGCAGAAGTGCTGTCAGAGTCCCATGGGGATTTTGGGGTCACTTATGTCTCCCTGCGGTGCTTCTTTGCACAGGGCTTGTGAGGTTGACCACATGGGACAAGCCCGTCTCCTGCTCTTGGGACTTTTACAGCTCCACAGGAGAAGGAGAACAGTGGAGATGCCTAGTGTGGTCAGAGTGGCCACAACTGCAGCTGCAAGAGACCTCCAGAGGCCAATTATTTTGGAATAGTGGCACTGGAGCATCCACACTATCGTTATTTAAAAAAAAACTATTTCAGAATTAGCGTTACTCCCGATTAAAAGCAGGAGTACAGATTTCGAATTCCACAAATTTTGAATTCCACATCCCAGCTTTTGAAATAATGGGGTTAGTAGTGTGGATGCTCACTTATAAATTTGGCCTAGGGGAGGTTATTTTGAAATAAAGTCCGAGGGTAGACCAGGGCTGAGTGACATAGTTACGAGGACTTAACTTTCTAGTGTAGACCAGACTTCTCTATAGTGCTACCTCATTGCAATTATTTAGGAATTATTAAGGAACAATTTTTAAAAAGTATATTTTCTTGCATTTCGACATACGTGCAAGTAAAACATATATGCAATGTCAATTTATGGGATCTATTAAAAAAGCTTGTCTTAATGTCAGAGTCGGAACACTGCACTGACAGTTACTTATCACCAGTATCTCAGGGCTTTCAATTGAATATTTAAAATTATAAAGACATCAAAAATGCAGCATAAACATATACTGAAATTGATTTTTTTTTCTACAAATGCACTTTCATTCTAAATCACATTTTAAATGAGCATGGCTTTCTTTTTTTGTTCAGTGAGCCATATTATAAATTAAAAAAAAAGGAAATTGGAAGTTGCCTCAAGAGTTTCAATGCTTTAGGTGTTATATAGTAAACATAAATTCCAAACTTTCATACACAAGATCTATTGGTTTGTGATTGCCATTTGTTGTTAAGGAAAATAAATGGTTCAACATGAACAGAATTCAGCAGACAGACTTTGTTGTTATTGTTTTTAGAATTATAGAATCACAGAAATATTAGGCTGGAAGGGACCTTGAGTAACATCTAGTCCATTCCCCATGCTGAGAACCAAGTACACCTATAGTGACAAGTAGTCCTGTAGCACCTTATAGACTATATCATCCCTGTCAGGTTTTTGTCTAACCATTTCTTAAATACAGTGAAAGCCTTGTTATCCGGCACTCATGGGGAATCGCGGTTGCCAGTTAATTGAATGTGCCTGATACCCAAGCTCATTGCTCTGCCCCTGCGCCTGCCCCAGACTGTGGCAACTAATTCCACTCCTTTGGAAATGCTTGGCCACTCAGGATATTATTCAGAATGTTTGATCTGAAGGCAAAGGGGTAGTTTGTCACTCTGGTTATGCCTGATAGGGGAATACTGTGCACCAGAAAGAAAGGACTAACAAAGCTTGGAAGAATGAAGAGGCAGACCACTCCACTCCAACACACATTCGCTCACTCAGAGTATTTTCATTGCCTTCTCCTCCTAAGCGGCCGGCAGATGAGCAGGCCAGCGGTCTGGGAACCCTCTGGCATATCCAACTCCTGGCAGCTTGAGGCAGGCTGAGGGGGAAGGCGACTCCTGATGATGATGTTAGCCATCGGTGCAGGCTGTCAGAAGCCCTGCAACAGCTGGAGGCATCAAGCCATCTGGCTGGACAGGTGGGAGTCAAATGTGCACCTCAGGACACTGTGGCATTGTGGCTGAGGCAATGCCGGTTAACCAAGTTTTCCAGTTAACAAAATGCTAGATAACAAAGCTTTCACTGTGCCTCCAGTGACAGGGATTCCTTGGAACCAATTCCTTCCAGTGCTTAGCTATCCTATTAGACAGATATTAGGAAAACCTTTCTAAATGAAATCTCCCTTGCTGCAAATTAAGCATATTATTTCTTCTTGCCCTACCTTCAGTGAACAAGGAGAACAACTGATCATAGTCCACTTTATAACATCCCTTACCATGTGTGAAGACTGCTATCAGGTTCCCCCTTAGTCTTCTTTAAACTGGACTAAAGATATCCTGTTTTTTAAAATCCTTTCCTCATAGAATGAGGTAAGGTTTTCTAAATCTTTTATAATTTTTGTTGCTCTCCTCTGGACTCTCTACAATTTGTCCACATCTTTCTTAATGTTTGGGGCCCAAAAGTGGACACAGTACTTCAGTGGAGGCCTCACCATTGTTTAACAGAGAGACACAATTACCTTCCATGTTTCATATAATACTCTACACCTCAGAATGATATTAATCTTTTTCATGACTGCATCACACTGTTGGCTCATATTCACTTCTCCCATCCCTTGATCCTTTTTCTGCAGTATGGCTGATTCATCAGTTCCCTATTTTGTATTTATGTATTTTATTTTTCTTTATTAAGTACTTCATGGTTGTATTCATTGTATTTCATCTTGTTGATTTCAGACCAATTCTCTAATTTATTAAGGTTATTTTGAATTCTAATCCTGCCCTCCAAAGCATATGTAACTTCTCCCAACTTGTCATCCACAAGTTTCTTAACCATACTTGCCATTCTATTATTCAAGTCATTAATGAAAAAATTAAATAGTACCACACACAGGATGTACCTCTGTGGGATCCCATTAGATATATCCAGACCCTGAGTCATTGATTAACCACTGAAGTATGTTAATTCACGTGTGCATACATCATATAGTAATTTCATCTTAGACTCATTTGCTTATGAGAATGTTATGTAGGAATGTGTCACTTTACTAAAATAAAGATATATCACATCTACTGCTTCTCCTCTACCACCAGGCCAATTGCCCAGTCAAAGAAGGAAATTAGGTTAGTCTGGCAGGATTTGTACATCATAAATCCATGTTGGCTATCACTTTTTACCCTATTATCCTCTAGGTGTTTACAAATACATGATTCAATAATTTGTTCCTATATCTTTCCAGGTATTGAAGTTTGGCTGATTGGTTTATAAACTCCCAAATACTCTTAGGCTATGTCTACACTGGCAGCTTCTTGCGCAAGAACTGTTTTGCAGAAGAGTTCTTGCCCAAAAAGTCTTCCACAAGAGCGCGTCTACACTGGCATGTGCTTTTGCGCAAGAGATGTGCTTTTGCGCAAGAGCATCCATGGCAGTGTGGATGCTCTCTTGCTCAAGAAAGCTCTGATGGCCATTTTAACCATAGGGGCTTCTTGCTCAAGAAATTCATGTTGCCTGTCTACACTGCCCTCTTGTGGAAGAGCTCTGTGCAAGAGGGCTTATTCCTCGTGGGGAGAGGAATAACTCTTCCGGAAGAAGCCCTGTTTTACAATGCTATACTATAAATTTATTTGCGCAAGCACATGCAGTGTAGACAGCAGGCAAGTTTTTGCACAAGAACGGCTGTATTTGCGCAAGAAGCTGCCAGTGTAGACATAGCCTTTGTTTGTTTTTATGCATCTTATGAAGGGGGCTCCAGCTCACAAAAGTTTATGCCCAAATAAATTTGTTAGTCTTTAAGGTACCACAGGACTCCTTGTTTTTTCTAAAACAGACTAACAAAGCTACCTCTCTGAAACAGAACTTCGTTTCTCTTTTTAAAGATGATACTATGTTCATCCTTCTCCAGGCCTTTGAGACCTCACAAATCCTCAATGAGTTTTCAAAAATAGTGGTTAATATATATGTTAATATTTATTATACCTAATTCTCTACATTAGATATTAGTATTATATACACTGTGCACATTGATTCTAAAATGAAAAAAATCCCCTGATGAATGAACAGTGTCCAATATAATTTTTCTTCTTCTACTTTTCATAAAAACATTACTTTTGAAAGTCCTCCATGAGCTGTAATTTCTCTCAAAAACACACTCTCTTCCTGTGCATTTGGACATTTCTCAGTGCAACCAGACTGTAATTATGATTGCCTCTTCCCTGCCCAGGGACTATGGTAGCCAGGTTCCCTGTAAGCTGTGTACCTGTGTGGTGAACAGCCCTTTTCTGAGTCCTGCACAGAGGTTCAGAGCTCCCCATGCAAGCATGGAACTCAGCTGATCATCTGAGGGAGGAGGGGGCAGGGTACTCACCCTCTTGGAAGAGCAGAAGCAACAGCAGCTGCTGCTGCTGCCTGCTATAAATGGAGAAGCTGGCTCCAGCCTCTACTCCAGGGCTGGGAAAAAGATGATCTGCAGGCTGGATCCGGCCATGAAAGCCTCAGCTAGCTCCCTACCTGCCCCATACCTGCTCGGCATTCTGGCAAGGTGGGTTCAGGGCCACATGAATGTTTCTGAATGCTGACAGCCTACAGGGAGGGGAGACAGGCTTCTCATGCTGCTCCTGCCCCCAATAGCTCCCACTGAACGGTTTCAACAAATAGCAGCTGCCTGTTTGCAGAACAGTCAGGTGTAAAGTGCCCCTCTTCCCTTGGGCTCACAGCATTCAGCTTAGAGCAATAAACATGGCTTCTGCAGCTCCCCTGAGCACGTCCTGGGGCTGGAAGGTAAGGACCCTGGCTAAGGAAACCTGCCGAGCTGCTGGCTGGGAGCCAGGTAAGGTCTCCCAGCCAGATCCTATCTCTGGCACCCCAGCCCCTCCCTCCTTCCCCCAACACTCTGCTCCCCTTCTGCCCTCTTACCCCATGTAACACAAACCTTCTGCACCACTGCTCCAGCCCCCATACACCTTCCCAGACACTGCATCCCCTCCTATACTCCTCTCAGACCTTGCGCCCCAATCTGCTATCCCTGGTCACAGCCAAATCCCTGCACCCTCTCCTGCACTCCTGCCCCAGATCACAACCCAGGTTCTGCTCCCCCTCCTCACTCCAGTCCTTTGCCCTAGGTCCCGATCCCCTACTTCCCCCAAACTCTCTCCCAGATCCCACACCCCAGTCCCTTATCCCAAGCTCCCTTCTGCATCCAACCTCCATCCCAGACACCTGCACCTCCTCCATTAATATAATGGAAGATTGTGGCCCTTGACCACTTACCAAATTCTTGGAATAGCCTCCCATCAAAAATTATTGCCCACACCTGTGTTAACGGTTTAAGGAAAGAAAGAAAGATTATTTTAACAGAGTTTTATTGAGTGTTGCAGATATCTAAAACTCAGATCTTAATGATTTTTTTAAAATCTAGTGTTACTAATTAATATGTGGTAAACTGTATTGCATTAAGGCCAGATCTTTGCTATCTGGTAGAGTCTGGCTCTTATGAGTCAGAAGCAGCAAGTACTAGGTGTGATGCTAGGTGTTTTGTAGGATGAAACCTTATTCACAAGATCTTTGAAACATGCAACTGTCTGTTACAAAGGATGATGATACATGTACTCCAAGGCCTCAGAGGGGTAGCCATGTTAGTCTGTAACTAAAGAAACTTAAAAAACAACAGTGGTCGTGTAGCACCTTAGACTAATACAAATATATAAATAGTATCATGAGCTTTGATGAGCACAACCCACTTCGTCAGCCCAGGGAAGTGTTAATTTTATTTTTATTTGATTTCATATTAAATAATCATAAGAAGTGCTACTTGTTAATTATCCCTTGTTTGAATATATTTTCTCCCACACCTATGGACTATTTAAAATATATATTTATATCTATGGTTTTTGTTTGTACCGGTGGGTACACATCCACATACTATCTCAGTATTGGTGTTGCACATAAGACATTTCAGCCCTCCCAAAAGAAAATTCAACCCACCCAAGGATGGAAAATCTTAGAGGGAACACTGTAGGGTAGTATACTTTGTAAGGATTTCCCCCAGTATAATCTTCCGTTTTCTTCCTGGTTTAGGTCCAACATTAGCAGAAGTCCTTTAATCAAGTGATCTGATGGCATCCTCTGGGAATAGAACACCTGACTGTTCTAATGCGTTGTGGGGTAGGTCAATACAGCATGCAGCACCTTCCCCAAAATAAGTGAATAATCTGAACTCAATAAGTAATTATTATTGAACATTTTGCAGTGGAAGCCCCATTCCTAGATTCATGTTCATCAGTTTGAAGCATTGCATCACATCAGGGTCACCAAATCTTTGGTTAAATGATTGGTATTGAAGCCTAACAACTGGATATTTTTCCTACCATTTAAATGTAAATATATGGTAGCCCAATAAAAGCAAAGACCAGTTGAAATTTTGGAAGCAGGGTGAGTCCTATTAAATCATTGGTGATAAGTCCCTAAGCTAATTCTATGCTCCACCAGCCATGACTCCCTATGTCACTGTGTGACACATTAGACAAGTTAACCACCTTTTTTTGCAATTGCAGCTATATTTACATCTGAATTTCACAGATACAGCATCATGTTTAAACTGCTTTATAAACATTTTAACGTAACTTGTTTTAAAAAAAGCAAAAATGGGGCAAGTATGTATATACTCCTTAAATATGTTAACAGGATTTTATGCTAAAGAAATATCCAAAGAGATTAATTACACTGATATAAAACTACCCCACCAGTGTGATTCTATTTTAAACAAGTCTACATGCACATTTCTATCATGCAAACAAACAAAAGTAAAGAAAAAGCATGATGTTTACAAACTTTCCTTCTGCTTGCATGCTACATCCCTTTTTCCTACTCTGTCTTGTCCGTTTAGATGACAAGTTCTTCAAGACAGGACCTATCTACTATGTTTACACTGGGCTTATCATAATGGGGCCCCTTTTTGGAGGGCCTCCTGGCAATATTGTAATAAACAGAATTAATAATGCAATTACAGCTAATAAAAATACTTGGGTTTAAATATATTTAAAATTAGCATAAACATGTATATATAATATTTTCTAATATGATAATGAGGAACTGTCTTGGCATCATTATACATCAAACATACATGGGTATCTAATGCATTTATGTAAAATCAGAGTAAAAGAATTTACTCTTATTTAGTTTCCCATTTCACATAATTTTGTTTTTCTCAGACTTACAACAGTAATTCAGCATGGTCTGAGTTGCAAAAACAAATACCTCAAATCTTGCAAAAGGATCCACATGGGTCAATCACTGTGTATACGTGGTCTGACATAGTTTGTTAAAATTCTCTGTGGTTAATTTATTTCTTGATACTTTAATAAACAGTTGCAGCTTTGGTGAAAACTCTAAAGCTTAATCCATTAAGAGCCATTCAGAAGCAAAACAAACAAACAAAGCTTTAACCACTTCAGTGACAACAGTGTAGAACAAACAAGCAGTCTCCTTAGAAAATCCCAGCAATTTTAGGATCAATAGCTTCACTCTATGCTCCTGAGTGATGAAAGCTAGAATATCTCTGTTGTCGGCACTTTTAAAAAATGTTTCTGGCAAAGCTATAGTTGCAAATTTGATAAGTTTAGTTTAGTAATACCCATGTAGTCCAGAAGGCTGACTTAAGTACTGTCACTGGTCACAATGAAAACAAACTAATTCAAACATCACTTCAAGCTGAAAATTGCCTCTCTGTACCCATAATCTACACTGTTCAAATGCCTTTCAACAACTATCCAAGTTCTTATACTTAGAGTTTTGTGATTATTTTTTCTAATTAACAGCAATGGGATCTTTGGCCTTTTGGAAAATAACATTTCCAATATTTCTATGAATGCAAAACCGGTACACTGACTTATATTTTTAAATAATTAAAGACTGCATTAAAGTCCATTTAACTCAATATGCCAATATGATTATTAAATCAGCAAATACATATATATGGATGCAGCAAAAATAAACATTTTTTGCTTCATGAGATTAAAAGCCTGTTAGCCTCAGTTTAAAATTCTGCCATAGTATCTTGCCATTTGTGAAAATAGCCTTAGCTTGCTGTTAAGATGGTCTTGACACTTAAATCAGCCATCAGTACAGTATAATTTTTAATATATTAGATCGGCTCTCATTCTAGAAAATTAAAATCCAACCTGAATCTTTATGAATATTTATACTGTTGCCCTTTTCAGTTTCCTAATTTTAAAACGCAGTAATTCCTGTATTTGTAGTTTTCTTTTTTATTTAAATTTCACATTTACACATAATTATAAACTCAGAAGTGAAATAGGAGGACTATTTATTATTTATCTGAAAAAGTCAACTGGTTTGTACTTTACCCATAAATTAACTGCAAGAATTAAATTATATACCTTCATAGGTAGTCAACAGACACTGTAAGGATTGCCTGAAACATGCTTAGAAGCCAGTTTGTTTACTGACGAGATTTGGCTACTTTTTAATAGCTTGTGTTATAATTAGCAGATTTTACTAAAGAGTGGTATTTAAGTTTTTTTCAATTTTTTTTCCAATAAATGAAATGTGCTTGAGCTAAAAAACATTGGTAGTAAACCTAACCCTTCCTAAGAATGCCTGTTTACAAGTTGTACTGTCCATTTGAATTCTACACAAGAAAACCATAAACTATAAGGTGAAGTAGATTAAAATACATTACTGTAGCGCAGAATGCTACGTCGTTTAGTCCTCATTCATTAGGATGCTCAGTTGCATAAGTGAATTGTCAAATGGTATGTGGGAGGCTGTAATGGCAGCAGATAGGTTTGTATGGAAAACAAATATGGCACTGTGAATATTTTCTCTCTCATTATATAGGTACCCACATGTAGGGTTTGTTGGGTTTTGCTGAAAACCTTGTCAGCAAAAGAACCAATTCATCAGAAACACATAAGTTAAAAGTAAGTTCCCAAAAGGAGAACAATCAAAACAATCTAGACGTTCTGTAGCCTCAGCAAGTGACAGACATATAGACAATTTCCTTGCTGCCAGAACAACACACTGCACAGTTCATGAGCAAGCTATTTGTCACTGCTACAAGAATATCCTCCACAGCTTGGCATCAGGGTCCTCGGATAGCCAACTGTGCTTGCACAGCATTGGGAGTGTTATCTGGTAATGGGAAGAAAATGATCTCAGGCTCTCATTATTATTTTAAAATGTGTTATTGTATGAAAAACATATCTCTTGTAACTATAAACATGAAATTATAGGAAAATAGTAATTTATTATAAGTATGAAAATGGTTAGAATTATATTTCAAAGTAGGGGAAAAGTGTGTATACATTTTCTCTCACCCTGCAAAATCCCACTGTCAGAAAGACTGAGCATTATTATTTTATGCATCTGTTATAAGATGGTACATTTTCCATAATAATTCATAGAAATAAGGGGCCAAAATCAACCCTACCACAAGGCTATTGTCTTGAGTAGATTTACAACACAGATGTATTTGGCCCAATAATTTAGCAGATTTAGTGTTTAATTTGAAGATTCCTTGGTAGGGAACCATTACCCAATAACCAATCTTTGGTCTACTTTTTTCAGATGTGACATGTTCATGCTCAGTGTTTTGTCACAAAGGACAAATCCTTTTATGCTGCATGGTGTCACATGTGGTATGATTCAATATAGCACAAAGCGATACGACCTTGTGTGTAATCTCACCTCACAAACAAAAATTCATTTCTGATTGGATTAGATCCCAGCTAGCCTTGATTTTGGTGAATTTATGGTGTGAACTGGAAGCAGGACACATGGATGAGCATTTGATATCTAATGCAAAATATTGGAGAGTTTATTTGCAAGCCAGATTGCACAAGCCTCATTCATGTCAGTGAGCAGATACTTACATAGGAGTCCAACTGAAGTCAATAGGGCCTCATGTTTGAGTAGCACTAAAGGCTGGATACCCCCAGCCCCACCTCTTCTGCTCAAGGTCCTGCCCCATCCAGAAGTGCAAAGCTTCACTCCCAACCTTGTCCAGGGGCCAGGCAAGGCTGTCAACCTCCCTGGAGAGAAGAGATGGGGGTGGGGAAAAGAGAGATGCCCAGTAGTAGGAAGGCCAGGAATGATGAGATCTGAGTATCAAAGAGAAAGGGAATCAGGTAAATAAACACGAGACAGAACTAAGAATTCAGGAAAAAGTATTGCAGCTGCATGGGAGAGGGCCTGGTGGAAATAGGCAGTAGAGAGCAGCAGTAATTCTAACCCTGTGTTTTGTGAGCTTTGCTAGTATCAGCTTGTCAAGTCCCATTAAAGTCAAAAGGATTCTTACGAGTAAAGCTCCCTTTAGCTCTTTGAAAATGTACTTCCTACTTTCTGGGAAACATATGTGTCCACTAAGCCTAATTAGTTTGTTTTGTTCAGTCCTTTCTCTGTACAGTTAGATTGAAAGCTGACAAAAGAATGGCATTATAAAGATAATGGGCTAAATCCTAGCTCCAAAACTAAGCCAAAGTTTGGTTTGGGATGGAGAAAGGAATCATCTTCCCCAAAGCCACTGACTGGCAGTAGAATTGCTCCACTCCAGCCTTGAAGACTGGAACATTCCTTCACCCTTGCTGCATGGATGACATTTGTGCTGGCTACATGGAGTGGCAGATCTACCTTTCCTTTCTCCACTAAGCAAGGTTATAATCACTGATGTTCAGGGAGCCTCTGTAGACCTGCTCCTTTCTAACTCAGGAAGTCATACATAGATTTACATTTTAAAGCAAGGCTCAAAGTGTGTAAACTGAAAAGTGCTGGAGCACTGATTCAGTCCACACAAAAAAATCTGTATGTGCAAACAAAAATTGGGTAAAGTGCAAATTCAAAGAGGTAGATGTACACCCGAAGTATGATATGTGCACCTACCCAATATATGTAAGTAAGTTCTATTTGTGTGTGTAGTGGGGTCATGCATGCATGCATGCAAAAGGGAGAGAAGAATTGCTTGTCTAGTGCCTGAGGCTATGTCTACACTGGAAAGTTTTGGCAACAAAGATAAAGTTGACATGCAAAAGTCACCAAAAAAGAAAATCGCTAAGTCACGTTTACATTGCCACCCTCTATCATGTTACTGTAATTATTAAAATCCATAGAATATTTTTCACTCTAGTAGAAAGTAGACAAGAATTTGGTCTTTCTGTAACTTTTTCCCACAGATTCCTAAACTTTAATACAAGAGAAATAATTTGTACTAGTCTTTGCAGAAGTTTATGCAGTTACCATGTGTATCTGTGGCCAAATCCATGGCCCAGATGCTTATTGAATTACTCAGATATAGGGAGCATGGTGAATGCACATGACAAAGGGGAAAAGGGAGGCAGCCTACTAGGAAGTTCACTTAAAAGCTGCAGAGCTACTCCAAAGTGGTTACTGAGTTCAATGGAGCTGGATCTTTCTCAATGTGAGGCTCCAGCTAGTGGCGGATCCTTTGAGACTGCCCTTCTACACTACTTATGTGTGGCAACCTATGGGCCCTCACAGACCAAAGTTCTATGCTATGCTGGTCCTCATCCCCTCACGGACACACTCACACTGGTTTTGTAGCCAGGTGTCCCTCTAAAACTGAGGAGTATGTGTTCCCCTATTGATCAGAGCAGTTGACTAGGAATTATGAGTTCCAGATTCAGTACCTAGCTCAACGACTCACTTTCTGTGTGTCCTTGGGTAAATCACTAAACCACTTTCTGCCTCAGTTTTCTAAAACTGTAGACTAGGGATAATAATACGTCCCTATGTCAGAAAGGTACTGTGAAGTGGTTGACTGCAAACTCAAAATTGAGGCTTATTTTATTAATGATATTTGAGGTGAGCTGTGAGAAGTCCCCAGATAATTAAAAATATACTCCATCATTAAAATAGATTAGATTATTGTTGTTGTTTCCCATACAAAGTTGAGTATTGAACATGAAAATGCTGTAAATTAGAGTAAAACAAAAAACACAGCTGGTTCATCCCCCTTCTTACATTCCAAGCTGTCCACCATTTAGACCAGATCATGTATCCTTAACAAAATAGATGTTGAAAGATTGTGCATACAAACTAAATCTGTATTGAACTGGGCAGAAAGCTCTTTATTTAGCCTCACATTTTTTTTCAGCATGCTTGACCCTCTCTGTGGCTAATAGAGTACTTTTATTCTTAAAGGTGGTAATGAGACATCATTTATTTTAGAAGATACTGCAAAGGATATCTTTGCTCTACACTGCTTTTTTTAAATGATACCACAGCTATATTTCTCTGTGTTAGATAAAATGCCGGCACAAACAAACCTGAGCATCATTAGTACCTTTTGGGCACAGTTGTGATGCAAATTACTCTTTTCCTGTTCTCTCTATGATTATAACATTTATAATGGTCATTAACATTGGGAAGCATTTTTCTAGTTTAGTTAATCTACCAAACTGACATTTCAGACCATTTCCTTTTAAAAAAATAAGGAAGATCTAAGCTTAGTTTGCAGGACTTTAATGCAGTGCAAAGAGAATAGATATTCAGGATACTTTTTGGCCACTCAAACTATTTAAAAGATCTATTCTCCAACTAGTGCCTGGGCAAACTCCGTTAACATTAATAGTATTTAAGCACACAAATCCCTCCCCACTAAGTGCTCCCAAGGAGTTAAATTCATTAAAAAAAATTGTCCGTGAAGTCAGGTTGTGTTTTTTCCACACTGTTTGTTCCCATGAAAGTTGAGATACAGAAATCAGATATTGACATAAGTGGGACAATGGGCCTTCTCCTGCTCCCCATTGAAGTCATTGGTGTTTTGCAACGGGCTTCCGCATATGGAGAAGCAGGCCCATTAAGTGCACTGTGCAAAATGAAAATACATTTCCTTGCTTAGACTTTGCATATAGACTAATCCATTAACCTTTTCCTTAAGCAGAATTTCCAAGAGTACAGAGCTTTTTGATCTAATTGAAACTATGCTGCATTAAAAGCAATTGTACCAAGCTCTGCAGCTGATGTTACTGCTGCTCAACTAGCTTTTATGTTATAAGCTTCAGATGCTACACTTCAAAGACTTGAGGATCAAACTCTGTCTTGCTGCATGCCAAGAAAAGGAAGTCTTACTTTAGTCCACAATGGACTGATTGGCCTTGTGCAAAAGGTCACCAAACACTACAAATGTCTGCTTGGGACCAAAGCTTAAAAGGGAAATCCTGCCAAGCAGGATTAAGGTGTCTATTCTCTCATCAGTATGCATGCATAACTCCCCTTAGCATCAGGGGGAGCTATGCATGCATGTTAAAAGAAGAATGGATGCCTAAGTGTGCAACAGGATCTTGCAATGTGTGTATATCTTGCAAGAGAAATAAGAAAACTCCAACACAAGTGGGGAAATCCCTGAAAAAATTAAGAACGGTAAGGGGTGTGTGCGTGTATAGGGCTGGGGGAAGCATATTCTTTATTCATCAAATGACTTAAGAGTAAGGTTTTAAACCGGTACTAGGACAAAATGCTCAATGGAGTTAGTGGGAGATTTGCCTGCATAAGGACAGTGTAAACATAGAATAAGGAAATCAGAATTTGACCCTTTGAGATACCCCATGGGCAAGTTATTCATGCATTCAGGTAAAATTATGATTGTTGCACTATTATTACAATGTGAGATAAAGTTATTGCACTTGTGAACCATGGCACATTGGTTCAATATAACTGAATACCTTCATCTTTTATAGGTGCTTCCAGAATAATGGAGGCAGCTTCACTGCAGCTGAGGTCCAATGTGAAGGGGCTAAATGAATATTCTGGCCTGTTACCTTTTTTTTCTGTTCCCTGAGTCCCCCTGTCCATGTGCTTGCTCTGCACCAGAATCTGATCCTTTGTTTATGCAGCTTCTCAATGACCAATGGTTTTTATATAGTGCAACAACCTCTTTACATTTGTACTACACAACTGGGATTTTTCAGTACATTTTCAGGCAGTTAATGTTAATGCTGTAGTGCTACTTAGCCAGTCTGTAGACCAAAGGAAGAATCCCTTTCCCTGAAACTTCCACCACACTCATGACTATTAATAAGATTCAGTGGGAGAATCAAGACCTAACAGCTGCAATGGGAAGCATCATTGTGAAGAAAGAGATGGAGAAAGGAGAATCCTCCTTCTTTCATTTGTTTTGTGTCAGCACTAGAATTTCCACACTTTACCTTTCCCTACCCTTTCATAGTTAAAAACAGGAACCAAGAGCAAGGAAAACAGTATTAGATATTGTTATTAATTTATAGTAATAAGTCATAGAGAGAACCAGAAGGGTGACTATAGAAGGAGTTAGTCTACATGTAAGATTATCTCTGGACAAGTCTGTACAGGTTTCTGTGGAAGAAGAGGAAGAAAAACAAATAAATCTCAAGCTATTATAATGGAGTTGCTCAGAGTTTAATTGCTGTAACAATTACTCTTGCAATGTACAATATGAACAATGGTGAGAGTCTGAATTTTAATAGACTTGAAAGCTGAGAAAGGAGATGCTTAGCTATCACAAACAGTGATGTTTAAGAACTGGAAGGAGAAAAGGATTTATTAGGACATAACATCCCACTGATAGTGCCCTTTTAATATGGCAAATGCAGGGTAAAATAGGAAGAAAATTTCCTGGAGCCATACCAAATAACAAGCTGTTTAATTAATATTGAGCCCACCATTGATAACTTTATAGGCTTACAGCTAAGACTGTTTAAGTGCAATAAGTGACCACTGCAACATAAGAAAATCTCCAGTTGTGGCAACCTTATTTCATATATTGTTAAAGCCACAGGTCATATCAGCTAACTACTGACAGACTCTGCTACTCAACAAGACTCTCTCTTGACACATCCAACATACACAGAAACACAATGAATACATCAAATTTCTCTGAATCATATAGATCAGCCTGAAATACTGCATCTGTTTGGAAATGCGTATGGTGGGGTATTTGATTTTTGTCAAATGTCAAAACAGGAAATGGAACACCCTATAAGAAAGGGAAAACAAAGAGAAAGGCATCTGACTTTAAAATGACCTTGACCTAGAGCAACGTTAGCAACCCAGGGTTAATGAGGTAATATATTTTACTGGACCAACTTTAGTTAGAGCTTTAGAGCTTACAGTGAGCTCCTCTCCAGGGCTATGTCTAGACTGCAGGCTTCTTTCGGAAGAAGCTTTTCCGGAAGAGATCTTCCGAAAAAACTTCTTCTGAAAGAGAGCATCCACACTGCCAAAGCACATCGAAAAAGCAATCTGCTTTTTTCGAAAGATAGCGTCCACACTGAATGGACTCTATCTTGCATTTCAGCTCTGATTACTATGGACTGAGTGGACACCAGGGCACCTGTGCTTTTTCCTCTTTCCTCTTCCTTCGAAAGAACTCCCTCTTCCCCATCCACACACACCTTTTTCCGAAAGAACTTTTTCGGAAAAAGATTTCTTCCTCATAGGAAGAGGTTTACCAATGTCGGAAAAACCCCTCTGTTCTTTTGATTTTTTTTTTTTTTTTTTGAGAACGTGATTGCAGTGTGGCTGTAAGTGAAGTTTTTTTGGAAAAACAGCCGTTTTTCCAAAAAAACTCTGCAGTGTAGACATACCCCAGGTCTGTGCATATGCAATGCTCTACAGGTCTGTGGCTTACAAGCTCGTCTCTTTCACCAACAGAAGATGAGCGAATGAAAGATATCAGCTCACTTACCTTGTCATTCTAATAGTCTGGGACCAACTCAGCTACACCAACACTGCATAATAGAAATGGGAGTATGCGTGTGGGAGGGGAGTTGTTTGGTTTTTGGTTGGTTGGTTGAGGGAGGTGAGAATTACACGGTGAAGTGAAGGAATGTGTGAGGTATGCCTAGTGCTGAAAGGTTGATGTTTGGTTGTTAAGTTGTCTACAGGATACAGAGCATTTCAGGAGATAATGCATTAAGATCTAAGTAAACGAGGAAAATATAGGCTGCTCTTAGTTTTCCTCTTTGGTTTCTGAGTGGTGAGGCTGAATAAATCTCTTGGTCCTCCATGAGGGGTGGGCATGGAGGGGATTGGAAAAATCTATATTGAATTTTGGAGAGAGAAATACTTCACATATGCCTGCAGCGAGCACCCAAATCCATGTACTCTGCTCTGATTTCATAATTGTGCTAGTCTTTATTTTAGGACACCCCCATGCACAAATTATTGTCTCACTTATATGTCTTTTCCACCTTAGGCATCAAAACTTTGTATGAGCCTAAATCTATCCCTATACAGCAAAACCTTGAGCATGTATGTAAGTCCTATTGACTTCAATGTACTTCAAGCACTACAAAGTTAAGCACATGCCCAAATATTTTGCTGAATGAGGGCCTATGAGCAGACACCATTATAAAGAATTTGAAAACACCTGAAATGGCCCAAAATGTTTTGTGGATAAAGCACAAAAATAATAAAGTTTCAGAATAAATATGATATTCCTAGCATGTCATCCTTGAGGTCAGGGGATCTATTGTTGAATCTATTGTTGATTTGGGATCAAGAGAATTGAGTTTCATTTCTGGCTCTGCCATTAACTCACTGCATGGACTCAAGCAATTCATTTCAATGTGATATGCCTCAGCCCTCGCCCCTTTGTCACATGGGGGTAACCAAGCTTGCCTACCACACAGCCTCACTGAGACTTCACTGTTGTAACGTTCATAATGCATAATACTATTTTTCACTTATAGCTGTCTGTCAGCCTCTGAGTGCTTGTCACACCTTCTGTTCTACTATTAAGGTAACCAGAGACTGTAGCATCAGCCTCTACTAGTGAGTTTCATATGGTGACCTGGCTGCAATTAATTCTGCCCTGCTTTAACAGAACCTATGGGCAGGGTGATTGCTGTCAATATTACATGTCCTCCCTTGGACTGAATACTCCTGGAATGCAGCCAACTCCACGGGCACAGGTAGGTGGGCGCAGTTTTTACGATGATGGGGTGTGACTCAAGCCTGAGCTCTCTTGGCTCAAGGGATTTACCCCCAAAAATAAATTTCTCCAAAGTTTTGGGTGAAAAAAATGTCACTTGTGCCATTAATTGGTCAATTCCACCAGAACAAGATAGAAATGGAGGCAATTCCCTTGCAAAAAATAGCCCAAAAAAATCTCTTGATAATTTTCTCCAGTTCTTGGCACTTTAGGCTGATCTCACATTGGAAACATGATTTCCAGTAAGTTGCATGGCCTCTAACTACATGAAGTATATTTATGTAAAGTGAAAATTGGGGCTGTTCTTTCTATTGCATAATTACAAAATAAATATTTCTGAAAACGTATTAGACATTCTGGAGTAGTCACATAACAAATGTACAGCAGATGTTTGATATTTTCCAAAGTATGAAATACTTTCTCCTCATAGGGCCTGATCCAAAGACCTCTGCAGTCAACAGAAGTCTTATCCCATCTACAATGTGTCTCTAATAAATACACGTTTCCAAGTTTTTATTATACTTGCTGAACACGACTGAGCATGTGTCCTGATTTTCAGAAGAACTAAATCCCTGTACCCCCTGCTGAAGTCCATCAGAGCCGTGGGTGTTCAACACCTCTGAAAATCAGGCCAAGAGCATGTTGTCATTTAGAAACATACACAATGCATTACATTCCAATAAACACAGGACTGATTTAATTTTGTCTCTGTTCCCTACGTTGACTTAGTTGGAATACTGCTGAGTTTATAGTGCCTCCTTGTTTTTGCCAGATCCTGCCTCCCTTACCCACACTGAGTAGAACTTTACTCAGAGTAGGCATATTGACCTCAATGGGACTCTTTCAGGTGAGTTAGGGTGGCAGTATCCAACTCTGTGGTAGCCAACAATTGTGTACTTTTTCTTATGCTAACCTTGTTCCATCGTGCTCACAAGAAAAGTATGGAGTACAAAGAAGGAGGTTGCGGGGAGGGAGGGGGGGAAGCTTTGCAAACACCCTGTTAAAATCTCCATTCATTGCAGGTAATTTATGCATTCATGCTTTAATTGACAGTAGTGAGCATTTGCTGTTTGAGAGATGGAGCATGTTTCAATGGCTTCGGGGTTCACCACAAGTTTTAAGGAGAACATTCTGTCCCATGAATAAAGTAGGATTTATTCCCTTGTAGAAGCTACTTGTTTAATTGGGAGATTTTTGTGTGTTTGGAGTCTTTAAGATAATAATAAAACTTTAAAAATTATATAAGCATAGAACTTAAATAAATATTCTCATGCAAACAAATTCTGCAGACCTTGCTCAATTCTTCTGGAGTAAGGTCAGGAGGGCTTAGCCCACACTGAACTGCAGTTTTTCCCAAACCAAACAATAGCCTAACAGCACCAAACTAATTCTTATTAATTCTCCTTTCCTCATTCTGTTCTGACTCTAATCATTATTTTTGTTTTTTTTAATATAACTACCCTTGCACTTATGTCATAAAAAATTCTGTCTTTTTTCCCTTTTTTAATATTTGTATTCAAGACAAACAACAGGAGGTTGAAATCAGGCCATTTAAAAGAAACATCTGCTGACATTTATTCATATGCTACATGTTCCACTTTCATCATTGAATGTAATGATAAACACACATTCCAGTCAATAATGGCAATTCCCAGCCAAGCTTTACAAATGGTCTCTTTAACACCTAAATTGACAGCTCGGGAGAATTTGAGATAGAAGCTAAATATGGTACATTTGGACACTATTTCTCTAAGTCTAGGATGACTGGAAGACTTTAACAAGCACATATATTATAATACGAGTACATAGTTTTGACTTATACAGGTAAATGACTCAGTATTGTTTTTCGTAACGTTTATAATGAAAAAAGTAATATAAAAAACTGAAAAAGCTATAACTGATTTCTTGAGGAAAACAAAGGTATGGTTCTTTTAAAAAAGACACTAATTATACTACCTTCAAACAGGAGATTTTATCCCATATGGAAATGAAAAACTGAAAAGGGCCCTTTTTAAAACAATAGAAAAGAACCCCCCCCCAAAAAAAAACCTTTTAATTTGGTCTGCTTATTACATATGCAATGTAGCAATCATGACACTTGATTTTTTAAAATATAATTTATGTGATTATTTAATAAACAGTACTGTGGTGAAAGAGATCAATTCCTTACCTGTGTTAAATGTTCATGTTATGTCCTCTAGGAGTATACTATGGGTTACCATACTGCAAACTAGTATCTCCTTTAAAGCTAACAATTTGTAGCTTGATAACTCGAAATCATGTGCCTATTAGAGCTCTCATAATGGGAACAAAATAAAAATGTGTTACCACTTCGTACACCTGTAAATACATCATTCTGAAAAAAATAACGATCTCTTTCTGTGTATTTTATGTATATCCCTTTCCATTTTAGTTCAAATTGATTAACCTTCTTCAAACTGAATCATAAACTGATTTCAAGTCGAGCAGAAAATGACAGCTTTACCAAACTCTTTCATGTGTGAATAGTTTCTCCTTTCAAAACTCTGGTGTAGTTCAAAACAGGTCATTCTTTATTTATCAAGAGGAAAAAAACTACACATTTTAAAAATAATAAATGTAAAAATAATTACAGGATCACAAAGTTAGCCTGCCTAGTGCAACAAAAAGTGTCAGATAAGGAGCAACTACACAAAGCTGTAGCTCTCAGATTCGGGAAATTACTTTTCTGAAATCAATTCAGTTTAGATTAACAACTTGAAATTGATTTTGTTTATTTATACTCATGAAAAATTGTAAATGCAGAGTTACATTTTCTAGTCTTTTAATCTACTCTGAAGTCATATAGAGAAGTAGCAAGAGTTATTAGTCATAGCACTCAATCATGTTCTGTCTCTCTACTCTGCAAACACTTGCCAGTGGATACAGGGGCTGATTAATGTATTATTGCCTTGCAGCACATGTGGTCACTCTCACCAATACAAATAGGCTGTGAGATGCTACTGAATTAGAATGGGAACATTTTGCACTCATATTACACTCACTTTTCACTGGTGTAAATGATTGCATAAAATGCAGGGCAATGTAAACAAGACCCATTATGCTTTCTACCATGAGAAATCCAATTAAAATCGCTGCCTGGTACCAAGCATTTGCAGGATTGGGCCCATAAATAGATAAAAACCAGAGGTCTATGGGATTAAGAGTGGTGGAATGAACTATGCCTGGTAGTAGCAAGTGTTTTCAGGATCATGCTCTAATTTAGGCACCTTAGGGTTGGGGCTTTCTTTGATGCAAAACACCAAGCATTTTAGTATTTAAGCATTGAACAAACAGTAGGAATAAAGCATTTAAAATTTTTCAAAGATTGCCAGAATTCTGAAAAACATTAACCCTTGTACCTTTTTTCTCACTCTACACATTGCCAAAATACATTGATAAAGGAAGTGGAGCGGGGTTAATAAGGAAAATGATGTGAAATATTTAATTCTAGCCTTATGTGAATATAAATTTAGATTCAAAAGAGTTGGTTCAGAAAACCACCAAGATGATATCTTTTTACGTATAATGTTAAAGCAGCATTATAACAATATATACTATCAATATGAGCTATTATGTAATGGTACTGGCTTAGAGAGTGTGTGTGTAAGAACTGTCTCCTCCTTGTGGCTGGCCCCAGAAAAGAAGTGCACTTGATATTTATAGCAAATGGAATTACTCTTTTAGGTCAAGTTTAGGGTTGATGCTTTTGTTGCTGAAGACCCTGAGTTCCATCTCTGCTCATAACTGAACAAGGTTTTTTGTGAGTGCGTGTTGTCTCTAAGGTCCATTTGATTTCACAATGAAATATGGAAGAGAACACAACAGCAGCAAGCCTAAAGAAAAGGTAGTGGTACTAAATAGAAGGGAAAAGTGACTGCATTAGTAGCTTCCATACAGCCACTTTTAGCTTGTCCTTTCCATTTGCAGAGAAAGGAGAACACGGCCTGCTAGCAAAGACATAAGAGTGGCTGCTATATACATCACATACCCACTTCCAAAGCTTGTAAATGTGGAAACTCTTACACAAATTAGTGCTGTTCAAATCATGTGCTTTAGACCCCTTAAAAGGTGACTCAGAACAACTATAACTATGCTGTAATCAATTGCAGCACAACAACTAAGCCCAGAATGCTGCCACTGTGGGGTGACAGAGAGTATGTTGTCATACAAGAGGAGGAATGGGGTAGAAATCTGTATATTTCTATTTATCTAGATTCAATGCAGGTTTTGAGGCCCTTCCCCCTTCACAATTCTTATCTTTGTATCTATTAAAGAGGAAGATGGAGCAGACCTGCAGGTCAGCCAAAGCTACTGAATTTTTTGGGTAAGTTTTCTCCTCCCGTGGCTTTGTACATGGGAGGGAAACATATGGACCCAACTTTTAAATGCTGTTATTATGCCAGTATCTAACTGTAGCTGTAATTATATGCTGTTTGAAAGCTATAGGGTTCCTTAGTATAAATTAACTTCCATTACCAAACTGACGGAAGATAATTTATTTTATAGATAAATGATTCTGTCTTAAGAACAGAAAATAGTCAGATGGACATATCTGTCCAATGAATGTTTCATGATTTCTAAATGGATAAATTTTCCAGCATGCACGAGAAAGTTAATATGTTCTCTGAAGATTTCTTTAATTTAGTTGTTGCTAATTTATTCACACTAATACAGGAAAAAAATACTGCAAAATTTTTCATAACAAAAAACTGTGCATATCTCTGTGTTTTAGCTGGCATGTGGTTCTACACAGATGGTTTGGGGCTTTCTTTGCTGCAAAACAGATGGGCCTCCACTGTCCCTTACCAATCAAAAGAGAACTTGAAAATATAGGAATATCTTTACCTTCATTGTGTCCTCTAATTCAAGAAATTAAATGCCTAGATGGATAAATATAACTTCCAATGTAAGATGATGGAATAATATGGGATATCATATGTTTAAATTAAACTGTAACCTAGCATATGTTTAATTAAAAAAACCCTCCAAAAAACCCAAAGAAAACAAACCAGCCCAAACCCCCAAACCCCCCACGTTTTGTACTTTTCTTGTAGACAATAGTTGAATGTTACAGAAAGTATTGACTAGAATGTGAATTATAGTTGTTAATCTTAGCTATGTAGTACTGTTGTATTTACACTTCACCGGTATTTAAATTTATTTTAGAGAGTGATACTATGTCATTCAAAATAATTACCAACTTAAGTCTGCAGCTTGTTGACAGATCATCTTTTATTATTTTGTTCACATACCACACTGTATGACAGTAGCACAGACATTATAGCATGAATATCAACTACTTCTTTTCTATTCGGCTGGGAAAGAAGAGGGCACTGGGGAGCATTTTTCTATCCACATACCATTTTCTATCTCTTCTTTGAATGCTGGGAAGGTTGACTAGCTGATATTGCTGTGGCTGCTCAGAAGGGTGGTAGTGGGTTTATTGATTTGTGGAAGTCACTGGCCCCCAAATAGGTGTCAATACTCTTGAGGGGCACACAACACACCTGTTCAACTCCTGCTCCTCTTATGGATTCACCAGATTTAATTAAACTCTTGTTTGGGCATGAAAGTTGCATACGGTTGTCCCACAATTGCTGGGACATCCAATTTTCACACAACTCGTATATCTTTGGGGCTAACAATCTAATGAGAATACGTGCTTCTATAAATATTATAGCATCAATATTGCAATAGGCAGTCCCGTGCATTCAAGTGTCCCTGGGGTTCCCAGTGGGCTCAAGGTCTGGATCCAATTGCAAGGAATCAGGGTCTGGATCTGATTGAAATACGCAAAGTTTAAAATGCTAAAATATACAAGGTGAGTTCCCACAATTCTATTCTTTTCTTCTTCAGTGTGTGGCCATATGAGGCTGTTGTGCAGCACAGGTGTTCTGTAGAATGACATGATATAGCAATGATGTTCACAAAAAAAAAAAAGGTAGTTAACTGAGTTTTATGCCTGAAAACATTGTTAGGTGACTCGAAAGGATTTCCTCCCTACCCCCCTCCTTTTTTTCTTAAAGTGAGCTTTCTTCCAACCGTAGAAAATGAAGATAGTTATTTCAGAGCATTACATTAAGGTAACATATCTATTATAATGGTTCATGAATTATACGAGCATACCATTTTTATCTGTGCCTTGAAAATTGCAAACCTAGTGCCATTTAACTTGGTTAATGATGTACATTTTCATCATTCAGTAGCCTTGTGTGGGAAGCAATCACATTTTGCTATGTCTAATATTAAAAAGGGGGCAGGTCACCAAACCCATTTTAAAGTATGCTGATTTTGTTGACTGCATGGAGCACTGAGCAATAGCACATATCTCTCTTTCCCTCTCTCTCTCTCTGTCCACAGTCTTTATTAATATTTGTAGTTTATCTTTTATTTGGTACATATAGTAAAGAACGTATTTTAAAACCATGCTTAGAAATGGTGCAGTGCAGGGACAAAATTTTTAATTGCAGGTGATGGTGTTTGTTCTCCTTTATGCCATTTGTATAGGTATTTTATATCCTCTTTCAGTTTTAAAAGAAGAAAATGGGAGGAAAAACAGAATAAAAGATTTTGTTACAATGTCAAGACATAGCAAGAGCCTATGGAAATTTGCCTCTCATGGGAAGTTATAGCAGTGTAAGGAGAAAATTGTTCTCTAGTGACAGGCACCCAAGTCTAGTCTGAACCCTAACCCATGGTTTAATATTGGGATGTTTTGGAAAAGAAAGACTTGGAATCACTCCCAATTCTTACAGCCTTCTCTCTGGGTGAGTTATGGGAGTGGCACTTACAGTCTTGGGAATGGCGGATTGCCTCCATGCCCAGAAGATAGGTAGTGGTGGTGATTATGGTGAGTTCTGTGGCTAGAAGAAAATGAGGAGTTGGGGGTTTATACTATGGTGCACCTTACCTTGCTATTGAGGCTGTAATCAGCCAAAGAGCTAGCAAAGGTTACTAGTTTTATGAAGGCAGCATTCTCAGCCCCAGAGATGGGAGTCTCTACATCACTCCCCAGTTTGCTTTTTTGACCATTCAAGAGAGCTGTTGATAGACGCTGAAGAGAATTCCATGTAGCCTTCCTCAGCAAAGAAGATAACAAAACACAGGGATTTGAGGAAGGATGGGGTCAAAGTGCACAGAGGAGGATAAAAAAATGTAGGATAGGACTGCCCTTGTCTGTGACTCTATCAGTTAAAAAAAGGTTGCCCTTACTTTATAATACATATCTGGCTAATAATTTCCGAGAATGTAATTACTGAATGTCTGCATCCTCAAAACTAAGTGAAACAGTGGAGGAAATGGAGTAGTGGCTTTTTTCCAAGGAAGAAAAGTAGAAGATCTCAAAGTGTGTTCACCAAGAACCTGATCATCAAATTCATTCCAGTCTTTGTGTGGTACACAACACTATTAATTATATGTAAGTGAGTGGAGCACAGTTGAACTGCTGACATTTTCTAGGACTATACCTTGACATGGATTTTGATGCTTTTTAGACTTAAAAGCTTGCCTGAGTTCACAAGCAATATGGGAATAATTTTTTTTTGGAATCATAACAAGAAAGGCAAAAATATGCTGAATTTTTTAGAAGATAAATACAATTTTTTGTACTACTCGGTTAAAACATATTTAACATTATATAGCATAGAAAAATTTCAGACTTAAAGTTTCAAATACAATAAAATCAAATGACATTTCCCCCTCTATTTGTAACTTGTCTGCCTTTCACAAAACTCCACAAAGAAACATTTTGTCAACTAATAATTTGATAAATTTGATTTATGATCTGAAGTGTTAAAACAAAGCATGTTTTTCAACACATGTAACTTGGGAGGGTATTCTGCAGCACAATTTCAGAACTCTTTCTCAGTAAGAAACCTTATCTAATCCTGTTTCATCCTTCAAACTGCCTACACACTAATCTCAAGGGACAAATTTAATACTTTGCAACAAAGGGAATATATCCCTTTCAGATTGAATAGAGGAATTGTTAGGACACCACGTGAGGTATGAATACCATTATAATGCTGCCATTTACTTGGCAAAGGAAAAAGAAAGTCTCCTGTTGCAACCAAAAGACTACGCCTTCATCCCTGGGTTAAATTTTTTGACCCGTGCTATATCCCAAGACACCTATGTTACTGTTATATTTGGGTTTTCTACCTCTTGTGAAGTAAACACAGAGCAAATGTAAGTAAACAGTTTGTTTTAGTTGAAGATAGAAAGGCTCAATTTAATTGAGTTTTGATGATGGACATGCCCCAAATGGTGCAAACATCTTTGACGCGGTAAAAATAATATTGTCTTATGACATGTGTAAAACTACATAAAAAAATCTTAGTCTGGCACTTTCTCAGTTCATAACATTTAAGTGAAAAAATGACAAAAGAAAACCAAACTATCTTTTAACAAAATCAGGTAGTGTAACTCTGATTTGAAGTAATATGGACAAATAATATTTTTTCACTATATGTTTTTGATAAAAACTACTTTTAAACTGCTTTTTTTTCATATTCTTGAACTCATGCAAATAGGCCAGATGAAAAAATAAATTAAAATACTGATTCCATGTCTTATCTTCTCCCAGAGTCTCCCAAGAAAGGTAAATTTATTATTGTAAGGGATAAGTTCATCTCAGAGATGAGACTTTTGTGATGATTCAGATCAAAAGACACTTTAATGCATAGTATAACTGGAATTTAAGCTCTTCTTGATGTACTACATTTATTTTATATTTAGTATGCTATTTTAATTGATAACATATTATTTTAATTAAATTTGATTACAGGACAATTATTTTAGAGTGAAGTAATGAGTGAGGCTTATAATTAGTGTAAAAATGTATTATTGAGTTATTTTTTCCATGCACAAGACAAGATCTTATTGACAGAATTATACAAAATGGTGATGTGAAATTATCAGTTACATTACACAGAATTTGGCATTTATTAGACTTCTATCCTGGAATCTTATAATTCCACCTGTCTTCTTAGCTATTTCCTGCTCTATCGCATAAAATCCACTGACTAACATCAGGTTACTATTAAAAGCGTACTTCTTTCTAGCAAGGAAGGTGGAATTTTAAGGCTTCAAGATGGTGATACTGAACTTTCTTTCCAGCAGCCATAATATTAGAGTTTTGTTCTTGATTACATGGAATCCATTCCATATCAAACACCAGTCCTAAAATGAAACTAGGTAATAAAAATGTATCATTCAGAGAAGCTGATTCCTTCATGAACTTTTTTGGATGGCCTGGAGTGTCTTGACATTTGTTTTGCATGAGGTGTGAAGGTTTTACAGTCAACTTGTCCAGGATTACAGTAACAGAGGAAAAACTCCCAGACTATATGATTTCTCTTTTCACCATTGTGTCACAGTAAATTGCAAATGAAAGAACGTGTGCCAAATTCTGCTGATTGGTTATTCTTAAAATCAATCACTGCAAGTTTAAGCATGACATATATTTGGGTCATCACCTCTCACTATGCAATTACTGTGTCATGTATTGAACCTGGAATTTAAATGGCAAGAATCAGGCAATTTGTGTTCTATTCTCAACTTGTTGAATAATCTTGGACAAGTCACTTAACCCCTTTGTGCCTCAGTTTCCCCACATGCACATTTGTAAGTGCTTTGGGATCTATGAATGAAAAGCACTACACAAGTTCAGCGCAATATTATCAAACACTAGCTATGCAAACCTGGATACTTTTTCTAGCAGGGAATCTGTGTAATATTGTCTTGAATACAAGGATTTAGCCACTTTCTGACTTGCATAGACAATTTGTGCTTTTATATGCTAAAAATGATGAGAAATTAGAAAACAACATGATTTCAGTTCTTTTCAAGATAAAGCATCTTCTCCACTGCTTTACAGTTTGTGCAGTCAAAATGTGCAGAATGCTATCATTCTCATTTGTTAGATTTTATACACATTTCCCAGTTGTAAAGGAGCATGTAAAGGGCAAGGCAGTGAAAAATCTGACCTCCTGTCTTTGTCTTTTATTTCTAGGCAATTATGTACTCTCTACAGCACATGGAGATGACACCATAGATTCATTAACAACAAAATAAAAACTAACCTACAGATAGTAAATATATTTCCCCAGCACCATCATGTACAAATATACTCTAATATTACTATTGTTTGTCCCAGTGGACAGATTTCTAAATTTATGATACAATCATTTCCAGCTCCTAAATATCCTAGTGTAGCTCAGAGAGAAGGAGAGGCATCCTCTATAGCTCTAACCCTTGCATGCATTAAATAATGCTACTCTGAGACTTAGTTCTCCTCCTGCATTATCAATGAGCAGTTTTCCCCATGGAAAAATAAACAAACAGACAGGCAAACTTGTGGTTGCTAACACTCAGAAGTACTTGATGAATGATGAGGCTTTTTTAATTTAAAGCAGCAGCCTACGTTATCTTGTTGAGCCTTGTCAATAACACTGGTGAAACCCAAGTCAATTCTCGTCCACCTGCTTCAGTAAAGAATGTTACTAAAGAACAGACCTACAGAAGAACAGTGTCAGAAACTCCAGCCATTAGGGACAAAAGCCACTAAGTAGGGACTGCTGCACTCGGGAAGAATGGGTAAAATAGGGCCCATCTATGGCCCTCTTTCTCTCTGTATTTCCCTGGAACAGGGTTGCAGGACATGGGAATGCTGGGGGGCTTGAAGTGGTTTCCATCATGTACAAGGTTCGCCGTTTTGTTCAATGGCAGTCAGTATCCCCACTCTAAAAATTGTACCAACACCACTGCCCTGAAACAAGAACATTGTAGGGGAATCCAGCCCCACCCACTGTGATGGCACTAGGAGTCAGGTGGTAACTCCCCTCTACCTCTTACCACTGCAGAGAGGAGCTAAGTAGAGATTCCAGCTGGTAGGAGCAGAAGTAGTCAAAGCAGGGACCATTGGATCCCTGGACATAGAGAGACATTTTACAGTTTTGACAGGCCTTTCTCTGTCTAATGCTGATTGACTGCTTGCTCCATCTGTTTTCCCTTCTCTCTCCCTTACAGTCTCTTCACTTCAGCCTCCCTACACACCTGCCCCTCTTACCTTCTTCTCCTTTGCCCTATCCCTCTCACCAGTATTTGTTTCTCTACTCTTTCCATTTAGGAGCATATCCCCTCCTAAGTAAGTCCTGCAACAAACAAACAAACAAGCAAACAAATCTAACATGGTATTTGCTTCCATCACATCACATTCACTCTGCTTGTCTGTTCCACCCCTTTCTCACCCTTAGTCTGACTTGACTATTTATGTTGTAAATTCTTCTGGACAAGGGCAATCTACTATTCTGTAAAATGAGTCTAATTCTTGGCTGGTCCTTAGGCACAACTGTAATACCCATGACTGATAATAATAAACTATGGTCCAGGTGTATTAATCACAGATTTTTTTTAAAGGTAAGCTAGGTTTCAAAAAAGAGAGTCCATCACATAAAGTTGTACTGACAAATTAATCCCTCCATGTGCTTACACCAGAGATGAAATTAATTATATTTATGAAAACAGCCACTTAAGAGACATCTGTTGAATAGGGTGATAGTTTGGGAAAACTTTCACATATATAAAGATTAGCATATGTCATTCTATCCCACTTTGTGTTGTAAGTAGCTATGGACACCCATTACCATATACAAAGCAGGCCTACGAGATATGGATTGTGCAGCATGGGACATATTTGCTAATCAATTTTCCTCTACTTCATGTATTTATTCAGGGAGAAAGACATAGGTCATGCTCTCCAAAATAACAAAAAGAGATTAAAAATAGCCCATGTTTATTAGTGAGTGATAATGGCTATAATATTATTTTACATAACTAGAAAGCTTCTTCTCTGCTCTGTATCCATTACAAAATATGTACCATCCTTATTACATATACTTGAGAGGATTTATACTTCCAAGACTGAGTGTTTTCTTAATATGTTGATTCTAGTGAATAATTATTTTATAAAATGAAAAAAGTTGAAATATACTTTGCTATTTTATAAATGTAGCAAGTTCAAATAATTACAGATATGTAAATTTTGTCTATTGAAGCCAATAGCTAAATGCATGTACAATAATTTTTGGAAAAATGCATAGTTATCATAACTGACTTCAATTTAAAATTACTCAATCCCGCCTGAATTACAGAGGGAACTGTGGTGCCTATAGGCTACTCATTTAGGCACTGGCCATGGTGAATGATAAGTTTTAAATGTGCCCCAAAGACTAACAAACTTGGACTCTGTCACATTAACAAGGGACTCAAGTTCCAGATTACAGGATTTCCTACTGAGAATGCTCTGCCTCTAGAGCTCCAAATCCAAATCCAATTAGAATATCCTAGCTAATTTTAATTGAGACATGACGAGTGAGAGTCTGAGGTAACCTGGACCCCAAATACATGCCCATTTATAGATTAAAATAAAAATAACCCTCAGTTGAACTATCCAGAAACCAGAAGTCTGCAGAGCACAATCTTCTCTGTACAAGAAGCACCATAAAATAAGAAAGCAGTTCATTTTGCACAGGTCAGTTTCTGAAGTGTTCCAGCATGGTAACCCCATATTTACTGCACAAAATCAAAAAATACGAAGATAGCGAACACATGGTTAAGTGTTGGGAGGTCTGTACCAGAGAGGATTGGTTATAAGCATCTAGCCAGGTGCAGATGGAAAGATGATATCTTGCTATTGTTACTACTGCACCTACAATCCATAAGTAGTCAAGCACTCTACTACCCAGGCAGAAGAGGTGGATGAGGTTTTTTTAAAACAACTAACAAAATCATCCAAAGTGCAGGATTTGATGTTGATGGGGAATTTCACCTAGCCAGACATCTGTTGGGAAACACAGCTGAGTACAGATTATTCAATACATTATTGGACTGCATTGCAGACAATTTTTTATTTCAGGAGATTGAGAAAGCTACTGGGAGGAAACTGTTCTCGATTTGATTTTAACAAATAGGGAGGAACTGGTTGTAAATCTGGAAGTGGAAGGCAGCGTGAGTGATAGTGATCATGAAATCATAGAGTTCATTATTCTAAGGAATGGTAGAAGGGAGTACAGCAAACTAGAGACAATGGATTTCAGGAAGGCAGATTTTAGTAAACTCAGAGAGCTGGTAGATGAGGTCCCATGGGAAGCAAGATTAAGAGTAAAAACAACTGAAGAGAGTTGGCAAATTTTAAAGGGATATTATTAAGGGCCCAAAAGCAAACTATTCCACTGCGGAGGAAAGATAGAAAGTATAGCAGGAGATCACCTTGGATCAACCAGGAGATCTTATCTGATCTAAAAATAAAAAGGAGCCATATAAAAAGTGGAAACGAGTTCAAATTACAAAGGATGAATATAAGCAAACAACACAGGTATGCAGGGGCAAGATTAGAAAAGCAAAGGCACAAAATGAACTAAATTTAGCCAGAGACATAAAGGGTAACAAGAAGACATTCTACAAAAATATTAGAAACAAGAGGATAGGATAGGGTCTACCGAAGGACAGGGTAGGCCCATTGCTCAGTGAAGAGGGAGAAACAATACCAGGAAACTTGGAATGGCAAATGACTTAATGCTTAGTGCTTAAGGACTTCTTTGTTTCGGTTTTCACAAAGAAGTTTGATGGTGATGGGATGCCTAACATAGTGATTACTAGTGGACATGGGGTAGGTCTAGAAGTTAAAATTAAAAAAAGAACAAGTTAAAAATTACTTAGAAAAGTTACCGTAAATTAGCGTATATAACCCTTGCACGTGTATTACCCGCACCCCTGCATAACCTGCGGTTTTTCCTGATTGTGTAAAAAAAGTCTTAGATAACCCACGCACGTGTATAGCCCACGAGAGATGAACCGCAGGTACTGTTAATAAATGATAACGAGGATAATTAACTCAGGCGTCAGAGTCTGAGCCTGTTGCACAGAAGCATGTGAGCTCCAGATATATCATTGCACAACTGCCAAATCACAGAATAGATGGCCGCAGCCCGGAAGGGCAGACTGGCTGTGTCGCAGGAGGCTGCATGGGAAGGGAAGGTGACTGGGCTTACCCCTCGCACATCTCCAACCCTCCCCACTTGCCCACGGCTGGGAGTGCTGCCTTCCGCCCATGTTGTGCACTCCCCCAGGGTGAGCTGTCTGCCCCAGGCATCCAGAGGCAGGAGCTGAGCAAAGGAGCTGTGTCCTTAAACAGAGGACCCCCTGTCTCAGGGAAAGCCAGCCATGTACAGATAGATGCAACAGAGGGAAGAAGGTTGCAGGGTATTTCCATGTTGCTTTTATCAAGTAAGAATCAGTCTCGTCTTCCTGTAATTTCAGTAAAAAAAAACTTGTATAACACGCGGGCAAGTATAGCCAGTGGGGGGGGGGGGAGCGGGGTTTGTAAAGCTTTGCATAACCCGTGGATTATATATGCTAAAACACAGTAGATGTATTCAAGTCACCTGTGCCTGATGAAATGCATCCTAGAATACTCAAGGAGCTGATAGAGGAGGTATCTGAGCCTTTAGCTATCATCTTTGGAAAATCATGGGAGACAGGAGAGATTCCAGAAGACTGGAAAAGGGCAAATATAGTGCCCATCTATAAAAAGGGAAATAAGAACAACCCAGGAAACTACAGACCAGTCAGTTTAACTTCTGAAGATAATGGAGCAAGTAATTAAGGAATCCATCTGCAAACAACTGGAAGATAATAAGGAAGGGTACTTGGTCCTTCTATGAGGGCAGGGGACTGGACTTGATGACCTCTCAAGGTCCCTTCCATTTCCATGAGATGGTATATCTCCATATTTTAAGGTGCTAGGTAACAGCCAGCATGGATTTATAAAGAACAAATCATGTCAGACCAATCTGATAGCTTTCTTTGATGGGATATCAAGCCTTGTGGATAAGGGAGAAGCAGTGGATGTGGTATACCTAGATTTACTAAGGCATTTGACACAGTCTTGCATGACCTTCTTATCAATAAACTAGGGAAATACAACCTAGATGGAGCTACTATAAGGTGGGTGCATAACTAGCTGGATAACCATTCTCAGAGAGTAGTTATTAATGGTTCACAGTCATGCTGAAAGGGCATAACCAAGTGGGTTCCACAGTGGTCTGTTTTGGGACTGGTTCTGTTCAATACATTAATCAATTATTTAGATGATGGCATAGAGAGTACGCTTATTAAGTTGGCAGATGATACCAAGCTGGGAGGGGTTTCAAGTGCTTTGCAGGATATGGTCAAAATTCAAAATGATCTGGACAAACTAGAGAAATGGTCTGAGGTAAATAGAATGAAGTTTAATAAGGACAAATGCAAAGTACTCCACTTAGGAAGAAACGATCACTTTCACACATGCAGAATGGGAAGTGATTGTCTAGGAAAGAGTACTGCTGAAAGGAATTTGGGGATCATAGTGGACCACAAGTTAAACATGAGTCAACAGTGTGTCACTTGCAAAAAAAGCAAACTTGATTCTGGGACACATTAACAGCAGTGTTGTGAGCAAGACACAATAAGTCATTCTTCTGCTCTACTCTGCACTGATTAGGCTTCAATTGGAGTATTGTGTCTAGTTCTGGGCACCACATTTCAAGAAAGGTGTGGAAAAATTAGAGAAGGTCCAGAGAAGAGCAACAAAAATGATTAAAGGTCTACAAAACATGACCTATGAGGGAAGACTTAAAGAATTGGGCTTGTTTAGTTTAGAACAGCGTTTCCCAAACTGTGGTCCATGGCCCAGTACCGGTCCTTAGGAAAAAAATACCGAGCCTCAGAAAATTTTTTGCAAGAGCCTGCCTCACTGCCCACAACCCCCAAGATGAATGCTGCGCTGAACTCCCAGTGTCAACAGCGGTAGCGCGGGCTTCCTGCACGGTCAGGGGGCAGTTCTGCAGCTGCGCACCAGTTCCTGGAAGTGCACGGGCTACTCTCCCCTGCCCCAACAGCTAGCGTGGTACCTAAAACGCCGGTCCATCGTGCGCTGGGGACTTTGTTCCCCTGCTGCCTTCCTGCGCATGGGGGAATGGGTGGGGATCTGGGACTGCACCAGCTCCAGCTGCTCAGGTGGTGCGTGCTGCCGTGGGGAGCAGAGGAGCAAGACATGCGCTGTCTGAACGGTTGGGGCAGGCGCGGTCCGGGACTCCCCCTTTCCCCTCCCGCCACATGGGAAGGCAGCAGGGGAATAAAGTCCCCAGCGCACCGGCTCCAGCTACTCGGGTGGCGCGTGCTGCTGTGGGGAGTGGAAGAGCAAGGCGTATGCTGCCTGAGCGGTTGGGGCTGGTGCAGTCTGGGACTCCCCCTGTGCAGGAAGGGATCAGGCGTGCAACGGACCAGTGTGTCAGGTACTGCGCCGTTGTCTGGGGGATGGGGGAGCAGCCCGTGCACTTCCTAGGCCTTGGCAGCTACAGGATCCCCAGGTATCGGTCCCTGTCCCCTCCCCGCCCAGACCCCCACAAGTACCCTGCCCCAGCACCCACAAGCACTCTGTCCCCTGCCCCAGCACTCATTGGCACCCTTCCCCAGAACTCTGTCCCAGTACCCACAAGCACAGTTGGGGCTACTTTAGTGAGGTTTGAGGAGTCTGAAGGGGTTGTGTTTTTGTATCTCACTTGTGTGGCCCCAACTGACTTTTCTGTGGGCTAAAGTTGGCACTGGGGGCTTTGGGAGGACCAGGAACAATTTATTTGCATATTCATCATTTGCTTAATGAATATATGAATATGCAAATAAATGTTACCAGTCCTCCAAAAGCTTGTGAATGTATTTACTGGTCCCCAGTATCAAAAGGTTTGGGAACCCCTGGTTTAGAAAAAAGAAGACTGAGGGTATGTCTACATTACAGCGCTATTTCGAATTAACTTAATTAACTTAATTCAAAATAGTTAATTTGAATTAAGCTAATTCAAAATAACGCATCTAGACACAAAATCTAATTCGAAATAGGATTTTGCTATTTTGAAATAGCGTGTCCACACTGATTGGATGCTGGATCACATTTAAGGGCAGCTGAAACCAGTTCCAGCAGGGGCATCAGGTCAGTAGTTGCTTTGCGTGGCTGCTGTCTGAGGCTATCTGAGGCTTGTGCTTAAAGGGACCCACCTGGACAGCTGGTTCTCAGCTTTCCCACTTGCTTGCCTACCTCGCTGAGGGACAGAAAAGGATTTTCCTCTCTGCCTGCTTTGGTCGCTCTCATTTGGTCGCACTCGGCACCATGGAGCCAGAGCTGCCCCTGGGCACTCTAGTGCTCATGTTGACTGTCTTGCTGCAAGCTTGGCAGCAATTGCTGGAGGCTGCCTGGCACCATCTGCTGCAGGCCAGCCCCCTGGCCCTCCCCGTGCCCCCCCCGGGGGCCATAGAGGAGCAGTGCCCCGATGCCAGTGTGCCCCACCGCATCTGGCGTCTGGACACCAGCAGTGACTGGTAGGACCACATTGTCCTGGAGCTCTGGGGAGACCAACAGTGGACCCAGAACTTCAGGATGAAGAAGGACACCTTCCTCGAGCTCTGTGAGTGGCTCACCCCTGATTTGCAGCGATGGGACACACGCATGAGGCCCGCCATTCCCCTCCACAAGCGGGTGGCCATCGCCCTCTGGAAGCTCTCCACGCCAGATAGCTACCGATCCATCGGCAACCAGTTCAGTGTGGGGAGATCCACCATCGTAGCGGTGCTCATGCAGGTACGGCACTCACCAGCCACTGGGCCAGGAGGGGGGGCTGCAAGGAGGACATGGGCTGCCCGAGGGAAAACGGGGGGGAGGTGGTGTAAGTGCCCTCCCCGGTCTGTCCCAGCCGCACTACAGACTGCCTGCGGTGGCCAGGATTGCAGCGGGGGTTGTTCCTGGGAGTGGGGCACGGGGCAGTGGCGGGGAATGAACACTCCCAGCCACCCGGGCGCCCCAGTGACTCTCGGTTTTGTGTGTCTCTCTGCAGGTGGTCAAGTCCATCAACAGGGTGCTGCTCTGCAGAGTCGTCCGCCTCACTGACCTGAACGCGGTCATCTAGGGGTTCGGCGCCCTGGGCTTCCCCAGCTGCAGGGGGGCAGTCAATGGGACGCACATCCCCATCCGTGCCCCGAAACACCAAGCCTCCCTCTACATCAACTGCAAGGGTTACTTCTCCGTGATCCTGCAGGCTGTGTCTGACCACTGGGGCCAGTTCGTGGACATCAATGTGGGCTGGTCCGGCAGGGCACATGATGTGTGGGTGTATTGCAACTTCTCCATGTGCCAGAGGTTGCATGTTGGGACTTTCCTCCCTGACCGCCACATCAGGGTCGGGGATGTGGACATGCCAGTGTGCCTGCTGGGCCTACCCCCTACAGCCCTGGCTCATGAAGCCCTACACGGAACACCTGAACCCTTCCCGGCAGGCCTTCAATGCCAGGCTCAGCAGGGCCCACATTGTGGTCGAGGGGGCCTTCGGCTGACTGAAGGCCCGATTTAGATGCCTCCTGACCTGCCTCGACATCTCCGAGCACAATATTCCACACGTGGTGGCAGCGTGCTGTGTGCTCCACAATTTATGTGAGAGGAAGGGGGAGGCTTTTCTGCCAGCCTGGATGGCAGAGGCTGACTGCCTGGCTGGCCAGTACGCATAGCCCCGCATGGCTGCCAGCCGGGAGGCCCTTCAGGGGGCTGTCTGCATCTGGGAAGCCCTGTGGGAGAGCTTCCAGGTGGACGAGGACTGAAGTCTCCCTGGCGTGCCCCACTGGGACCTTGTGCCTTACATTCCACCCCCACGTCCTTCCCCTTTCCCCTCCCTAACACCCCTTCCTGATGTACAATAGAAACACCCGTGTTGCCACAAAAAACTCTCTTTATTTAACATAACTGGGGTGCAGGGGAGGGGAGGAATGAGGATGGGAGATGGGAGGAGGGAAACCTGGGAGGAGGGAGCTGGAAGGGGAAGGCAAGGGGAGGAAGGGGGAGGGGAAGTTCAGGGTTGGGGGTCTTGCCGGCCCTCCCCGTCTCGCAGCACTGCGGGTGCGGGGGCCTTGGCGTCCCTAGGGGGGAGTGGGTATAGAGGGTGGGGCAGGAGGGATAGGGCAGGGTGCAGAAGAAGCGGGAGGGGGAGCAGGGGTGGGAGGAGGAGTGATAACTGGGGCGGCCGCAGGGGCTGGAGCAGCAGGAGGCAGCAATCGTCGCAGCAGGGTCTGCAGGTGCTCGCGGAGGGCACGGCCCTGCTCCCTCAGCTCCCGCAAGCTCTCCCACCGCAGCTGCAGGACTTCTTGCACCCAGTGCTCCTGGCTCTGGACCTGCCTTCCCTGTAACTGCAGGTGCTGCTGCTGGTACTCTTTCTGGTTGCGGGTGCGCCTGCTGGCCCAGGTGCGGGTGGATGTTCCAGGCGGGGTGGTGCGCCCTGCACTCACAGGTGCTGCAGCTGTGGTGAAATAAGAGAAGTGGTCAGTTCTCCCTGGGAACACAGTGGGTGAAACCCAGCCCCACTCTGCAAGGCGAGGCTGGCGGGTCTCCGCACCATCACGTCCTGCTATCCCCGGGAGTGTGAGCTGGCCCAGGACTGCACCCCAGCCCCTGTGCTGCCTATAGTGTGGTGTGTGTGTGGAGGGGGGAGGGGAGATGTGCCCTGTCTCTGTGTAGAGGGGGCGTCTGGAAGGAGGGCAGTGTGCAGTGTCTCTCCCTGGGGTCAGGAGCCTGTCATGCGCCTTCACGCATAGATGTATGTGGGGAACAGGTCAGGGCCCCTGCATGGCACCCAGCTGGGGCCACATGTCCCGGCTGACACGGCAGATGCCAGGAGCCACCTGCTCCGTGGTTGGCAAGGCTGACGCGCACGGTCCCTGGGCTCCCCCTCTCTCCCCGCCCCGCATAAGGGGACCATGATGGCACTCACATGTGGAGGCCTCCCCGGCCTCGGATGAGGCTGCTGACGGGCTCTCTGGTACGGCTCGGGGGTCCTGGGTGCAGGGCACGCTCCCTGTAGGCTTCTGCGGCTCCTGGCTGCCGTTCTTCTCCTCTTCCTCCTCTTCCCCTGTGTCAGGGGCAGGGCCCTCTGCCCCGGGGTCAATGACCACCAGGGGGGCATGGACCATCTGACCCCCCAGGATGCAATCCAGGGCCTCGTAGTGTGGGCAGGCCTCCGGGTCAGCCCCTGGTTGGGAGCCTCTGGCACAGGCCTGCTGCAGCTCTTTGATTTTAGTTCGCACCTGCTCCTGGCTGCGCATGTGGCCTCTGGTGGCCAGGCAGGCAGTCATGTGGCCGTAGACGGCCGCATTCCTGCACCTAGTGCGGAGATCGTGGACATTGGAGGCCTCCCCCCAAACCTCAATGAGGTCCACGATCTCCGCACTAGACCAGGCAGGTGCTCGCCTTTTGCGGCCCCTGGCAGGCTCCTGGGAGCTGCCAGCCTGGTCCTGGGGAGTGGTGGAGGGCTGGGTGGCAGTGGGTTGCTGGCTCATCCTGTGCCAGGTGCACGGTCTGCTGGCTGTGTGCTGGCCGGCTTGCAACTGGCACAGACACTGTGGCCAGAGTCTGCCCCTTTAAGGGCTCTGGGGTTTGGGGGGAGCAGACGAGTTTTCCTGGTTGTGCCCAGAATGGCCACCAGGGCTCCCTGGGAAGGGCTGGAGGCCCCCTATTTCAAATTAAGTGTCTATATAGCACTTAATGCGAAATAGCTATTTTGAATTTGGCATTACTCCTCGTAGAATAAGGTTTACCAAATTTGAAATAAGCGCTCCGCTATTTCGAATTAAATTCAAAATAGTGCTTTGCATGTGTAGACGCTATTGAAGTTAATTCGAAATAATGGCTGTTATTTCAAATTAACTTTGTAGTGTAGACATACCCTGAGAGAGGAGACATGATAGCAGTTTTCAAGTAGCTAAAAGGGTGTTACAAGGAGGAGGGAGAAAAATTGTTCTCCTTGACCTCTGATGATAGGACAAGAGACAATGGACTTAAATTGCAGCAAGGGAGGTTTAAGTTGGACACGAGGAAAAACTTCCTAATTGTCAGGGTCATTAAATACTGGAATAAATTGCCTTGGGAGGTTGTGAAATCTCCATCACTATAGATATTTAAGAGTAGGTTGAATAGATAGCTATCAGGAATGATCTAGACAGTGCTTGGTCCTGCTATGAGGGCAGGGGACTGTATCTGAGCTACGCAAATTGCGTAGCTTATTTCAAGATAGCCTATTTTGAAATTCAGCTCTGTCTACACAGCATCAAATTTTAAAACAGAGCACTATTCTGGTGTCTTCCTTATTGTTTGTGCAACAAGGTTTACAGGAAACCAGAATAAGATGCCTGTTATTTCGAATCTATTTCAAAATAACGGGCATGCTGTTAAGACGCGCACAAAGCTATTTTGGGATAATGGACATTATCCTGAAATAGCGCCACTGTGTAGATGTACCCTGTTAAAAGCTCACTCACTTTCCAGTCACTACTGCTACAGGCTACCAACAAGCTGGGGGCCATTCCCATCAGCCTCTGACTTCTTGAAATGTAGTTGGAAATATCATAGTGTTTCCTGTTTTTACTTATATTCTCTCGCTCCCTTTTTCAGCCTAGGATATTTGAAAATTGTTATTCTGTGGGATTCCTCACAGTGAGATCCACACAAAGAAACACTTATATTTTAAGGGAACTTTTTTCATCATCTAGTCGGAAGATTCTCTTGTCAACCAATCTTAGCAGTACAGGGTCTGGCTTACCACTAGCCATAGAAGCCAAAGACTACGTTTACACTGCACAGTTATTTCGGAATAAGCTATTCTGGAACAGTTATTCCGAAATAGCTTATTTCAAAATAGCACTTCTACACTGCAGGGAAGCCTCAAAATTAATCTGAGGCAGGCTTCCCTAATATAGATGTGCTATCTCGATTTAGAGCCCCAGGAGGAATAACTTAAAATGGCCCTGGTGAGGAGCTATTTTGAAATAGCAGAAGTGGAGCATCTACACAGCCCCTATTGCAAAATAACTGTTTTGGAACAGGCATTATTCTTCATAGAATGAGATTTACAGAAGTCAGAATAAGCTGTCCGTTATTTCAAAATTATTTCAAAGTAATGGAATTGCTGTGTAGATGCTTGCATAGTTATTTTGGAATAACAGCCATTATTCTGAAATAACTTTGTTGTGTAGACACATCCAAAGTGAACAGTGGATACCTTTATGGAGGATACGAGTTTTATGCCTTGTAAAAATCTGAGATCTTTTAGCTAGTGAACACTAATTACCTATGGAAGTTGTGGAATCTCATTGTGGAAGATTTTTAAGAAAAGGTTAGACAAACACCTGTCAGGAATGAAGTAGGATACTTAATCCTGCCTCAGTGCAGGGGAATGCACTAGATGAACTCTTTGGGTTCTTTTCAAGTCTTACATTTCTATGATTCTGTGACTGTAAGACTAAAAAGTGAGTATCTAATTTGATCTCCTGCATAACATGAGTTAATCCCTGAACTAATTCCTGTTTAAACTGGAGCATATTTTTAGAAAAATATCCAAACTTAATTTAACAATTTCCTATGATAAAGAATCCACCATAACTCTTGATAAATTGTTCTGATGGTTAAATACCCTGACTGTTAAAATGCATACCTTCTTTCTAGTTTGAATTTACCTACCTTTGATTTCCAATCAGTGGATCTTGTTATTTTTCTTTCCCTTCTAGATATGTATAGACTGTGATCAAGTCATCCTTTAACCTTCTCTTTGATAAACTACTGGGACTCATTATGGCTGAATCACAGGTTCTGGAAGCTGGACAGATGTATGAACAGTTCTTAGTAACTTGAGTAGCAACACATCAGTTTATGTGAAGATCTTTGAAATGAGAATGCAAATAAACATATAAAATGAACAATAATAATCAGGAAGGAATGTAGGGGGGCCTTGATCCAACCGGCATAAAATGTCAAGAAAAAGTCTAAGATTAAATTTTAAAAAGTTAATTGCCAAACTAGCACCTTTAGTTGGCAACCAAACTAAAGATGCACATTTGACAATTACATTTCTATGCAATAGTCCATCTAGTATGGAGTAGAATTAATTTTTGCATTTAAAAGTATTTTAGGATTTGGTTAAGAGAGATGACTGAGAGTATTTTTCAGAGAGTACTAATTTTTGAAGGAAAGCAGAGTTGTGTAAACAGACCACAATAAAATCAAGTGTGACCAAATACTGATATGGATGCAGTACTGTTAGCAGTTCCAGTCTGTTCCCATCCTCCCATGAAAACTCTTAATGGAGACTCCCTTTTAGTATTGCATCATATGAATTTGAAATCTGGCAATCTTGAAAGAATGGGATCGCAGGCCAATGGACTAAGTGGTGGATAGAGCTATAAATCCATGATTAGTCAAAAAAGCTAACTGAGAAAAGTAATGACATTCTGTACTGGCACATACTGTCTACACTTGTAATTTTGATCAAAACAAGAGATTTCTTTTTAATCCCTGAGAGTGTGTAAATATTTCAACTTTCCTAAATATTATTATACTTAAAAATACATTAAAGAAACATTCAGAATCCCAGGGAGGAATGCAGCTTAGCACACTGCATTGTTCCATGGCTTTGAACCTTCATTCTTTTTATTCTTTCTACTGAATGAAAATAAAAACATAAACATTCTGGCTCTTTTTGGAGGGCCAAACCTCATGCAAACAATTACCATATTAATGTTTTGTTTGTATGTATTATTTAAAATCACTTTCATGCGTACAAAAGGATAAAAAGTATGCTTTCATTCAATATTTATAATGCACAGTCCTGTTTCCCTCTAAGATTCGGATACTTTGTACAGTATCACTTGTGTATATTTAAGTAAATACATTACTCATCAGCAGACATTGTCTTCCAATATAAATGGGTGATATAGCAAAAAACTGGAATGAAAAAAATTGAGGCAAAAAGAGGCCCTTCGCCTACCTGATAAATGAGCTTCTCAAAAGCAAAGGTGCACAAAAGTTATTTGTGAGATAACAGAACCCTGGTGATTATTTTGGAATTAGATTGGGTTCTTCAGTTACCATATAGAGTTAAAGGTAAGCTGCACAGCTAAAATGAAAATTGAGCTAAGCTCAGAAATATGTGCTGAATGGCAAACCTGTGGAAAACTGAGTGGTTTCACTTCACAGAGACTCACATGACCATTTGCTTTGGCTTTTGATCTTGGTGGGTTTAGGTCTTTTGGAGTTTTATGTTGAAAAGATGATTAAATCTCAAACCAAAACTCATAACTGCAGTTTCACTTCATTTAATGCGGAAACCAGAATAAAATCATGAACAACATGTGATTTTGTTACAAAACCACAAATTAGCTTGCTTCACTCAAAGTGAGACACTGATTCACTTGAGAGGTGGATGTTGCTGCAAATTTTGTCTGAGTTTCATGCCTGAAAAGAGTAAACCCTCAAATATTGTGAGTTTTTTGTGTTTTATGTTTCATTGTAAACCTTTGGTGCAGCCCAGATTGCCATACAATAGGCTAAATGTGTGTCTCAGTCTAGAAATAAAATTTAATAAACTGTTACAAGGTTATTTCATCCTCCTTGTAATTTATCTTGGTTCTTCCTAGTTTGCTAAAGATAACCCAGTGTGCACCATTCTGTGATAGCGCAGATAACATTGACTGCAATGTGATTTGTGATATTTCAGGTTACAGAATTGTATGCAGTGTTGTTGTTGCCAGGTCAGTTCCAGGATATTAGAGAAACCATGTAGGTGAGGTAATTTCTTTTATTGGAACAACGTTTGTTGGTGAGAGAGACAAACTTTTGAGCCACCCAGAGCTCTTCCTTAGATCTGGGAAATGAACTCCCAGCATCACAGGAAAATGACCTGAAGGACAGTTCTATGTGGCTTGAAAGTTTGTCTCTCTCACCAATAGAAGTTGATTGAACAAAAATATTACCTCACTCACCCTGTCTCTGAGATTAAAGAGTCGCAATAATGAAATCTGGAAATACAAACTGAATTTAATGAAAGGGAGTATGTTACACCAAAAGGGAGGTTACGATTTATTTCTTTGAATACCAAACCTTGCTCCAGGCTGTGATTCAGGAGCTCACCACACTTTACAGGGCTTAACTTGAATTTCACTTCACCTTTTAATTTGATCATAATTTAACAAAAAAAATTATTTACAAAATATTTTTATTTTCTTAATGACTTTTTAATTATTATTAATTTAAATGTGATGCAAATTCTTATGAAACCTTACATGAGGTTGAACACTGACTACAGTAAAATAGCACTGGTTATGTTTTATACAGATGTAAATCTGAAGTACCTCCAGTGAAACTAATGGAGTCACAGGAGTAAATGAAAGGGAGCCCTCATGCTTCTTGAGGGTTTTCTCTCAGACCTGCTTACTTTAATAAGTTTTTATAACTTTTTACTCTTGTCAGCATTTCGCAGCCAATATAGCCATTGCAAAATGCATTGATTCCATTCTCGCTCATATTTCATCAACAAAATTCTTCTTCAAGGTTTTGATCTTGAAGGGGACTCCTTGTGGCTAAAGGGATCCATACAGGTAGATCTCTGGCAGACTTAGGCTATGTCTACACTGCAGCGTTAATCTGGAATAAAGTATTCTGGAAGAGATCGTCTGGACTATTTTATTTCGAAATAGTGAATCTACACACAAAATGCGTTTAGAAATGGTGCCCAGTTATTTCGAAATAGCGCGTCCACACTCATTGGATGCTGAATCACATTTAAGGCCACCCAGAACCAGTTCAGGCAGGGCATCAGGTCAGTAGTTACTTCGTGTGGCTGCTGCTTGAGGCTGAGGCTCGTGCTTAACAGCTGGTTCTCGGGTTTCTTTGTCTCCCTCTGTGCTTGCCTACCTCTCTGAGGGACAGTAAAGCATTTTTACTTCTTGCTCTGGCTGCCCAGACTCAGGATACCACAACACTCTCTGCTATGGAGCAAGAGCTGCCTCCACGCAGTCTTCAGCTCTTGGAGCTTTTGCTGCAAGTCATGAAGCACTTTCTGCAGCCTGTCTCCCAGGCTCTGCAGGAACCCAACCCCCACTGCTTCTTGGAGACCCTCTTTGGGTATGTGGAGGAGTGGCTACAGGACCTGCATGCTACCCGCCGTGGTCTGGGCACCATGCCCCACTGCATCTGGTGTCTGGACACCAGTGCAGACTGGTGGGACCACATCGTTCTGGAGCGCTGGGGAGACCAACAATGGCTCCAGAACTTTCAAATGAAGAAGGGCACCTTCCTCAAGCTGTGTGAGTGGCTCGCCCCTGCCCTGAGGCGACGGAACACACACATGAGGCCCACCATTCCCGTCCAGAAGCATGTTGCCATCGCCCTCTGGAAACTCTCCACGTTGGACAGCTACCAATCCGTGGGGAACCAGTTCGGTGTGGGGAGATAGACTGTCGGGGCCTGCTCATGCAGGTATGGCATTCTTGGGCTACTGTCCCAGGAGGGAGGTGGAAGGAGGGAATGGATTTCCTGAGGGAAAGAAGGGGTGGGATGGAGGTGGTACAAGTCCCCGCCCCGGGAGGGTTTGTTCTCTCCCACCCACACAAAGCCCTGCCTAGGGTGACCATGATAGCAGGGGGTTGCTCCTGGTGTGGGGGACTAAGAGGGGGGAGGGGAGTAATCTCAGGCGCCCTGGCACCCCTGTGATTCTTGGTTTCTTTGTCTCCTTCTGTAGGTGGTCAGGGCCATCAACAGCATCCTGCTGTGCAGAGTCATCTGCCTGGCAGATGTGGATGCCATCATCGAGGGTTTTGGCATGCTGGGCCTCCCCAACTGGGAGGGGGGGCGGCTATCAACGGGACACACATCCCTATCTGAGCCCCAGACCACCGGGCATCAATGTTAACAACAAATTAACTGCAAGGGATACTTTTCGGTGGTCCTGCAGGCCGTGTGACTGACCACCGGGGCTAGTTTATGGACATAAATGTTGGGTGGTCGGGGAAAGCACACGATGCATGTGTGTTCAGGAACTCTAGCATCTGCCAGAAGCTGCAAGCCAGGACTTTCTTCCCCAACCACTACATCAGTGTCAGGGATGTGAACATGCGCATATACCTAGTGGGGGATGTGGCCTAGCCTCTACAGCTGTTGCTCATGAAGCCATACATGGGCCACCTCAACCCTGCATGACAGGCATTTAATGCCAGGCTGAGCAGGGCCCGCATGGTGGTTGAGGGTGCCTTCGGCCACCTGAAGGCGTGTTTCAGATGCCTCCTCACCTGCCTGGACCTTGGAGAACACAACATTCCGCATGTGGTGGCTGTGTGCTGTGTCCTGCACATCGTGTGTGAGAGGAAAGGGGAGGCCTTCCTGCCAGGGTGGAGGGGCTGAAGCGGACTGCTTAGGCAGGATATACGAGCAGCCGTACATGGCTGCCATCCGGCAGGCCCATCAGGGGGTTGTGTGCATCCGGGAGGCCCTGAGGGAGAGGTTCTCCTCAGGCGAGCAGCGACATTGTTCCCTGGTCCACCCAGTGGAGGCTTCTGATTCACTCTTCACTGCTGTCCTTCCAGTTACCCCACTCTTCCCCCCGCTCCTGATGAACAAATAAACATAAGTTTGGCCCAGATAAAACAATCTAAGTTTCTTTATTTTACAGAACTGGGGGGAGGGGAGGAAAGAACCTGGGAGAGGGGAGGAGAGAGGATGGAAGAAGGGGGGTTGTGGGGACCTTGGAGGAGGGAGCTGGAAAGGGAAGGAAGGGGGAGGAGAGGCTCAGGGCTTGGGCTGGGAGTGGTGCTGGCCTCTGTGGCTCCCACCTCTGCAGGTGCATGGGCTTCGGTGTCCTCAGGGAGGGGGGTAGGAAGGGTGTGGAGGGAGAAGCAGGAAGAGGAGAGGGAGTGGGAGGACTAGCAGAGGCTAGAGCGGGAGGAAGCAGAATGCTGAGCACCAGAGTGTACACATCATTACACAGGGAGTGGCCTTTCCCGCCATAGCTGCAGGTCCTCCTCCACCCAGTGGTAGATGATCCTGTGCAGGGCTCACAATGCCACCAGGTGCTGTCTCTGGTATTCGTCCATCAGACGTGCGTGCCTGTGGAAGCCTCAGGTGTGGGAGGATGTCCCGGGTGGTGTGGTCTGCCCTCCACTGGCAGCTCGTCCAGCTATGGAGAACAAAGAAAAATGGTCAGTCATCCCAGGGGACACAGTGCTTGAAGCCCAGCCCCTCTCTGCAAGCTGAGAACAACAGTTCTCGGCACCATCACAGCCAATGTGCTTGGAGCCAGGCTATGTGCACTATGGCCAGTGGCCCCTGATATTCCCAGGACTGGGGGCTGCCCCGAGACTGTAGCAATGCCCGTGTGCCATGTGCGGGAGTGCTCAATGTGTGTGTGTGTGGGGGGGGGTGGGGGGAATGTCCCCTACCTCCTTCTAAAGATGGCTTGTCGAGGGAGGGTGTCCCACCCCAGAAGGATGTCTCACCCCGGGGTCAGGAGTATGGCAGGTCTCTCCAGACACCCTATGGCCAATAGCTCCAGGCACATGTGTCGCAACCTGCTGGGGCTATGTGCCCAGGAGCGGCACGACACACGCTCCCACGTGCACAGGAGCATCTGGTTCCGCTCCCCCCCCTTTGCATGAAGGGAAAGTGATGGCACTCATATGATATTCTTTCCCCTACCTCAGACAATACCTGGAACGTATCCACAGGGAAGACTTGGGGCTCCTGGGTCAGCTCAGTGGTGAGGCTGGCCTCATCCAGGTCCTGGACCACCTCCTCCTCCTTCGCATTGCTGTCCTCTGGGCCCCCAGCGACGATGATTTCTGGCGTTTCCACCCCAGAGTCTCTAACTGTGGGGGGGGGGGAGACGAACTGCCCCGCCCCCAGAATGTGATCCAGCTCCTTATAATATGGGAAGGTGTCAGGCTTTGCCCCAGATCAGGAGCTGCCCTCTTTGGCCCTGGCATAAGCCTGGCGGAGCTCCTTGACCTTCATCAGCACCTGTTCTTGGGTGCAGATGTGGCCTTTGCTCCCCAGGCTGCCTGCCATACTGTCATAGATGTTTGCATTCCTGCATCTGGTGCGGAGATCCTGGAGGTTTGTCTTGTCCTCCCAAACCTCAATAAGGTCCAGGACCTCCGCACCAGACCAGGAAGGCACATGTTGCTTGCAGCCCCTGGCAGGCTCCTAGGAGCTGGCTGAATGCTCCCGGGAAGCAGAGGAGGGCTGGCTGGCACCATCTGGCTGGCTCATCTCAGGCTGAAATGGAGTCAGGGGCAGCTTCAGTGTGGCTCAGGGCTGTCAGACCTGCTGAGAGCCACAAACCCTGCCTGCAGAGGCTGAAGCTTTAAGGGCTCCAGGAGAGTGTGGTGAGGGGATAGAGTTTTCGGCTGCGTCTAGACTGGCAAGATTTTGCACAAAAGCAGCTGCTTTTGCGCAAAAACTTGCCAGCTGTCTACACTGGCTGCTTGAACTTGCGCAAGAGCACTGACGTTCTAATGTAAGAATTCAGTGCTTCTTGCACAAATACTTTGACGCTCCCGCTCAGGGATAAGCCCTCTTGCGCAATAATACTTGCGCAAGAGGGCCAGTGTAGACAGGCACCTTAATTTTTTGCGCAAGAAAGCCCGATGGCTAAAATGGCCATTGGAGCTTTCTTGCGCAAAAGCGCGTCTATACCGGGCATGGATGCTTTTGTGTAAAATCACTTTTTGCGCAAAAGCATCCATGCCAATCTAGATGCTCTCTTGCGGAAATACTTTTAACGGAAAAACTTTTCCGATAAAAGTATTTCCGCAGAATCATGCCAGTCTAGACGCAGCCCTGCTGTTTGTGGCCAGAGCGGCCACCAGGGCACCCTAGGAAGGACTGGAGGCCCCCTATTTCAATTTAGCCCCTATTCCCTGTCTACACAGTGACTATTCCGAAATAGTTATTTCGGAATAGGAGCTATTCCTTGTAGAATGAGGTTTACAGAACTCGAAATAAGCTGTCCGCTATTTTGAAATAGTTTCAAAATAGCAGTTTGGCTGTGTAGACTCTTGCAAAGTTATTTCAGAATAGTGGTCATTATTCCAAAATAACTTTGCTGTGTAGACATACCCTCAGGGAATATGTTTTAGGTATAGTGTTTTTATTATTGGTGATGTGAGTGTCATTGCCTATGTTTCACACCTGAGGTGGAGTTTACAAGGTTGGTAATTAAAAAAAAAAACCAACTCCCCTTTCCCCACCCACTTTTTATGTGTAAATTGAACAGATTTGATCTTGGAACCATTAAACCAAATACAGCACAATGACAACTGTACATGGTCATTTTCCAGAGAAGAAGTATATCCTATGCCTCTATAAACTGAAGATATTTGCTCAGTTTGGTCAACCATGATCCTATATGGTCACTCTTGCTACAACCAACTGAACAACTTTTCCTCTATTACTTCAGCTGACCTCTTTTCTCCATAGCCTACTTGCCTCCACAAACAACCAAACCTGTTTGAGTAAAGGTAAATTGTTCCCAGTGGAGTAGGGAATACTTCTTTAGAAGTTACAGTTTGTCAAACATGAACTCCCAAGCAAACTGACTGAGTTCTGAGCCCCTAGCAGGGTTCAGTTGATAAACACTAAAAAAAGTTAACCTTGCAGATTTTGCATGGCTGTACTTACAAATTGTTATCCAGTGAAAATATCTGGTAGCCATGCTAAATGTTTGACTTGTCTTATGAAAAGAATAAGCAACATAACTAATTAAAATGGAAAATAGAATTCTTTTAAAGTCTTACATAAAGGGCATCTGGTAACATGTCACATATACAAAAGTTCAGTTTTCCCCACCAAAGATTCTTGTGCCTCATATTGTTATATTTAGTCACTGATAAAGTTTTACCAATGTTAAATAATTTTGGGAAGGTATGTTCAGTTATTTTGAACCAACCAGTTTTAATAATTTACTGCTTAGGTTGTAAGCATGCTTGACAAATTATGATACCCTGAATTTAAAGAAAAATAAAATCAAAATAATGATTTAAACTGTTAGTGACTTCAGTGCTGGACCTCTTATCAGGATTTGGAAATGAATTTTCCTATAACAGGTTTAAAATGCAAGATGCATCATACCATACTTCCTGAAACACATCAGCTAGAAATTCCAATTATCACAGATAGTTGTTAATCAGTGACATGACACATGCACATTATATTCTATTGTTTGTCTACTACTCTGTTTATATAAAAATTACTGGAAAACAACAGTTTAGTTTTGACATTTTCAAACAAACTGGAAAAGTGCTCTTTTGAGGCTTTATTACAGCTTTATAGATTATCACAATTAAACTAAATGAAATCAATATATTTCCATTGCTTTATACAATTTATTATGCGCTATTATTTAAAAATGAAATTCAATTAATAATGTGTAATATAGTTTTTCTTGTTTTATTTCAGAATGATTCTGCATATTTTAGCATATCATTTTTAGAGTAGCAAAATACTCTAATGTATAACATTAATAAACGGTGATAGACTTTACTATAAATATTGCATCTGTTGCCAAGTAAAGTTACATACAAAAACAGAACATTGCAAAACAACATTTCAGTGATTCTTTTGGTAATGCAGACATGGGCCTTCTGTATCATTTTAAAGTATCTTTGAACTTCCTGAACCCTATGAACTAATAAAATTCTGGGTGGTTGCTTTTTTTTTCACACCAACAGTTTGCTAGGTGTAAGGGACTAACACAATATTTTTGTAGAACTGTTAGAGCACAGAAAACCATCTGAGTATGCTTGCATTTATATATGATAATTTCTTAGTAAGTAAAGGTAAACAGAATTGCTCATAGTACAAAATACAGTCTTATATATGTAGTAAGGGTTTAATCTAAACTCCACCAAAGTATATGAGGATTCTCCCATTGAGGTCAGTGGGCTTTTAAGTCAAGCCTGAGAGGCTATACTAGTACAAATCAAGGGAATCCAGTCACCAAAGGGAATAGATTTTATGTAAAAATGACAAAAATAATGGCTTACATAAATACCAGAATCAATATATCAGTAACTAGAGGGTTTTTTTAACAACACTCTAAAGTTTTCATGTTTGAAATCTAGGAAAACATTAAAAATCAAGGAAAGTAATGGAATTTTCTTCCGTCTCTCATCTTTATATCTGAGCAAAGTGAAATCAAATTGGTAGCAAATCACGTCTGTTCAACACAAGTGAAAATGAGTATACTAGGTTCAAGGCACTTGAGAATCTAACCCATTGATTTATGTGGAGATACATCTCACACTGAGGTAACTGAGTGCATATTTTGATCCATTAGAAGAAAAAGAAATAGAAAACCTAGAAACTGCAATTATTAGCTACTCAAACTGAAATATTTGAGAAACAAATGCACTGACTTTACATTGTGAATCTAGTCATACAGTCTTTATGCAGGCAAAAGCCCGCACTGACCCTGAAAAAATTATAAGACTGAGACTTATATTTGCTCCAAGTTCACCAATTCCAATTCACTGCCCCGATGATCTCCATTTTTACTAAGTAAACATAAATATAGGGCCAGATTAAACCACTCTGTTATACCCATCTAACTCCTTGGACACTGAGTTACATGGGTATGGAATTGGCATATGGCAGGGATGAGTCCTGTCCATAATCTCAAAAAAAAGTGGAGGAAATGTACTTGAATAAGATGCTTCTTAATTAACACTATGGGATATTTCAAGGGAATGTATCCTAGAAATCAATAAAACCATTTAAAAAGCAGGAACACCCTTTGACTCCTTAATCTGAATCTTTGTTAATTTTTAGAACCAAAGTTGAATGGAACCTATCTGAAGGCTCTGAATTATTGGATGTTTTCCCACTTCAGAAAAATAAGGAACTGAAATTGGTATAATCCGATGAGATAGGCTATTATTATAGCATATAATGAAGACCACAAATGAAGGTGCTGGGAAGATTGCTTCACAAGATTTCCAATATAGTTTACAAATGTAGAGGCATGCACTATCCAGATAAGTGTTGGGTACTGATCTACATTGCATCTGAACACAACATTTTTGTAGGTCCCTCCATTACTAACACATGACTTGATCCTGCAACAGAACATTCAGAGGTAGTGCTTAGTCATGACAGTAGGCCCGTTTATTTGTCTCAGACTACTCAAATGAATAAGAGCATATGACTAGATTTCATGTTTATATTCATGCATTACTCCTGTTTTTAAGATAATGAAAAATAATCTCAAGGCCTCTACAGATTAAAATTAGAATTTTCCATAAAGTGTTTTTCTCTTCTTTCTTTCAAACCTTTTTAATTCTAACACCTTTAAATATTCTAACTCAGTAATGGAATAACAGTACTGATAATTTATTACATTAGTGCCTTTCATCCCGAAGTGCCAAATTTTGAAGTCTTTTTGGGATTATTGCATGAAAAACTGCTTTAAGATTTACCCTCATAAATACCTCCAAACAACAGTGCAGAACCACTGCAAACCAGTGGCAGAGATACTTGGGCAAATAAATGTGAATCAGACATATCCTTTTATGCAAAGCACTTCCAGAAGAACAAATTGAACTATGCTTAGTTTTTCTCAGGGCAGACTAAAAATCAATTATTTATTTTAAATAAAATAATTCAGATTTTAAAACATTTTAATCAGACTTCTTATTTAAATTAAATACACTTTTTAAATAAACCTACTTAAAACTAAATTTGAAACACACGATGTATGTTTAGGGCTAATGTTATTATAATCTATTAAAATCATTTATATTAAAAGCAACAAAATTTTAAAGAAAATCAAACCACCGAACAGGTAGAAGTCATCTGGACCAGAGTTTGTTTAAATACTAAGCTAATTTTTGACAGCCTCTTCTGCAGAAGCAGATATTCTCCATTTCAATTTATTCAGTTACCTTAGTTCAATGACTAATTCATTCAAAACTAAAAACAAAATTGGGATCAGCAAAAATAAGAAAACTTGTTTTCCTCTTCCAGTCTATTAAATAGGTGTGAAAGGACAAGATGAACTAGTTCTAAAATTTTGAAGGACACGGTGACCAAACACTATCAGTTCAATTCACTAACTTCCTAGAGCGCACTTCCTTTGTTTAATAAATCAGTTAATTTTAAATACAAAACATGTTTTGTTAAACTTTTTTCATGTGTATTTAGCACTTTAATTTATATTTAATAAAAAATTAAATGCCATTTATGTATTCCTAATTGAATTTGAATTTCCACCTAAATAAAGCTTGAAACAAAGTAATCAAAAGTTAAATATTAGCTGTCTTGTAAGAAATGCATCATTCACTATTTTCTAACATAATTAAAATGTAAAAATTAAGAATCTGCATAAATGTAAGATAAGTGTGTACATATAGTGTATTTTGTTAGCAAAAAGAAGCACCTTTATATGATATTTAGTTGCAAATAAATATATTTTAATGGTTACCAGTTAATGAGAATCAACCTTTCTTTAGGAAAAAACTTCAAGTACATATACAAAATATGGTTAGAATTGATATAGATAAAATTTCTTTCTTGCTGCTTCCGATCATAATTAATAATCTGGTTTATGAGACTGGGAGAAAGAGAGGGAGGGGAACTGGCCCTAACTTGCTTTGAATCTGTTGTTCCAAGTAGTGTCCATTTTCCAACCTGATGTATGGAAACTAAGATTTCCCCTAATGGATACATGCCGGCTGTGTCTAGACTGGCCAGTTTTTCCGGAAAATCAGCCGCTTTTCCGGAAAAACTTGCCAGCTGTCTACACTGGCCGATTGAATTTCCGCAAGAACATTGATGATCTAATGTATGATCTTCAGTGTTCTTGCGCAAATACTATGACACTCCCGTTCGGGCAAAAGCCCTCTTGCGCAAATGCTTTTGCGCAAGAGGGCCAGTGTAGACAACCCAGAATTGTTTTGCGCCAAAAAGCCCCGATGGCTAAAATGGCGATCGGGGCTTTCTTGCGCAAAAGCGTGTCTAGATTGGCACGGACACTTTTCCGCAAAAAGTGCTTTTGCGGAAAAGCGTCCGTGCCAATCTAGACGCTCTTTTCCACAAATGCTTTTAACGGAAAACTTTTCTGTTAAAGCATTTGCGGAAAATCATGCCAGTCTAGACATAGCCTCTATGTGCTGTTTTTCATATTAGACAATAAAGAACGACTCTTGTGTGTAACTGATATTCAGAACAATGCTGCTATCTCCTGATACAACTTTTCTTTAGTCTAAAGATTGCAGGGTAAAATTTTCAAAAGAATCTATGCAACTCAAGAGCCAAGATCTTATTTTCAGGAGTGATTGTGGCATTTAGGAGCCTAGATCCCATTGAATTTCAATGAGTTTTAGCCTCCTAAATGCCTAAGATACTTGAAAAAATAGGATATAGCTTTCATGGGCTACAGCTACACAGCTTCCCTCTTCCGCAAAAACCTATGCAAATGAAGCACGGATTAGCATATTGCCATACTTCATTTGCATAATTAATTAGGAGCCGTTTTTGCACAAGAGGTTTTGCGCAATGAGGAAAAAACTTCTTGCTCAAAAGCGGCTCCTAATTAATTATGCAAATCCACGCTTCATTTGTATAGGCTTTTGCGGAAGAGGGAAGCTGTGTAGATGTAGCCTAAGTGATGTAAGTGGTTCTGTGTGCAATATAGTTGTAATTGTGTTAGTCCCAGGATATGAGAGAGACAAGGTGGGTGAGTTTGTTTGTTTTATTGGGCCAACTTCTATTGGTGAAAAATACCTGCTTTTGAGCCACACAAGAAGACCGCTGTCTAGCTCAGAAGCTTGTCTGTTTAACCAACACAAGTTGGTCCAATAGAAGATATTACTTCACTTACCTTTTAAATGGTTTTGAATATTTTACTCTCTGCTCTCACATCAAATACACAATACTACATAAAGCGGAAGAAAATGTCTTTGATTCACTCCAGGATTAAGTCCTAGGTCTAAATCAAGTCACTGTTTTACATGTACAACACTTTTGTCTCACATTAGCTGCATTTTATGTTGTAATAATAATATAAGTAAAGGAGGTATTGTTTTGAGAGGCTTAAAGTCTTCTTAAGAACTGGATTATGAATGATTGAAGTCAGAAGGTTAGATTGACAAGTGCATATCTAAACTCATCATATGTCCTCCTTTTAGATACAGAAGTATCTAATGAAATAGATTGTCAAAAGAATGGCAGGAAAATCTCATTTAAACATCAGTCAATGCAAAGCAATTAACTTGGTGTTAGATGGAATGTTAGTACATTTTGTAGGACAGAGCTGAACATACCATGGGATCATGAGGTCTGCTGTGTCTATCTCAGACAGTTGAGCCTCCGTACTAAGAAGCTAACAGCAAGTTCATTTCTTTTCATACCAATTGTCATTAACATTAACTGGAGAATCGCCATATTTTTTTTAAAAAAGAAACAACACCCCATTGCCAGTTCCTCAATAATTCCAAAGGGCAGGGATGGCCTATAATATTCTAAAGCAAAAGGTCCAAGTCTGGTCTCACTCACATTGATGCAAATCAGGCATAGCTCCACTAAAAGTGATATAAAACTGGTGCTAGTGAGATCAGAATTAGGCCTTCAGCAAATCCAACAACACTTTGAATGAGAAGATGAGCCCAATGTTGCCAAATAAGTGTACCAGAACTGGAATGGAAGAAAAAAAAATCCAAATATAATAAAGAGAGACTCTAATGGGAGAAACAACAAAAGAATAAAATAGATGCCAATTATGCTGCAGATGTATTCCTTCTCTGTCATGAATTCCATGTATAAATCCTAACCTATATGATTTTAGACAATTAATATACAAAATGCTGTACAGATGGATCAATAGCAGCACATACTGGGATACAGTTGCATAGATGCAATCTCACATGCAAATGTTTGAGCTAATATTTGCCAGGTAGTCAGGAAACAATTTTCGGGGACCTGGGGAAGGGATAATTTTATATTGTTACTGCAGAGGAAAGGGAGACAGGATCATTGGTCCTCTTCAATGCTTCTCTCTTCAGCCTCAGCCCCTGTAAGTTAGCATGACAGATGTATGGTCTGGGAAGTTTTCCAGATTCATTTTTAAGAAATTAAAGCCTTCAACACTGGTTATGCTAGATATATTTTTTTGAGCTGTCACTGCCATTAAGAGCACTGAGGATCCACCCTGAGCATACCCTGGATAGTAGAGAACATAGACAGATAGCGTTGTGTGCCAGGGCTGCTAGCACATAACATGTTTTTTCCCATTCCTATTATACAAAAACCTGACAACCTGTAAACCTTTTCACCATGGAAATACTCTGATTGATATACAAATAGAATTATAGTGCTGCACAACAGGCTAGGCTGATGACTATAGGACTCCATCTAGTCACACAGTATGCTCACAAATGCTGTATGCCCAATCCAATGTTCCTGGTGCAATTATTATTATTATTATTATTATAATATATTAGTTGCAGTATGTTAAGTTTAGAAGCACAAAGAAGGATCAGGGCCCATTGCACAAGGTGCAGTAAAGACATGGTAAGAGAGAGTCCATGCCTGGAAGATCTCATAGTCTAAATAGATGAGAGAGATAAAGGTGCCAGGCCAGGTCCTCACAATGCTAGGCACTATATATATATATAACAAAGACATGGTCCTACTCCCCAAAACTTATACCTTAAGTATAAGGCAGCAGTTAACAAATGAAGAACAAACAGAAGCATGAGGAAAGAGAGTAGGAAGTATTATCTCCATTTGTCAGATGGGCAATGGAAGTAGAGAGAGACCAAATGACTTTCACAAAGTCACACAGGAAAACTTTGGATGAGCTGGGAGTTCAACTCAGGTCCCAAGTAATCCAGTCCAGTCCTTTTACCATCTGACCTTGGTTGGTATTAGATGCCTTTTTTTGGGGAGGGGGGGGCGTATTTTGGGCTATTCCCAGCACAAGTGCATTATTTACATCATTAAATGGATTTAACTTGCCAGGAGTTTTAGTCAGAAGAGGTGAATGATCAAGTGGCATCTCCCACCAAGTTTATGAGAATAGTTTTTCAGTGACCTATATTTGCTCAAAAGAGCCCCGCATTTTCCCATTTTTCCTAAGGCATGTATCAAGACTTCTGCACTCAAGTTCCTAATCAACAATTTTCTAACAATAATGCATTTCTTACCTTCTTTATGGCAATATGACTGTGTGTGACTGTATCATGTGATGCTAAAGGGGGGAAAGAATAAAAGAGAGGGATTTTGTTTAAGTGTATTTGTGCTCATGAAACATGCCAGATTAAGTCTTGAAAACTGATAATGGTCCCCAAGGTCTTATTAGCTAGAGCACTACATACGATAGCAGAAAAATGCAAAAAATCGAGCAGAAAAATGCATACCAAGATCCAGTGGTTGGAAGATGAAGGTACACAAACTCAGGCTAGAAAATTAGGTGCAAAACCCAGTCAAGATAATTAACCATGGGACAATTTACCTACGGGCATGGTAGATTTTCATTCACTTGAATTCTTTAAATTAAGGCTGGATATCTTGATATTACAGGTTTCATACAGAAATTACTGGGCAGGTTCTCTGGCATGTCAGGATAACTGATCATAACGGTCTTTTCTGGCCTTAGAATTAACTAACCGGATTTACTTCCTGAGCCATATATTTTACACCTTATTTCTGAATCTTTTAATCAGCTACAGCAGAAGCTAAAACAACAGCACTAGCAATAGCCTAGTGGAGGGCAAACTTGGGTAAACCATTTATCTATCTCTTGTTTGGGGACTAGAATTTAAATTATTTTAGCAACTTCTTTTTTAATCACTATGGGTATGTCTACACTAGCTCGTTAATTCGAGGTAGGTAGGCAAATCAGGTAACCGGAGTTGCAAATGAAGCCTGGGATTTAAATATCCTGGGCTTTATTTGCATGTTCCCATCCGGCCACCATTTTTAAATCCTCCTTAGTTCGAACAAACTGCCCGTGGCTACACGCGGCAGTTTAAAGTTAATCCGAACTAAGTCCTTAGTTCGGATTGACTGTTACACCTCATTCCACGAGGAGTAACAGTTAATCCGAACTAAGGATTTAGTTCGGATTAATTTTAAACTGCCGCGTGTAGCCGCGGGCAGTTTCGTTCGAACTAAGGGGGATTTTAAAATGGCGGCTGGACGGGAACATGCAAATAAAGCCCGGGATATTTAAATCCCGGGCTTCATTTACAACTCCGGTTGCCTGATTTGCCTACCTAGCTCGAATTAACGAGCTAGTGTAGACATACCATATGCCACTAAACACTAACCTCTCCATATCTGACTCCCTTCTTTTATATTATGGTTGCCAACACTGCCAAGCTGAGTGTATTTGTTTCCCTATTGATTTTCTTTTCTGTTCAGTTTGAACTGTATTATGGGTAATATCAGAGTTTGTCTAGCTCCTTTCCAATATATCCAAAAGATATATGAGATCTGGATTATTGTTTTCTTCACTATGCTGTATTTTTTAAAATCGCTGACAAACTCTCAAGAGTCCAGTGGCCCAGAGTCAGACTACTATATTTCATAGACATAAAATAAAAGCCATAAAATACATGGTTGCCTGAGATTAATTTTATAACAACAATTTTTTAAAAAGTAAGACTTTTGGCTATCTATGTTTGGCATTGCCTGCCATTTTTAGATTGATTCATTCTTCTGTTTCTCATTCTATATATTATTATACTACTTTATTACAGATCAGTTTATGAGATGAAGAAGGGATAGATGTATAGAATGGCAAGTAGACCAACTTCAGCGTGTATTCTAATTACTGCATTGTAAATTTAAGCACAGAGACTGGCATCTTATTTATTGTTGTTGTTTTTTTAAAAAAGACATACACAGCTATTGCTGTAATGACGCTAGGAAAATATGTCTGTTTATTGTAGATGAAATAGTTTTCTTCAAACATTCTAAACACACGCGAAAGTTCATGATGCATAATGATTTGAGAGCTTCTGTAGGTAGGTGTTCTGTATTTCAAAGGATCCATATGTGTCAAAAACAGTGAACAATCAGGAACACTCACTGATTATGATATGACTTTTTTTTTTTGGCAGGAGCTTTCTGTTGCTCTGGCAGAATTGTAGTGGTGCCTTAGTCATTTGCATAGAAAAGATCCTGGTCCATGACAGTCATTTATTTGTGGTGCCATCTGCAGTTTTTTTGTGAGTAAATTCTAAGAGAAAAAGTGTATGCAGTTCATGGATACTTTTTTGATTTGGAAACAGTCCTAATCCTTTTCAACCAGTGTTTGAAAAAAAAATAACATTCTTATTATGGAACTGTACAAAGAACTAAAGCTTAAGAATTAATTAGTAGGAGGGACAGGCAAAGTTCTAATCGAACCATAAAACTCACAAAAAGAAACTCCAGCTCTTTTCACAGATATCTAGGTTGTTGAATTAAAAAAAAAATATTCTGAGCATTTCTCAAATGCCTATTTTGTGTGGCACTCTTTGCATTGTTTTCATATACTTTTTGTAATCGTGAAGGGAACATATCTTTCCTTCCCTTTCTTCCGCCATCGTACATCTTATTTGAAGGGTGACACATCAAGCATTTCAAGGAGATCCTACTACTCCTTCAGAACATATTTGCATGACGATATATATCTTACAGTTATATATGGCAAAATTTGTACTTGACTATTGGCAGAAGCAAGTTCTGTACTTAGGTCTTCTAGCAGAGAATGTGCCTTCCCCTACTAGGGGCATCTTAGGCTTCATCAGCTCAAGTGTCCCAGTTTATTACTCTTGCTATGCTGGTTCACACACAAATAGATAGTCATTGACTTAAATAGGTCCTAGGTTGTTTAGGGCTTTGTAGATAAAGATCAGGATCTTGTATGGAACCTAAAACTAGACTGAGAACCATTTTCAGAGACTGCTTTTCATTAATGTACACAATCCATGAGCTGAAATTCAGTCCCAGACAAACCCATGTTATAGAATGTCTTGCCTGGGCATAAACATATAGTAGCTGTTGCCAGATGTAACCTGGATGATTCCATGAAGAATAAGGTATATGAATGAAGAACATGGGGTGAAATCCAGCAATTTCTGGCAAAACTCCCAGTGATGTCATTCTTACAAAACATACTCTGTACTGTATCCAGTCCCAAGTTTGGATTGAATTAATATTTAAATGAAGCAATTATTTTTGAGAGTGCTGGAGTTAGAGACAAAAGAATACTAATGGTTATAGTCTTCACTCAGTTTCAATTACTACAGCCTAAATAATCACCACAGTTTCTCAGATATTGAGCCCAACATGCTATCAGTAGATCATCAGCTTTGTCTTATTGCAAATAATTAATCAATGAAATAATCACTCTCCAAAGAGGGTACATTTTCCACTTAAAATCACATTGATGGGTTTACTTGAGGAGCATCACCAAGATATTTCAAAAACTCACCCATTTTCTCTTTGGTAAAGGAACTTTTACTGGCCTTTCATCAATATCATCTTCGGAAACAGAGATAACATTTTAACAATACCAAAATACATGTTTCTTGTGACATAAAATGAAACAGTGCTACAAATGACACTTCACTACAAGACAATGCTGAAGATATTGTGCAGGCGGGTCAACAACACATTTTACTATTGACATTATTCATAGAAGAGAGAAGAATTGAGCAGGGTTACTCAAGTTGCAAATATAATATTATGTTGCTAACAATTTTATATACATTATAATTGAGAAGAGTTAGCTCATGAGCCATTAAAATGAAACAACAAATAGTCCTGTGGCATCTCAGGGTATGGCAACACTTTGGGGGGGTTTTCAGAAGAAGTATGCAAATAGTGCTCACATTTGCATACCTTCTTCCGTTTTTTTCTGGAAGAGGCTTTTCCACCATTTGGCCCCGTCTACACGGGGCCAAATGTTGGAAAAAAAACCCTCTTTCAAAATCCCCTGTAAACGAGAAATAAGGGGGCTTTTGAAAGAGGTTTTTTTTTCAACATTTGGCCCTATGTAGACAGGGCTGAATGGCAGAAAAGCCTCTTCCGGGAAAAAAATGGAAGAAGGTATGCAAATGCAAGTGCTATTTGCATACCTCTTCAAAAAAAAAAAACCCACAGTGTAGCCGTACCCTTAGAGACTAACAAAAATATATAGGATCATGAGCTTTCATGAGTAAGACCCACTTTATCAGATGAGTTGGAATGCAAATAATAGAATTCAAGGTATACATAACAGCAAAAGAAGTACCCATCAATTGCAGGACCTATGTTAATTAAGCTAATTAAGTGGACTGGATGTGTCCCATTCATAGCTTTTGATGTGAAAATGCAGATGTCAATGGCAGGGGAAATTGGCTTTGTAGTGCATTAACCAAGTAATGTCTTTGTTCTAGCCAGGGTAACAGTGTCAAATCTGTACATGAATTTCAGTTCTACAGGCTCTCTCTCTGTAATTGGGTGGTGAAATCCCTTTGTAAAATAATGTCTATTTTTAAATCCACGATTGAGTGACCAGGTGGATTAAAATGTTCCCCTATAAGTTGATATGTGTTACCACTCTTGATGTCCGATTTGTTCCATTTATCCTTTGGCCAATATACATGACAGAGGGGTATTGCTGGCACTTGACGGCATATATTATATTAGAGGATGTGAAGATGTATGAACCCCGATGGTGTGGCTTATGTGGTTGTGTCCTGTGATGGTGTTGCTTGTATAGAAATGTGGACAGAGTTGGCAATGGGATTTGTTGTGCTGATAGGTTACTGAGTGAGCGTATCTGAGGTGTGTTGTGTGGCTGCTGGCAAGTATTTGCTTCAGGTTGAAGGTTGCCTGTAGGTCAGAGTGGGAGATCATTTTCCAGGATAGGTTGTAGATTAGAACATAAGAACATAAGAATGGCCGTACTGGGTCAGACCAAAGGTCCATCTAGCTCAGTATCCTGTCTGCCGACAGTGGCCAGCACCAGGTGCCCCAGAGAGGGTGGACCGAAGACAATGATCAAGCGATTTGTCTCCTGCCATCCCTCTCCAGCCTCTGACAAACAGAGGCCAAGGACACCATTTTATCCCCTGGCTAATAGCCTTTTATGGACCTAACCTTCATGAAATTATCTAGCCTCTCTTTAAACTCTATTATAGTCCTAGCCTTCACAGCCTCCTCTGGCAAGGAGTTCTACAGGCTGACTACACGCTGTGTGAAGAAGAACTTTCTTTTATTAGTTTTAAACCTGCTACCCATTAATTTCATTTGGTGTCCTCTAGTTCTTCTATTTAGGGAACTAATAAATAACTTCTCTTTATCGGCCCTCTCCACACCACTCATGATTTTATATACCTCTATCATATCCCCCCTCAGTCTCCTCTTTTCTAAACTGAAAAGTCCCAGTCGCTTTAACCTCTCCTCATATGGGACCCGTTCCAAACCCCTAATCATTTTAGTTGCCCTTTTCTGAAACCTTTCCAAGGCCAAAATATCTTTTTTGAGGTGAGGAGACCACATCTGTACATAGTATTCAAGATGTGGGCGTACCATAGTTTGTCAGTGATGCTCTGGAAGGGTTTAAGCTGGGGGCTGTAGGTGATGACTGGTTGTGTTCTGTTATTTTACTTATTGGCCCTGTTTTGAAGTAGTTGATTTCTGGGTACTTGTCTGGCTCTGTCAATCTGTTTTCTCACTTCCCCAGGTTGGTATTTAAGTTTTAAGAATGCCTGATAAGGATCTTGTAGGTGTTTGTCTCTGTCTGTGGGACTGGAGCAAACCCAGTTGTATCTTAGAGCACAGCTGTAGAAAACTTTATAAAAATGAAGTTTACATTGTTAAACCATATTAAAACAATTTTTGTTTAACTCTAGTAATCATTTATGACTTGTGTGATGTTGTAGGGCATATTTCACTCTATTTCTTGATTCAGTTCAGTATATTGTATAGTACTTCTTGTATGTTACTGGATGTTGATTAGATGTCCTTAAAATCAGGATTATAGCTGACTGGGAATTAGTTGACAAAACTTTTTTTTTCTGAAAACATTAATTTGTCAAAACTGAATCTTTTTGTGGGAAATGGTGGGTTTCAACAACTTTCTTCAACTGAAGTTTTTTTAAAAAGTTTCAAAATTGTTGAAATGTTTCACTTTGTCATTTTCTAAACGAAAATCCCCCTAAAAATTCATCTTTTGGTTTGAAATGATGTTTTATTTCCAAATTTAAGTTTATCCATAGTAAAACAAACTAGTCCAGCAAAACTGAAAAATAAAATGTTTCAAAATGAAATAATTTGGTTGACCCAATCAGAAATTCTTTTGGATTTTTAGTTCATGAAAATTTGAGATTTTGACTTGTTGTCCCTATTTGGATCAGGAAACATTTTTAAAATCTAAAACATTCCTATGGGATAAGAAAACTGTTTCCTACCTAGCCCTACTCAGAAGTCATTTGAAGATTAATACAAACTTGATTTTATTTTTCAGAGTTTATAGGTATTTCAAGAGACATTTAAAGGAAACTGGACAAATTCCTTGACTGTTTATACATTTTGGGGAAATGGGATATGATTTTTCAACATAAAGAAATTATGCCAAATTATAATTCCCACTTCCAAGGAGGGATCTAGAGACTTATGAGAAGTGTTGTCTAGGGGATAGAGAATGGGACTGGGAGCCATGATTTTGCAACTCCATTTGTGCCTCTGATTTGCTTTTTTGATCTTGTGCAAGTCACTTTCACTGTGCCTCAGTTTAATCATGTTCAAGATGAGTATTATAGGTGCCTAAAATGGTGTTATGAGAGTTAATTAATTAAAATTTATAAAGTATTCTGAGATCATAAGATGAAATCATAATGTAAATATGTTATTCCATAGAAATGCAATGGAATTTGTCTGGTTTAATCTTTCAGAGTCATACTATGTGGCATATAATTCCATCAGATTCTTCTATTCATTTGGCATTCTACTGCATGATAATAAAGTAGAAAGGAATCAGCAGAAGGGCTCTAGGTGGAGATAATCCAGTAATAGAAAATTACAGATTAAAATATTACACAGTACTATACAGACTGGGAAGTCTTTACGTGGCACCACTTTTTTAGGTTATATAGCTTGCGAATCACATTTTCTAAAAACTGAAAAAATTAAATAATGCTGAAATACATGTATATTCTTTTTATTTAATAACTTTTTGTGACTTAGATTATGATGTTTTACATTTTAATTCATCTGATGTAAGTTTTTCCAGTGGTTATTGTAACACTAGTATTTCTACACAAGCACTTTATCAATGCCGACAAACATGAGTCAAAATAGAACTATATCAGGCAGTATGTAGCTTTGGAACATTCTACTAATGATAATGAAAACTAGCTTATAAAAATTCAAACAGCATTTTGTGGAACTATTGTAAAGCTAGGAGCCTGGGAATTAGACAGAGTACCCACACAGTAGGAGAGTACAAATGAACACCTACGCAGTTGGCTGCTATGAGAACTGAACAACCACCATACTATATAATAGAAAGAAGCAAAATGAAGTGCCGATTGTAAGTGGTGCTTAACTTTATTAAGCCAAGAGAACACTATTACTGAAAGTCTGTATCTGACAAAGGGAAATTACTTTGTTGTAATCATGTTCATGAGCTGTCTTGTGTAGTCAAAGGCCTGCCATTCATTTAAATTAAACTGTAGCCTTTAAAATGTTAATTAGATGTTACAGCCAGATGCAATATTGAAGAACCTTTAATTTATAAGTTTCAACCATTTTTCTTGAAACATTCTCACATGTTTGTAACAGAACAACAGGCATGGATTTGTGACAACATCAAAAGACTAGCCTGCCATACATGCTCCTTTTGTTGTCTTTGATTATGTTGCTAATACATATTAGTGAGTATGCACAGTAAATACTGCCTTGAAGGATATACTTCTAAGGCCTAAATTACGAAAGAGAAACTGACTGTATATTAGATTTTTTTAAAATGAATTTTATAAGACATAGTTTTCCCTCAATCCCAGGTTTTAGTAAAAATTTAGTAATGGACACAATCTTTATGAGCAACTTTCTGTCACTATGCCTTTACTGTACAAAATGTTTAAACTATTCCTAATTTACATGGACAAATTAGTGCACTAGGACCAAATGTAATACAATGATACCAACTGTTTATAAAAAAAAATTATTAATTTGACAAATGCATTCTCAAGCAGCAATATGAATACCAATGCTGAGCATGAATTGAACCCTTTCACCTACCCAAGAATATAAACCTTTCAAAAGAAAATGGCTGGAATGTTTTTTCCAAAGGCAATCTGTGGAAAGCTCAGAAGCTGGAGTAGGGTCAGGGGATCCTCTGACTGGATGAGAACCCCATTTATTTATATGGCTTTTCTCAGTCTTAGAAAATTGTCTTGAAAAATTCTGCTAACCTTGGGCCTTGATTTTAGAGGTGCTGAGCACCTGCTGTTTCCATTTACTTTAAGTGGAGTGAAAGTGATAAGTATCTCTGACAATCACACCCTTAACATTACCATGATGGTATTAATGAGATGGGAGAGATATCTTTACTTTCCTGAAATGAGTGAGATGAGTTTTGCAAGGCTGGCTTCGTTAATTAGAAATGTGAATTTATAACCGTTTTTATGCTTGATGGTTTACAAAATACTTAAATCATCCTCAAAGATTCATGGACTTTTCTGTTGATATCTGGCTGGACCTTATTCTCTCAAAGCATAGAGTAAGTGCCAAAAAATAGTGACAGAAGACCAGATTTTTACTGGTATTTAGTCATTGCTGATTTCTGCATTGCAAAGCCCAACTGATTAATTACCTTAATCTCATTTTTCAAAAATGAACCTATCAATTGACAGTTTATAGGATTTACTCTCTTAAATCTGGTAGATGTTGCAATGCTGAGTGCAGCAATGCCTAACTACCTTTACAAATCCGGCCCATAGTTAAATTAAATCTCATTCACATGTAGACCTTTTTGTTTCTGTTTCCCACTGTATTTACTGTTACATCATTAATTTAGCTGATTTTCTGCTGATAAATGTGACTGCTATATTTGCCACAATGTCCGTCCCATGCTATTAGAAGTACCGTATTACGTACCTCAGAAGAAAATTGGACCGCAGGTGCTGAGGTGTAAAACCAGCAGCAAAGTCCTTGAGTACCAGCAATAAGGTCCTTGAGTCACTGGATTTTAAATAGGCCCTAAGACAATTTCAAAATGAAATATGGTAATTCATTGTGACTGATCACAACCCAAGTTTACGGAGGGTTTAACTTAGAGATGGGTTCAAATTGGGTTCAAATTGCAAAGTTAAGATCCACAAGTCATTTCAGAAGCACTGAGTCCTGGGGTTTTGGTTTGGTCAATAGAATTCTCAAAAGCACAAAGTGCTTTAGACTTTAGCTTTAGTCTACTTCCACTAGCCTCCAATGTGCAATATTGAAAAAACAACAACCCATACTTCAGCATTGTAAAATTATCATGAGACTTTCCCAGGGTAAGAGTCACTTGTGAACTCTGGTTTCAAATCCAAAGGTCCCCAACATATGTTTTGGTAGTTTGGGGTTTTGGTTAGGACACAAATACGCTTCTGCCTTCACTTATTTCAGAGACTATAGAACTAAGGTATTACTTGACAGATAATTTAGCACATTTTGGCAACAGTGGAAGGCATCTTCATTTGCTAAAAAATGGGAAGGAGATTGACCCCATGCTGTGGAATTAGAAATTTATTGTTCCCTTATATTTGCACATAATTTCTATGGGTCATAAGGTGGAAGTCATATAACTTTTTTTCTCTACAATGTCACCACTAACGTTTTCAATCTACGTGCAGATTTTTTTCCATCCATGCATGCAATACATTTTTATGTCCACTGAGGCATATGTGAATGTGGGCCACCAATAGAAACACAAAACTTAGCAGTGGGCACTCTGCTAATCAGATGGATGGCATTTGAATTTCTCCTGAGCAGTCACCCAAGAGCACAGTTTACAGGGAACACTGCTTCTCTATGTCTGATTGGCTAGACTTACCCTTTTTAAGTAAATGAATAAAACCACCTCAGTAGAAGCCATTTTCACTTGTATTTTAGTCATGATCTCTTAGGCCTTGTCTTCACTATGTGATAATGATGAATTTATTAAGGTTGATTTTTTTAACTCCTGACTTTATAAAGTCAAAGGTGCGTGTCCCCACTGTGTGCAAGAGTTAGACATAGGGCATCCCCATCAGGGTGTCTCCTGTTGACTTTGACAGAGATGCACTGTGGGTAGCTATTCCAACCCTAGTTTACACTTGGACTTAATTTCAAAATACCTCCCCCCGGTCGAATTTATAAATGGTGCGTATACACTACCAAACCCATTATTTCAAAATAATGGGCCACTGAATTTGAAATCTGTATTCTTGCTTTTCATCAGGAGTAACGCTAATTCTGAAATAGTTTTTTAAAATAATGGTAGTGTGGATACTCTGGTGCCACTATTTTGAAATAATTACTTCCCAGAGTAATACAAACTAATTACTCCTCAGTGCTTCCTCGAGCTCCAAGTCCAAGTTAGCTCCACATTAATGGAGCCTGCCTCAGACTAATTTCGAGGCTTCCCTGTAGTGTGGACAAGCTAGATCGAATTTGTTAAATGAGCAGTTATTCAGTCAAATTTAGTAATTTTGAAATAATTTCCTATTGTAGACATGGCCCCACAATTCCTACTTCACCTTTTCATTCTGGGTTAGGCTCCCAGTGCCCAATGGGACCAAAAGAGTGCAGCAGATGGCTATAGGTACATGTCATCAACATCCCACAAGGCACTCGTCTTCTCCCTCCCACCTGTGCTTGAAAGCAACGGCGAACAACTTTTTCACACCCTTTTTCTCCAATTATCCATGCAGGCACCGTAGCAGGGCAAGCATGGACCCCATTCAGCAGCAAACTGCTATGGCAATCATAGAAAACATCTTGTGCCTTATGCTGTAGTATGTCCAGAACCTAGCCAAGTCCTTCCAGATTGAGAAAGAATGTGAGAAGGCCATGAACGGTCAGTTGTGTGAAGCACTTGTGTGGCGCAACTGGTAAATGCTGGTGGCTGTCGATCCTCTCGAAACAATAGAATGCCAGTTCTGGTGCCATGAGACAAGCACAGACTGGTGGGATCATGTAGTTATGTAACTATGGGATGATCAGCAGTGGTGGCAAAACTTTTGCATGCATAAGGCCACTTTCACGGAACTTTGCGAATTGCTTTCCCCCACTCTGAAGCACGACAATACCAGAATGAGACCTGCTGTGATGGCTGAGAAGTGAGTGACAATAGCCTTGTGGAAGCTTGCAAAGCCAGACGGCTACTGGTTAGTTGGGAATCAATTTGGAGTAGGTAAATCTACAGTGCAGGCTGCTGTGATCAAAGTAGCCAAGGCAATTGATACCCTTCTGCTACAAAGGGTAGAGACTCTGGGAAATGGGCAGGACGTAATGGAGGGCTTTGCCAGGGTTTCCTAACTGTGGTATATCCCTATATTGGCACCTGACCATTTTACCAAAGAGTACATAAAGTGCAAGGGGTACTTCTAGATGGTGTTACATGAGCTGGTGGATCACAAAGGCCATTTCACTGACATCAGTGTGGGATGGTCAGGAAAGGTGTATGATGCGCACATCATTAGGAAGTCGGGTCTCTTCAGAAAGCGGCAAGATGGAACTTTCTTCCCAGACTGGAAAATTAACATTGGAGGTATTGAAATGCCAATAGTGATCCTTGGAGACCCAGCCAACCCCTTTCTCCTGTAGCTCATGAAACCATACAAAGGCAGCTTGTGCTACAGTAAGGAACAATTCAACTATAGGTGCAAAATGGTGGTAGAATGTGCTTTTGGATGTTTAAAGGGAAGGTTTTGCAGTTTATTGGCTGGGTAAGACCTCAGCGAAAGCAACATTCCCATTGTGTGGCAGTCTGCCGTATGCTCAAAATATCTGTGAAAGTAAGGGGGGAAATTTTATGCTAGGGTGGGGTGGGGGGTTGAGGGACAGTACTAGCAACTAATTATGAGCAGCCAGACATCAGGACAATAAGAGGAGCACATCAAGAGGCATTGCAAATCAGAGAGTCTATGAAAAACAACTTTGTGAATGGCCAGACAGTGATATGACAGTCATGCATGTTGATCTTAATGAGGTGCCCCCTGCATTAAGTATGCTTGCTTGTAAACCCTGTAATCCCCCATCCCATGTAACACAAGCAATAAAGATACTGTTGTTGAAAAATCATGCATTTTATTTAGGGAACACAAAGAAGCAGGGACAGAAAAGGAATTCAGGGCAGAACTTCTTGAGGGGAGGGGGAGAGAAGGGAAAGTGGCATATTATAATTCCCCTGTTCAGCAATTGCACAAGTGTGAGAATGGCAACCTTTTGTTCCAGAAGAAATCCTTGAGGGTTGAGTGTAAGGCTGCCCTTGACCTCACCCCTACATTCTAGGATCCCTAGGAGAGGTGGCTATGGAACTTAGAGAGGAGGGAATATGGTTTAGAGTGGGCCAGAGGGGGTCTCTGTGCATCTGACTCTTGTGAGTCTACCAGGCACATCATCAGGTCCTCCAAGTTCCTCAAGATATTCTCGTATATCTTCACTTTTCATTCCCCTATGTACTCTCCTCTCCTTACGCTCCATTCACATCTTGTTCTCTTTCATTCATTTAATTTCACCCTGTCCATGGGGGTGGATTGCATTTGCTCATTGAACGTGTCATCTTGATTACATTTTCTCCTTCAGATCTGTGCTAGCTGAACAGCTGGAGGAGCTGGGGGGAGTGGGCAACAGGCTAGTTGCACCCACTGTAACAAAAAAAATGAAGGGTAGACTTTACAGGAGACAATTGTGGCATGTAGAACCTAACCTATTAGCATAAAGGAAGGTCTGTCCAAGACAATAAGCATGTGCTCTGTACAAGGCAAAAGTTATGTTTTTAAACACCCACTGTACAGCAGGTACACCATGGAGATCTTACGGGAGCAGCTGGACTTGGTTTGGTGGTAGTCATGGTAAGAGTAAGGTCAAGGTTTGTTCTTTTGCTTCTGCTTTGAAAACATATGTGACACAGTGCCTGCAAATAGCAGCCCCGTCAGCTAGGCAAGTGTCTACATTTGCAAATGGAGGCCATGGCAGCAGGACAGGGGCTCTTACAGTGACCACGTGTTCTCCTGTTTGCCAGGAGAGTGCAACTTTCCCTTCCCACAGGAACCTGTGGACGGGAAGAGGGTCTGGGCATGGCGGCAGGACAGGGGCTCATGAGAGCACCGAGGTGTTGTGGCAGGGTAGGGGCTCAAACCATACTTGGATGGGAATGAGCAAACATAGATGTACTGCCAAGGGTATTAGTTACATATAGCTTCCCATGCTTCATCCAAGTTGTCATGCACAATATCAGTCTTCTCTGAATCACACAGGGTATGTCTACACTACAAAGTTAATTTGAACTAACAGCCGTTAGTTCGAATTAACTTTCATAGCATCTATACATACAAACCGCTAGTTGGAACTTAATTCGAACTAGCGGAGCACTTAATTCGAACTAGGTAAACCTTATTCTATGAGGACTAATGCCTAGTTCAAATTAAGGGCTGTGTAGCCACTTAATTTGAACTACTTGGAGGATAGCCCTTCCCAGCTTGCCCTGGTGGCCACTCTGGGCCAAACCAGGGAAACTTTTCTGCCCCCCTCCCGGCCCCGGAGCCCTTAAAGGGGCATGGTCTGGCTACAGTGCTCATGCCAGTTGCAAGCCTGCCAGCACCCAGCCAGCAGACCCTGCACCTGGCACGACATGAGCAAGCCACCCGCTGTCACCCAGCCCTCTGCTTCTTCCCAGGACCAGGCTGGCAGCTCCCAGGAGCCTGCCTGGGGCCACAAGAGGCGGGCGCCCGCCTGGTCTAGTGCGGAGATCGTGGACCTCATCGAGGTTTGGGGGGAGGCCTCCAATGTCCACGACCTCCGCACTAGGCACAGGAATGTGGCTGTCTAGGGCAGGATAGTTGCCAGCCTGGCCACCAAAGGCCACATGCGAACCCAGGAGCAGGTTTGCATGAAAATCAAGTTGGTCCAGTGAGACCCCCAACCCTGAGCCCTGAGCTAAGAACATAAGAACATAAGAACGGCCATACTGGGTCAGACCAAAGGTCCATCTAGCCCAGTAGCCTGTCTGCCGACAGCGGCCAACACCAGGTACCCCGGAGGGGATGGACCAAAGACAATGATCAAGCGATTTGTCTCGTGCCATCCATCTCCAGCCTTCCACAAACAGAGGCCAGGGACACCATTCCTACCCCCGGCTAACAGCAGTCCATGGACCCAACCTCCATGAATTTATCTAATTTCTCTTTAAACTCTGTTATAGTTCTAGCCTTCACAGCCTCCTGTGGCAAGGAGTTCCACAGGTTGACTATGTGCTGTGTGAAGAAGAACTTTCGCTTATTAGTTTTAAACCTGCTGTCCATTCATTTCATTTGGTGTCCTCTAGCCCTTCTATTATGGGAACTAATGAAGAACTTTTCTTTATTCACCCTCTCCACACCACTCATGCTTTTATAGACCTCTATCATATCCCCCCTCAGTCTCCTCTTTTCTAAGCTGAAAAGTCCCAGTCTCTTTAGCCTATCTTCATATGGGACCTGTTCCAAACCCCTAATCATTGTAGTTGCCCTTTTCTGAACCCTTTCCAAGGCCAAAATATCTTTTTTGAGGTGAGGAGACCACATCTGTACACAGTACTGAAGATATGGTGTACCATAGTTTTATACTTCCCCCCCTCCTTCTTCCCCTGGCTTCCCCCTTCCAGCTCCCTCCTCCCAGGTTTCCACCTCCCCTCTCCCACCCTCTCTCTTCCCCTCTCCCACCTCCTTTTCCCAGTTTCCCCAGAGGTTAATCCCCCCCCATTTTTGTTAAATAAAGAGAGTTTCTATTTTTGAACACACGTATCCTTTATTTTTTACATCAGGAAGGGGGGCTAGGGAGGGGTAAGTGGAAGGAGGTGAGGGAGGAATGGGGCACGAGCCCCCGATGGGGAGGACTGGGGTGGCTCTGCGGGCTCCTCGGGGTGGAAGCTCTCCTGCAGGGCCTCCTGGATCCTGACAGCCTGCGGCAAGTGCAGCCGGGCTGATGGCTGAGTGCTGTGATGTGCCGAGTGTGGGCACTCAGGGCACTCCAAGTCAGGACTGTTTTGCTGTCCCTCATCGAGGTAGACAAGCAAGCGAGAAACCCTGAGAACTGTCTGTCCGGGGTGGGGGTCAGGTCCCTTTAAGCACAGCCCTCAGCTAGCCTCAGGCAGCAGCTCCGCACTCTAAGTCGTAACCTGATGCCCTGCCGGCACTGGTTCCGGCCAGCCTTAACTTCGGTTCGGGGTCCACTCAATGTGGACATGCTATTTTGAATTAGCAAAACGCTAATTCAAATTAGTTTTTAGGTCTAGATGCACTAATTCGAATTAGCTTACTTCGAATTAACTAATTCGAATTAAGTTAGTTCGAATTAATGCTGTAGTGTAGACATACCCACAGAGTGATAGAGAGTGGATGCTGACTGAAAGTGGCCAGAAACCTGGAACTGATGCTGCAATCCTTTGTGCTGCAGTGATGCCAGACCACTTACTGCTGGCTTGGCATGGGAAGGTTTCCTACCATGGAGGATGGAATAAGGCAGGCATTCCCAGAAACCTTGGGAAAAGGATGAAAGAGTTCCTCTGTGAGAGCTTTATGGAGATGTGCAGGGAGGATTCCTGCTCCATCTTCACATGCATTAACAAACTGTTCTGGGGAGCCCCCACTATGTAGGCAGAGTGGCTGACACAAATCACACCCAATAGCTTTAACCCACTTGTAGCATGATTAAAAATGTGAACTCATCAAAAGTGCCCTCCCCACCATCAGGGCCCAGCAGTGAGATGTCCTGGGAGGAAAAGACTGTCTCCAAAGCTACAAAAAGGTCCTGGCTGTCAGTGACATCAGTTGTCTCACTAGCCCACTGACCTTTCTCTTCCTCATCCACATTGTTTCCAAAGGCTGCCCGAGGAGTGCTTTGGGAGGAATCCACAGATTGGGTTGGGATAATGTTCGGATCCCTACCTAGAATCCCATGCAGCTGCTCATAGAAGCAGGCATGTTTGTGATACTGACCCAGACCATTCGTTTGTCTCCTTTGTCTTCTGGTATGTCTGCCTAAGCTCCTTTATTTTCACATGGCCATTTTCTCGGGCGTATCCTTTTTTGTGTGATCTTGGTAAAGATATCAGAGTTTCTTTTGTTGCTTCATAGTTCTATCTGAACAGATTCCTTTCCCCACACAGCAGTCAGGTCTAGGAGCTCCTGAACATTCCATGCTAGATCTTATTTGTGACCCTGGGCATTCATGGTCAAGTGTGCTGCTAAGGAGTGCTGCCTGCTCTAAGGTCTGCTTGCCATGCTGGCCAAGCAGGAAATGAAATTCAAATTTTCCCCAGGGGATTATCCTGTGCATCTGGAGAGCAGCAAGTTGAAAGTCCTGGCCAGAGTGGTCACATTGGGTCAATGTGGGACACCTACTGGAGGCCAAGAACATTAATTTTCATTGCATCTGCGCTGCCCTAAAGTGGACCATGTATGGTCGAATTTACCATTACTCCTTGTGAAAAGCAGAAGTACCAAAATCAACTTTAATGGCCCTAAAGATGGCAGAATGGACTTGGTAGTGTGGACTCATTGTTTAGAAAATTGACCTAATGCGGCTAGGTTCAACCTAAACTCCTAGTGTAGACCAGGCCAAAAAACTGGAAAGAAAAATTTCCTCCAAGCTCCTGTGACTCTCTGATTCTGGCAGCCAACTGCTTAGTAAGTGCATTATAACTTCCTCTAATCCACAGTCTTGGGCTCTATCTGACCATTATTTTATATTTAGGCTCACATAGTAATATCCCAGATTTGGGAGGGGGGGAAACAGTCTTTGAATTAGGAATTCTCTTGTTACATTTGAAGTTAGACTTGGTGCGTATCCCAAGCAGTTTCCAATTTACCCAATTTTTTGAGAATCATCATAATTATTTTTATATCAGGGTCAAATAGCAATTCTAGCACAGAATTAGAAGAGCAAATTTGTTAGCCTGAGATCAGAGTTCTGTTCTTGCATCAGAATTTTGACATATTCCCATATCTGGGTCTTTCAAATCTGTGCAGACATCTGAAATCTTTCCAACTTTTGAAGCAAAATCTAGATAAAATACTTCGGTCAAAAATGTTCACAGGAACAAAAAACGGTTCCTGACCAGCAGTGACACTTACCCACCCTCCTTACTTTCTTTCAGGCAGTTTGAATAGCAGCTTTAATTGTGGGGAGCAGTATTTTGGGGTGTCTTTCATCTGAGAGATGGGTACAAGAAAAGAAGATTCACTGAGCCCTCCTTTCCCCAAGCACACTGATGTAAGGATTAAGTACAATCTGTCCTTTAATGGGTGTTAAAGTAATTTATCTAATCTATTTAAGGCATTTGTAGCGTGCCCATCACCATAGTATGTAGGTGCTTTATCGTATTCCATGACACTGAGAGCAACACTATTATAGTCCTTTTCCTTTGAAGCAGCTACAGCTGACAGTTCCAGTTTGTGTGATGTTCTATATGGTTACAGCATTAGTTTGCTGCACTATGTTTAGTTTATGCATTTGAGGCAAGTTTAATTTTAGCACAAACTCCAGTTTATTGTCACCCCCTCTACACCTCATGGTGACGATTCCATAAAAACAGTGAAGATTTGTTCTTCAAACATTTGGTTGACTCTTGAGTCTTATTATGCATAGTGTTTTTATTGTAAGTCTTATTTGTAAAATGAAGACAAGAAGGGTATAAAACAATATTTCTATTGCTGTTCTCATCTGGAAAAAAGCTAATGAGACATTCAGAAATGTATCTTTGCTTCCTTTTTTAGCTCACGATTTTGTAAGATGATAAAATATTATGTCAGTCGAAAGAAAACTAATTACTTGCTTAGTTGGAAACTCTTCTCCCAATAAATGCTGTTACTGGTACATTTTCCCACACTGAGTCAAATATGTTTGTCTTCATTTATTTATATATATGATCTTTCATCCCGTCCTCTCCCACCACCATGAAGGATCTTTCCTTGCAAAAATGTATTTGGAGAATATAGAGTTCAGCAATATTTCCAGTACATGTTAGTTCTTGAATGCGGTCACTTCTATATAAAGTGAATATTAGCCTTTTAAAGGAGTCATATTTCAAGGATCAGGTGGGAAAGACAGAAGTGTTGGATGCACCTCACTGCACTGCTGTTCATCCTCAACACTTTGCACAATGTGAGAATGTTTAATAATTCCAACCCAGCCTACAGATAAGAATCTCTGGTGTCATATCACAACTGACAGTGCTGGTGTGAGATTTGCAGTAAAACAATATTCCAGCTGTAGCTTTCATTTACAGAAATAAAACAGCAGAAAAGAAAAGGAGATGGGAGAGGGGAGAAGAGAGATAAACATTTTAGTCTTTTAGTAACGTTTATACAAATTATAATGGAGCTACTAAAAAGCAAATGTTAAAAAGCATGAAATATTGAAAGCAATTTGATTGTAGAACTGATGTTGTATTTTTCCAGATCTTTTAAAAAAATTATCCAGTTAATGTTTAGCTTCTAAAGACATCTAATACAGGCATATCACCCAACATAAATAAGCTCTTTCCCAAATAAAGTGTACAGCAACTGTGGGACAGGCGGTCCTATTTTTCTGCCATTAATCACTAGAAACTTCACACGCAGGGAAAGTCTCAGGGGACATTTCTGGCTGGGAAAAAGATCCTCCCTCCTCAGTTCTAATCAGTCCATCCCATCTGTAATGGCTTTAGAAAATTGTTAATGACATAAAGTGACAGTCGAAGGGCTTTTTGGTCTGTCAGTATAGAGTTTCTATGAGCTCTCTAACAAACTACTGCATACTGGCCTCAAAGCTTCTGGAAAATGATCTGGATTATGGAAGAATAAATTTGATATGTTAGCAATCACAACCGGGAACTGAAAAGAAAGGCTTCCTTAATGCCGTTCTTTCAGGCTGTAATGGGAAATACTAAGATAAACCATGCAGGAGTGCTGCTAACACTCAGAATATAGGTCTGCAATATAGAATATGTAAAATGTATAAGCATCTGAATACAAAGTTAAGAATAGGTACTTAAACAAGACTTTTGTTAGGCATAATTGCATTCTGAATGTACCTGTAAGTCTAAAACCTACTTGTACATTAAGAGCCAGTGTAATAGCAATAAATTAAGTACTTGAATTTATGTATTTTAATATGTATATATACTATCCAAATATAAACATGGATCCAAACTCTGCAGTTTTTATTCAAGCAAAACTTTCTCACAGGTGGGTTTTGTTGTTGTTGTTGTAGTTTTGGATAGGGACTGCTAGATGTAGCCCCATTAAGAAAAAAAAGGGATTGATTACTTTTTGTAATAAAGCTGAAAAATTCTGCTCCTCAGATTGCAAAACATTCTATTCATAGCAATTATTTCATAGCTGAGACAGCAGGATAATGCATAGTGAAAGTTAGAACTGCTGCAATTTTAAACATAATTCAAAACAGCTCTAAAAAATCAAAAGGCACAATACCACTTCTAGTATTACAAAAAGTTACAGGGCCAGATTCTGACCTCACGTACAGAGCAAAATATATTCACTTTATTGAACTTGCACAGATTTACACCATTGTAAGTGAGATCAGAATTTGGGCAACTGTGCCTGCCTGCATAAATACATCCATATCTGTGAATTTGAATCAGTTTGGAATAGGTGGATAATAAGTATGTAAATGGAAGTTTGCCAGATATTTTAAAAGGCTAATTTTATTCTTCTACAGCAAAACATTTTTTTGCATGTTATTTTTCAATTTCCAGAAAATTCACTTCATTGGAATGTCACAGACATTGACGATATAAAGACTGAAAAACTCACGTCTAAGTTGTTCTGAGGTAACTTGCTCTGAAGAAATACTATACTCTCATGTGTCTGAGAGCCAAAATATTTGCTTTAAACAGTTACATGCCAGTGTCCTGAGAGAGGACATAAGCGATTGGTCCTTCTTTTCCCTGAGTGACAGAAATCTTATGTTGTATTTGGGCAGTCTCTTCCATAGGCATTGATAATCAGTCACACAATGTGTCATCTGACATGACTGTGCCATGAGGTGACATGGCCCAAATGAAGGTACTTTGATATGGCACTTGGCAATACAATATAGTTACTAGAAATCAGAAAAGCAGTGTCAATGGGAACAGTAGAATACTCTCAAATCTTGGCCAAAAATATCATCTCCTTCATGGGATAACAGTCGTAGAGGATTAAAATGTGTCATTTAGTCACTGCCTTGAGCAAAGGCTGTGCTGCTTTACAATAGCCCAGCAAAGGCCAATCAAAAGAGTCTAGATTCTATGGGAGTGCAACCATGGCTGGTCATAGACTTTGCTGGGCCAAGGCAATGGAGGTGGGGCCTTGGCTCTGGGTCCCCCAGAAGGGACAGGGCCTCAGGCAGAAGGACCAGGGTAGGGGCAGCCAGTTCTCAATGTCACTTGGACTCTGCCGGGTCTCTCTCAGCCAGCCCTCAGTGCCTCTGGGATTGTGCTGTGCAGGGCTCCAGCAGTGACTTAAAGGACTTGGGGCTCCTGCCACCACTGCTGCTGCTGTGGTAGCAGTGATGGTATCCCAGAGCCCTGGGCCTTTTAAAATTGCCAGGCTCCATGGCAATTGCCCCCTTTTCTCCCTCTGTCAACGGCCTTGGGTACAACACAAAACTGTACCAAAGCTGAAATATTTAACCACAGATCTACCTATTCTGGGGCAATCTTCTAGTGGTGTGACATCACTCGAGCCTCCCATCAGCACAGAAAGCCAAGTTGGGGGTGAGGGGTATTACCATCTTCTGCAATCCCAGGCTGCTGTTTGGCCCCTTGGTGTAGTTGGCAACTATCACAACTTAGAATTGCCCTCATGCTGTTCTCAGTTGTGCCAGGAGACCTGCCTAGAACAGACGGAAGATCCCTGACCCCAAGATGAGTTAAATGTTCTTGAGATACAACTCTGTTCCTGGACCTGCACTGAGTCTTCAGTTATTGCTATGGACCTGTAAAGGGTTCCATAGTTGTACAGACTTCATGATCATGATCTTCATTAGCAAAGATCTCAGGACTTTCTCAACTAAAATTAAAGGCCATCTGTAACTTGAACTACAGGAGATTCTTTATGAGATGAAGCAAATGCTAGGACTGATTTTCACGACTAAGTTTCTACTGGAGAGGAATATAACCTCAGAGCAGATGTGCATTCATCCTGTCACATAATTACACATTTCATTAAACTGCAGAATTCTATAAATAATTATCCTCAGGAATCTAAATGTGTTAGTGTGCACTGTTCCTGGATCAAATATGTACAGGATGGTAAAGGGCTTTTCACCTTGTTACATCACCATTCAATTGATTAGACTGGTTTGAACAGAACTTTGCAACTTCCGTTCATATTTTATAAACATTGGTGCTTTTGCTTCACTTTTCCATCCACCTTTATCAACTGGACAGATACCCACCTTCAAAAGTAGCAACCCCCATTTGGGATATGCGCATTAGGAATGAAAAATATTACTTTGTTTGAATCCCTAAATTGTTTTCCACCACTTCACACTTTCAAGAGTGTGGGAGAAGCCCAAATCACAGATGAATTATCGTGTTTCTATTCTGCAGGGTGGGAAGCAGTCTTAATGACTTCCAATGAGCTCTTCCTTACCAAAGCTCAGAATCAGTCATTCATCTTCAGCTTTCCTGACTTGTCAGCCACCTTCAGCACTGTGAACCCTGTTCTTCTTGAAATATTGCCCTCCCTCAGCTTCCGTGACTGTCCTCTTTTTGTTTGTCTCCAACCTTTTCATTAATACTCCTTTGGCAAGTGTTTTCAGAGGATCCTTTCTATGCTCCCTTTCTATGAAGGTTCCATAGGTTTATGTCACTGGTCCCCTTCTCTTCTCCTTTTACATCTAACTCTGGTAATGTCCTATCAAACACAAGTCAATTACCAGCTCTATTTGGACAACTCAGATCCACTTTGCTACTCCAAATCTCTTTAAAATCTTGGCCCCCTCTCTCTGACATCTGTTTGTGAATTTCTAGCCATCAGCTTAGGCTCAGTATGCTAAAAATAGTGCTTCCATTACTCCTCTCCAAACTACTCCCCACTCCCTTTCTTGTTCCTAGTGGAAGATACCACCACTCTTGCTTGCCACTCAGGCCCATAGCCAACTCAGAGTTCTTTCTAGTTACAGTCTAAATCTTGTAGATTCTGACAGCATGTGATCTCTAAAATTATTTGTACTCAGCCACACAGCTAAAACTCTCATCAAGGATCTTATTTCTCACCTCCATTTGTCTCCACCCTCCTATCACCTTTCATTCACTTGAAATATCCTGCCTCCAATCAGCACATTATGTCAGGCTCCACTGCCTATTTGTTGAATATTTAGACAAGAAGCTTTATGCTTTCTGATATGCTGCTCCTCTTGGTTGGGAAGTGCTCCCTATAAACTTCTGCAAAGTTATCTCAATCATCTTTTTAACTTCTTAAAACTCCTTTGTTGTGATTCTTGTAAAAACGTCACAATATTTAGGCTGTTGGTGTTCAGGCTTCAGCGTATCTCATTGACTATTATGATACCATTGTTTCCTATGCTTGCCCATCTGCCCATATCTATCTGTTTTCTCTAATCTTTTATGGTATGTGTACACAGCAAAGTTATTTCAAAATAACAGCCATTATTTCAAAATAACTTTACCAGCGTCTACACAGCCAAACTGTTAGTTCGAAATTAAATCAAAATAGCGGAGGGCTTATTTCGAAATTGGTAAACCTCATTCCACAAGGAATAACACCAATTTCGAAATTGCTATTTCAAAATAAGCGCTGTGTAGACACTTATTTCAAAATAGGAGGCCTCCAGCCCTTCCCAGGGTGCCCTGGTGGCCACTCTGGGCACAACCAAGAAAATCCTCTCCCTCTGCCCCTCCCTGGAGCCCTTAAAGGGGTAGACTGTGGCCATAGTGCCTGTGCCAGCTCCAAGCCTGCCAGCCCAGAGCCAGCAGTCGCTGCACCTGACCCAGTGGCCCCACCATGAGCCAGGCAGCCAGTGCCAGCCAGCCCTCCACCACTCCCCAGGACCAGTCTGACAGCTCCCAGGAGCCTGCCAGGGGCTGGAAAAGGCGGGCGCCTGCCTAGTCCAGTGTGGAGATCAGGGACCTAATTCAGGTTTGGGGGGATGCCTCCAACGTCCATGATCTCCGCACTAATCGGAGGAACACAACCATTTACAGGCGGATGGCTGCCAGCCTGGCCACCAAAGGCCACATGTAAACCCAGAAGCAGGTTCTCATGAAAATAAAGGAGCTGCGGCAGGCGTATGCCAGGGTCACAGGGGGAAGCTCCCAACCAGGGGCAGACCCAGACCCCTGCCCCTATTTTGATGCCATGGACCACATCCTGTGGGGCAGGATGGTCCGTGTTCCCCAGGTGGTCATAGACCCTGGGGCAGAGCTTGCTGCCTCCTGCTGCTCCAGCCCCTACTGCCTCTCTAGCTACCGTTCCTCCTCCCACTCCTTCTCCCCCTCCCGCTTCTTCCTCTCCACCCTCCCCACACCCCCAAGGATGCCGAGGCCCCCACACCCGCGGTGCTGGGAGATAGTTGGGCCGACGAGACCCCCAACCCTGAGCCCTGAGCTTTTCCTCCCCCTTCGTCCCCTTGCCTCCCCCTGCCAGCTCCCTCCTCCCAGGATTCCCCCTCTCCTCTCCCACCCTCCCTCCTCCCGTCTCCCACCTTCTTTCCCCAGTCTCACCTCAGTTTCATTCTCCCCCCACTCCAGTTTTGTTCAATGAAGAGGCTTTGTTGTAATGAACACATGTGTCTTTTATTGTACAGCAGGAAGGGGAGTTAGGGAGGGGTAAGTGGAAGGACGTGAAGAAGGAATGAGGCACAAGCCCCCAGTGGGGCACACCAGGGAGACCTTTAAGCACAGGTCTGAGATAGCCTCAGGCAGCAGCCACACAAGGTAACTCTTGACCTGATGCCCTGCCAGAACCAGTTCCGGCTGGTCTTAATTGTGATTCAGCATCCTATCAGTGTGGATGCACTATTTTGAAATAGCAAAATGCTATTTCAAAATGCATTTTCTCTCTAGACGCGTTATTTCGAAATAAGCTATTTTGAAATAACTATTTCGAATTAAGATATTTCGAAATAACGCTGTAGTGTAGACATACCCATAGACTGTAACCTCTGCATCAGGTATCATCTTTGTGTTCTGTTTGCACAACCCCCTAGCACAATGAGGACCTACTCCATGATTAGGGCCTTTAGGTGCTTTGGTAATACAAATACTAAGTGACAGCAACACATAGGGGTTTTTTGGAACCTCTTTCATGACATATAGCTTGGTTCATGTAGATTCTGGAGTGGAGGTTGTTGGCAGGCTGGCAGGGAATGGCAGGGGCATGACCAATGATCTTGTGATCTATGCATAATCATTGGTCAAAAGTTACATGCAAAGGTGAAGGTGTGGGGTTCAGAGGACAGTGATCATTACTGCAGGCCATAGACTCTTAATAGCTATAACCTGACTGGGCAAGTACTCCCTCCAGAGTAAAGGCAATTTTCTAAGTCCTCATCCAAAGCCCTTTCACGGAGGTCTAGAAAATTAGTTCAGTTTAACTACATCATTTGGGGGTGAAAAAATCCGTATCCTGGAGTGGTGTTCTTAAACTGACCTAGTTCCTGGTGTGGACAGCACTAGGTTGATGGAAGAATTCCATAGACCTCTCTACTGTCTTTCAAGAAGGCAGGTTACCTGTGCCGGCAAGAGAATCCCTTCCATCGGTGTAGGGAATATCTACATTGAGGCACTATTGTGGCATAGCTGAAGCAGCACGACTGTATTGCTGTAGCATTTTAGATCGGCCCTGACACACTGGATTGAGCAGCTGCATTTCACACTTGTCATCTCTAGGGGAAAAAGGTATGTGTTTATATATCATAAAGCATATTAATCAACCCATATTAGCTAAAATGTGCTATTTTAATAAGTGTAATAATTCTAGTCTAGATAAGGCAAGATATAGTTATAACATGCTGCATGGTCCAGGTAAACTCTGGTCTCCCCACTAGGGATGAGCTTTACTAGTTTACACCTTATAAAACTATACTTGCCTTATCTACTTTAGGTTTTTAACCCATGTTAAAATAATACCTACCTGTAAAAACATGGTACAAGTCACACCAATTTTCCTAGCCTAGACATGACCTATATCAGGAAGGTAAAAATGAATATGATACCAGAAGATACAATGACAAGGGCCACAGATTTCCAAACATTGCCTGTCAGGACCTCGGCATCATCACAGAAGGCACATCTTTAGAAAAAGAAAACAAAAGAAGCCCCAAGTAAAGAGTGCTGTAGCAAATGAAAACATTTTTGATTCTGGAACATACTTCTAAATTGATTTTTTACTTGGAGAAGGGAATGTCATCGATTCACTTCTCTCATGTTATGTCTAATTGCTATTTTACTTAATTCTCTTCCATTGCTAACTATTAATGCATTAGTCACTATCCACAGTTCATATTTTAATATCTAAGGCTTTTTTATTATATTTTAGATAGAAAAGTTCATTTGCTCTGATGACAATAGTCTATGTGTGGAGGTATGGTTTAACAAAGGGGTGAATGAAATGGTGAATGAATTAGTTCAGAAAATAGAAGCTCTTGCTTGAACTTTTAGCCATTTGTCCCCAACCCAAATTTATTTTGGGTGCCTATAAAGATCTCTGCTCATCCTCATCTGCTTTTTTTCTCTATTCCCAGTTCTCAAGGAGGTCATGACTTCATCTGTGACCATCCAAAGATTGTTAGCCCTATCTTCCTGTTACATAAACTTCAAGAAGGCCTTCATCTTCACTTACCAGAATTCATCTGGGTGAAACACCGATATCTCTCCAATGGCATTTCTTCTATGTAATCCTTCAAGGGGCTCGGATTTTTATCTTCGCCGCATGACCTTTCAAGAATGCTGCAGTTTCCTTTCCTTCCATATGACTGTCTATCAACCTCATAAACTCCCTTCACTTTATGGACCTTTTTAGTAGGCCACAGCGCTCTCTTTCTCAGTGACATCTTTGAGACGTCTCTTCACCACTGTGCTTCACATACCAGATAATCTCATTTAGCTTCCTAAATGAGACCTAAAAGTCCTGGAAGCCTCTGTACCAATCCCACCTAGTATTTGCTCATTTTTAAAAATGATGCATAAAAGCTGAGTCCAAATTAGCAACCTAGTAACTCTTTGAGAATCAAGCCCATAATCTGTATAACCTAGAAACAATTCAAAAGGGGAAGAGAGGGGGAATGAAGCAGTGGCATGTGGGCTGGAAATAGAAGAAAGGAGTTCTCAGACGTAAATGACAGAATAGAAAAGAAAAAACCCTGGCAGTCACACTGAAAATATTTGGTGTTCATCATTAATGATCAGTGGAGGAACATTTATATAAACTAATCTACAACTTTTCCCTTACACACCATTTCTGACACCTCATATTCCTACCCTTTCCCCTGTGAAGACTTCATCAGTGAGCAAGACTGGGAAGTCAGACTCCCCTGCCAATCAGGACAGAGCCAAAATAGAGAGACATACATAACAAATAAAGAGTTACAACATTCTCAACATAAACTCTGGTTCTTAGGGTAGAAAAGAGATTATTTAAGAAAAATATTAATGTTTCATTTGTATGGCTTTCTCTCTCCCTTCAGCCATCCTGCCAGAGCTGCAAAAAAACCTGCCAACAAGAAGATAGCTGCTCTCCTTTCTAAAACCTCATGTAAGTATAAAATGAAAGAAGAAAATTCTTATGTTAACAATTATTTTAATCATACATTTTGCTTATTATTCACCCTGTTTCTCTCTACCATAGAAATTCAACTAGTCAGCAAGCCTGGAGGCAAGACACTTTCCAGCTATCTGACAAAGACATTACTGAACTAGTGAGCCTTAATGAGAATTATACCACCAAATGTTCTATGGCTACTGCCATCCCTATTCAACTGAAACTGCTGTCACTGAGGTCCCAAATGACTTTTTCTGGCCATCTGCCAGGACCTCCCCTCCATTTTAATCCTTAGTCTTTTGTTAGTTTTTGGCACCAATGGCCACTCTCTGCTTCTTAAAATCTTGTCTGCCATTGTCTCTTGAAAAACAACAAATAGTCTAGTAGCACCTTAAAGACTAACAAAATATGTAGATGGTATCATGAGCTTTCGTGGGCAAAACCCACTTCTTCAGATGACTGGAGTATTAAAAGTCCAGATCCAAGAATAAATAAGGAAAGGGGGTACAAAATTTGTCTCTTGAGACTATCATCCTCACATGGGTCTCTCATGTCTCTGATTGTTCTTTCAGGGTATGTCTAGACTACATGGCTCCGTCGACGGAGCCATGTAGATGAGTTTACTAGACATAGGAAAATGAAGCGGCAATTTAAATAATCGCCGCCTTATTTACATCAAAATGGCCACCGCGCTGTGCCGATCAGCTGTTTGGCAGCACAGCGGGGCAGTCTGGACACGCCGCGGTCGACAAGGGAAGCCTTTGTCGACCGCTCAGGTAAAACTCATTTCACGAGGCATACCTGAGCAGTTGACAAAGGCTTCCCTTGTCGACCACGGCACGTCCAGCTGATCGGCACAGCGCGGTGGCCATTTTGCTGTAAATGAAGCGGCCGTTATTTAAATCGCCGCTTCATTTTCCTGTGTCTAGAAAACCCATCTACATGGCTCCGTCAACGGAGCCATGTAGTCTAGACATACCCTCAGAGTCCCATTTGGTGCTTCCCAGTAAAGGAGTTACTCATCTCCTGAGTGCCTTCTCTTGGCTGGATGTGGAACTCCTGACCTTTTTTGATTCCTGAAATGTCCTTCAGGCTAACTGTGTATGTGTGGGAGGGGAGGGGTCTTTGGCTAGTCACAAGGTATGTCTACACATCAGTTATTTCGGGATACCAAAGGTATCCCAAAATAGCTGCCCCACGTCTTAACAAGCCACAAGTTATTTCAAACCTTTTTTTTAAAATAACGGGTGCACTATTTCAGCATTCCGGTAACCCTCATTCCATGAGATTTTAGGGATGTCTCAAAATAGCAGTTTATTTCGAAATGTGGTGTTGTGTAGAGAGCACCAAATTTCAAAACAGCCTATTTCTAAATAAACTCAAAATAAGCTACACAATTTGCATATCTTATTTTGAGTTTAGACTGCAGTGTAGACATAGCCACAAAGTCCAAATGAATCCCTTCCAGGATATTAAAGAATCCAATAAATTAAGTTTCTTTGTCCTCTCTAGGGTCTTCAGCACTGGTTCTTGGCCATTTAAATTCAGCCCTTTTCATAGAATCATAGAATAGAATCATAGAATCATAGGGAAGAGACCTCAGGAGGTCATTGAGTCCAGCCCACTGCCCAAAGCAGGACCAACCTCAACTAAATCATCCCAGCCAGGGCTTGGTCAAGATGAGACTTAAAAACCTCTAGGGATGGAGATTCCACCACCTTCCTAGGTAACCCATTCCAGTACTTCACCACCCTCCTACTGAAATCATTTTTCCTAATATCCAACCTAGACTTCTCCCACTGTAACTTGAAATCACCTTTCCTTGTTCTGCCATCTGTGACTACTGAGAACAGCCACTCTCCATCCTCTTTGGAACCTCCCTTCAGGAAGTTGAAGGCTGCTATCAAATTCCCCTTCACTCTTCTCTTCTGCAGACTAAATAAGCCCAAATCTCTCAGCCTTTCCTTGCAGATCAAGTGCTCTGTCCCCTAATCATTTTGGTTGTCCTCCGCTGGATTGTCTCCAATGCGTCCACATCCTTTCTGTAGTGGGGGGCCCAGAATTGGATGCATTACTCCAGATGTGGGCTCACTGTGATTAATAAAGGGGAATAATCACATCTCTAGATCTGCTAGCAATGCTCCTCCTAATGCACCCTAACATGCCATTAGCCTTCTTGGCTACAAGGGCACTCTGTTGACTCATATCCAGCTTCTCGTCCACTGGAATCCCCAGGACCTTTTCTGCTGAACTGCTACCTAGCCAGTCGGTCCCCAGCCTGTAACAATGCTTGGGATTCTTCCATCCCAAGTACAGGACTCTGATAGGGGAATGCAGGCCAGCACGGTACTCTGGGTCGGTTCCAACCCAGGGGCCATATATACAGCATCCAGATATTGCTTGCTTCAATACTTTGCTGATACTTCCCTGAGTCTTTTCCTACCTAGCTCTTTATCACCAGCCCTACATCAGGGCCAACATCCTCAAGTTCTTTTCCTTCTGCAACTTCAGATGTGGAGAATTATTGGAGAAGGTCCAAAGAAGAACAACAAGAATTATTAAAGGTCTAGAGAACATGACCTATGAAGGAAGACTAAAAGAATTGGGCTTGTTTAGTTTGGAAAGGAGAAGAGTGAGAGGGACATGATAGCAGTTTTCAGGTTTCTAAAATGGTGTCACAAGGAGGAGGGAGACAAATTGTTGTCCTTGGCCTCAGGATAGGACAAGAAGCAATGGGCTTAAACTGCAGCAAGGGAGGTTTAGGCTGGACATTAGGAAAAACTTCCTAACTGTTAGGGTGGTTAAACACTGAAATAAATTGCCTAGGGAGTTTGTGGAATCACCATCCTGGAGATATTTACGAGCATGTTAGATAGACATCTATCAGGCATGGTCTAGACGGTAGTGGGTCCTGCCATGAAGGGTGGGGACTGGACTCAATGACCTCTTGAGGTCCCTTCCAGTTCTAGTGTTCTATGATTCTATGATTCTATATAGGGTAGTCAGCCATAAAAACTCTCATTACTTTCTGGGCTCCTTTGGCCAGAAGCATATGCCCTTTTTCACTCCTCTGATTTCACCCAGGAACTGAATGGCTAAGGCCAGGCAGCAACTTTTATATGGGCCAGCAGGGCCCTTCTTGCCTGTTGCTAACTGCTTGGAGGATCAGGGTTTTCAAAATGTCCACCCTGGAGATTTCTGCATAGGAAGTCTGGAGGACCTACCTTCACTGCTCTTTTCTTCTGACTTCACTGCTTCTTTGAGTGGGGCCTTGTAGAATCACAGGCTCCCTCAGCAAGGAGCCACAGATGTTGAATACACCCCATCACACTCCTTCTCTTCCCATTTCGCTCTTCTGGGTGTCCTGAGAGGCACTAACCCTGACCACCACTACTCTCCTTTTTGTCTTCCCGCTCTGCACCCTACCTCTATTCTTACTCAAGCATTTTGCAAACCCACCCTCTACTAAATACTTACACAGCTCTTCCCAACACCAGGTATTGGCCTGTTTTTCTGACATCTCTTGGATATGCAGCTGTCAACTTAAACTTAACACTCCCAAAATGGATCTTTCTATTTTACTATTTGTCCACCCAACTCCCCAAGTTTTACATCACCATGGACACCAACATTATCCTTCTAGTCACTCAGATCCCAAACCTGAGTGTCATCCATGTTTGTGGGGAGAATGCCTGTCAAAATTCAACCCCCAGCATATTATTGTCCTAAATCCCGCATCAAACCAACTTTAATAACAGATTTTGCTTATTATTCACCCTATTTCTATCATAGAAGTTTAACTAGTCAGTAAGCCTAGAGGCAAGACGCCTAACCAGCAATCCAAACAAAACATAAGCAAACTAGAGAGACATAATGATCAAATCATGTCTATATGGCATTGGGTAGGCATGTGGTGAGCTGAAAACTCTTGGATATGCAGCTGTCAACTTAAACTTAACACTCCCAAAATGGATCTTTCTATTTTACTATTTGTCCACCCAACTCCCCAAGTTTTACATCACCATGGACACCAACATTATCCTTCTAGTCACTCAGATCCCAAACCTGAGTGTCATCCATGTTTGTGGGGAGAATGCCTGTCAAAATTCAACCCCCAGCATATTATTGTCCTAAATCCCGCATCAAACCAACTTTAATAACAGATTTTGCTTATTATTCACTCTATTTCTATCATAGAAGTTTAACTAGTCAGTAAGCCTAGAGGCAAGACGCCTAACCAGCAATCCAAACAAAACATAAGCAAACTAGAGAGACATAATGATCAAATCATGTCTATATGGCATTGGGTAGGCATGTGGTGAGCTGAAAACTCAATGTTGGTAAATTTTGTTACCTCATCCTCCCACCCTCTGACATCCTGTGTTTTTTCTTGTCAACTTATTGCGTCCCACCTGAAACCTAGACTGTAAGTTATCAAGGGAAGGGAATAGCTTACAATTTGCTTTTACAGCACCTAATAGAGAGGTACAGTGATTGAAGTTTTGACTGCAACTATAACACATATAAGAAAAGAAATTGAAACAAGTCAGCTAGCTTCATTTTCTAGTTTTAGAAGGTAGTTAATGCCTTTTATTCCATATTGCTAGAAAGGTACTAAAGCTACTAGGCTAGATCTTCTGTTCTTCTAACATTTCTTGCTTCTACCAAAGTAGACCATAAGGATGAAAATCCTGCCTTATGGGCAGCTGAAAATTCCCAGCTTTAAGTCACAGAATTTTCTTTCCCCCTCTACTACAGTAGGGAGAATTTTAGGAGGAGGGATTGTAGGTATATGTCAGTCTGCGATAATCCTGGTCTGGCAAATTGGTCCCTGGAGTATAATTCTAGCTGATGAAAGTTAAATCAGCCCTGTGACTATTGTAACTTGTACCAAAGAACAATTCAGTCAGTGGCTGGCTTCCAAAACAGGGGAGGTAGAAAGGCAGCATAGAGGAACCATTGCATCACCCTGTGAAGTAGGCCAAAGCAACCCATATACAGCAGTTAGATCCCACTTAAACCCTATTTTGAAGACATAGATGATGCGTAGACTTTGTGCTGACCCTCTACAGAGGTGTGTATTTTATTTTCTAGATTCTTATGGGATACTTTATGGCTACCAACTTAAACCTTTCAAGGAGCTGCCCAAGAAATTCAGGAGATGTTAGCATTTTTCCTGCTTTTCTGCGTGACAGTGACATTTCCTGTTAATTTCATCTGCTCTCTGAGCTCTTGGAGCCAAAAAATTCTGTGGGAGGCAGAATGATATCATTTAGTCATAGCATAATTTTTCAGCTGCTAGAACAAGACATATTGTGGCATATTCTTCACTACTTTTAAAAAGTGGTGAAATATAAACTTAAGGTGATATCAGTTTTATTTTTACACATGTGGGGGTTATACACTGCCTTTTGCAGTGCTTGGATATAAATAGAAGGTTTAAGATGACATCATTCCTCCTCCAACAAATATTTTTACTCTAAGATCTAAGCATAGGAAATTACCCCAACCCAGCAATGATACTCACTGTTTGCAGTTGTCATAATAGCATAACTCAAAGGTGAAATTAAAATATAATTTGACGTTGCTATTGATCTTGGAAATCTTGTTCACGCTAAATATCATCTTCGAGAGACTGTCCCCAGGAAAAAAAAAAAGAGCTGTTTTAAGTACAGGGTATCAATGTTAGTGATTTAAAAATAAAATGTAAGCAGAATGACTAAAATCACTCCCCTTGAGAGTAAACAGATTTAGAACTAGTAATCATCACAGAGGTCACAATAAACAGAACAAACTGCTGCATCACTAGCTCTGCGTGCTAGAGCTTGGGAGAGAACAAAACCTGTGTGTCTCTTTAGTCAGGTCTCCCAAAGAAAACATATTATAAAATAGGGAGCAGCAGTTGGTAGTCTCTCTAAATAGTCTTTCATTTTATTTTGTTGCATTTACCCCAGAGTGTAATGAATTTAGGCCTGATTAGTGTATAGAACATTAAGAAAAACCTAGGAGATTAGTTGAAAGTATGAATACAGTAAGGCAGGAATTGTTATAGATTTTTCTTTTCAAACTCTCATGAGGAACTTATATCATGGGGCAAACTTAAAAAAATTAATATCTATGCTGCTCATAGCTTTTCCCTTGCCAATACTGAAGATATTTATATCTCAGTGAATTTCTCCCTGTACTAGGAAATACTGGCCCTTTAAGTCCAGAGGAAGCCAGAAGCCCTCATTCCAGAAACATAAGAACATAAGAATGGCCATACTGGGTCAGACCAAAAGTCCATCTAGCCCAGTATCCTGTCTGCCATCAGTGGCTCGTGCCAGATGCCCCGGAGGGAGTGAACACAACAGCTAATCATCACGTGATCCCTCTCCTGTCATCAATGTCCAGACAAACAGAGGCTAGGGACACCATTCCTACCCATCCTGACTAATAGCCATTGATGGACCTAACCTCCATGAATTTATCTAGCTCTTTTTTGAACCTTGTTAAAGTCCTAGTCTTCACAACATCCTCTGGCAAAGAGTTACACAGGTTAGCTGTGCACTGAGTGAAGAAACACTGGGATGAACAAAAGTGCAGGAAAAGGCCAAAGTTGGAAAAGAGGAAGCAGTCTCGGGGAATTAGTAGTTGGATGGGAAAAACACAGGACACTGCCCTTGTTAAGAGCCGAGGATCAGAAGCCCTTTGATGTAGGGAAGGGCAGGTTTCCCATCTCTTTCAGCCAATCATGAGGGAATCACCAAAGGAGGGCAGCACATATACTGCCTTCTCCCTCAAACCAGGAGAAGGAAGCCATAAGACTCAGCTCCATATAGAAATGGGTGGGAGTGCCAGTTCTGTGAAGAGTAGATTGTGGTAGCAGAAGAACTCCATATCTGGTAGAAGAGACAGAGCCAAGTATGAATCTTTGAACTTTTTCTGTGGGACTTTAAAAAGAACTGTTTCAATTATTAAATTGCCCCAATGGAAGAGGAGAGAAAAGCCACAGAAGAGGCTGTGAGAGGGCGGGGAGAGAGGAGGAAGGTCCCCGAAGAAAGAAAACAAAGTCAGGCATAGCAGGACCATCTCTGGCCATGGGAAGGGTCTGAGGAAATGATTTCCCTGGTGATTTTTCTCTGAATTCAGCTTCCTTTTAGGCTTGAAACAGAAATTATTCTAAACTGGTTTGTTTACAATATTGCAAGAAAGTTTCTATGGGTATAATTGTGATGTCTCAGATTTAACACTGCCATTTCCTGTCCTAATCAGGAGCATTGACTTTGCTGAGGATGACAGACAGACTGAGCTAGGTGAAGTGATCAGTCAGACCACCTGGATAAGTGACCACGCAGCTAGGTCACCTTGGCAATAGAGTAGATATAATATGGTGAACCATGTGGGATGGTCACTCTGTGTAAGGTTGATTTGCATTTTTGGCTCACTGTAGTATCAAACCAGAAGAAAGAATGAGCAGGTTGGTGGAGGGGACCTTTTCGCCCAGTCAAGCCAGAATTTGTTTTTCATTTGAATTCCTTTGGGTTAAAGTCAATTTGTGTTTCATAATGCTGCCAGGTGCACTGGCAATGGGACAAAGAGAGATCACTTGTTTTGTTTGCTGCTGCCCCTTTAGAAAAGGTGTGTTGAAGCAAGTTCACCATCTGGCAAAGCATTCCTGCAGCAAACTACTGGGCTGCACCCTACCTCACATAGAGATGCCATTTGTGGGGCATTGTGTGCTGCTGGCAGTATGACTATTCCTTTGCAGACAGCCACATCTCTGTTGACTATGACAATGGAAGCAGCCGAGTGGGGGGATGGTTCCTGCAGCACTTACATTTTGGAGTTTATTTTCTTGATGACACAGAAGTATAGGACTGGAGACCTTTAGGACAGTCCCAGGTTGTAAACAGAGCTCTGCCAATACATTTTCAATAACTGTGCAAATTTAATTTTGTTCTGTTTGTATTAGTAATATAATTCCCAAAACAAACAGCCATGCTCTTTGGCTGTTAGAGCTAGGGTTTGTTTTTTTTCCACTAGGAAATTCCATCATTAAAATAACTCAGCTGCAACTGTCATTTAGTTATCAAGTGAGTTAAAAATTTGGTGTCAATGACGTGGCAAATGTCCCTACAACTCTCAAGCATGGTGTGGCCAGGTCCCTGGCAGCTGTGTAGCCTCGTGGCTAGGCTGCTGAGTAAATAGGCAAAAAGGGGGGGGGCCCTGTCCCCCTTGTGTTCCTGGCCCAAGAACTCCAAACCACTCCCTATCCAAGTCCTTACGTTTAGGGTGTGGCCCCAAGAGTCCAGATTCCCATTAGTTGGGGCTCTTTAATATGTTCCCCCCTTTCTCCAGAAGGGTTGGGGACTTAATTACTCCCCTGGATGATGAGCTGGCAGGCTCTGGTTCATACCCTTAGACTGCTAAACCAGGCTCCTGCTTCCTTGCTAGTCAGCCCCAAATTGAGCCAAGCTCCTTTCTTTCTCCTCCCTCCAAGCCTGGCATTAGCGGCAGGTACAGAGGGATGGAGCTAGCTGGGCCCAAAAGCTTTCTTTAATCCCTGTGGTGCCAGGCCATCCTTTCTCTACTCCCTCACGCATGGTAAAAGAGGAGGGGAGAGCGATTGGTTTCATATTATCATGATCTGTTAGCCCTTTTTAATATTAAGGACTCAAATTCAACATCTGCATATAAAAGTATAATGTATTTATGATGGCATATTCCCCAGCCATTAGCTAAAGTGATAGAACTATTGGTATAGTCTCAAGATTTCAGATATCTGAACTAATGATGTTTCCAAACTAAAATGTCAATCCTGAACTTTGGGTATTTTAGAAATCAGAATCTGGATGCAGATAGCCCCTATCCTTATGATTCACTGGATACCTCTGAACTCCCAGGTTTTCAAAATACGGATTTAAGGGATAGATTTTAAAAGTACACATGGCAGCTAGGCACCTAATTCCCATGTACCTAACTGCTATTTGGGCCTTTGAAAATCCACCTCTGGATCTCATTTTGTGACATTAGTCTGTTTAGATAGAATCATGCATAAAGTACAAATTTATTTTTTATTTTAAATACAACATTTACATTTTAGTATTTCTTGAAATTGTTGATATTCTTCAGAGTTTTTCAGTTATTGCCTGTGAATTACATTATTCTCTTCAATAAACAGCAGCACACAGACTATATTCTATGTGGGCAAACTGTACCCACTAACCTTTTAATACTTTACCCTTTTGTACAAAGACTGAACATTATTAGGTAATGAAAGAGTGTATGAGAAAGTAGTAGATTATTTATGATAGAAACAAAATGAAACTAATGGGACAAGATTTGAAAGCTGTGATGCATGAAAGGTGCTATAGAGGCAGCTTTGGCACCATGACAAACAAAGATAAAGACTCAGTGGGAAGCAACAGTGTGAACATGACTATGAAGAAGAAAGAATAGATTTACTGAATGAATCCTTGCCATCTGGTGTTTATTTAATACACAATGAAGGTCAAATGGCTACTGATCCTTTCTTCAATAGTCCAGTGACTACAAGAATGGGGAGAATCAATGGATTTATCAATATGTCTGGAAATGTTTTACCGTATGATCTGATTGAGTCAATATTATTGGAACAACATGTCATTACGGTTTCAGATGTGTATAGGTTAGATGGCTACAACTATGAACATTTCCCCTAAGCAAACAAAATGATCACTGGTTCCATCAAAATTCACGTAGGCACTTGTAATTAGAGAAATATATCTTATTGCTAACATGTAAAATGCTTACAAAAGGGTTATATATTTTACACATTAGAAACTGAGTTGGCTTATGCTAAGCAGTATGTTTTTTTTTTCTCCTTTGTGTTGTTCCTATCTTTCCTCTATAGTAGATCGATTATGCACCTATTTATATGTAATTATACTACTGGGACATATTAACTTTTGATGAAATATGCTTATTAGGAATTATATGTAAACAGCATACACTCTGAATAAATCTTACATATATTTAACAGTATTATTTTACATACTTGCAGGTTCTCTCAGTTGTATACGTTCATGGAAGCACTATTTTTGAATACACGTGATGTCATAAAATTTGCCCATGCACTGTACTGCTGGTGTAATTGTAGATTTGAGGAGTCTGCTTAGCTCTTCTATTAATATTTAAATATATGTCTTAGCTTTTATCAATTTTATTGTTATACTTTTCAGCTGGTCAAAAAACAGAGAGGAGAAAAGATGTAAACAAGAGCCAATGAAAGGACACAGAAATACTCACTTTAACTTCCAAATAGAAAACCCAACTAAGAATTAAGATCATGTACAATATATAATTTAATTCTTCCATGCATACAATATCTTGAAAATGTTAAAGAAGTAAAGCTTAGCTGTTGGTACAGAAGTCTGTAAGTTAAAACTCAACTCTGTCACTAATTTGCTGTATGACCTTGGACAAATCATTTAACTTCTTCATTTACCCACCTTTAAAATGGTCATAATGTTACTTTTGGAGTGGGGATGAAGCAAGAATTAATTAAAGTTTATAATGTACTTAGAGATATCTAGATAAAACATGTTACTATATTACCCTAGCAGTGGTCTTATTATTAGTGGCATATAGGATCAAGGGTCATAGAATCAAAATTTGAATGAGAGGAAAAGTAACTTTGGATTTACACAACAAAAATCTATTTTGAATTATTTTTGTTTGCTTTTGTGAACCTGTCCTTTTGTGACCAACTGATCTTCTTCAGAACTAACTGGAGACACACGCTATGTGCTATTCTTCTCTTAAGGTGTCTGGGATCAAATTTTGCTCCTACTTTTACCTGTGCAGCTGCATGAATGGCCACAACTGGGGGAAGCATTTGACCCAAGAAATATGAGGCTGAAAACTAGTGCAGCAGAAGGATGTTCCATGTATAGCAATTAGATAGAAAGGCTAGAAATTTCTAGCATAGTCCTACCCTTTCATGATACAACTCTCATTGAAATCAATGGGATGAATTTATCTGTCTTTCTGACAGCAGAGAGAGTGTTGAACTGGGACCACAGTCATGAAACTTCTTTTTTAATATGACCACGTCTGGCATAACATAAATCTGTCTTGTCATAAGTCTAACAAAAGTGAGGTAGCACTACAGATTTAAATGGAGGCTGTCTCTCAGCCAATTGTGAAATATCAGGTGCAAATTCATTCATTTTAAAAGATTTTAGGCAAACAAATCCTGACAACAAATACAAATTATTGTGCTTTTTTTCATTCTCCCCCAGCTAAAATCCCATCCCATTTATCCTTTGCGTCTAGTCAATTGTCTGCTGCCTCTGGTCCCATTTTCCACCCCTCATCTCTCCTCTTCCCATACAATGCACATAAGCCTTGCCAAGAAATTCTTTACCCTAATGAGTTCTTTGTTCCCTCAGAAGAAGATTCCCCTGTTTACTGCCCAGCCAATCCATTTTCTGCCCTCCTCTGTGGTGCTTGACTGCATCTGTCCAGCTTTACCTATGTTAGTCTATCTTTTGATTTCTCAGCACTCTCAATGTAATCTCTTAACCTATCTTATCAATACACTGATGCCCCCAAGCAAAAAATCCTATGTACATACCCCCACAGATTCTGACTCAAATCCCTGCTGCCACCTGTCATTTTCCTCACAATCTCCCCAATTACTTGTCTTGTCTCCAAGGCATCCTCTGCTAAATCAAGATTACGACCTAATATTCCACCACAAAACTTGGAGACATCCACCCTGCCCATTGATCCTCCTAAAAACATGCCCTCAGTCACACCTAGGACAGATAATATGACTCTTCTTGGACTCAACTAGCCATCTCCTGCAAATTGATCTTCTTTTCCCTCTAATCCAGCAGTTAAAATCCTGTGCTCCCTTCCCCAGCAGCACAGTGGTTCCTGGGCTCATTGCTCTGGGCAAAACAAATCCTATGTCTCCTCTTCCTTACTCTGGATAGGTCTTTTTCTCTCTTCCCTTCAGAAGAGTCTCATGCTTATTAGTTATCTCCCTGCTCTCTGTAGCTCTGTCGGCTCTTCCCCACCCTAGGCCCTGCCAATTGAGTTACCTGGCCTGCTTCCATTCAGAGTCCTTGGCATGTTTGTTAACCAGCAACTAGAGTAGCTGTTTCTCCTCCACCTCCAATGGTGTGATGAGATGGCAAGAAGAGGGTGGGAGGGTGGATGCTGAGCAATTGCAGTGCATCATGCTCCTGCCTCACACCCTACCAATGGGCCAGTTCATAATATGGGGACACAAAGCAAGATGACAAGCTAGCAGGGTCTTTAAGACCAGCATAATGACTGCAATGCCAAGGGCAAATGACTCAGAGCTTCTGAGACTAGCACGAATGTTCTGCAGTGCCAAGGCAGCCTATCAAGGCCAGTACATGTAGCATCCACTCACACTTTATCAGAGTGAAGAAAACCAAGAACAAAAAAATTATTTTAAAAAGGCAAAATCAGGCCAGAACTCAGAATCCCTCTGCCTATTCCTCCTCTATTCCATTAGGGTACATCTGCACTGCATGGCTATTTCAAAATAAACTTATTTATTAGCTTATTAGCTAATTTTGAATTGCTTATTTTGAAATAGCACATCTACACTGCAGAGAAGCCTCAAAATTAGTCCAAGGCAGGCTTCCCTAATGTAGACATGCTATCTCAATTTAGAGCCCCAGGAGGGACTGGGGAGGAATAATTTAGAATGGCCCTAGTGAGGGGCTATTTTGAAATAGCAGAAGTGGAGCATCTAACCATGCCTTGTTTTGAAATAGCTATTTCGGAATAAGCGTTATTCCTCATAGAATGAGCTTTACAGATTTTGGAATAAGCTGTCTGGTATTTCAAAAGTATTTCAGAATAAAAAAATGGCTGTGTAGATGCTCACATTGTTATTTCGAAATAATGCTAGTTATCTCAAAATAATGGTGCAGTGTACGCACCCTAACTATATTCCATTTACCCATTAGGCTAAAAAGGTAAAGTTGATCGTTGCCTGTGGCTATGGGATGTAGCCCAAATAACACCTGGTTGCCAATAGCAAGTGTGTGACTTTTTATGTTTTTCTGTTTACCTTAATGGCACTTTGTGTTGCTGCTGCTAAGTTTTGCTATGTTTATGCGAGTATTGTGATGGTGAGGTATTCATCTGCAGCTCGGATTAGGAAAGTTTCATGAATGCTCCAGTTTCATAATTGCTTTCAGAAAAAATGGTTTGTCTGAGGGTTTGGTCCATGTGGAAGTTTCAGTCCTGTGAATTCAAAACTCTATGAAATTCACACACAACCACTTCATAGCCCCTAAACCAAGCCCCCTATTTTAAAGTGCCTGAACCTCTTTCAATATCCTGAGGTGAATGGTCTCCTTCAAGATTGACAGGCTGTCTGCTCCTCCATCTCTGGGTGTAGAGAGGTGATTATGGACACCAACTTTCCTTACATCAGTAGTTAGCATTGCATCCTTGAGAACAAGAGGTGGTGAGACACAGAAGATTCAATGAGGAAGGAGTGGAAAGTCTGGGTTACATTATCAACCCTTAAATTACAGCAATCCAGGTAGTTAGAACGTGCATGAACCTGGGTTAATGGTTCCACTAGGAAACTGAATAAACACTAATTTGTTTATTATATATATATATATAATTTGTTTATTGTTTCTATTATATATGTTTATTATATATAAATTAATTTGTTTATAAGCTCATGATACCATCTACATGTTTTGTTAGTATTTAAGGTGCTGCTAGACTACTGGATGTTTTAAAAAAAGAATTCCAGTTACAGACTACCCCTTTGAAACGAATTTGTTTGTAGTTCTAGACATCTTTTAAAGTGAGGTATCGGAAGGATAAATGCTGTACAAGCTTCCCCACAGAGAGAACTGTGAACTGTGAACAGGGCTATATTTTCCAAAGAGTTCAGACTATTGGGGCTGAGCTCCTGGAACTCTGGCCCACAATGAGCATCATAATGTGCACTCTTAATTTAATTGATCTGTACACTGATGGCCCAAAGCAAATGATCCTTGGTACATGAGTCCTACTCAGTTCTCTGCTTCCACCCATCATTTTCTGCCCAGCCTCTTCTATGACTTATCTCCCAGGCACTGTCTCTTCAATCAGGGCTACAACCCAGCATTTCACCCCTCTGACCAAAGGTTTTACATTAAAATTTCATTCATCTCTACTCCTAATACATCTCATTCATGACTTGGCCATGCCTTTTATAAGTGGTCCTGGGACAAATGTTCAGTCCAGTCATACCAAATTGTACCAAATGTGGTGATTTTGTGATACAGGCCAGTATCCATCAGAAATTAAGATTTTTATGTTTGACTTCACAGCTTAATGTCTGGTTTTTATGGGTGGGGTGGGGGGGGGGGATTGCATGACAAGGGAAGAAGGTGAATGAATGTAAAGGGGCAGCTGAACGTCCAATTCTCAGAGTCAACTAACAATGATATTTAACCATTGCAAGGGTTATAGCATTTATTGGGCAACAAATAAACAACACAACAGCATTCAGAGTTTTAAACTTTGGAAAAACAGAACAGATAGTTGGGTGTTCCTTGCATTTTCATGAGCCATATGGATAGGAGCTGGAAGGAGTAGGAAAATAGGGCTGGTTGTCTATAACAAGTCCTTTCTGTGTCACTACCAAAATCTCTCACTAATTATGCATCTCAAGTATCCTGGCTTTCCACTACCATTTCCTGACTCAGCCAGTGGGCTGATGAAGACCTGGGGCTGCTCGTGGAACTGAGGTAGACTGATAGTGAGTAATGCAATTCAGTGATGGATTATAAGGGTTAAGAAGCTAGACTAATTATGTAAAAGTACAAGATGGAGTTCTCTTTCTGTCATGAGATCAATAGCTTACCAGTGTGCTTTTCCTTAATTACCACTGTTACATTGCAGATAAGGTGTCAACACAATGTTATTATTACACAAAATCCTAGATCAATTTAAAATCGTTCCATGTACTTTTAAAAGGTATATAACTTCATCTTACCCAAATCAATACTTCACGTTTGCTTATCCATTTAAATCAGAGGTGGGCAATAATTTTTGCCTTGATTCGACTGGGGGCGGGGGAACGTGTGAAGCCTCCTCTGCTCTCCCCGCTGCCCTGCGAGCAGCATGCAGCACTTTGAAGCACCGCACACTGCTTGCTGGGCAGGGGCAGAGTGGAGAAGATTTCAGGTGCTCCCCCTCTCCCAGGCTTTAATTGACCTGGGGGTGGGGGAGCAGCAGGGCCTCCACAGGCCGGATCCACCCACTTGGTGGGCCAGATCTGGCCTGTGGAGGCCCTTTTGCCCACCCCTGATTTAAATGCATATTGTTTAGCCACAATAGTAATTTTTGCCTGATCATATGTAAGCAGAGTCTGAATCAATGCTTCCATTACAACCATCTGGAATGGGAAAGAAATCCTGGGTGTGTTTATATAAATACACTTCACTCAGGTTGCTTAGGCCTGCTAGATATTCAATGGTTAGAATTATGTTTTGCCTGTTGTAACCAGTTTGGCTGTTGTGGGGACACAAACTGTGTTAACCCTAAATACAGGAATTGTAAAATATGACCACAATGCTTGCAGTTTTTGAGAATGCAGAAAAGTCAGACTGTGTTTAACTCAGTTCAAAAGAGAGAAACTGTCAGTGTAAAGAATCTCAGATGGACAAAGCTTCCTCCACCAGACTCTGTGAGGTCAACTGTGAGGAAAGGCAGAGCTCTGAACCAGAGGCTGCATGCCCTCCAGGCATGAGCTGTAAGAGTGGTTCAACCTGCTTCTCTTTCTCCACCCCCCATTTTAATGATAGAACTAAAACAGGCTCTATAAGGAGTCCCTTTATTATTATTAAAATTTAATCCAGTGGTTCCTGGAATCTTTTGGCTGGACTGTGCTGTGGGCCAAGAGCTGAAATCACCGAGAAGCTGAAATCACGGAGCGCTAAAATCACTAAATTTGGCCCAGAGCCAAATCCATCACAAGGTCAACAGTGGGGAGTGGCCGGTGGAAGTAGCAGCAGGTGGCCGGCAGGAATGGCTGGCAGGTGGCTGGTAGGAGCAGTACGAAAGAGGCATTGCCACATGCTTAATGAGGGGAGATGTCATGATGATATACCTATGAACTCTGGGTCTGCACTGATTGGACAGAGCTGTGTGTCTGGTGTTTGAAGTGAGGAGAAAGCACACTTTATGAGTTGGAGGTTGGACTAAAGATCTTTAAGCAAAAGTCTCTGCCCTGTGAACTCCGGGGATAGTATGATGCTTATGGGTTTTCTTTGTTTATGTTACAGGTTTTCTTTGTTTATGTGTGTTCCCATAGGTTGATGCTAGATTACTGTTATTAAACATACTATTTCTATGTCCAACTCAGTACTTGTGAGAAGGCAAGAATTGCCTCTAAAGGTGCCCAGTGGGTAGGTTGGAATCTTGCCAGTTTACTGGATGGGGGCTTGAGCCAGTTTGGTTACATTGTTGAAAGAACCTCCCTAGATACTGAACCCAGCTTTTCTAGCTGCCAGCAGGGGTTGGCAGTCAATCAGCCCTGGCAAGTATGCTCTCCACATGGGCCCAAATCCTACCAAAAGCATAGGAACCCACCACTTTCCATATTTTCAGCACAATTCCAGTGGATGCATCCTTTACCATGTCATGTGAATGGGTATATTATATTTCACGATCTCCTGGGAACATTGTGTGATTGCCTCTTCTCCCAACACATTTTCCAAGGGGCTACTCAGCAGGAGCTGCTGTTCAGAAGCTTCAGTAAGTACCAATCCTCCTATAGGGCAGTTGAATAAAAGCAAAGCTCCTATTCCTGCTGCCAGCTTGTGGTGCTATAGAACCCCTCTGCACCCCTCTCTATAATGTCTAGCATGGAAGGCTCAGAGTAAGTGAATTCCGCACCAATTCAGAGTAGAGTGATTGCCAATATCATACAAGGGATTATGAACTATCTGAAGATACTGGAAGAGACCTCTGTGGTCACAGAATGGGGACTGATGAAGATAAGTGACCCAAACCTAAAAAGCAAATTTGCAAAACAAGCCCAGGTTAACCCTACTAGTCTACCTTAATCACAATATCCCCGCAACTAATTTTGTACTTCTATAGCACTTTCTATCTGAGGACCTTAAACAATTTGTAGTTATCAATAAATGTAGCTTTTAACCTACTTATAAGATCCCTATTTGACAAACATGGAATTAAAGCACAGAGAAAGGAAATGATTAGCCTATTGTCACATAGGGAATGTATGGCAGAAAAGAACTCAGGCTTCTTGAATCCCAGTTCTGTACTTTGTCTTGGAGATTGTCCATCCACCACTTGTTGCAGGGGTCTTCACTCTCCTCCACGTGAATCCAGGCAGTGGTCACAATTGGATCTTTTCTTCCCTAAGGTAAAGTAATTGGAGAAAAGAGCAGCAGAACTTGAACAGCAGTTCTTTTTTATTCTATTTAGGTTCTTATACCAGGCCCATCACCATAGCATATAAATGTCTCCATGGTAATAAAAGTTTAAATGTGTGGGTTCCTCTTGTGCTGCTGGGTTGAGGAATAATGAGAGGAGCTCTCTTGCATGTGGCTTACTTGCAGCAGCTGCTTTCACGCAACATGACAGCAGTGATTTTGCAAGTGGGTCAGTGTCAGTCACATGACTTAACAAAACATTTGGTCTATTCATGTGGGCATGTGGAGTTTTATGACTTATCAGCAGTGCACTGGTGATGTGCCATGAGAATTATTCTGATTGGAGAGGTTCCTTCTATGTGAACATATCATACAGCTCAAGGTTAGGGTTTACGAAAGTACATAACTGTCTTAGGAAAAAAAGGCCCATGAAAGCCACCAAGATTTGTGTACCTAAGTCACATGAGCATGTTTGAAAATTGCATCCCTGAATGACAAAATATCTGTCCCAAAGAATGGTGCTAAGATTCAGAGTTTCAAAAGTCTTGCCTAATGAAGCACAGAGTGGGATTTTCAAAAGTACTGGTTAGGTGCAATGTGAATTAAGTTCCTACCCTGCTTATGTGCTTTTTGAAAATCCTACTAGGCCCTTGTGTGCATGTTTAGATGTCTAAACCCCTTGGAAAATCTGACCCTAAGCAACTGTAACAATAGTTTATTCTAATACTTCATTCTTTCAAGTTTTTCCAAATTTTAATTAATTAAGCCTCAGAGCTCTCCAGTGATGGTAATATTATTATACCGCTTTTATAGATAAGTGAATGGAAAAGTTAATTGACTTCTTTAAGGTGAGACAGCAAGTCAGTGACAGATACATGAAGACAATTCAGGAATCCTGACACCTGACACCTCCACTATAGTCATTAAACCAACACTCCCTCATTAGCTTTGTGCAGGCATGAGGCTTTTTATTTAAGTTTTTAAAATCTAGTCTGATTTCTTTTTTTTTCAAAGTTGAAGTACTAGTGAGTCTCTTGTACTGAAAATGAAGAACATATCTGACATTATGGGAGATACTGCTCTTTGTTATAAGAAATCTACAGGTTACATGAATACCTCAAGGTGGTGAAGTGTGTCAAGCTACAGGCAGTTGATAAATGGTATATCATTTTGGGATGATGACTAACTTCTTAAAAATACAAAACTGAATGCTTGTTAAAGGGTTATCAGTATTTAAAATGACATTTATTTAAAACAATTAAAATATTCCTATTTACAATTATAGGTTATACATTAACATTACAGTACTGCTTTCAGGATACAAAATTCCTATAATCTCTCCTCTGTTCTTGAATAGGATTGGGATGTCAAAAATGTGTGCTCTGTTCCCACCTCTCCTTCTGACTTGATGGATGGATTTCATTTAAGCCCCATAAAGCCAATGTAACCAGCATGTATTGTGGGGGGAGGTTGGTGAGGTTAAAATCAGTCTCTCAGGCTATGTGTACACTACAATGATCTATTGGAAAAAGGTACGCAATTTGCGTACCTTTTTCCGATAGTTTTTTGGAAGAGGCTTTTCTGAAATTTGGCCTGCCTACACTGGGCCAAATTTTGGGAAAGCATCCTCTTTTGGAAGAGCCCTTCTTCCTCATGGGAGGAGGAAGACAGGGCTTCCGAAAGAGCACATCTGTTCTCCACAAAAAAAAAAGCGGAAGAGCAGATGTGTTCCCTGGATGCAGCGGAGTTTTTCTGGGATACTTCCCCAGACTAGGCCCTGGATCAGATCAGGCCCAGACTAGACCCTGGATCAGATCAGCAGCTACTGCATCAACCTAGAGGTCTGTGCTCAATAGTTCCAGAGGGCTAATGTTTTTGTCGTGTGGCATCCTTAAGCAATGCAAGAGGGGAGGTCCTGCTGAGGAAGACTGCAGAAGGAAGAAAAAAAGCAGGACTGTACCTCATTTTAGTTATCCAAACTTCACTAAACTGGAACTCACCCCCTCTTTCAGAAAACAGATGGTTTCACATAATTAAGGTTCTCATGTTGACAAAGATCACCTTTGTTTTTTTTAGCAGTTCCTGTCCCCTTCTCCCCTCTCAAATTGCAGCTATAGAGTTTCTATCCTTATTTATGATGATGCAAAAAATTCGTTTTAGGACAATATAAAAATAATTTATTTTCTTCATGTTTTCCAATTTATGACTGAGTATTTTAAGGTTATGGATTTACTGTGTTCACGTCAAAGTATGTGAATCAAAGTTCAGGTTTCCCAGCAAATTAGTACAGTATAATAAACTCAATGTAAGAAAGACAAACTGAGCCAGCCTAGAATTCAAATGAGCATGACACAGGCTCTGATACACGGAGATCCCTGTATTAATTTATAATAATTCCTCCAGCCAAGAGGTAGATGTTGTGCTGATGGAATCCAGAAGAAATCAAGCAACCTAAGCTTCAAAGACAGGTAATAGAGAGAGGCTTCTGAAAACGTCATGGAAGAGGGTGATTTTTCAGAGCTCACATGTGGGTTAACCCTTCCACACTTATGGAAACTAATATACCATCTTCAAAAAGAGACTGCCTAGATGTTGATCAGAGCATAGTGCTTTGTTTGTTTGAAATCATGCTTCATAACATAATGTGGAGATAGTAGGTAGAGGGAAGCCCAGCTCACACCTAAACTCCCATTCTTACCCTTCCGTTTTACTTGAATCCTAAAAGGATTTTACTTACCTTCCTTTATTGTAGTATCTAAGGATTAGTCTTGCAAGGTTCTGAGAACTTAGATCCAATCTGGCAAAGAACTTTAAGCACATGTTAAACTTTGAACATTTTCTCTACAGATTCAGTCAGGACCTGTAGAGTTTTGTTCTCTTCCTGTCCAAAACTGTTATGTTACTGTGAACAGCTAAAGTTCAGTGGGGAATGAGGTGACCACAAAAAGTTTCAAATTAAGGTACTTTCATATCCATTATTCAGTGGAAATACTGCATATGCAGGGACAGCATATTGGATGATTTCAGATTAAGGCCTCTATGTACCTGTAAATATTATTATTGAGTAAAAACCCAACGCCCTCGTAAATAAGCATTGTGTACTATAGCTCTGTGGGATTTAGAGGGAATAGAAGCCTTCCTTCAAGTTGGTAGAATAACAAGCAACTTCTCTGAAGTTGTTACTGGACCCCAAGGACTATAATGGTAACTGCTGCTCTTGTGCACCAACAACTTGTGTGTGGGGTTAGGAGGGGGGTTGGCCTGTAGATCTGAGTAACCACCATGAACTATTGGCCCCTAACATTTCCAAATGCTACAACAGACTCCTGCAGAAGGAACAACTGTTAGTGATTAAAACCTATGCACTAGGATCTCAATAGTGCTGTTAAGAGCTTTGGTATCCCAGAACCTAAGTGGAGCAGAGAGGGTTTGACTCATGTCCTTCATAGTTAAGTGTTCATTATAATACAGCTTTTGTCACTTATTTGCTTTTTATTTGTATTTGTATTATGACTTGTTTCAATACAACTACTGGATGTGAAATTATTGACATGGTTTTGCTGGGATATTAGTTGGAATTTCTAAATTAATCAGAAATCTTAATGTATGGGACCATTAACATTTTCTCCCATTTTAAGCACTCTTTAGAAACATTCATTTCAGGAAAAAAATTACATGTAAATAAAACCCAGGAATCAGAAAAGAATTGTGTTATTTTTATGTAAAAATCCAAGCATATGAATGCATATTCACAGGGTTACTTCAAAAATATTCAAATATTAATGGGAAGGCCCTGAAGTCTTTACTCAATCAAGACTTTTTTTTTACTGCCGGATCAGGCCCTAAATTTATTATTCAGAAAGCTTACATAAATCATATTTTCCCTATAAACATGAAAAACTTCTATGCTGATTGTCTATAGCTTGCAAAAGCACTATTTTATTATCACGAGTTATCATTGGAGACTACTGCAGTATTCTTTTTAAGGGTTATCAGCAAATGATATTTACTTCAATAACATTAGATCACCAAACAATAAAATTAATATATATTGAAGTTAAAATATTGACATTTATTATTCTCGTGCTTAAAACCAGAAAATATTTTCTTTTTAGAATTTCTGAACTGACACAAATGCCTTTAAAAGGGTAATTAGTGACAAGTGACTAAAAGTTGAGAAGTTGAGCCTAAGCCTCTTGAAGATTCTCCATGTAAACAAGTCAGACCACATCACTCATTATCCCTCTTTTGTTTACTGGGAGAAAAGTTCAAACTATTTAATGAGAGGATTACCCATACTTCAACTCTATTGAAAAAGATTAATTGATATTTTCCTGTTAGGGGTTTAACCACTTGGATTTGGCCTCATATCCCCTATTGTTATTGATGCTGTGATCAGCAGAGCAAAGTTGCTTAAAGGTTAGACAAACTTTGCAGCATGAATTACATGAACTAATTTATGTTAATGTTTGGGGGACTTCTAGGCTGGAGGAATGCTATTAACTGCTCTGAGTCTGTAGTTCAAACAGTTCCTCAGAAGGATGCTGCAGTAAATAGGGTCTGCTGGAAGACTGCATTTATATTAGAGAATTTTATGACATATTCATTACCAAGTATTAAGATTAAAATATTGCTTCTTTGTTAATATAAAAATACATAAACTATCATGTAAGCACAAAAATGACTGAAATTTCATGTCTGTGACTATCTTTTGCTTGCATAATAAAAATAAGAACAGTATCTTTAAATATACTTCTCTGTTGCAAAGCTTTACAAATTTTCAAAAAAAATGTGTATTTTGGACATATGGCTGCATGTTTGGATTACACAATTTGCATTTTTCAAACCTGCAATATTTTTAACCACTCATTTGGTTTTTGCTTTTGCAGACAGCTAGTATATTAATTTGATGCTGTTACTTTACTTAAATTTTTAGAAAGAACAAGAAGTAGATAGTGTCTGTATTCAGAAATAATTTTAGCTTACATGTTTATGTGTTTATGTTTGAAAATGTAAGCTGATAACATGATTTAGATATATTAAGAATAAAAACAAAGAGCTTGCAAATCTTAGCAAACTCTATTATTATTATTATTATTATTATTATTATTATTAAAGGAACAACCCTAAAGACTATGGAATTTGCTAAAAAGTCAAGATGTATTATTTGGAAAAAAAATCAGAGACAAACAACCCCTAAAGTGACTGTGCTTTAGACCTGGTCACCTAGATCATGTTCCTGCAAAGAATATATATGTGAAATAGTGTGAGGAAAAAATATAAAACTACATTTCTCATCCTTTCAACATCTAAGGCATGTATTCAATTTATGGTAATTTACTAAATTTGCTTCAAAAGCAGTTTCTCACCCTAAATCCTGCTCAGATAGCTGGGACTCTCTACTACCTAGAATTAAAAAAACAACAACCCTAGATGATAATAAGAAATAGTTCCCCAAAAGTCCGTAATATATTTACTGCAGAGAAAAGAAGTGTGTGGGAGCAGGGGAGGAAATACTTCCAATTCATATAAATAATTTGAAAGACAGGTGAATGAATTTTAAACATATATTACCAATCAAATAATATTATAAGATTAAGAATTTTGAGACAATGATAAAGTACATAAAATCAAACCTGAAGTATATAGAATACTAACATTTTAGATTATCTTAATACCAACAAATTATGCACAATATTATTTTACATAAGATGTGTGTATTTGAATATATCATACATAGAATAAAATATACAACTAATTTGATTTTCAATCCAAGGTGCATCTTATTTCAACTATTTCAGAATAATCACCTTAAATGTACATGTTCTACATTCTATATATGCTAAAATAAGTAATATTCATAATTCTGTAATATTGTGCATACATTTGGACATATTGCAGACATATTTGGACATATTGTGGGCATATTTGGAATATTTCAGTTATTCTCTTAATTGACATACTATATGGATACTTATAGTCCCAAGAAACTGCAATCTGCTTCATTCTGAATTATGTTTTTTAAATGTGTGTATCTAATTATTATTTATTTATTAATTTCAGCAGAAGTTTTTAATTAATTAGCAGCTGATGCAAAATAAGACAAAAGTAAATACAAGCACTTACGTTACTTTGGATATTGAACAAGTACAAATTTTATTGACCCTAATCCTGGCAAATGTAGTTAACCTTATTGATTTACTGGAGCACATTGAAATAGAGTGAAAAATGTTTTACCACAAGACACTATAGTATGACCACTCTGTCAGCTATTTCAGCCTTCAAAACTTAAATGCACAGCCTAACACTGAACATATTGATTCTCCTAAATACTCCTTCTATAATAAATACTACATTATCACTGCAAGTCTCTGCAGTCATGTTAGACGATCAGAGAATGGAGCTGTAATCAGAGGAAGTTCTGTGAAAGATAATCTTTCTTTATTCTCCTCCTCCGAGACACAGATAGAGAGGAACCAGGGGACAGCAGTAATTGCTATAGTTGCTCCTACAAAATCTGTTCTTAAATTATGAAGTACCAAAGCTTAACAATTTAGCATTTATCCTTTCAGAAGTAGTTTTCAGACACATGTATAAATGCAATTAACAGTAATGCATTGCTTTTTACAACTATTCTAAGACCAAACTATTGTTAAAAACACCACTGATGTACCAGCAAATCATTCTAAAAAGACAAAACTGTTCTTAGAAACCAGCTGTAATGCAACTTCATTTCATTTGGAATCAATAAAATCAATACATTAAATCTGAAAAAAAAAATCTGCATTTGTTTGTGATCATATTGAAGCTAATCTTTCTTTTCTCTGACATTTCTCTAAATATTTTTACATGCAGTCATAATAATCTTTTTGTTTGTTTGTTTTTTCATTTGAGAGTTAGGTATGTATAAGGGAGGTGAAAATCCCTAGGTCATAGAATTTCCAACTTGCTAAATATTAGCATATTATCATGTTTTTTAACCAACAAATACACCTAATCTTGCTATTAAAAGACAAGACTTCAACAGAAGGGATACAAGACTTAAACAAAGCAGAAGACAGATGTCCAGAAATTATCAATTGCTCAAGCACACAGATTGTGATTAAATTTTAATGTGGCTTTTAACTTAAGTAAAGATTTTGCTTATCAGAGAGAAAGAATCCCAAAGAAAATATTGTTATTGATTTCATCATTTTAGATGTAACTGATCCTTTAAGTAATTTTTCTTGGTTTCAGTGTCACTTTTTAAGTGTCTGCTTAGACTGAGGAAATCATTAGAGGGCATGTTCATTTAAAATTCTGAGTCTAATGCATAAATTGTTCTCCAGTGCACTCAGAGTCACATCTGTTGAAAACAAAACAGCATTCAATCCACTGAGTAAAAACAAAACATAACTGTGGAATGGTTGAAGAGAGTTAAAGTATGTAAATTAAATGGCATTAAAAAGTTTCTTGATTGATTTAGGGGAGGGTTGTGTGGGGTTTTTAAAAAAATATTGATTATCTTGAACGTGATGATGAATAAAAGTGTAACGTGTTCTTTGAAGATCTGTGCCAATTTTATGCACAGCAGCCAAATGCATACCTAGCTTAACTACATTTACTTTTGGGGAGATTCACAAGTAGCTTAGCTATAGCTATCACACTCCAGCAGCATCTAAGATTTTTTTTTTTGGTAATGAATGGAAAATAAATTATGATGTTGCCATTCTCAAAGAGAAGCATTCCTTATTGATCTGTCAATAAAATTAATTGCTAAAACTGAGGCGCCATAATAGCCACTATCATTTTCTGACATTTCATAAATATTTAACTATGTGTAAGACTGATGAGGTCAAAAGGGCTAATTCAGTTTAGCTTCCTCAGTGCTTATGCAATATTGACTACAAATAAAGTTAAGTGAATATTAATGACAGGTCTTCCTATTCCCATTGTTTTAGATAGACATACTGTCCCCATTTACTTAACAGGATTAGCTTTACTGATTTTACAAACATGCTACTTCTAAGCATTTGTGAAGTAAGTAAAGAGATATTCCATATGTATCGAAGAGTCTCTTAAATGTATGTAAATGTACACATTTCAACACAAGAGCATTCATGAAGCTGAAATATGCATAATTAAAACCAGTAATGCTATATCTGTAGCAATTATCAAAATGCTTTACAATGGATTTTGTTTGAGAAACAGATGTGAGACCATGGAATTCACCCTTCCAAATCCATTGGCGGTGTTATTCCAAGTCTCTTCATTTGATTAACAGATGCTGCTCCTCTACATCTCTTTCTCAGGCTTATAGACACTGGGTCTAAATAAACATGGATTCAGTGATCTCTCCCAAAAGCCCATTCCACATCAGTCTATACAGGGCCAGAACAGATCCCCTGTTTCACAGGGTACCTTTTATGGCTGATTTACTAAAATCCTTTTCCTATGCAGCAGATCCACAGATGAAGTGATGCAGGAAGCTTTGTGATGACTCTGCTTCTTCTTAAGTGGAATATTTTTCATTTGTCCTCACTTAATTTCATCCTATTTTCTTGACAGCATTTCTCCAATTTGTCCAGATTATTTTGAATTTTAATCCTAGTCTCCAAAGTACTTACAACCCCTTCCATCTTTGTATCATCCTCAAAGTTCAAGATTTCCTGGGCAAACCAGTGGTCTTTTGCTGTCTTTCCTATGTTCCCTAGACAGCAGGACAGTTTACTTTTGTGCCCTTAATAATGTCTCTCTGAAAAACTTCCAGATCTCTTGAACTGTTTTTTTACCTTAGACTTGTTCCCCATGGTATCTTATCTACCAACTCCCTGGCTGTGTCTAAACTGGTCAGTTTTTCCGGAAAATCAGCCGCTTTTCCGGAAAAACTTGCCAGCTGTCTACACTGGCCGCTTGAATTTCCGCAAGAACACTGACAATCTAATGTATGATCGTCAGTGTTCTTGCGCAAATACTATGACGCTCCCGTTCAGGCATGTAGCCAGACAGGAACCGCTCCTCCCCTCCCCCCCTGTAACATCTTGCTTACCCCTCTCTGAGATGCCTGGAGCACACAGGGCACACAGAGCAGTAACATCAGCATAGTCTTTGAAGCATAGACAGAAGGCGTGGATATGCTGGCTGCTGTGACCCTGGATGGCTGTAAACAGAGATACGCCAATTGCTGACCTCGAGGCTGCGAGAACTGCCTTGACTGAAACCCATATTGATACGAACACACACTCGTCCGGGGGGGGGGGGAGGAATCTCCCGCCCAGTAAAGAATGTCCAGTACTCACAATTTAGTTATCTCTCTTGCAAGTGTAAATTAAGTTGAAACTCCCTTGTAAGAACTGGCGTCACAAAGACAGACCAACACAATTTGGCATCTTAGATAAGGAAGAGGATACGAGCCCCTATGGGTATAAATATGGGTCCAGCAGCACACTTACTCTGAGTGTCAATCTACCATCTGCCTGCTGGTCGGGTTAGGTAATTGCCTCCCGAGGTTCCATGGGGACGCCCACCTCGTATTCGTCTTTCCTAGGAATTGAGGGACCGGCCCTGGCTTGACCCGCTGGAGTCGAGAGGCACAGAAGGGGGTAAATATTGTACCTGGATGTGTCCTTTGTCTTAAGTGTACACATAGACTTAGAGCTCTTTAAAGATTAAGCTGTCACTTGGTACCATTATTTCTATTTTCTATCTTTATTTTCTTTGTAACCATTTTTAAGATATATATATTTGCTAACAGTTAAGAAATAGAGCAATAGCCATTGTAACCATATGATTTATAAGCTTCTTTAATAAACTTGTAACTGGTTAAGCTTTAACCTGACTCCTTCAGTTGCTGTAACAGAACCAAGCACAATTTAAAAGAACTTCAGCCGGTCATAAGGAACAGGTATAGGAAGAGCTTGGGCGTTTTGGATCGTGTCACTCCCAGGTGACAGATCCGTTGGGGCATCTCTCAGTCTTCCCTAGACTGCCCACTGCGAAGGGATCCTGTATCCTAGCAGCTGAAATCTGAGATATAATAAGCTCTTCCTATAAATTCTGGGGGGTCTGTCAGCCTGTTGGCTGCCCTCCGCGACAGGACCCCGGTCCTAGCGGTAAAGGCACAGACATTAAACTTTCAGGGCGCCCTTCAGCCTGCTAGGCTGCCCACTGCGATGGGACCTTGTGTCTTAGCAGTTAAAGACTTGGGTGTCACACACACACACACACACACACTGCCCTGACCATCGGCTGACAGGGCAAAAGCCCTCTTGTGCAAATGCTTTTGCGCAAGAGGGCCAGTGTAGACAACCCAGAATTGTTTTGCGCAAAAAAGCCCCGATGGCTAAAATGGCGATTGGGGCTTTCTTGAGGAAAAGCGTCCGTGACAATCTAGATGCGCTTTTGCGCAAATGCTTTTAACGGAAAAACTTTTCCGTTAAAAGCATTTGCGGAAAATCATGCCAATCTAGACGTAGCCCCTGAGTTTGCTAAAGTCTGTCTTCTTGACATCCGTTACTTTATTACGTTGTTTTCCTTCTTACCATTCCTAAGAATCAGGAACTCTACCATTTTACGATCACTTTCTCATAAATTACCTTTCACTTTCAAATTCTCAACCAGTTCATCCCTATTTGTTAATATCAAATTTCTTCACCTTCTGAACTAAAAAGTCATCTCCAATACATTTCAAGAACTTGTTGAATAATCTGTGGAAACATGTCCTCACTCAGGCCTGGTCTAAACTAAACCAGGCAGGTCGGGATAAGGTACACAACTACAGCAACGCAAAATGCATAGCTAGAGTTGGCTTACCTTAAGCCGAGCCATAGCGGCATCCACACAGCAAGAGGCCGAGAAGAGCAAATGCTCCCATCGGCTTCCCTTACTCATAGCAGAAAGAGGAGTACTGGACGCCGGCAGGGGCTGCTCTCAGCGTTTGATTTACAAATGTATACTAGACCTGCTTGTTGCCAGCAAGAATGAGTCTCAGGTCCGACACTGGGTTCTCAAAGTACAAAAAAAGCTACACAGGTATCTGTGAAACACAAGCAGTTTATTTCCTGACAGCTATCAGCTGTGCCCCTTAACTAAAAGAACAACATGATAGGAAAAGCGGCATTCTTACATCCCTTCTGCTAGCCTGGGAACCCTGTTTCGGCTGCGGATGAAGTGGGAGACTGTCTCAGCAGCCTCTGGAGCGTTGATCTTGTGCTAAATATATATGTGCCCTCAATGTGTTCGATGCTGCAGTAGCCTGGCTTTCTAACAGTGACCACCACCATTTTATATATATATATATATATATACTGCCTTTGCATGGTGGCCTTTCTATAGCACATACATCATCCTAGTGGCAGTACAGAGGCTCTGAATGGCAGTAGGGAATGGTCCCAGGAAGCCTAGAAACAAAAAAGAAGAAGGGTCTAAAACCTGAAAACAAAGTGCTCTCTGATATTTTTGGTATATAATATAAACTGATAAAATGATCTCTGGTTCCAGTTTTGCCATGCACAAAAGCCTTTAAATTCAACATATTACCAAACAAAACAATAAAAAGACTAGCTCTTATGCCTCTAAAGTGTCTTCTCCTATTTTCTGTTAAACAAATCTCCTCACTTTCTGGTCAGAGTAGCCTCGACACTTTTGTATAGGTTTTCTGAGACTATTTCACCAAGGGCAAGTCATACCTGACCAATCTGATTAGCTTCTATCATGAGGTAACTGTCTCTGTGGATATGGGAGAGTCAGTGGATGTAATATACCTTGACTTTAGCAAAGCTTTTGATACAGTCTCTCACAATATTCTTGATAGCAAGTTAAGGAAGTATGGATTGGATAAATGGACTGTAAGATAAATAGAAAGCTGGCTAGACTGTTGGGCCCAACGGGTAGTGATTAATGGCTCAATGTCAGGTTGGCTGTCGGTTTCTAGTGGAGTGCCCCAAGGATCGGTTCTAGGGCCGGTTTTGTTCAACATCTTTATTAATGACCTGGATGAGGGGATAGATTGCACCCTCAGCAAGTCTGTGGATGACACTAAGCTAGGGGGAGAGGTAGATATGCTGGAGGGCAGGGATAGGGGCCAGAGTGACCTAGACAGATTAGAGGATTGGGCCAAAAGAAATCTGATGAGGTTCAACAAGGAAAAGTGTAAAGTCCTACACTTGGGACAGAAGAATCCCAAGCATTGTTACAGGCTGGGGACCGAATGGCTAAGTAGCAGTTCTGCAGAAAAGGACCTGGAGATTACAGTGGATGAGAAGCTGGATATGAGTCAACAGTGTGCCCTTGTAGCCAAGAAGGCTAATGGCATATTAGATTGGATTAGGAGGAGCACTGCCAGCAGATCTAGAGAAGTGATTATTCCCCTTTATTCAGCTCTGGTGAGGCCACATCTGGAGTATTGTGTTGAGTTCTGGTTCCCCCCCCCCCCACTATAGAAAGGATGTGGACACATTGGAGAGGGTCCAGCGGAGGGCGACCAAAATGATTAGGGGGCTGGAGCACATGACCTATGAGGAGAGGCTGAGGGATTTGGGTTTGTTTAGTCTGCAGAAGAGAAGAGTGAGGGGGGATTTTTTTAGCAGCCTTCAACTTCCTGAAGGGAGGTTCCAAAGAGGATGGAGAAAGGCTGTTCTCAGTAGTGACGGATGGCAGAACGAGGCGCAATGGGCTCAAGTTACAGTGGGGGAGGTCTAGGTTGGCTATTAGGAAAAACTATTTCACTAGGAAGGTGGTGGAATCTCCATCCCTAGAGGTTTTTAAGTCTCAGCTTGACAAAGCCCTGGCTGGGTTGATGTAGTTGGGATTGGTCCTGCTTTAGGCAGGGGGCCGGACTTGATGACCTCCGGAGGTCTCTTCCAGCTCTATGATTCTATGATACTTTGGGCTTAGTAGCACCTGATTTCTATTGCATAGGGAGGTACTACCAAATGGGGCTCTGAAAAACTCTGCTGGGATTTAACAACAACAACATATGCCCTTGTCTGGTTTAGTATAGGGATATAATAATGTAGTCAATTAACTGATTAACTGATAAGTAAAAGCTTATAGGTTAATGCTATAGACTACACGCATTTCCCCTCCCCCGCACCAGTAAATTTTTTAGCAGGCTGGCTAGAAGCCCAGATCAGTTCTGGCTCATACCGGGTCTGAGACCTACCTTTGCTGTGGTTCTGAATTTAAAGTGTATTAGAAGCTGCGCAGGCAGGCAGCCCGGCTCAGTTCTGGTTCGTGCTGGGTCTGGGAACTCAGACCCCGCTCCGAACAGGGGTTGCTGCCACCCCACACTGCTGCCTCTTTATCAGAGGCAGCAGCAAAGGGTGACAAGCAGCTGGTCTGCAATAGGAGCTGATTTTTAAACTGGCTTCCCTCATGGACTAGCTCCCCCTTGTCACCCTGCGCTGCTGCCGGCCCCGCCCCCGGGGACTATAGAATAATTGACAATCCGATAAGAATTCGTCAGGTTACTCAACTATTCAATTAACCGATATTTAACATCCCTAGATTAGTAGGGCTTTCTTCTCTGAAAAATGTGAGACATAATCTTGAAATCACTCAGGAGATCTGATTACTCTGTGTGGCCATTCAGGACTAGGCACACTAGGCTGTCTGTAACTTATTCTTAGTCCAGTGTCTTAAACACAAGCCATATTTTTTGCTAGTACACTATTTATTTTTTCTTATTCTAAAGTGATTTATTACAAAATAGTACGTCAAAGCTCTTGGCCATTGTCATTTTATAGGCTGTGCTGGTATCTCTTCTTATTAAGGGTTCCTAATGTGTCCCATTGTAAGACCCTACTATTCAGTTGTTTATAACTTTACCAAAATTGTAACCATTTGAGCTGAAATTTTCTATGCTATGATGCTCAATATTTATGGAAAAATTCAGCCAAAATGGGTCCGTTATTTACAAGAACGAGGCTAGGATGTAATATGTTGTTTTGCCCATGGTAAACATATCTAATAAGCTTTTCTCTGAAAAGTTCTACTGCCTCCATGTTTTCTAGGTTGACCAGATGTCCAGTTTTGGACCAGAACATCCAGTCAAACAGGGATCCAGTGACTCCAGTCACTACTGTTGACTGAGCTGTTGATTGTCCGGTTGATGCCACCACCCCACAGCTGCACAATGTAGCAGGGATGGCATATGCCCTGCTAGCTTCTGTACCATGTGATTTCTAGTTGTTCCCAGCCTGTGTAGCCACAATGCCTGGTGCCCTGCCTCCAAATCCTCTCCAGCTAGGCTGAGACAGGCTGACAACCTGAGAGCAGAGGGTGCGCCAGCCTCCTGAATTGTGTGGCGGCCAAGGCTCCCTCCTCCATCTCGCTTTCCCTCCCCAGAGGCCCTGCCAAGATTATGATTCCAGGCACCACGCAGAGCATACATGGTTAAGAAGGGGTCAGGACACAACAGTGTGTGGGGATGGGGGCAGAAATGTTCCACTGGATGGGGACATTATGGGCTAACTTGAGCCTGAGGAAGGGAGCAGCTGCTTAGGACCAGTTGTGACTGCAGGCAGAGTTGGGGGTAGAGGGGAGATGGACAGGAAGAGGAGGCACAGAAAGAGAATGGAATTAGAAAGTTGGCAACCCTATTTGGAGCTAGTACTTGACATTTTGCCTTTGGGCCAGGATCTGCCATTTGCTTTGCCTATGAAAATACACCCACATTTGGCAAAGTTATAAGTGTCTGAAAAATTACAGAGTGCACGTGTTCAGTAGGCCTTCTTTAGATTTTTTTAGCAGCTAAATTCCCAGTGAATCTGTCAGTACTGAGCATGCTCCATACTAGAGCTGAGCAAGCTTTTCCTGTATTTTCAGCTCTAGTTGCCATGTTCTAGGTACTGAGACTGAGAGCAGGACAGCTATCTGTTCTGTGCTCTCAGTGACCCAGATGGAGTGTGGCACTGCAGAGGAGGAGGAAGCAAAATTGAATGCTGAGGAGACAAAAGCCAAACTAACATTAGGAAAAAGCAGCCTGGAGCAAGGACCTGAAAGGGGAGGGACTTTAGGGTGGAAGGCGTCAAAGTTGGGGGAAGGAAACTGTCTGGGAACCTAGGTGAGAGAAAGACTGGAACGGGCTGAGCAAAGAAACTAGGACTGAGAACCAGTAGGGTGGGAGGAAGGAGGGGAGCTGAGAGGAAGATGAGAGGAAAAAGGAGAGGTGTATTCTTCTCATCTCACACAGATCTAACAAGGAGCTTATGATTCAGGAACTGGTCTGGTTCTGGAACTGATCCAGGAACTGATCAGGGAAGACTGAAAGAATCGGACTTGTTTAGTTTAGAAAGAGAAGACTGAGGGGGAACATGATAGCAGTTTTCAAGTATCTAAAAGGGTATTACAAGGAGTAGGAAGAAAAATTGTTCTCCTTGGCCTCTGAGGATAGGACAAGAAGCAATGGTCTTAAATTGGAGCAAGGGAGGGTTAGGTTGAACTTTAGGAAAAAACTTCCTAACTGTCAGAGTGGTGAAACACTGGAATAAATTGTGGAATCTCCATAACTGGGGATATCTAAGAGCAGGTTTATAGACATCTATCAGGGGTTACACCAGGTCCTGCCATGAGGGCAGGGGACTGGAGTTGATGACCTCTCAAGGTCCCTTCCAGTTCTAGTATTCTAGTATTCTATGATTCTATGTTTCTGGTGCTGATTGGGCAAAGAAACTGTGAAAGGAGTGGTGCAGGGAGGACACAGAAGTTAGAGAAGGAACCAAGATATTCAGATTAGGAGTGTAATTAAAGACTATGGTAATGCATCCACAAAAGGGAGAGAATAATTCTTGTGACTGAAATACCACTGTGCTAAGCACTGTACAAAACACATTCTTAGAGATAGTCTCTTAACCAGTGACATTATAAACAAAACAGACAAGACAGACCAAATATGAGAGGAGAAACAAAGAGGCACAACATGCTGAAGTGACTTGCTGGTGCTCATGTAGTATGCCAGCAGCAGAGATGGGGAGACTGTCCAGGTGATGTGACTCCTAGTCTATTGTCTTTTCCATTGGCTTATCGCCTTTCCTAGTACCACCAATCATGTATTGTATTATCTCAATCAATGTTCCTTCTAAACTTTTTCATCCATGTGTGGATTTTTTCCATCCATGTGCAGAATAAAGTTTTCTATGTGCACTGAGGCAGGTGTCAATGTGCACCACCTGTAGAAACAAAAAAAACCTAACAGTGGTCACTCTCCTAATCAGTTGATGGCATTTAAATCTCTTCTGAGTGGTGGCACAAGTGCACAGTTTACAGGGAAAACTGAACTCAGTGTATGATTATCTACATTTTTAATGCTGGGAGTCCCAGTCATGCACCTCATTGTGTTGTACAATCACAGAACAAAAAGGAAGTTCCTACCACCCTTCCTCCAAATTCACATATACATAAAATCTCTAGCACTAATTGTTTAGCAAGTTCCACTGATCTGTGTCATTGGGAGTGATTAGTAGAAATCTAGGATGTCTTAATTTTGCAAGATCTGTGCTGTGAAAAACCTTCAGATTAGTGCCCTGACAGAAATAAAGTCTATCTGGGATGTCCCAAAGCTAGTGAAAATGTCAAACATTTCAGTAAAGATGTGATATTATCTGCTTTGTGGTCTAGAATAATATTTGCAACTTGTTTGTGTAGTAATCTTGTTAAACCAACAAATACCTATGGTTGCTCCCTTTTTTTGTTACTGAAACTTTGTTTCTCAACTGCTATCAGTTCTAGAGTATTCCTGTAAAGCGGGTGTGGGAAACCTTTTTTTTTGGTTGAGGGCTGCTGACCCACTGACATGGCCCTCAACTGAGAAGGAGAAAGACACTCCCCCCATTCCCCTCGCACACCAGCGCCTACAGGGCCTTGGGCTAGTAGATTCTGTGGGCCCCCTACATTCTGGGGTAGGGCCCAAAATGAGGGATTCAGTATGTGGGAAGGGGCTGCTTGGAAGCAGGCTTGGAGTGTGGGGTCTGGGCGGGAGGGAGAGTGCAGGGGAGAAATGGGGGTTGGTGGGCCTAGGAGGGTGGCATGATGCAGGAGCGGACGGGAGGTAGGATAGGGTGAGGTGGGAGGCACATGGTAGGGTGCAGGAGAGGGATGAGGTAGGAGGCACAGCAGGTCAGATCCAGCCCCAGCCTGCCTGAATCTGACCCATGAGGCTTGGGGCTCCTTCACCCCTTGCCCCCACACAAGGGGGAGCTGGCACTGGCACTCCAGACCTGTGGGAAGGGGCTACAGGCAGGCCAGGGACTGGATCCGGCCTCTGGGCCTTAGATTCCCCACCCCTGCTGTAAGGAGTGTTACTTAGAGGAGTAAGTTGGCAAGCTTCACCTATGTGATATTGTTCACCTCACCGCTTTCCACAGTGCTCTTTGTAGTATCGTTAATGCTTTGGTTGCCCACTATCCACATCATGGAAAGAAGGCTGTAAGGGATTATAGTGGTAATGTGGGGTGGGTAGTCTGGGGTTTGAGACTAGCCTCTGCTCAATGTTCTATGATCAATCTTTAGCTCCAGTCATAGATGAACGTATCTGACTGAGGGAAATGATCTCATCTGCAGAATGGCATTCTTTGCCAGGTTTAAGAGTCTGAATGACTTTATAAAGTTTGTTCTTTGTGTGTGATTTCTGGCTCCAGCACAATCACTGCTGTACTGTCTTGGTGCTCGTGGTTAAGTAGCCATCTGGATAGTGTGTCAGCATTAATGTTTTCACACCCTCTGTTTCCTGTGCTTGATGGTGAAGTCAAATTCTTGAATAGCTACAGTCCACCTGCATATCATTTCCTCATATTCTGTGACTGCAGTCTTTTCTGTCAGAATACTATGACTGGAGTACGATAATTTTGAAAACTAGTGTTTTTAAATCCAAGAGCTTTACAGTCATTTGATTTTTGAGGTAACAAGCTGCATGGGGGAGGCAGACCGTGAAGGCACCACAGGATCCACATGTGATCTGACACTGATTGAGAAGGGTCTGGTGACCATGGAATTCTTATCGACTATCCTCATATTCATATTTCATGTATTCACAGGATCATTTGGATTTAGCCTACCTCCAGACTAGTTTGTCAGGTCAGGGAATGATTAAACTGACTTCAGGTGTATGTTGTGGAAAGTCATAATGAGTAGTAGTTACTGCCAGCTCTTCCAAGCCCTTCTCTGCTACTTTTAGATATAACAGATCTTGCATTTTGTCAGGGGATTAGACTAGATGACCTCTGCAGTTTCTTCTAACCTTATGATTGTATAATTCTATAAAAGGAACAAAGGGGAGTAGAGGGAAAAAGCACTCTACCAGTGCCTGAGAGCTCCTCTAATCTGACCTCTTCAAGATTTCTTCTATGTTTTGTAAGCCCAAAGTCAGAGGCAAGAGCCAGGGAAAGCTTGAGTGTAGCTAGAAGGGAACACAGCAGAAGCTAAATCAGATGGGGAGGTAAAAATAAAGTTGGTATCAGCCACTGGGTCCAAAGAAATTAGCCAGATGGCCTAGCTCTTTGCTTTGGAACCAGACTGGCATCCTGAAGGATTTGTGCAATGTGATGGCTGATCAGTGGGATGCTGAGCTGGCAGTAGCAAGACGGCTGTAACACAAGAATGGCTTGCCTCTCTGCTTCTCCATGCTGAGTTATGAAATCAGTTCTTATATTGAGTTGACCAGCTCAACTTTACAGGTAAGTTTCTAGTTCTGGAGTTGGTGCCTCAGCTGCATGGAAGCTGATTCTAAGACTTGACTGAAACATAATTTTGCAAGACATCTGGGAAGAGATGCTTGCAGTCCTGGCATTTACAAGGCACCATCCTAGCTATGTGAGAAATGTTCCTCACACCTCCACTGACTTCTCTCTGTTCAAATTATTACACAGAAGACAGCCTTGAGGAGCCTGGGAGAAGGATGCTGTCAACTTCTGACAACACTTGCTGCCAGTGTGCAGGCCCACCAACACGGGGTGCAAAAGGTGCAGAGCCACCTCCCCGCTCCATTCCTTGCCCAGAAGCCCACGGAGGCTGTTGGCTCCCCTGTCAGCGTGCTATAATATTTGCTGAGAATGTGAAGGTGGAGGCTTTGGGACACTTGCCTTTCATACCTTGATTCAGACCCATAACAGCACATTACAATAATGGGCTGCATTAGAAGGAGTTTCGGCCCAGGGAAGGAGTACTACTTCTCCCTCCCAGGGCAAAACCCGAACTCCTGATATAGTGACTAGGTCCTTAGCTGGTCTAATGAGAATGGGTCCATTTGATTGTGATGTGAACAAATGAGCAAAAGAAAATTAAAGATGCCATTTAGGAACAGACACTATCTTCTTCCAACACACCAGCCTTCTTGTTTCCCCAGCTGCCCCAAAGGCAAAAGGGCTTCCTTAGGCATAATATTTCTACCCAGTAGTGCTGTGGCCCACTTTCCTCACATTTCCACAGCTCTTCAAACTATAATTTAGCCTTAACTAATCACATAACTATGAATGCTGATGATACCTATCAACTTATTACAAAAAGGACCAGCATAGTACATTAAAATGTACCTCTTATTAAATTGAACTGGTTATCTCTCTTGTTTACCATAAGTTACAGCTGAAATTTTTAAGTGGATAGGCTCTCATTTATTTGGAAAAAAAAGAACAATGGATAAAAGTATGTATTCTAGGAAGGGTATGATTATACAGAATAGAGACTGGTCCAATGCCCTTTAATATGTAGATAAGTTTTTCACTGACTTTAATGGGCGTTATATAAATTGCTATTCTGCTAGTTCCTCAGCTTCAGTGTGTTAAATTAGAACACAGAGGAAAAAGTCATGTATGTGAGATCTACAGTTTTGGGGAGACCCAGGACAGTTAGGTTTTTGGGTTACTTTAAGACCCAGATTACATTGTGATGACATATGACATGATTTCATGTCATCATACAACTTCATCGCATGACAGCACAATGTCAAGACTTTAAGACAATTCAATGTTACTACAGGCCTAACCTAGTTCTCATTATCCTGTCTCTTACATAAAGCCAGTTCTAAATGATGTCTCCCCTTTCAAGTCAGGCACACAAAATTTTGCCAATTTTTTCCAGTTAAGCTACCTCTCCCCAGAGCACAGTGAATTCCTCAACCATCATATCTGTAATGTACAGAAATAATGCTTGTCCCCCATTTCACCATAAAGATTATAGCAGAAAATATGAGGATGAAACAGCAACAAAACTTTGTAACATATTCGTGTGTGTTTCCTTCTTTGTTCTTTTCTATTTCCAGTTCCTTATCTCCCATGCTGTTTTCTTTTTCTCTCCAGTCCATCTACTCCTTCATTTCCATCTATTTTATTTCTCTGTCTCCTCCTAACCTTTCTTTACCACCACATCTCACTTTCCCTCCCTTTCTCATCCCCAATTTTCATCAGAGGCTTAAGCATCTCTGATTCACTAAGGCTATGTCTAGACTGTAGGCTTCTTTTGGAAGAAACTTTTCCAGAAGAGATCTTCCAAAAAAACTTCTTCTGAAAGAGAGCATCCACACTGCCAAAGTGCATCGAAAAAGCGATCTGCTTTTTTGAAAGATAGTGTCCAGACTGAATGGATGCTATTTTGCATGTAAACTGTGATTACTGTGGGTGGAGTGGCCACCAGGGCACCTGTGCTTTTTCCTCTTTCCTCTTCTTTTGAAAGAACTTCCTCTTCCCCATCCACATACACCTTTTTTTAAAAGAGCTCTTTTGGAAAAAGGCTTCTTCCTCATAGAAAGAGGTTTACCAATGTTGGAAAAACCCCTTTATTCTTTCGATTTTCTTTCAAAAGAACACAATTGCAGTGTGGACATAATTGAAGTTTTTTCAGAAAAATGGCCATTTTTCCGAAAAAAACCCCTCTGTAGTAAGACTGTTACACCATTTTCTGAAGTGTGTGTTTTTGTTAGCTATTGTCCAATAAAGTGCTGATAAGGTCCCGCCTTGTTTTGCTTACGGTCACACCCTGCATTGTTTTAGCTGAGCAAAGAGTACAGTCTTTGCTTCTTTCATGTTCTACAGCTCTTTTGTTCACAATAGAGTATGCACCATATATTAATTATTATTATTATTACTATTATTTTATTAACACATCAACAATATAAACCTTCACAAAAATTGTATCTTTTCTATTTACATTTCTGGGTATGTCTAGACTGCATGGCTCTGTCGACGGAGCCATGTAAAATAGTTTACTCGGCATAGTCAATGAAGCGGGGATTTAAATAATCCCTGCTTCATTAAAATAAAAATGGCCACTGCGCTGTGCTGATGATCAGCTGATCCGGCACAGCGCGGCAATCTAGACGCGGCACGGTCGACAAGGGAAGCCTTTGTCGATTGCTCCGGTTTGCCTTGTGAAACGAGGTTTACCAGAACGGTCGACAAAGGCTTCTCTTGTCGATCGCGCCGCGTCTAGACTGCCGTGCTGTGCCGGATCAGCTGATCGTCGGCACAGCGCGGTGGCCATTTTTATTTTAATGAAGCAGGGATTATTTAAATCCCCATTTCTTTGACTATGCCGAGTAAACTATTTTACATGGCTCTGTCGATGGAGCCATGTAGTCTAGATGTACCCTCTGTGGATAGCTATTAGCTTGGACTTACCTTAGTGTGAATCTTTAAAATAGTACTGCGGAAGTTTTCACTTGCATCTCTGACTTCCTACTTGAAGACGTGATGATATACAAGCTTATTGCATGGGATTAACAGAGATCTCTGTACCTGCCTACAAGAAGACAGAGCTAATTTATGAGGAAATTTAGAATACCTTTTAAAACATGTAGGTATGAAATTAAAGAATTATAGTGATATGCACAACATTCATATTTGCAATGCATCTTAACCACTCTTTTATCCTAACACATTATACACTTGTAAATCTTTTCATTTGTGAGGGATTAACTACCAGGAGATATGAAATTGATAGTGGAAAAGAAGTGGCCCAGGGCAAAATTGGCATATCATTGGATGTGTTGTAGTTTTACAGTTGTAATTACACCAGACTAATATTATAACTGTACTCTTCTATCTCAGTAAGTCCTCCAATAGCTAACAGAGTTCCTGTTTTGTAATGGGAAAACTCAGTGTAACAAAAAGTAGTCTGCTCGTAGGGCTGTGGGAACTTCTTGCTTTGTTTAGCAGTATTATAACAAAATAGATAGAAAACCTATCACTAGCTAAACAGGAAATAATGGAGGGGTAGTGCATGGCTCCAACTCATAATACTCGGGCTAAGCCAGTTAACTCATTGAGGACCACTTTACATCATGCCCTATTGCACAACATAGATGTTGCTTGTTTATATAGTTCTTGCAGAGGATCAAGTTCCTTTTCACACTCCAAGAAAAAAACTAGTTTTAGTTTAGGCCTCAAAATGTATGAGGGAAAATTTGTACACTCATATTGTACAGTACTTAGCAACATGAGGCTGCCAGAAACAAGTAAATAAATAATAAAATAACAATAATATTCTGTACTCTCTGTGCCCTTGTTTGGATCTGTGTTGCAATTACAGAATACTACCAACCCCTCTGAAACACCCCAAATATTTGGGTGCCTTATGCAGTCATATGCCTAGGGATAGACCTGGGGGGGCACTGTATCTATGAGAGGTGGATCCAGAAAGGAAGAGCTGCAACAGGCCACATTACCTCCTGTGAAATCTACTACTGCTGCTGAGTGCAATAGTGGGCTATGTTTACACTGGGAAGGTTTGGCAACAAAAGTGCTCTCAACATGCAAAAGTCAGAAAAAGTTAAAACCAGTCAAACCAGTTTTTCTGCCTCCCATTGTTGACATTTCATAGCCACATTGCTAGCACAGATAATAGCAAAGCAGTGTGGGTAAGCATCCCATAGTGCAGCATTGTGGGAAGGCAGAGCTGATCCCTGTGCTTCTTGGGATTCTTTCATAGCACTGTAAGCTCTCTGTGCTAAGGAATGTCAAAGCAGCACAGCAGTATTTCCAGTCCTCCTCCTCCAGCAGAAGTCTGCCTGTTGCTGTATTCCAAGAGCAGGGCAGAACAGAAGCATTCCAATGATTTGGAGCACCTCACCCAGCTGTCAGATACTTCCTGGAGCTTTGAAAGGGCAGGGATGCATGCCTGCAGAGCAGGAAAGATCACAAAACACTGAGCACAGCCACCAGGACAGGCATTGTGCGATACTTGCAGAATCCACTTCTCTCGACAAAAGAAACAGCAGAGTCCACACTGGCTGTTTGTCAACAATAAAGGAAGGGGAAAAGACAAAAGTCTTTTACAGAGGTGGAAGATTTTCATCACCAAAACAGTCTTTTCCCCAACAAAAGTGACATTATAGTGTAAACACTCTCACTGTTTTGTCACCAAAAAGCAGTTTTTGGCAAAAAATACATGCCAGTGTAGATAAGGCCTAACTTTTCTATATCTAGCTCACGATCAAAAGCATGGCTTGTAAAAAGATGCACCCAGGAAGACATTGCCAGGAAGCAAAACAGAGATGTTGGCTCTCTATGATGCTATCTCAAGGCTAGCATGGAAATCTAGGGATCTCAGGATATCCATGCAATTTAAAGGCCTTCTAGATCTTCCTGGCCACAAATTCCTAGAGTATACAGTGCCTCATATCTTGCAAGGTTCATCACATGCTGTTTCAAAGTAATTTTCCCCACCGCTGTTTTTTTTCCTTTGTCACTCACTCATAAGACTACATTTTAATGAGTTAATAAGAATAGGCCTTTCAA